>JBBGZY010002130.1:210000-810000 GCA_037952925.1 Lithobates clamitans | reverse complement strand
ACGATAAAAGTAAAGTCAGACGCAGAAGGGAACATCTACAAATACAAGCCCAGACTAGTTGCCAAGGGTTACTCCCAGAAATTCAGTGAAGATTACGATGAAACATTCATTCCCATCATAAACACTCCATAATCAGAGCGCTTCTTAGTATTGGAGCTGGGTAGGGCATGCAAGTGAAACACCTAGATGTTAAAACTGCTTTCCTATATGGAGACATTAAGGAAGATCTCTACATGGAGAAACCACAAGGGTTTGAGCAAGGAGATAACCTTGTATGTAAACTTCAGAAGAGCATCTATGGTCTTAAGAAATCTGCAAGGATTCAAAATGAAAAAGTGAATGAAGTACTTACCAAAGATGGATTCTCAAGAAGTAAAGCAGACCCCTGTCTCTACTCCAAGAATTATGAAGACAGATGGATATACATCATTATCTATGTTGATGACATTATAACTTGTTTTGAACAAGAAGGGGATTACAGTCAGTTCACAAGCTGAAAAATGCAAGATGCAAAGGAAGTGAAAACTTCTATGAAACCAGGCTTAAGAGCAATGAAACAGAAAACTTTCTACCCAGCAATGACACATATCGCAGAGCAATCGGAAAGCTGCTATATGTTGCCACTGTGACCAGCAGTGGGCATACTATGCAGGAAAGACTCAGCTCCCTGTCAGCGTGACTGAAACGCAGAAAAAAGAGTGATGTAGTACCTCGAAGGAACAATTCAGATGAAGTTACGGTTATCAGCAACATCACATCCAAAACGAGTGGGCTATGTGGATGCTGATTGGGCCGGGGACTGCACAGACTGCAAATCCTCAAGTGGATTCATCTTCCGGTATGGGGAAGGAACCATAAGTTTGTCTAGCAACTGTCGCTCTATCTTCAGCTGAAGTAGAGTACATTGCAGCAGCACACGCATGTCAAGAAGCGATGTGAATATGTCAACTTTTTGAGGATATTGGAATAGACATATCAACACCAATTCCCATTTTTAAAGACAACCTGAGATGTATAAAGCTTACGTAATCAGAAAGGGTCAATCCTAGGACCAAACACATTGATGTCAAGTATCACCTACTCAGGGACAATCAAGAGCAAGGTGTTATTGACATTCAATACTGCCCATCAGAGGAGATGACTGCTGATGCACTCACCAAGCCTTTGTTGAAAGAACGGCATAGTTATTTCCAGAAGAAGCTGAATATAATTTGACAAATCACATGCTGTTGAGAAGGGGTGTTGGAAAAGCAACAGCAAGTTATATAAACTGAACAATACATATGCATTATACCTATCTACACCAGTAGGTGGCACTGTCATAGTATACTGTAGTGTGTATTCTCTGTGGTAATGTAATCACAGAATGTACCTTCTGTATCTAAGCATGCACTTGTATCCTCCTTGTTCCTGTTCCATGCTGTTAAGACATGCATTGGTAATCCTCCATGGAAGTAAAGTATTCTCTACATACAACAAGCTTCCAAGCGCATGATTCAATAACCTGCTAATATTTACAAGCTTTGTACAGCCGCAACATCTTTCAGACTCCCATTGAGTTTTAAACGCTGTCAGCAGCAGGGCTAGGTGGTGTGCCTGTGCCTTCCACCTGCACCTAAATGCCAGAGTCTTATGCACCAGGGCTATACTCCCAGTGTGCATGAGGCCTTAAATTCAACATCTTGGACTGCTTTGCCTTATTAAGCCCATCGCAATCTCTGTAATGTCACTAGGAGCTGTAAATCGCACACAATACCAGTGATCCTTTCAGTCCTCTTCAGAAAGAACTCATTTGAGTTTCTAACTGACCGCACTAGGCACGAAAGCAAATGCATCCTAGAATGGTCAGTTTGCATCCATTTTTCCTTCAGTGGAGCTACGGGGCACTGTGGCAATGCGCAGCATATCCATAGTCAGGTTACTGCTGCCATGCCCCTCGAGCCCAACTGCTGTAGGCAGGGAGTGTCAATCATACCTGTATACCCGCCCACAGTCTGGGAACACTTCACAGGTCTCCAAAGAGCTAAAAAGCTCCAGGAACCTGTGACGTTAGTGGAAGCCGTCAAAATAATTTTTTTTTTTGTTTCTTTCCATCATCCTCAGAGCTGGGGGGGGAGAGGGGACCGCTCATCATGTGACTATGGCAAGAGAAAAGGCATTGCTACATTTTTTTAGTACTTGAACATATACACCCTGATTTATGTAAGTGTAAAGGATAAAATTATTAGTAAGTGACGAGAAATTATTTTGGAAAGAAAGAGATGGGTTATGGATAAGACCTACCTGAATGCTCACAGATAAACACATAGTTGTTGATTTACTGAATGGCAAATAAGCTGTTCACTTTGCAATGGAAGTTGCACTTTGCAAGGGAATTAGGTCATCTTTCCAGAACATAGTGAATAAGATGAAGTTCTGCTGATTTCCATCATCCAATCGTGCAAGCAAAGTGCAAGTTCCCTTGCAAAGTGAACAGCTTATTTACCCTTAGTAATTCAACCCCAAAGAGGATCTGAGACTTTGTGAAGCATTTAAAACAGCTAAGTACATCATTGATATATATACACTCACAAGCCACTTTATTAGGTACACCTTGCTAGTACCGGGTTGGACCCGCTTTTGCCTTAATTTAAAGGGGTTGTAAACCCTTGAGGTTTTTCACCTTAATGCATTGAATGCATTAAGGTGAAAAACCTTCTGTAGTGCAGCAACCCCCAGACCCCCCCTTTTACTTACCTGAACCCGATCGATCCAGCGACAGGGACGAGCACAGCAACTCCAGTCGCTGTCTCAGGTCCTCATTGGATATATTGATAGCAGTGGGATCCCCGTACACACGCCCATGAACTTTAATGGCATCCCAGTCTAATGCCCCGTACCGACGGATGTTGGCTCAAACTTGTCTTGCATACACACGGTCACACAAAGTTGTCGGAAAATCCGATCATTCTCAACGCGGTGACGTAAAACACGTACGTTGGGACTATAAACGGGGCAGTGGCCAATAGCTTTCATCTCTTTATTTATTCTGAGCATGCGTGGCACTTTGTCCATCGGATTTGTGTATACACGATCGGAATTTCCGACAACGGATTTTATAGCCTGCTCTCAAACTTTGTGTGTCGGAAAATCCGATAGAAAATGTGTGATGGAGCCCACACACGGTCGGAATTTCCGACAACAAGGTCCTATCACACATTTTCCGTTGGAAAATCCCACCGTGTGTACGGGGCATAATGCTGGCCATACACTATACGAAAAATTGGCCGAACACATTTTCAAAAAACTAACGTTCGACCATGACCGCAAGCGATCGTACCATCATGTAATGACCGATAAATCGTTCAGTGGACATAAATAAATAATTTTTTGTTCGTTTTTTTTACACATACCTGGTGCAGACAGTTCGGACGGGAAACACATTAACCTTGCAATTTATCGTACGTTCGGCAGAAATTTTCCAAACTCGCCGTTCATTTTTTTTCCCCACAAAAACGTCACAAACGATTATCGATTTGTGCCCATTAACTTGCCGAAAAACGAACGAAGTGTCTATATGAACGTTTTTTTCGGCCGATTTTTCGTATAGTGTATGGCCAGCATTAGTCCGTAGGGTTCAATACTGAGTTGGCCCACCCTTTGCAGCTATGATAGCTTGATGTGATAGGAAAGCTCCCTGAATACGTGAAAACCACAAAATGCATTGAGGCTGCACGCTCTTTTTCGCAGTGACGTCACTTCCGGTACACCTGGTTCCAGTCTCTGGAGTGTTGGAACGCACGCCGAGAGTCGGAGGAACGGCATCCTTTCCTTGCTATTGAGCTGTAGATGCTGGTCCTAGCCTATAGCACCATCACATGTAAGTGCATTATTTGGCTACTCATTCGATAAACCTGCACAGGCTATATTGCGCTATGTTTTTACCTTGTTTTTGTGAGCGTGTTTCTGCATAAGAGTTGAAAGATTCAGAAGTTGATGCCAATTAAACCATGGATCATCCCTCTCTGATGTTGCTTATCCTTCTATGAACACTGAATCCCAAGCAATTTTATATAGCTATTTTGCTATTTGGTGAGTTTTTTCTTCTCACACGAGTGTTGGTGGAGCACAGACAATTAAAGATGACCTATTTCACAGTATTGAACCCTTTCTTTGGATATATGGACTTTTTACTTTTTCTATGATTTTCTAATTTGATTTATAGTATGATGAATTAGCGCCGTCCTTTTATGCTTAATTTGTTTCACATGTATATTGGTGACTAACTAGTTCACTTGAAAAAGGTGCAGCTTTTTCTGGATTTTAATAATTACTTTGGTTGGCGCCATCACTTGTTAAATTTACACAACAAATTATTGCTGGCCACTCGTACATTTAACATTTCATAGTCTGAGCGCAGATGTTTTACAATTTTTTTTTTGATCCAAACTATTTTTATTTAAGGTGTTGTCAGTTGGAAATACAACATCATACCATAAAGGTACACATACACTATATGACCAAAAGTATTGGGACACCTGCCTTTACACGCCCATGAACTTTAATGGCATCCCAGTCTTAAGCCCTGTACACACGGTCTGATTGTTAGACGACCGAGCTTCTGATTTTTGTCAAAAGTGCATGTGCAGGATTTTGTCTAGCATACTAAATATCTGCAAATTGTCATTTGACAAACACGAACGTAGTGATGTACTATGAGAGTATATAGAGTAATGCCCTGTACACAAGATCGGAATTTGGATGGTTTTTCCGATGGAATTCTGCTCAAGCCTGCCTTGCATACACACGGTCACACGAAAGCTCTGAACTTTCGACCGTCAAGAACGCGGTGACATACAACACTACGACGAGCCAAGAAAATTAAGTTCAGTGCTTTCGAGCATGCATCAAATTGTTTCCAAACATGCGTGATTTGTTTTTTTTGCAAATATAATTTTTATTGAAATTTCTTAACAAAAAGAAGCAGAAACAAAAACAAATAAGGAAAAACATATCATAATAAATATAGTACTTCCATGGTCTTTCTTATAACGTTCTGACCAGTATAATCATCATATATCCTTTCCATTAAAATACTCCATTCTATCTGCAGAGAAGCTGGCCTATGACATCACTTATCCTCTTTAAGTTCGTGGGTCTGTCTTTGTAATCCATAGGTATATCAACAACCGTGCAATATTACTATACAACATGAATAACATCTTCCACATAGTTGCTTACCTCTGCATAATTCTAACATAGCTGGTGTGAATCGAAAGTTGTCTGTTACTAAAATATTAGACCACTGATTGCAAAGAAAAAAGGAATATATATAGAAAACATATAGACAGAGTAGAAGGGGTAAGAGAGGGAGGGGGGTTTCCAAGTTGACGTGAGTGCGATGGATCAGGCCATGGTCCTATCCCACAGCCGCTACCCAATCAAGGGATTCTCAAGAATTTAATAAAGTTTGTCCTTCATCTGAGAAAATGCATATGTTCCAAGATAACCAGTTTCTTGAGTGTTTGTCTTGTTTGTGTTGGGCGGTCAGTATTAGGCCTTCCATCTTTTTGATTTCTTCAACTCTGCGTAGCCACATCCCCACCGTGGGGGGTGCGCTCTGTTTCCACATGGCTGGAATACAGAACTTCGCTGCATTGAGCAGATGTCTGAACACCGACTTCTTATATGATTTAATTGGGGCTGAGGTAGCATGTAGCAGAAAAACGGCGGGATCTCTCTGCGTTATGTGATTCGTAAATTTTTTAACAATTGTCTCTACTGTTACCCAAAAATGCTGTAATAGTGAGCAAGTCCACAAAATATGTAGGAGTGTCCCTTTATCAGAACCGCACCTCCAACATCTTTTAGAAGTGTTAGGAAAAAATTTGTGTAGTAATTGAGGTGTACACATACCATCTAGTCAGAATTTTGTAATTTGTCTCCTGAATTTTTGTGCAGATGGGTGATTTCAATGTAAGTTGAAGTATGTTTTGTGTTTGTGCTGCTGTAAATTTACATTGTAGATCCCGCTCCCATTTTCGTAAAAACAGCAAGTCTGGTTGTTCAGTTGGCGTGTTGAGTAGGGAGTATGTCTTGGAGAGCACCTGAGGCAGAGTGCCCTCCCCTCTACAGTATTCTTCTAGTGTCGTCATGTCGCGTTTATATCGCGTAGGTTCTGGTATTGAGTATAGAAAATGGTGTAACCGAATCGCTTTCCAAAATGACAATTGAAAACCCCCATTATCGTTCGTCGGGGACTGAATTGAGGTCCAGTGGTCGTCTTCTACATAATGTGTTGCGCAGTCTTTACCTGACTCCCAGAGCGTCTCATAGTTTAAGTAGTCTAGTCCTGGTTCGAACGCTGGATTCCCCAAAATAGGGAATAAAGGGGATTGTTTGGAAGTCAATGAAGTGTTTTTAAGTATATTTAAACCCACTGACAGCGTGGCACCAATGATCGGGTGTGAAATCATGTCCCTAGGTAGTCGATCGTAGCACCAGATTGCCCCTTTCAAGGGTACATTAACCTGATGGTTCTCTACTTGGACCCACAGTTTGGTTTTGTCATGTCTGTTCCAGTCAATGATCCTCCCTAGGTGTACAGCTTGATAATAGTGTTTTGCGTCTGGCATGCGTGATTTGAATTGCATACAGAAGAACGCATTTTTGGAACTTTTCCCAACCGAAAAATGGAATTTCGCCAACAAAAGACCGATGGAGCATACACACAGTCGCATTTTCCACACAAAAAGCTCTCATCAGAGTTTTTGCTGGTGGCATTTCCGATCGTGTGTACGCGGCAGAAGTTAATTTCTCAAGCGCCACCCTTTGGGCCCCTTCTGCTAATTTTGTGTTAGTAGAAGTTTGGTGAGCGTTGATTCGTGATTTTTCAAATCATACAAAACAAATGTCTTTTAAAATACGTTTGGCATAACTACATCAGTATCACCAGCAAAGCAGCTTCATTATTATCCAATTAAAGAAGATGAGAATTTTGACATTTCATCAATTGCCGCGTCACGAATGTTAATTCTAGATTACGAACAGTTGCTTACAAGAAAATCTGAAACTCTGAAAATCAGACGTTGAGTTCACATCAGACAAAAATTTTATAGCCTGCACATCCAGCTTTTGTCTGAAGTCAAATCGTCTGTCGAATGCACCGTAATAACGATTTGAAAATCCCGGACCTGGTCGTACAACAATCAAACCGGTGTACAAGGCTTAAGTCCGTAGGGTTCAATATTGAGTTGGTCCACCCTTTGCAGCTATGATAGCTTGAACTCTTCTGGGAAGGCTGTCCACAAGAGTGAAAACTTTGAGCCAGGCCTTTTTCCGTCCACATTAATGCCTGACCTCACAAATGCGCTTCTGGAAGGATGGACAAACATTCCCATAGACACACTCCTAAACCTTGTGGACAGCCTTCCCAGAAGAGTTGAAGCTGTTATAGCTGGAAAGGGTGGGCCAACTCAATATTGAATACTGACAGGTGTCCCAATACTTTTGGTAATATAGTGTATCTGTCAGAGTTTGAAACATGTGAAAAAGATGAAAACCAGGATCCAAAATGAGTGACTTACTAATACTAATATAGAGACATGTGGAATGTGGCGCCTCAGCAATCACGGGATGGCGGGTAGTACAAATTTTTATTATCGCCCAATATTCACAACGTTTTTAAACTGGATTCCATTGGGAAAAAAGTGTTAAAAGTTGTATGAATCCTGGGTCTTTTTTATAAATATATTTATCCAAGATTTACAATTTTCATCCACCATTCAAACATTTTTAAATTGAATTTATTTGGAAAAATGTGTGAAAGTTGTGTAATCTTGACATTGACATAAAAATATGCCTCTGAAGTGCAATCTGTCCCCGCCGCCACAGCGGACCTCCTGGAGCCGGTCTGGATCGCTGGACAACTACTATTCTGGGACCCACAAGGGAACAACAGGTACTTCCAAGATGGCGCTGGGTGAGCACGCTGTCCATGCAGCCTCCCCCATCTGCTCTCCACACCTGCCACTGTTGTCGCTTCCTCCCCCCTTCCTCTCCCTCCTCTTCTGATAGCCAGGACAGACCGTAAGATGTGGGTGACACCTTGGGGGATAAAGATATCCGTTCACACATCTTATCCCTCCCCGTTAAGGCTGATCTAGAGCTGTTTGCTCACAGAGTAGAGAAGGCCCTGCGCCAGGACATTAAAGCCCTGCAGGCTGACACAGCTCATCTAGGGGGTAGAGTGGAGGCTTTGGAGACACAGTGGGAATAAACTACTCCTGCTATTCAGGCACTCACTGAGAGATGTAAAATGCAAGATCACAGGAATTAATTCCCTGCTGGATCAAATGGATGACTTTGAGAACAGGAGTTGCAGGGTTAACATCTGCATCAGAGGTCTGCCAGAGGCCACAGGCCCACGGGACATAGTACCCACCTTACAGGGTGTCTTTAAGCAAATATTGGGCCACCAAGCACCGGATCACATAGAAATTGACCGGGCCCACAGGCTCTCCGGCCACCATCTGAGGATCCTGACAAACCCAGAGACATTATCTGTAAATTCGTTGAAGGAACGCATCATGTTTCAGGTTAGGGGAAACCGTCATGTGGATTTCGATGATGCTAAGTTGACCTTCTTCCCAGACCTCTTCAGACGCACGCTGATGCAACATCGTGCCCTCAAACCACTACTGGAAGTTCTGCAGGACGCAGGAACTGACTCACAGATGGGGTTTCCCTTCAGCCTTTCAGCTACCAAAGATGACCAGCAATTCACCTTGCGGAATAAAGATGACCTACCCCAGTTTCTGGACTCTCTTGGATTGCCTCCTGTGGACACCCCAGACTGGAGAACATCCCCGGAGATACCTTGCCGTAGAAGATGCAACGGCCCCACAGGAAGCCCCTCCGGTCAAGCACCACTTTCTTCCTCCCCCCAGGGGACAACCTGACTTGCTGAACACATCATTGCAGGCCTCCCTGCCACACCGAGGGTCCCTCCCATTCCCTCCGGCTGCTGTACTATTATATGCTCTAAGTTGAGGTGCAGGCCTGCACCTCCTGTGGGTAGCATGTCTCCCTTCGAACTCGCTCTCCATGCCTTACCACCTACCCTCAATAGGTCAACTCCTTGGAGTTATGTTCCCTTTTTGGGACCTACCACTGCTTGCTGGCCTCCACTGTCTCCTTGCCTTGAGGTCTGAGTGGAGGCTCCCGATTAGTGGTGTTATTGCACTTTGGTGCGCCCTTTGGGCTTTGTGTTTTTTATGTTGTTCCTTTTGTCTTTTTGTTTTATCTATGCAATAACTGCAGTTTGTTTTCTAGGCTCTTATTCCTGCTTGATGTGTTACCAATGCTCCCTGGCTCCTGGTCTGACGTGCTGTGGGTCTCTCTCTCTTCCTGATAGGGGCCCAGTTGTTCCCCTGTGCTGCCTTCCACCATGGCCTCCTTGAAAGTCGTATCGTACAACATGCGTGGTCTGGGTTCCTCTTCGAAACGCAGTAAGTTGTTGCCTAAAAACGAAACGTCTGGGGGCACACATACTTTTTTTAAAGGAGACACGCTTTTGCACTGACTCGGTCCCCTGTCTCCCTACTCACCTGTATAAATTATGGTACCTGAGCAACTCCCCATGACCCAAATCTGGGGGGGTTGCCATAGCTATTCACAAACAATGCCCCTTTGTAACGATATACCATTTGGCAAACCCTAATGGGGGCCAATGAGGATTCTCTCTATACATTTTTACTCCTTTTTGTATGTTTTGTTCTATGTCTTTTGTATGCTGTATAATGCAAACATTTTCAAATAAAGATTACATTTAAAAAAAGATGCGTTATTGACACATTTAGCATGCGTCTTTGATGCGTTTGCATCACGTTAAATAACGCTTTCCAGGCGCATCTCTGTGTTTATTTTCTATTGTATGATTGTTGGCATTTGTTGAAGTTTTGAAACTCAGCTAAAGTGGTAGTGGTTTGTAGGCTGTAAAAGAGCAGCTCAGCCGTGGGGTTGTACACCCCCCCCAACAAGTGAACAAGCCCTGATGTATTCAATGAATTGAACACGTGCTGTGTATTGTAGTTTTCTGATACACAGAGATGAATGGAATTTGCTGCCAAGGCCACTGGATGGCACCTCAGCGTCATCTAACTATATACAGTTACAAGTTCACACCAAGCGTTTGGTTGACAAGGGGAGTGTAATGTTCAACGTGAAGACTTATCACTTGGATATAATTGTTCACAGACTGGAGACAGAACGGATTTAAAAACAAATGCTCAGACTTACCCATGTCATTTAAAGTACATGTAAACCTCAATCACTAACATCTCATATAAGCTTTAACATGTTAATGTCATTTCTATCTTTTTTTAAGTCTGCAGCTTTCATTTAAATAATTCCTAGTGGATTCTACCATGCATATCCTTGCTCAGTGTAAAATAAACTGATACTGCGCAAAATGTCAGAAAATAATTAAAATAGATGTGACTAAATAAACAGCAGCTACACAAGAATGTGACTAAAATTCAAATAAGAAAGGTGCAAAAAATGTAGATCCCAGATGCCCCTGTAGATGTCCCATTAGGACGAAACGCGTCGGGAAAGGTTTATCGCTCCCCACATTGCTTTTATCAATTGTGATCACTTTTGTTTTATTTCATTCTATTTTGTATGTTGGTTTTAATAAACCCACCTTTCTGACCTGCACCATTTGGAGCCCCCCTCTCTCTCCTCTCTCCAAGATTTCCCATAGATGTCAATGTAAAAAACCAGAAGCAGTACAATGTCAAGTTGACCATGATTTCTCAAAGATTCCAATGTTAAAAACCGGGAGCGGTGCCATGTCAAGCTAACCAAGATTTTTCATATACGCCAATGTTAAAAACCGGAAGCAGTGCCATGTCAAGCTGACTGGCATCTGCGGACCCTGCAAGGACCGCTTACGGACACCAGTGTACGGACACCTTTCTGATCCCTGCTGATGACTCCCCCTAACTTCAGCTTTTATAGACTGGAGACTTTACAGTTTGCCTTAACAGCTTCCCTAATGAGACCCTCTTCACACCCCAGGCCTCATAGCAACCGGATGGTTATAATTACACCACTGATCAAAATGATAGTTTAATGGATAAAAAGTAGGTAGGTTAACTTTTTCCCTTTTACTGACATTCCCCTTTAAATGCCAGCTGTAGTGGAACATATTTTCCACTACAAAAATACCTGGACCAAACTCCCTCCTTCAGACCGGCTCCCAGATTTCACTTGTGGCTAGGGGCTGCACTGAGAACCAAAGTGGACTCTTTTGCAAGAGGAGTAAGAAGCCTATGAAGACCTTGATTTAATGTTGAGGAGGTGACTTTGGGGACCCTGATGTAAGGGGGATGTCTTTGGGGACCCTGATGAAAAGTGGGGGGGATTCTAGGGATCCTGATGCAAGGAAGGGGGCTCTGTGGACCCTGTGAAGGGGGTGTCTCTGGGGAACCTAATGTAAGGAGGGGGAGCTCTGGGGGCCCTGATGTAAGAAAGGGCAGTTTTGGGCACCCTGATGTAAGAAGGCAGGCTCTGGGGACCCTGATGTAAAATGGGGGTGACTCTGGGGTCCTGATGTAAGGAAGGGGGCTCTGGAGATCCTGATGTAAAAAGGGGGAGCTCTGGGGACCCTGATGTAGGGTGGTGGGCTTTGGGGACCCTGATGTAAAGTGGGGGTGACTCTGAGGATCCTGATGTAAGGAAGAGGGCTCTGGGAACTCTGATTTAAGGTGGGGTGATTTTGAGCTTCCTTATGTAAAGAAGGTGACTCTGGGGACCATGATGTAAGGGGGTGACTCTGGGGACCCTGATGTAAGGGGGGCTCTGTGGACCCTGATGTTAGGGGGAGGAACCCTGGGAACCCTAATGTAAGGAGGGTGACGTCAGTAAATCTAACTTGCTGCAGCTACTAATGCACATTGAGAGAAGCTCACAGAGTGCAGTGAAATCATAATAAGCTATTTCAGTCCATGAGAGGAGCCGGTACAACTGTACAAGACTGACAGGAAGGCTGAAGTGCAGCTTTAGCAATATACTGGTATAGTAGCTCAGAATATCCTGCTTTATTTATCCTTTTTCTCTTAGTACACACACCAGGAGACACATGCCCTGGAGAATTATTGATGGCTGTAGCAGTGCTCCGTCTTTACTGATTTATTAGAAAACTATTCACTTGTTTTGACTGCATTGTGTTCTGTTCTTGGGACACTTGAAATGATTCTGCTGTGACCACTTTTGAAATCCAACAATTCGCTGAGATGGAATTTGTAACTTGCAATGTATAAAGTCCCTGCAAGGTCTCCAGACAGAGCCAAGTGCACCAATTTCTGTTAAAAACTTAAAGTCTTCCTCTCTGGTCCTGTCTCCCACAGACGTATTGTTCAAATCTTCGAGTGCTGGTCCTCTTCTGGACTATACGATACCCAGTGCCATTTAACCCACCTCCTGTCTGTTGTGGGTGTCATGGGCCTCACCATGGCGCCTTGCACTCACTGTACAGTAACACAGACATTGGAGCTGATATTATGCCAGAGATACGAGGGTTCTTCAAAACGTTTCCACACTTTTTAAACTCTATTAAATATAAAAAAGTGCGTAAACTTTTTGAACACCCCTCATACTCTCTGCAGTCTTGAGGACCACCCAGCGCTGGAGCACCAGGTCACGACCTGTCCACAGCCCACAATCAAGGAACAGCCCTAAGCACTGCCTGCTAGATGCCCATCACATCAGTGAATACCCATGGTATCATGGGAAATATAGTTTCTATTTCCTACTAGTGGCACATGTTAAATATAACATGCACCACCTGCCTAGATTCTCCCACTCCGACAGCCGGGCAAAGCAAACCTGAAAGAAGGAGCTGATAACAAAATAAAATCAATAATTACCCAAAAAGTAAAGCTTTTTCAAATTCAAAAGTGTTTTATTGTGGATGGGGAAAGGGAGCTAAGAGTGTGCAGAATCCTGGAGTTCCGCTTTAAAGCAGAACTAAACTCTCTCAGTCAACATTAGCTATTTTAATTCTCATACTGCTAGCATTAATAAATAGATCAGAAGGTATATTTTATTTACTTGTTTTATTTTTATTTATTTCAGGTACTTATATAGCGCTGTCAATTTACGCAGCGCTTTACATATACATTGTACATTGACATCAGTCCCTACCCTCAAGGAGCTTACAATCTAAGGTCCCTAACTCACATTCATACATATACTAGGGACAATTTAGACAGGATCCAATTAACCTACCAGCATGTCTTTGGAGTGTGGGAGGAAACCGGAGTACCCGGAGGAAACCCACGCAGGCACAGGGAGAACATGCAAACTCCAGGCAGGTAGTGTCGTGGTTGGGATTTGAACCAGCGACCCTTCTTACTGCTAGGTGAGTGATACCCACTACACCACTGTGCCGCCTTTTTTTGCTACATTTCTTCAGTTGTGAATAAATGAACCTCATGCCAGATAAGTGAAACCTCAACAAACATATAAATGCTGCTCCCCATATCTAGTGGCATAACTAGGCAATGTGAAATATGTGAATAGGGGGCGCTGAGTGAACACTACTTGTGTATAACTGACAGTTAAATAGGAATTCATACACTAAATATTACCTAGCTTTGTTGCCCTTCTTTGTACTCGCTCCATTTCCAGTACATCCTTCCTGAGGACTGGTGCCCAGAACTGGACAGCATTCTCTAGGTGCGGCCGGACCAGAGTCTTGTAGAGCGGGAGAATTATCGTTTTATCTCTGGAGTTGATCCCCCTTTTAATGCATGCCAATATTCGGTTTGCTTTGTTAGCAGCAGCTTGGCATTGCATGCCATTGCTGAGCCTATCATCTACTAGGACCCCCAGGTTTCTTTTCCATCCTTAATTCCCCCAGAGGTTCTCCCCCCAGTGTATAGATTGCTTTTCAGATTTTTGCCACCCAAATGCATTATTTTCCATTTTTCTACATTGAACCTCATTTGCCATTAGTTGCCCACCCCATTAATGTGTTCTGATCTTTTTGCAAGGTTTCCACATCCTGCGGAGAAGTTATTGCCCTGCTTAGCTTAGTATCATCTGCAAATACAGAGATTGAACTGTTTACCCCATCCTCCAGGTCCTTTATGAACAAATTAAAGAGGATTGGTCCCAGGACAGAACCCTGGGGAACCCCACTACCCACCCCTGACCATTCCGAGTACTTCCCATTTATCACCACCCTCTGAACTCGCCCGTTTTATTAAAACACGCCAACAAGTAACAATAACTTGCTTACATAAGGTGGTGCCTCCCTGGCACTAGGAATACCCGCAGTAAAAGTTTAATGGAAGCTCCGCCGCTCAGCTTGCGTGCGATTGTCGGCGTGCGTTCCACCAATGCTGTGAGACAAACCGGAAGCTGGGACCCGGAAATGATGTGAGCGGAAGGCGCCTCGGTGTACGCTTCCTAATCTTACGTCATCAGGAAGTCGCCATGTTTTGTGGAAGCGGCGGCAATCCAATAGGCCTTTGCTGACAGTTTCCAGAAGCTTTATGAACGTTGCCAAAAGTGTGTTGTGCAGGATGCCGATTATTTTGAAGGCCATTAAAGATAAATTTTTTGTATCTTCTGTTTTGTTCAGTGTGCATGCTCATGCCAACAGGTCACACACATTGAGGAGTGTTATGCCCCGTACACACGGTCGGATTTTCCGACGGAAAATGTGTGATAGGACCTTGTTGTCGGAAATTCCGACCGTGTGTAGGCTCCATCACACATTTTCCATCGGATTTTCCGACACACAAAGTTTGAGAGCAGGCTATAAAATCCGATCCTGTGTACACAAATCCGACGGACAAAGTGCCACGCATGCTCAGAATAAATAAAGAGATGAAAGCTATTGGCCACTGCCCTGTTTATAGTCCCGACGTACGTGTTTTACGTCACCGCGTTTAGAACGATCGGATTTTCCGACAACTTTGTGTGACCGTGTGTATGCAAGGCAAGTTTGAGCCAACATCCGTCGGAAAAAATCCTAGGATTTTGTTGTCGGAATGTCCGAACAAAGTCCGACCGTGTGTACGGGGCATTATGCCGCGTACACACGAGCGGACTTTTTAGCACCAAAAGTCCGACGGACTTTCGAACGACCGGACTTGCCCACTAAAGTCCTGTGGAAAGTCCGTTGGTTTGAGCGTGATGACGTACACCGGACTAGAATAAGGAAGTTGATAGCCGGTAGCCAATAGCTGCCCTTGCGTCCTTTTTTGTCCGTCGGACTAGCATACAGACGAACTGATTTTTCGACCGGACTCGAGTCCGTCGGAAAGATTTGAAACATGTTCTAAATCTAAAGTCCATCTGATTTTCGACAGAAAAAGTCAGCTGAAGGTCCGATGAAGCCCACACACGGTCGGATTGTCCGACGGATTTGTTCCGGCGGACCAGTCCGGTGGAAAAGTCCGGTCGTGTGTACGCAGCTTTAGAAGTTTTTGATGTTTTACATTTTTTCATTCAAGGCAGTCATATAGGGTATTTCACAACCATGGCACATAAAAAACAGAAATGCATCTCGTGTAAATATATTCTAAAGATTGATTCCAAGGTTACCTAGCAAGGAAAGGTGTCCGCTCAGCTCTGTCTGTGTATGCTGTTTTAGGTCTATGCGATAATCCAGGTATGTTTCTTCGGTTATTCTGAAGTAGAAGGATTGTAAGGCCATGCACAAGATGTAGGTAAAGAGTGATGCTGTTATAGGTCATCTGTCTCGCAGCACAGAGGTCCCCAGGCCTATTCTCCTTCTCCATTCATTTATTTGACCTGACATTTTTTTTGCCTGAGATTGAGGTGGCTTGTGAAGATTTGGCTGAGTCTATTGACACCAAACTTTGCAGTTCAAATGTAGTGTTTTAGCTGCTAACATATTTTAGTCTCAAAATTTACCAGAGAATTCTAATTTCTTGTATATAAATCTGCCAAAAAAGAAGTGTATGGGGCCCATTCACAAATATTGGTTGAAGTAAATTGCGTTGCCACAGTGCCAGTTAACGCATTAACTGTCGTGATTTGCAGTGCTATTAAAGTGGAGGGCCACCTTGAAAAAAAAATTGCACCAAAAATCCTAAAAAAATAAATAAAAAAAAAACACTTGAAAAAAAAAAAAAAATTTAAACTTACCTGAACCCTTGTTGCTAGGCAGTCTTCCTAATCTGCCTCCTATTTTGCGGTGTTTCCTGTTCCTCGGTGAGCGGCCCCGTTGCCTTCTGGGAACTGTGTGTGTTCCCAGAAAACCACGGGGCCATTCACAGAGCGCCGCGTGCGCAGTAGGAAACTGGCAGTGAAACCGCAAGGCTCCACTGCCTGTTTCCCTTAGTTAGGATGGCGGTGCCGGTGTCTTGCCGAGAAAGTTCCCTCGGCGGATAAGGACCCCCCTGTACTGCGCAAGCGCTGCGCTTGCGCAGTATGAATGACTAGGAGCCGCCGAAAATAGCCGAAGATGAAAATCTTCAATCAACTGTACTGGGTCCAGGCTGAAGCCCCACCTTCCAAGTGGACCTAGAGGGGGAATAAAAAAGTGCCGAGCGAAGCGAGGCCGTGCCCGAAGCGTGGTGAGCGAAGCGAGCCCGCGAGGGGCCCTCTCACAGGCGCTGTGTACAGCTGATTTCTTCTCTATTTCGCTTTGGCTATTTCCGCCAGCTCCTACTGCGCAGGCGCTGCGCCTGCGCAGTAGAGGGGGGTCCTTATCCGCCGAGAGGAACTTTCTCGGCAGAACACCGGGAGCCGAGGGACGGGTTGGCCTCGGGCGGCCGACAACGCGGGCACCCAGGACAGGTAAGTGTACTTATTTAAAATCAGCAGCTACAGTGTTTGTAGCTGCTGACTTTAAAAAAAATTTTTCGCTGGCCGGAATCCCGCTTTAGAGTGACACTAAACAATATCCTTATTTTTCAAAAATAATCCATACACACCCACTACTTATTGGCTCTGGTAATCTATTTTTTTTTTATAACAGAAAAGTTTACAGCGCCTTGAAAAAGTATTCATACCTCTTGAAATTTTCCACATTTTGCCATGTTACAATCAAAAAACCTAAATGTATATTATTTGGATTTTATGTGATAGACCAACACAAAGTGGCACATAATTGTGAAGTGGAAGGAAAATGATAAATGGTTTTCAAAATTTTTTACAAATAAATATATGAAAAGTGTGGGGTGCATTTGTATTCAGCCCCCCCGGAGTCAATACTTTGTAGAACCCCCTTTCACTGCAATTCCAGCTGCAAGTCTTTTTGGGGATGTCTCTACCAGCTTTGCACATCTAGAGAGTGATATTTTTGCCCATTCTTCTTTGAAAAATATCTCAAGCTCTGTCAGATTGGATGAAGAGCATCTGTGAACAGCAATTTTCAAGTCTTGCCACAGATTCTCAATTGGATTTAGGTCTGGACATTGACTGGGCCAGTCTAACACATGAATATGCTTTGATCTAAACCATTCCATTGTAGCTCTGGCTGTATGTTTAGGGTGGTTCTCCTGCTGGAAGGGGAACCTCCACCCCATTCTCAAGTCTTTTGCATGCCCCAGTAGAAGATCATTTGTTTAAAACGCATGGGGCGGTTACCCCTTCTTCATGCTGCCTTTGCTTTTAAAGTGATCACATTTTATACTTGTTTGGTTTTTTAGAAATCCCCTTTTTTACCTGCACTATGCGGTAGTTTTAATTTTCTTTCCACATACTACCTGGATGAGAGTGATTGCCCGGTGTTGGCCATCTGTGGTATAACTTGCCTCCAAGATTTCTATCCGGAGCTCAAACTGAGATGACCTGTCCTGATGACCCCCGGAGGTTCGGTTGAGTCCACCTTGCAAGTCTCATCTTCTGGGATATCCCTTCATCTGCCCGGTTGGGCTCAATGCCTAGCTGACTCCATGTCGCTGACAGGGGAGTCCACCTGATTCGGTAAGAGTACCCATCTTTACTTATCCATTGATGCTGATTATTTTTGATGTCGGTCTTACCTACAGATCAATATCATCCCTGCCAGTTCTTTTGGATACCCATCATCTAGGAGTGGTCGTTGCTGTGTTCTGACACAATTGGACACTTCATCACTTCACCATTTTTTGTTTAAACTTTATGATTTGTTATACAGATATCACTTATCACCAAGTCTAAGGACTCATGGACTTTACTTCACTCTTATTATTATTAATTTAATATTTGACCTGTTTGTTCACTAAGCGCTACTTTTTTCCACTTTCCATTGAACCGTTTTTGTCACACCGCATGTAGCTGCTCGTTTCCTTTTTTTTATTTATTTATTTTATCTAGTTAGCGCAGTGTTTTTGTATTTTTCTCACTGTTATTTACTAAGACTGGGGGATTCTAGGATGGAAAAGGACCTGGGGGTCCTAGTAGATGATACGCTCAGCAATGACATGCAATGCCAAGCTGCAGCTAACAAAGCAAACAGAATATTGGCATTAAAAAGGGGATTAACCCCAGAGATAAAATGATAATTCTCCTGCTCTACAAGACTCTGGTCCGGCTGCACCTGGAGTATGTTGTCCAGTTCTGGGCACCAGTCCTCAGGAAGGATGTACTGGAAATGGAGCGAGTACAAAGAAGGGCAACAAAGCTAATAAAGGGTCTGGAGGATATTAGTTATGAGGAAAGGTTGTAAGCACTGAACTTATTCTCTCTGGAGAAGAGACAATTGAGAGGGAATATGATTTAAATTTACAAATACTGTCATGGTGACCCCGCAATTGGGATAAAAGGGAGTTTAACAAGACGTGTGGCCATCTACGTTGTTTAAGGTTTAACCTTAAACTACGTAGAGGGTTCTTTACTGTAAGAGCGGCAAGGATGTGGAATTCCCTTCCACAGATGATGGTCTCAGTGGGGGGGCATTGATAGTTTCAAAAAATTATTAGATAAGCACCTGAACGACCACAACATACAGGGATATACAATGTAATACTGACATATAATCACACACATAGGTTGGACTTGATGGACTTGTGTCTTTTTTCAACCTCACCTACTATGTAACTATGTAACTGGAGAATGCAAAATCTGGTGCAGCTCTGCATAGAAACCAATCAGCTTCCATGTTTTATTGCCAAACCTTAATTGAACAAGCTGGAGTTAGAAGCTGATTGGTCACCATGCACAGCTGCACCAAATTCTGAGTGCTTCAGTCTTAGTAAATCTTTCCCTATGCTGAGTTAAAAAAACACACTTGAACAGACTTTGGCATCTAAAACACTACAACAGTAGTAACGCAAGGCACCTCCTACACTTTTTTTTGCATGTTAAGGTGCACTGCCAGCCCATTCAAAATGATTGGAAAGATAAAATTTGGGGTTGATTTACTAAAGGCAAATCCACTTTGCACTACAGGTGCACTTGGAGGTGCAGTCACTGTAGATCTGAGGGGAAGATCGGAAATGAGGGGAAGCTCTGCTGATTTTATCATCCAATCATGTACAAGCAAAAATGCTGTTTTTTTTCTCTTGCATGTCCCCCTCAGATCTACAGTGACTGCATTTTTAAGTGCACTTCCAAGTTCACTTGCAGTGCACTTGTAGTGCAAAGTGGATTTGCCTTTAGTAAATAAACCCCCCTGCCTATTTAGTGCAAAGTGACATTGTCTATGTGAGGCATTAGGATTCATTTACAGAGGTGTCCGTTTATGAAGCAGTGAAATCTATTCACTGCTTCATTCTCCGGCATTCACAGTGAAGAATCTTCTCCTCTGTGTGCCTGTTTATGAAGCGGTGTAGATCGCTTCACCTTTGGAGGAGTGAAGTGATCTACAAATGCTTCAAATAGTGGAGAACGGCCCCTGATACTGGAATCTCGTGAGACTTTACGAGATTATAGTACCAAATGTCAGTTTATCAAGCAGTGATAAATTATCACCGCTCAACGGCACGTGGATTAATGTTAATAAAATAACGAGTCCCCCTACATTATACACATATGTATACACACACACACACTATATATACATGTATATACACACACATGATATATATATACATATACACATTATATGTATATATGTATAAATATGTATACACATAAATATGACAGGGGGACATGCTTACAGTGTTGGGGGGTCTGAACGAGGCATAAGGAAGTTAAAAAACTTCCTCCTCCCCCCTCAGATCCCCCCAGATTTCCTCTTCACTCCCCGATTCACCACCTCTGAGCTGGTGAACCTGGGAGTGTGAATTCTGACTCAGATCGCCAGTGAAGCGGTGAGATCACCGCTTCATAAACTGGCCGTTACTGTGTCATTCAATGAGGATTCTCCGTGTGTAGAGATAATCGGCGGGAGAACAAGTTCAAACATGTTCTCCCCCGATTATCACTGTTTCATAAACTGTTTATGGACTGTGATCAGCGGCGATCCTCGGGATCACCGCTGATCACTGCTTCATAAACGGACACCTAAAGCTGGAGAGTGCAAAATCAGTCTCATTTCTGGAAAGCTTAATTGAACAAGCTGAGGTTAGAAGCTGATTATTTTCTCTGCAGAGGTGAGACTGATTTTGCACTCTCCAGCTTTTGTAAATAAACCCCATTGTCTACATAAAGCCCCCTCCCCAAACTCACTAAAACTCAAATTTCCAATGATTCTTCCTCCATTGCTGTCAAAACCAGAATTTATGGTGTCAGCTGGTGTCAAAACCTAGAGGGAATGGTGACCTTCTGCGTCATGTGACAATAACACATGAAGCACCCTCAACTGTGTATTGTGAACCATCTATGTGTTATGGTTCATTGCATTAGAGAAATACGGCTACAATCACATTAAAGTGGGGTTCCACCCAAAAAACAAAAATACCTGTAAAAATTCTAAAAAAAAACCCAAAAAAACATTTGGATATTTTTTTTTTTCACTTACCTCTAAATGCCTGTTGCTAGGTGATCCCTCGTAGTCTGCCTGTTCCTTTGCCTGGGCTGGTGACATCACTTCCCCCCAGGCACAGGAAGGGATCCGCTCTGCTCCCTCCCTCCTGTCAATCATCTGGGACCCATTACAGGTCCCAGGTGATTGAGTGGCCAATCACGGCGCGCGGCGCCGCTCGCGCATGCGCAGTGGGTGCCAGGCTGTGAAGCCACAGCCCGGCGCCCACAGTTGAAATGCCGGCGCCGACGAGCGGAGGGGGGGGGACGAGCGGGGCTTCGATCCCCCGCATCGCTGGACCCAGGGGCAGGTAAGTGTCCAATTAAAAGTCAGCAGCTGCAGTATTTGTAGCTGCTGACTTTTAATTTTTTTTTTTTTTTGACAGCCCCCCTAGGTGGAACTCCTCTTTAAGTATGGTTCATTGCATTGAAAGAAATGCTGCCTGTCTAGTTTTGGTGTATAGTCCAATAAAAAAATGAAGGACCTGTTTAACGCAATGCCATCAGGTGGGGGACAGCCGATACAACTGTAAGGGGCCCGAGCGTCTGGAGGGGCCCGACACGGCCAGGAGAAAGCAGAAGCAGGAGAAGGGGAGCCGTGTTGTGAAATATAGAAACAATCTCTGTAGCTTCTGCTGCACTGTGTCATTGAGCTCAGACATCGAGCTATTTACTGCCACCTCTGGCTACTATGTGCATGTGCACTCGTCGTGTGTGCTGCCTGTCCAGTGTTATATATTGTGATCGGCTGCAGCTCTTCTGTGTCTCAGCAACATGTCAGCTTTGTGGAAATAAGAGCTGGGACTAGGTAAGAAGACCTAATTTACAAGTAGGGGCTGTGAGGGAAAGGGAGGGGGGCTGTGTGTGTACAGGGAGGGGCCAGAGCTTTGTGTGTTTACAGATTTGTATATATGGGGGGCTGACATATATACAGGAGTGAGGGGGGGGGGGCTGACATATATACAGGAGTGGGGGGGGGGGCAAACATATATACAGGAGTGAGGGGGGCTGACATATAATATACAGCAGTGAGGAGGGCTGACACATATATACAGGTGTGAGGGGGGCTGACATATATACAGGAGTGAGGGGGGGCTGACATATATACAGGAGTGAGGGGGGCTGACATATATACAGGTGTGACGGGGGCTGACATATATACAGGTGTGAAGTGGGGGCTGACATATATACAGGAGTGAGGGGGGCTGACATATATACAGGTGTGACGGGGGCTGACATATATACAGGTGTGAAGTGGGGGCTGACATATATACAGGAGTGAGGGAGGCCAACATATATACAGGAGTGAGGGGGGCTGACATATATACAGGAGTGAGGGAGGCCAACATATATACAGGAGTGAGGGGGGCTGACATATATACAGGAGTAAGGGGGGCTGACATATATACAGGAGTGGGAGGCCAACATATATACAGGAGTGAGGGGGGCTGACATATATACAGGTGTGAGGGGGGCTGACATATATACAGGAGTGAGGGGGGCTGACATATATACAGGTGTGAGGGGGGCTGACATATATACAGGTGTGAGGGGGGCTGACATATATACAGGTGTGAAGTGGGGGCTGACATATACACAGGAGTAAGGGGGGCTGACATATATACAGGAGTGGGAGGCCAACATATATACAGGAGTGAGGGGGGCTGACATATATACAGGTGTGAGGGGGGCTGACATATATACAGGAGTGAGGGGGGCTGACATATATACAGGTGTGAGGGGGGCTGACATATATACAGGTGTGAGGGGGGCTGACATATATACAGGTGTGAAGTGGGGGCTGACATATACACAGGAGTAAGGGGGGCTGACATATATACAGGAGTGGGAGGCCAACATATATACAGGAGTGAGGGGGGCTGACATATATACAGGTGTGAGGGGGGCTGACATATATACAGGAGTGAGGGGGGGCTGACATATATACAGGAGTGAGGGAGGCTGACATGGTACAGTTGTGCTGATTCGGTGAGATAGCCCATGGGCAGGCCCTGGGGAATGTTGGTAGTCAGGCTCAGGGGGGGCAGGCCTAAAGCTGTGTAAGGGGCCCAAAAGTTTCTGATGGCTGCCCTGTATATACACAATGCTGCACCTTAAAACTGGAATCCAGGTAAATATAAAAAGACGCAGATACATGCAGCTCTGAATTCTTGAATGAAGTATCCATTTTTTTTAAATACAAGCAATGTAAGTACTTAAGGTGGAACTTTACCCATAATAACTCAATGAAAATTTTTTTTTTTTTTAGCAAGGAACATACATGCCACATTAATAATTGTGCTACTAAAATTAGTGTATGTTGTGTAAATTGTCTCCACCATTGCTCCTGTTTCTTCTTGCTGGAGGCTGCCATTTTGTTGAAGCCCAAAGCTCCTGAGCCACAGTAAATAGTTAGGCTGTCAGCAGATCGGCCTCTAGTGCCTCTGATTTTCAGCACAATGTCAAAAAATGTTCAACTGAGCATGTGCAGAGCAGGGTGAAACAATGTCTACTATATACAGTGATTTTAAACAGTATAGGCGGTTATTTTTAAAGGTGGAGTTCCACCCAAAAATGGAACTTCCACTTTTTGGATTACTCCCTCCCTCCGGTGTCACATTTGGCACCTTTCAGGGGGGAGGGGGGAGCAGATACCTGTCTAATACAGGTATTTGCTCCCACTTCCTGGCATAGATCACCACGGCGCTTGACCTATGCCACTTCCGGCGCCTACACTCTCCTCCACCGCTGTATTCTGTGAGACACAGAACACAGCAGGGACCTGAGAGGACGCGCATGCGCAGTAGGATAGGAGAAAACAGCAGAGTGACAGAGAGATGGGCTCATTAATGTGCTGCTTCTCCTTTCACTGTCCCGTCACAGACTGGAGGCGGGGCAAGGAAAAATCTGGCTTCAGAAGGACTGGGTGAATGATGCTGACAACTAGGCTGGGGGCATCTAGTGGTAGAAAAAAAGTACAGCAGAGGAAATCTCTATATTGACTGTGAAAAGTTTTGCAAAAGCTGTGTTTGCTTTTTTATCTGTTCATTTTTATCTTGTTATCTAACATGCATGTATTACTGCAACACTCCAGTGTAAATGGGCCTTTTGAAACATGCAAACGAGTGCTTAAGGCATGCTCAAATGATACTTGTTGACCTAGGGGTCCACTCTGGCATGGATTTAAATGAATGTAAAATAATTCATCTGTGTGTTGTAATTTTTGTAAAGTTTGGTGCCACTGGATGGCAGTATACATTAGGTTTCTTTTAAGCCGAGTAGCTCAGTAGCAGGTAATATGGTATCCTACTACATTTATAATACAATCTCTTCCATGTATCCAGGAGAGTTTGACGGAGTTCTTGCAGGCTATTTAAATCAAAGGGAATTTGTCTGGACCTATCAAGACAGGGTATTCACTATTAGATTATGAGTAATGAGCAGGAATAAAAATGCAGATAAAGTCTCTGCACCTTGATGCCCCAGGAGAACACGAAACTCCTTTTGCTGCTCCCTTTTAAAGTAGATGTAACCACAGTCACTAAAAATATCATATAACATGTTTATATCATTTCAAAAGTCATTTCAAATCTGCAATTTTTATTAAAAAAATCCCTTGTAGTCCTGCCATTAAAGCGGTTATATACCCGCTGAAATTTTTTTTTTTTTTTTTACCCCTGTAAAGCAAAAGGCATAATGAGCTAGTATGCACCGCATACTAGCTCATTATGAAATACTTACCTTAGAACGAGGCGTCGGTATCTTACCTGGTCCACGCCGAGGGAACTGTCATGTTGGCTCGGCGTGTCTTCCGGGTATCGCGGTTCCAGCGCTGTGAGTGGCTGGAGCCGCGATGTCATCACTCCCGCGCATGCGCATGGGAGATTTCTTACCTGGCAAGGTCCGGCAGTTGCCGGGCCTTCAGCCGAGAATCCCCTGTGCGCATGCGCCTCTGCAGTCAGCGGCTCATAGCAAGGGGAATATCTCCTAAACCGTACAGGTTTAGGAGATATTTTTTTTACCTACAGGTAAGCCTTATTATGGGCTTACCTGTAGGTAAAAGTAAAAAAAAAAGACTATACAAACACTTTAAGAACCTTGTTCAGGTACTTCCTTATATAGGGTGTACCGGGTTGCCTGCCGGCTGTGTGAAGCTCCCGCTCGCCACCCGATGCTGTAAGCAGTGATAGAGCGGGTGGAGTAGCTGGAGCGTGCTTTCTGTGCCCACTCTCCTCCTTCAGTCCAGTGTTCATTTTGACTTCAGATTTCAATTCAGTTTTAGTTATAGTCGTTTGACTAAAATGCCATTTTTAGTTTTAGTCGTATTTTTAGCCTTTTGACTAAAATACCATTTTAGTCGTATTTTAGTCATCTGAATTGTTTTAGTTTTAGTCATATTTTAGTCAACTAAAATCTTCAGTACATTTTTGTCGACTAATATCTAATGGGTTTAGTTAAATTGTAATAAATTATTTAAACATTTTCTCAAGAATTTCCAAACTCATTATATACTCCTGGAGTAAAAAATCCAATAACATGTTATTATTTCTGGTATTAAGGGTTGAACTTGCACTACAGACACAGATTTTGCCGTTGCGATATATAACGTCTTTATAAATAAATTCAAGTTTCATAAACAAACAAAAATATTGCTTCTTGACAAACAGAAGTACAACTTTAAAGCGGAGTTCCACCCAAAAGTGGAACTTCCGCTCATTTGTCTCCTCTCCCCCTCCGGTGCCACAATTGGCACCTTTCGGGGGGGGGAGGGGGGACAGGATACTTGTCAACAGGTATCCTGTTCCCACTTCCGGGAGTCCGGGCTGCAGCCCGTGACATCACCGCGAGGCTCCCTCCTCCTCTCCCTGTCGCCGGGCCAGTAGGAGAGAGGAGCGTGGCCTCGCGCATGCGCAGTAGGGTTCCCGGCGTGAAGCCATAAGGCTATACTGCCGGGTACCCTTACCCACAATGGCGGCGGCAGCACCCGACAGCTGATGGAAACAGCAGCTGCGGTGCTGACATCACTGGACTCCAGGACAGGTAAGTGTCCTATTGTTAAAAGCCAGCAGCTGCAGTATGTGTAGCTGCTGGCCTTTAATTTTTTTTTTTTTGGGCGGAACACCTCTTTAACATACAAAAAAACAAAAAACTATAAACTCTACTGGCTGTAATGCCATTGCACATATTACCTTAATATATTACCAACATTAAAACCCTTTCATGCCTAAGCCTATTTCTGACATTTGTTGCTTACAAGTTAAAATCTGTATTTTTTACTAGAAAATTACTTAGAACCCGCAAACGTTATATATATATATATATATATATATATATATATATATATATATATTTTTTTTTTTTTGAGCAGAGAATCTAGAGAATAAAATAGGGATTGTTGCAATATTTTATGTCACACTGTATTTGTGCAGCGGTCTTTCAAACGCAATTCTTTTTGGTAAAAAAGACACTTTCATGAACTAAAAAAAAGCGAAACAGTAAAGTTAGCCCGATTTTTTTTCTATAATGTGAAAGATGATGTTACGCAGAGTAAATAGATACCTAACATGTCACACTTTGAAATTGCGTACACTGGTGGAATGGCGACAAACTAGGGTACATAAAAATCTCTATAGGCAAAAAAATTCACGGTTACCAGTTTAGAATTACAGAGCAGGTCTAGTGCTAGAATTATTGCTCTCGCTCTGACGATCGCGGCGATACCTCACATGTGTGATTTGAACACTGTTTAAATATGCGGGCGTGGCTTACGTGTGCGTTTTCTTTGCTGCGCGAGCTTGCGGGGATGAGGGCGCTTTAAAAAATTTTTTTTTGCCGGATCGTGGATGGGGTCTCCCGGTGGGACGGGAGGCCCAGGAAGAGCAGCGGCGGGAGGGGGGGGACGTCCCCTCGCTCCTTTGGGATAACAGCCAAGTGGCTTTTAGCCGCATCAATTGTTATCCCTGAAGAGCCGACCGCCCGCTATAATAGTTAAAATTTGGTTAGCCTTGTGACAGTAAAGTCAATTGCATTATAGTTCACTTGGCTTACCCATTTGGCCTCCTCTATTCACCTTTCTATTTTCTTCACTCCACACCCCTTGGCTGTACTTCATTTATCAGCCCTTGTGGAGACATATCTACATACTTATATTATACATATTATATTTTTACACAGCTGTTCCTTTGAACACGCCATACATGATACCCTGGAGTTTACAGCCCCCTAGATGTGTTACCCCCAAGCCCAAGTGACGGTTCGTGGCCAAGGATACTTCTGCCTCAGCTCTGGTGGAGTCTCATGTCATATGGTGCCCCCAATTGTCTACATTTTACCTTTTATTAACAGTCCTGTTATAGATAAGAATATTTGGGGAAGTTATTTTCTTTTTCTTCCCCTCTTTGCCTCTGTGCTATCCTGGCTGCCCCCCCCCTCTATTCATTTGTCCTTTTATAGATATTTTACCCTTGGAATTGCTCCTGATGAGTGGATGTTACTCCACGAAACGCGTAGAGCACATTATGCTACCACTTGCAAACATATGTCTGAAGTCTCCCTGGATTTAGTTATCCCATTTACAATATTTTATTCCTTAATTAATTTAAGATCTATGTTATGTTCCTTAAATATGTACCTCATGTCAATTTGTCTATTACCCATAGACTTTGTTGTGAATTAATGCGTGAACACATATGAAATACAAGTTATCTAACCATTATTGTTACTGTGTACCTTATGTCAATATATCCATTACCCATGGACTATGTTGTAATATATGTGTGTATATATATGAAATATAAGTTATTTTACTACTATGGTTATCATTTTTTACAATTGCTACATTTTTTACCCCCAATTTTGTATGTAGACATAGAACTATCAGACATATCCTTGCATATTTATTTGGCAGTTATGCTTCAATTAAAGTCCTCTAGATTTTAGTTAAGGGTATCAGAGTAAAGGGGGCTGAAAACAAATGTACACCACACTTTTCAGATATCTTTTTCTGTAAAAAATGTTGAAAACCATTTATCATTTTCCTTTCACTTCACAATTATGTGCCACTTTGTGTTGGTCTATTACATAAAATACATTTACATTTTTGGTTGCAACATGACAAAATGTGGAAAATTTCAAGGGGTATGAATACTTTTTCAAGGCACTATATATATATATATATATATATATATATATATATATATATACACATACAGTATATAATACATACATATCGCACAAAAGTAGGCTGCGCACGCCTATGTATAAGGTATACTATTCACTTTTATTAGACAACTAATTGCCACCCCAGCACATTAGGGTAAGGTAGGCCTGATGAACACGTGTTGCAGCACACCGCAACGCATTGTTATGCCTCGTACACACGGTCTGACTTTCCGACGGGAAATGTTCGATGTGAGCTTGTTGTCGGAAAGTCCGACCGTGTGTATGCTCCATCGAACATTTGCTGTCGGGATTTCCGCACACAAATGTTTGAGAGCAGGTTCTCAAATTTTCCGCCAACAAAACTTATTGTCAGAAAGTCAGATCGTGTGTACACAAGTCCGTCGCACAAAATTTTCATGCTCTGAATCAAGCAGAAGGAGCCGCACTGGCTATTGAACTTCCTTTTTCTCGGCTCGTCATACGTCTTGTACGTCACCGCGTTCCCACGTTTGGAATTTTTGGCCAACATTTGTGTGACCGTGTGTATGAAAGACAAGTTTGAGCCAACATCCTTCGGGAAAAAAAATCCACGGTTTTGTTGGCGGAAAGTCCGATCGTGTGTACGCGGCATAACACTCTACCATGCATTGTGGTGCGCTGCTTTTTAGAAAACGCTGCTTTTTAGCTGCTTTCATTGGCAGCCCATTCAAAATTATTCAGCAGCCTTAATGCAATACTTACACCATGTGACACAACCTGCAATGAACAGGAACAGAGAAGTGTGAATGGGCTCGAAGATTCTGATGTGGAAGTATCAGTATTCAGTAATGACTCACTGAGCTAGTACTGAATTTTGAATAAAATTATCAACAATTCCTGCAATGAGAAGGTGTGATCTGTGCTGACAGCTTATCTAAACTGCGATTAGCCTTAAGCCTCGTACACACGATCAGATTTTCGGACAAACGTTCGTCCGTTTTTTGTTGCATGCTAGTCTCATGTCGAAAAGTGAAGAGGTTACTTTCATACAAAAATTCTCGTACGACAGAATTCAACTTCAGAAGTGACGCCATGTGTTGAATAGTTTTGTACGTATTCTTTCGTTTTCTGAGCATGCGTAGTCTTGCTCTTACGATTCTTTTCAGAAGAAAACCGAACTAATTAAATGAAAATCAGACGTCGTGTTCACTTACGATTAAAATTTTATAGCCTGCACATCCAGCTTTTGTTGTACAAAAAAATCGGAATCGGCTGTCGAAAGCACCGTACTAACGATCCGAAAAGCAGCAGATCGTTCGTCGAACGAAATTTTACTTCTGATTTTCGTATCGTGTCTTTGTCGGCTGACAATTGTGTGCCATTAGCTAGACAAAGTCTAGGCACTTGCCTTTTGACAAAAGTCTGACCGCTCTGTTGGCCAAAAATCCGATCGTGTGTACGAGGCTTAAAGCGGAAGTAAACCCATCCATAAAACTGTTTCATTTCCGGCACGTGCCGGAAATGTAACGCTCCCATTGGTTGTGCTCTCAACCAAACTGTCGAGCCATCCAATGGCTGGTGTCATAACTGATCACATGTGCAGCATCATGGCAGTTGTAGATTAAACAGAGGCAAAGATGGCAGCTTCCTTGGCTGAAAACGATAGGAGGGTTTACTTACACTTTAAGACCTTGTTGACACAGGACGTATGAATCCGTACCCCTTGTGAGAGCCGTGTTTACCCACACGGGGATGCACAGGTGTTCCATACATCCCCCCTGCAGGCATTTTCATTGCTGTCAATTGAAATGCAGTGGCTGCATGGACACAGCCACTCCTCCCAATGTGACATCCATGTGGCTCGGCTGCAGGTGCATGGCCCCAAACGTGATGTCACATTGGAAGCAGCGGCCGTAATCATGCAGCCGCAGCATTCCCAATCGACAGCAATGTGACTGCCTGCATTGGGATGCACAGAACATCCCCATCTGGGTAAAGTTGGCTCTCACATGGGGTACCGAACCGTTCCATATGCCCCATGTGTAGGAGGGCTTAGGAAATAGTTTGCCTGGTGAATGTAATTTACGATGTTGTACCTCTCAGTTGCTGAACCAACCTCCAATATAGTATGTGTACAACGGAAATGTAAATTAAAAAAAAAAATGTAAATGAAAGAAAAATGCAGAAAAAAATACAAAAGGATGAGGATAACAAGTGGTGTATAATTATGCAAAAAACTCATGCACAAGCACATCTGAAACAGCATGCCATTCTAGGCTCAAAAAATGTTACTACACATATTTTTTTCTAGTGAATTTTTTTTAATTTTTTTTTATGGAATCCCCCACCTTAATAAGGTAATGTGTGAGAGCACCTGATGGTCACAATCCTACACACCTGTGTTCCATTGCTCAGTTCCAGGAGGACTGCAATCTGTATTCTCTGACAAAGCTCCACAAAGGTAAGATATGCTTTATACTGATTTACAAAAATATAAAATACAATTCTTGGTGGCAGCTTCCCATTTTTAGACTAGAAATGAATATACAGTTTGCTTTATTTACCCTCATACCAGCCTTAAAGTGGTGTTCCGGCCGAAATTATACTTTTTAAATAAAAATACCCCTATAATACACAAGCTCAATGTATTCTAGTAAAGTTAGAATGTAAACTAAGGTCTGTTCTGTTAGTTTATAGCAGTAATTTGTTATTTTATAAACTTCCAGCAGGCCGTGGCCATCTTAAGTGTGGGCATCTGAAGCCAGACTGTATTTCTTCCTGGATCTCATCCTTGCAGATCTCGCACATGCTCAGTGCAGCACAAGCAGTGTAATAGGTTTCAGGTCAGGTTTCCATAGCAACGGCAGTGTCAGAGGAAGTTGCGCCCCTTCCCAGAAGGCATTGCAAACAGGAAATGATGCGATGGGCCACGGCCAGGGAGGAGGAAGTGAGAAATGAATACAGCAGATATACAGTAAGTGCTGAGAAAAAAAATTTAAAAATATCCAATTTGTTTACAGTGCACAGTTGAGTGAGGGATGCTGAAGAGTTGTAAAAGTGGGTGGAACTCCACTTTAATATACCCAAAAATCTGCATGTAGCCCTTCTCACTGAACCAATAACTGGAATACCAAGACATTCTCAAACTCTTATATTCTACATCTACTTAGCAGTGAAAATATGAAAAATATTGAAAATATCAATCCTAGGAATTTGCCAATAATGAATATATTAGCTAAAACCCAACCTTTATCTATTATAAAATGGCAAGTATTATGTATGACATTATTAGAGTTTAGGAAATCTGGGACCCTTGGATTCAAAATCTCCATAGCTGCATATAGCCTCCTGCAGCCATTCATGTTTAAAGCAATAGGAGCTCCCCGGGCACCAAAAATGCACCGGCAAGTTTACTCGCTATACTGAAGAATGTGCCCATCTACATGAGTCCCCACCCTGTATTATTATAATGTAGATATTGAAAAAAGTAATGATAAAGTGAACCCTGTAACTTTTTCTTTGACAATTTTAGCATATGGAAAACGCAAATATAAATGTGATTCACGAAACTATAGTTTTTTGGGGGTTTTTTTAATACTTTGTTTACCAGTTAGTGCCGGTTGAAGCTATGATTCTTCCTTGTCCTGTAGGGCCCTTTTCACACTGAGGAGTTTTTCAAGTGCTTTCATGTTACGAAAGCACCTAAAAAGCTCAAGAAAAAATGCTTCCCTTTAGAATCAATAAATGTTTACACACTGGGGTGATGCGCTTTCGTTGGGGTGAAAAAAAATCCGGCTTGCAGCATGTTTGGGGAGCTAAAAAAAAAACACACCAAAAATGCTCCTCTCTATTGAATGGGAACAGTCTCAAAAATGCCCTGACTTAGCATTTTAGGTGCAGGTTTTTGAGTCACATGTCCTTTAAAAACCGCATCCCTTAAAGCGGGGGTCCACCTATCTATCGTTTTGTTTTTTTTGAGTTCATTCACAAACTTTTCTTCTCAGCATTACATACTCACATATTGTGTGCAATATGTCCGCCTGTGTCAGATTTCGTCGGAAAGAATAACTTATATTATTCACTGCAGGCGGTTTCCATCTTTATTGTGGGCATTTGAAGCCCACAAGCATTTATTTCCTGGATGTGGTGAATGCTGTGCTCCCAGCATTCACCGCTCGTTCCCGCACATGCTCAGTGGCATCCTGGGAAGCCTGAGACTAGCTCCCAGGAGTCTGGGAGAGGCTAGACACACGCCTACTCCCATGGGAGGAGAACCAGGAAGTGCAAAGAAGAATAGAAAAATAAAAGGTAATTACTGCGATTTAAATTTTTTTAAACGGCATGTCAGCATCTAGGCAAGGAAGAGAATACATACAGATATTGTTCAAAATTTGGGTGGAACCCCGCTTTAATGCATAGGCTTTTTACTGGAAGTTATGAAGCGAACCAGTGTGAAAGTGCCCTTAGGGTACCCAAATACATTGTCTGGTCTTTGATAGAAAAGTACCCATTTCCAACATTGCTTATAATGCTCAACTGAGGACTGAGATCACTTCGCGGCTTCCTACATGGGCAATAAGGCCTCCTTCACACTGGCATTTAGCCACATACATACAGTGGAACCTCGGATTGCGAGTAACGTGGTTAACTAGCATTTCGCAATACGAGCACTGTATTTTTAAAAATCGTACCTCGGTTTGCGAGTGTTGTCTCGCAAAATGAGCACGATTCAGGCTAAAGCGTTTGCAATACCGCATTTGGCCTGAGGTGGGGGGGGCGCCGGAGCCGCATGGAAATGCACGGAAAGGCGCGAGGACAGCTCGGCTGACCTCGGCAAACCTTGGGAACGGAGTCTTTCCGAGGTGTCCTCGGGCCTTTCCGCCCCTTTCCGAGGCTCTCCGGCGCCCCCCCACCTCTGGCCGCATGCAGGATTGCAAAAAATAAGTGTAGCGCTAAAAAATAATGTCAAAGTGAATCAATAAAAATGTATAAATGTGTGTATAAGCATCCAGAACACCTCAATCACATAGGCGGAATGGATACAAAAAATGGTGAAAAATAAATAATGTATGACAACAAAGTATACCCCAAAGTGCTATGGAGAGATAACGAAAAAAAGACTTAAAGTCCACATATGAGGTTTCCAATAATTGGGGGACTTTCTCTTCAATCGAAGTAGAAAATACACCACAAAATAGGAGAAAACATTCAGATGGGAGGATGGGTACTCTTAATTTAGATTTGGATCTAGGAGCCAGCTGAAAAAGTTAGGAGACAGTTTTTTTTTTTAGGGCACTGTTGGCTTTTGGTGCCCGGGGCCGGGCAAGAAATTTCTTTGGAACCTCCGTTTGGAACCATCTCCCAACCTCGTGTGAATTGGAGTCTGCGGCCTGCAGAATACAGTCCAGTTTTGGCACCATCTCAGTACTGGGAATCCAGTATCCCAAAGCCTTTTAGACGCACTGCCGTACGGTATGTGCGTCCAACTGATCCGCTAAGAGTACCCATCCTCCCATCTGAATGTTTTCTCCTATTTTGTGGTGTATTTTCTACTTCAGTTAAAGATTGAAGAGAAAGTCCCCCAATTATTGGACACCTCATATGTGGACTTTTAGGCTGGGTTCACACTGGTCCGACAAACGCTCCGACATTGGGAGCTCATGTCGCATGACGTGTGAAATTTAATGTTTCCCTATGGGAGCCGTCCTAACTGGTCCGACACAAGTCGTTCCGACTTTAGAAATGCTCCCTGTACTACTTTGGTCCGACTCTGATCCTACTTCAGCCTATTGACTATCATTGAAGTCGGATCAAAGTCGGATCGCCGTCTTGCATGATCCGACTTCGGCACGCGACTTGTGCACAGATGATCTTGAGGGGGAACTCCGCGCCAAATTTTAAATAAAAATCCGGCATGGGTTCCCCCTCCAAGAGCATACCAGGCCCTTGGGTCTGGTATGGACCTTGAGGGGAACCCCCTACGCCGAAAAAACGGCGTGGGGGTCCCCCCCAATCCATACCAGACCCTTATCCGAGCACGCAGCCCGGCCGGACAGGAATGGGGGTGGGGACGAGCGAGCGCCCCCCCCCCCCCCTCCTGAACCGTACCAGGCCGCATGCCCTCAACATGGGGGGGTTGTTGCCTTGGGGGAGGGGGGCGCGCTGCGGCCCCCCCACCCCAAAGCACCTTGTCCCCATGTTGATGAGGACAAGGGCCTCTTCCCGACAACCCTGGCCGTTGGTTGTCGGGGTCTGCGGGCGGGGGGCTTATCAGAATCCGGGAGCCCCCTTTAATAAGGGGGGCCCCCAGATCCCGGCCCCCCACCCTATGTGAATTGAGTATGGGGTACATAGTACCCCTACCCATTCACCTAGGGAAAAAGTGTCAATTTAAAAAAAAAACACTACACAGATTTTTAAAGTATTTTATTAGACAGCTCCGGGGGTCTTCTTCCGACTTCGGGGGTCTCTCCGGTTCTTCTCCGCGCTCTCCGGGTCTTCTGCCGGGCTCCTCCGCTCTCTTCTGCTCTTTTGCCGCTCTTTTGCTTAAGCGGAGGAGTCCGGTTTTCTGCCTTCTGCCCTCTTCTCTTCTCCTGATGTTGACACGACGCTCTCTCCGGCTAGAATGCTCTCTGTGCGCTCTGCTCTGACTTATATAGGCGGTGACCCCGCCCCCTTATGCCGTCACAGTCCCTGGGCATGCTGGGACTGTGACGTTTTAGGGGGCGTGGTCATTACCCGATGACCACGCCCCCTGTATGCCGTCATAGTCCCAGCATGCCCAGGGACTGTGACGGCATAAGAGGGCCAGGCTCCTCCGCTTTAGCAAAAGAGCGGCAAAAGAGCAGAAGAGTGTAGTGTTTTTTTTTTAAATTGACACTTTTTTCCTAGGTGAATGGGTAAGGGTACGCTGTACCCCATACTCATTCACATAGGGTGGGGGGCCGGGATCTGGGGGCCCCCTTATTAAAGGGGGCTCCCGGATTCCGATAAGTCCCCGCCCGCAGACCCCGACAACCAACGGCCAGGGTTGTCGGGAAGAGGCCCTTGTCCTCATCAACATGGGGACAAGGTGCTTTGGGGTGGGGGGGCCGCAGCGCGCCCCCTCCCCCAAGGCACCACCCCCCATGTTGAGGGCATGCGGCCTGGTACGGTTCAGGAGGGGGGGGGCGCTCGCTCGTCCCCACCCCCATTCCTGTCCGGCCGGGCTGCGTGCTCGGATAAGGGTCTGGTATGGATTGGGGGCGACCCCCCACGCCGTTTTTTCGGCGTAGGGGGTTCCCTTCAAGGTCCATACCAGACCCAAGGGCCTGGTATGCTCTTGGAGGGGGAACCCATGCCCGATTTTTATTTAAAATTTGGCGCGGAGTTCCCCCTAAAGATTCATACCAAACAATGCCGGGCATTGGCGGGGATCCAAGTCGGATCCCCGTTCATTGAAAGTCGGACACATGCCGGCTTCATGTCGCAGGGCAAAGTCGGATCCAAAGTAGGACGGCTGTCGTGTCGCACCAGTGTGAACCCAGCCTTAGTCTTTTTTATTGTTATCACTCCATAGCACTTTGGGATATACTTTGTTGTCATACATTATTTATTTATTTTCACCATTTTTTGTATCCATTCCGCCTATGTGATTGAGGTGTTCTGGATGCTTATACACACATTTATACATTTTTATTGATTCACTTTGACATTATTTTTTAGCGCTACACTTGTTTTTTGCATTTCTTCTCAGGCTTGGTTTGTTTGTGTGTTAGCAGCTTTTTGTTCACGATTGTTTGGGTTTAGCGCAGTATTTTCACCTCTTTTCCACGCACGCGGTATTGCATGCCATTGAAGTCAATGCGGAACAAATTATTTTCGTTTCCATTGACTTCAATGGGGAAACTCGCTTTTATATGGGAGTACTTTGGATTACGAGCATTCTCCTGGAAAGGATTATGCTCCTAATCCGAGGTTCCACTGTACGCCGGATTCCAGTGGCAAGAGGTGCTGGATCCTTGTGGCTGGAATGGCATGTACATGCAGTGGCAGCTGCTCCGCTTGTAAATAGCAATGACAGGCTGACAGCAGCTGCCGCTGTTTCTGTGTAGCCGCACACCAACAGGGTGCCTGCAGTTAGGGACATGTGTCTGAGCCTAAACACGTCTGACTGCACCCAGACTTGGACACCGACCCCTAACCACAGGTAACAGCTTGGTGTGCAGCTATACAGTGACGGCTGTTGTAAGGGCTAGTTCACACCACATGCAGTCCATTATTTTCTGCATCAAAAACACATGGATAGTAAGTTATATGGTTTCCAATGGCATAGTTTACACCATTGTGGTCAGTTCCAGTGTGTTCCAGTTCCAGAACAAAAAAAGAACATGCTAAATTTTTTCTGCACTGAACTGTAGTGCAAAATATGTAAAAACCCACCAGAAAGCACCTTATGCCCTGTACACACGGTCGGATTTTCCGATGGAAAATGTGTTATAGGACCTTGTTGTCGGAAATTCCGACCGTGTGTGGGCTCCATCACACATTTTCCATCGGAATTTCCGACACACAAAGTTTGAGAGCAGGATATAAAATTTTCCGACAACAAAATCCGTTGTCGGAAATTCCGATCGTGTGTACACAAATCCGACGGACAAAGTGCCACGCATGCTCAGAATAAATAAAGAGATGAAAGCTATTGGCCACTGCCCCGTTTATAGTCCCGACGTACGTGTTTTACGTCACCGGGTTTAGAACGATCGGATTTTCCGACAACTTTGTCTGACCGTGTGTATGTAAGACAAGTTTGAGCCAACATCCGCCGGAAAAAATCCTAGGATTTTGTTGTCGGAATGTCCGAACAAAGTCCAACCGTGTGTACGGGGCATAAATGCACATGTCCTTGTAAGGTGAAGAAAAAGGAGGGAAATGCACCAGAATGCATCAAAAACACATAAAGAAATGCACCGGGACACATTAAAAACATGACTGCCAAAACGCATCCGGAAAGCATTTCTATGGCGTGAACCGACCCTAAGGGACCATTCACACAACGGCGTGTTTTTGACTGCATGTTTACATGTATTCGAATTGCGCACTTGAATGCTTTTTGCGCTCTGTTTGCAGTGCATTTTGCTATACATATTTAGGCTAGGCTTTCTTAAAGGGGCACGGTGTAGGTGGGTGCGTTTTGAAGTGCGTTCCCTGCATTTGTGGTGCGGAAAAATGCAGCATGCTCTACTTTTTTTTTTTTTTTTAACTGTACTGCGATGATGTGAACTATGCCCATAGGATTACCTTAATTTTGGGCTGGCTATGCAGTTGAAGTGCTGTTCAAAATGCATCCAACTGACACCAACTGCGTTCAGTGTGAGGCTGCATTCACAACTCAGCATTTTGAATCGCAGGCAGATTTCCTGTGATTGTACCCACGATTTCAAAGCGCTGAGGTGTGAATGGCAAAACGCAGAACGCACATTTGAGATGCCATTCATTTGAATGGCTCCTAAAATCGCGCTGCAATCGAGGCAACCCACATCGCGTAAAGCTTGTCACCTGAAAAAAGCTCAGGAGCTACTTTTGAGCGACATGCTTCACACGATAGGGGTTGCCGTGATTGCAGTGCGATTTATCGTGGCAGAACTGCACTGCGATTTTTAGGTGCTGTTCAAATAAATGGCATCTCAAATGTGCATTCTGTAAACTTGTCATTCACACCTCGGCGCTTTGAAATTGCAGGCAGAATTGCTGCAAATCTGCCCGTCATTTAAACCGCTGAGGTGTGAATTCAGCCTGAAAGGGCACTAAGCCTGTCAATGTTCTGGGTGAGGACAAGCGGAGTGATTTTCATGAAAATTATTTTGTCGCAAAATTTTAGATTTTGTCAACAGTTACATTTTGCAGAATTGTCTACTGTCAATTTTACAGAGCTCTAATATTTTCTCCCTCATGTGCCCCTTCCCCTTCCCCTGACTGCTCTGTCGAGGTTGATGGCACAACTATCAGTCCAGCCCCACATGCCACGGTGCTAATCCTGTAATCCTGGACTCGGAACTCTCCTTTCGGCCCCACATCCAATCACTGCCCAAATCTTGGCACCTCAACCTCTGCAACATCTCCAAAATGTGCCCCTTCCTAACCAATGACACCACAAAGCTTCTAACTCACTTCCTAGTTATCTCTCGCCGTGAATACTACGGCTCCCTCCTCACTGGCCTACACCAGTTATCCAAAGCTCCCAACTGTCCCTGATTTGGAGCAATGTCCCCCTGTCCCTCATTCCTCCTCATTTGTCCCTCATTTTGGTCTGATCTATATAGATGTATATAAAATGCACTTTTTATCTATCAAAAAGTGTTTTCCGGCGCTAAACATTTCATCTGATTTCTAAATGGCTGCATTTGTACATTCCAAAAGCCAATATAAAGGAATAGTAGTGGTAAAAAAAGCACTTGTTGGTTTAACCAAGCTTGTTTTTTTTTGGTACAATTCTCCTTTAAGGGGGTGTGGCAAGGGGTGTGTCCTATGCCTGCATACTTTTGCTGATAGGCGTCCCTCATTCCCATCTCAAAAAGTTGGGACTTATGGTTATCTACACTTCATATTGTATGCTGTTGTCAGATTTGTCTGCCTCATGTGTAAAAAGTTTTTCTATAGAAAATGTGTTTATATAGTAACCTATAAGACGGTGACTCTCAACACTGTGTCATGCATTTCTTTATAGCATCAAACCTTTTTTAAGTATCATGTATGTGCACGCTTGTTACCCCAACACTTCATATTCCTGATATGTGCCTGCTGTACCATGTACTTGTATGAGAAAGTCTCCAGCTCTCTTTGTATTGCTTCCTTTGTGTGAAATCTCTGGTGTTCCTGCCAGTCCCTCTGCTTTCCTATTAAAAACTGACCACACCAAGCAGTAGAACTCAGCATGGTCAGTTCTCTACATATGCTGGGAACTCAGTGTACTCTCCTCCAATGATCAGACTTGTCCTGACATGCCCCCTGCTGCACAGCCATTCACTGGGAAGATCAGTGTGCTGCTGCTCCCCCCCCAGCTCTTATGCAGCTAAAAACAGAGGGAATGTGATCATTTAAAAAGTATTTATAATGTTCGTTTATATTTATACAAAAATGTTTTGCCTCTCATTTCTATTTTTAACTGAATGGGTTGTTTTACAAGGTGATTATTTACAATCACTTTAAATCCTACTAAATGACATTTAGTTTGCTTTGTGCACATGCAATAGAAAATGGAGTCACACCTACAAGTTACTTAGCATGCATTCACTTAAAGTGTATCTATGGATCATTATATTGATTTCCATATTACACATTAGTTATTCCCAGCTTACTGCTATTGTAAACTTACTTTGTGAAAATCCCCATACATTTACTGTATTGATTTCTGTGACGCATAGGGGTTTATTTACTAAAGCTGGAGAGTGCAAAATTAGTCACACTTCTGCAGAGAAACCAATCAGCTTCCAGGTTTTATTGCCAAAGCTTAATTGAACAAGCTGAGGTTAGAGGCTGATTGGTTTCTCTGCAGAAGTGTGACTTTGCACTCTCTAGCTTTAGTAAATAAACCTCATAGTAACTTTGCTCTATAAGTAGGTACTGCCGTGTCAAACATTTCACAGAGCCTGCCTTCTGCCTTCTGAACTACAGAGATGCTTAGAAGAGAAATTTCAGGAGGTGGGGTCAGTACAGCAAGGTACCATGGGATATGTAGTCCCTAGAAATCAAAAGAAAACAGGAGAAGAGAAGCTGCGAAGCATGCATGGTATTCAGGAAGTTGTTTTTTTTTTTGTAGTAGTCGGCCAGCAGACCGGCAGAACTCACAACATGAAAGGAGAATTTTCCAGTAAGCTTATATTGGGTTGTCAAATATATCTAGATCTCCTTTAAAGCATTTCTTCACCTTAGAAACAAAAAATGAATGTCAGCAACTACAAATACTGTAGCTGCTAACTTATAATGATAGGACACTTACCTGTCCAAGGATCCAGCACTGTCCTCACCCAAGCTGGCTCTTCGTCAGTCTTCGGCTCTTGGCGCTGGCATGTTTACTTTGGGAAGGCGGCTGTGACTGCTTGCAGCTTCAGAGCTGGCGTCCCACCGCCCATGTGAGAGCCGCACTGCACTTTGTGAATGGTCCCGCAGTGTTCTGGGACCTGTAAACTCTGCGGGGGGGAAAGGGGAGAGCGAAATTTCCTTTGATTGCTGCGGCCATCTGACCGGAAGTGGGAGTGGGTTCTAGAGCTGCACGATTCTGGCTAAAAAGAGAATCATGATTTTTTTTCTTAGAAGATAGATCACGATTCTCGCAGCGTAACATAATCTTTCACATTAAAACGAAAAAACTGGGCTAACTTTACTGTTTAGTTTTTTTTTTTTTATTCATTGAAGTGTATTTTTTCCTAAAAAATTGCGTTTGAAAGACCGCTGGGCAAATACAGTGTGCCTTAAAAGTTTGCAGCAATTGCCATTTTATTCCCTAGGGTCTCTGCTACAATATATATAATGTTTGGGGCTTTCAAGTAATTTTCTAGCAAAAAATATTGATTTTAACTTAAGAAACAAGTGTCAGAAAAAGATTTAGACTTTAAGTCAGGAGTCTTCAAACTGCGGCCCTCCAGGTGTTCAGGAACTACAATTCCCATCATGTCTAGTCATGTCTGTGAATGTCAGAGTTTTACAATGCCTCATGGGATGTGTAGTTCTGCAACAGCTGGAGGGCCGTAGTTTGAGGATCCCTGCTTTAAGTTGTTAAACTTCCTGCATTTACACGTTGTTAAAAACTTGGCAGACTGCCCGTTTTTTTTTCTTTACACACAGAAGTTTATCCCTTTTTATCCAAGAAGGAAGCATTAGTTACAATGTTTCATATTAAAAACTTGGCAGACTGCCCAGATTTTTACTTTACACACAGAAGTTTATCCCTTTTGATCTAAGAAGGAAGCATTAGTTACAATGTTTCATGTTAAAAACTTGGCACACTGCCCAGATTTTTTTCTTTACACACAGAAGTGTATCCCTTTTGATCTAAGAAGTAAGCAATAGATACAATGTTTCATGTTAAAAACTTGGCAGACTGCCCGGATTTTTTCTTTACACACAGAAGTGTATCCCTTTTGATCTAAGAAGGAAGCATTAGTTACAATGTTTCATGTTAAAAACTTGGCAGACTGCCCAGATTTTTTCTTTTGACAGCTGAGTGAGCAGATAAGTCTCTCCACTTGTTATATGAAAGTATTGGCAAACTCTGCAATAGAGATCGTCAGGGGGGTTGAATCGAGATCACAATTTTTTTTAACGATTATTTGTGCAGCTCTAGTGGGGTACCTGTCAAAACTAGATACCTGCTCCCCCAATAAAAAATAAAGTGCCAAAACTTAAAGAGGAGGAAGGAGGAGGCAAACAATCGGAACTTCCCCCCGTTTTGGGTGAAAACATATATCGGATGCTCGGGTGGCTTTGAAGCCAAACATTTATTTTTACACTTGAAGTTAGACCCAAAGTCATCTTTAGATGATCAGATTGTGTCTCCCAGGTCTGGCTGTCCTTTGTTGTCAATGGGGAAACTCAGGATTCCCATACACTGTGGTTCTTTCTAGACAACAGGCTTCCAGTCTGCATCAGATTTGGTAATTCACTGTGATGACCAAATTTGTCAGATGAAAGATACCTGGAAGGTGCTGACTGGGAGCCAACTGAACCTGACTACCTACAAGCACCAGTGTGACCCTCTTAATTTGCATCAGCTATTCTACCTTATAGACATCTACAGTTCCCGAAAACATGTACATATAATTAACAAAGGTAACTAATTAGTGCATTAGCTGACCATTCATGTCTTTTCACAATATCACAACATTTCCCTCTACCTTTCGCTGAAATAGGTGCGAATTGCGCAGCCTGAGAGGTGATGATGTGATTTTTATTGTACATTATCATGACTTCCTTCAAGCAATTTTTAGATGCTGTCTTTTGCCGCCTCCCTTTTTTTGCCATCAATTAATCAACTTCTTTCTCAGCTTGTGAACATTTTACAAAGGAGAGATGAATCAGTTTCTCCAAGAGCAAACCCAAGACATTGAGCCGCGCGACAGCGCCGTCTCTTTGTCTTTTTTTTTTTTAACAGCCCCTCTACTCAATTTCAATCTGCTTGTGAAAATTTAATGAAACAAAGTAAAAAAAAACACAGAAGTCCAGCTTACATTGGAAATTATGTATTGCACCTTTTGTTGGCCAATTTACTTCTGCCATTTTTTCACTGGCTAATAAACTGTTTTAATCAACTAGTTTCCTGAAGTGCCTTAAGATAAAAACATTGCAGTGCCCCCTACTGGTGAGTGGCAGCTCGGTGCCGCCGTAGTGGCATTGATTGACTGAGACAAACCAATAGCTGACATAAAGCCAAGGGTGATGCTGAAGACTGCCAGTTCAGGTTACATCACATCATTAAATAAACAGAAGTAAATATCAATAGGAAAATAGCGTTCACCTCTCCCGCTTCATTTTTTCGACACATGACGGTTTGTTGCTGTTGGATTTGGCTGGGATAATGTGATAGCCGCATGGGAAAGAAAAAAAAAAATATATATATATATATATATTTATATATATATATATATATATATATTATATATATATATATATTTTATATATATATATATATATATATATATATATATATATATAGATAGATATATATTATATATATATATATTATATATATATATATATATATCTATATATATATATGTATATATCTATATATATATCTATCTATCTATATATATATATATATATATATATATATATATATATATATATATATATATATATATATATATATATATATATATATATATATTGTACTATACCATGTGTGTGTATATTTTTTTTATTTATATATAATATATTTATTATTTTGTATTTATTTTAATAAATTAGCATTAAATTAGCATTATATATTGTACTATACCATGTGTGTGTATATTTTTTTTATTTATATATAATATATTTATTATTTTGTATTTTTTTTTAATAAATTAGCATTAAATTAGCATTATATATTGTACTATACCATGTGTGTGTATTTTTTTTTTATTTATATATAATATATTTATTATTATTTTTTTATTTTTTTTTTATAAATTAGCATTAAATCACTATTTATATTTTTTAAATATGAATAGTTTAATTGGAGTCTGCTTCTCAATACTAAACTGACATTAAGAAGACTGAATTTTGGACTATCTTTTGTCCATTTCTACTTTGTGTGTTACATTATATAGGATAATGGATCCGGACTCCAATTTTGTTTTTTTGTTTTTTTTATACAAGATCCACTAGCACAATTTTAGATAAAAAATAACTTTTGGACCCGGTTCACACCAAATGCAGTACAAGAACGGGCCCAGAAGCACACCTTTTCCCAACCAACCTGCGCGGGAATGCGCTGCTAGCTATAGACATGTTTCGGTACCATTAATTCTGAATGGCACCCTCGTGCATCTTGCAAACACGCGTGCGTTTGCGGTCGCCAAAACACATGATACTGCTATTCCATGTGGTTTGGTGTGGCTGGCGCTGCTCTCTGTACAGGATATAGCACAATGATGGTGTCACTACTACATTTAGAAGATAATATCTGGGTTTGCAAAGGCATTTGGAGCACATGAAATGTATTTAGATCCTTTTTGGCTATTGAGGAATATATTTGAATTAAGGTTTTTATGCCCAGAGTTAATCTTTATAGTGGTAATAAGCCCACATTTAAAAAACTTACCGACAGGCAGTGTATTTATGACAGAAGAAACGCTAATGGTCCCTTTTTATCATCATGCTTCCCCCTGCCCGCTAGCTGTAATGTACAATGAGCTGCACCTGTGCAGCTCAGCATACATTTACGGCCCCCAATCTGTTTTGCCGTGATGTGACTCCCTTGTGTACGCACGAAATATTAAAGTACGGAAGTGTTTTTGTCTTTAGATGTACTTCCTTGGGTAAAATAACCATCGACTAGTGAATTATAAAAAACGTAACAATTTTATTTGAAATATCACAAACTCTTAAAAAGGGTTGTCAAAAAACATATATCCACAAATCGGTCGTCCAGGATGTTGTCTGTCCTGGTTTGGGATCCCCGGTTGGTTTTAGGCCAATGTGTTTAGCGGGAAAGCCCGCTTCATCAGACCCCCTGATCCTGTCAGGAGTTTCAGCTCCCTCCATAAATTTTCTATAGGATTAAGGTCTGGAGACTAGCTAGGCCACTCCATGACCTTCATGTACTTCTTTTTGAGCCACTCCTTTGTTGCCTTGGTGGTATGTTTTGGGTCATTGTCATGCAGGAAGACCCATCCACGACCCATCTTCAGTGTTCTGGCTGAGGGAAGAAGGTTCTCATCCAAGATTTTACAATGCATGGCACCGTGCATTCGCCTCGCAATGTGGAAAAGTCGGCCTGTACCAGAGAAACAACCCCAAAGCATAATGTTTCCACCTCCGTGCTTGACTGTAGGGACGGTGTTCTTAGGGTCATAGTCAGCAGTTTCCTTCCTCCAAACACATCGAGTTAATGCCAAAGAGATCAATTTTGGTCTCATCTGACCACAGCACTTTCTCCCAATCCTTCTCTGAATCATTTAGATGTTCATTGGCAAACTTCAGACGATCCTGTACATGTGCCTTCTTGACCAGGGCGGACCTTCCGGGTGCTGCAGGATTTCAATCCATGGTGGCGTATTGTGTTACCAATGGTTTGCTTGGTGACTGTGGTCCCAACTGCCTTTAGATCATTAACAATGTCCTCCCTTGTAGTTCTGGGCTGATCCCTTACTTTTGTCATGATCACCCTTACCCCATTAGATGAAATCTTGCATGGAGCTTCAGACCAAGGACAATTGAGGGTTATTTTGAATTTCTTCCATTGGTGAATAATCGCTCCAACAGTTGTCTCCTTCTCACCAAGCTTCTTGCTGATGGTCTTGTAGCCCATTCCAGCCTTGTGCAGGTCTACAATCTTGTTCCAGACGTCCTTTGACAGCTCCTTGGTGTTGCCCATGATTGTGAGGTTTGAATGGAAGAAAGAGATTCTGTGAACAGGTGTCTTTTATACACATACCCTGTTTCCCCGAAAATAAGACCTAGCCTGATTGTCGGTGATGGCTGTAATATAAGCCCTACCCCCCAAATAAGCCCTACCCTGTTTCCCCGAAATGAAGCCCTACCCTGAAAATAAGACCTACAAGGACTTTAACTAGGGCTTATTTGGGGGGGTAGGGCTTATATAGCAGCCATCACCGACAATCACGCTAGGTCTTATTTTCGGGGAAACAGGGTAACAAGTTGTGGTTAGGAGCACCTTCTTGAAATTGACAGGACTAATCTGTGTACCCCATGAGCACATACTGTAGCCAGCCTGTGGGAGCCAGAATTATTGTTGGTTGGTAGGGGATCAAATACTTATTTTACTCACTGAACTGCGACTCAATTTATAACATTTGTATCATGTGTTTTTTCTGGATTTTTGGTTAATATTCCGTCTCTATCATTTAAAATACACCTACTAAAAATTATAGACCCTTAATTTCCTTGTAAGTGGGCAAACTTACAAAATCTGCAGAGGATCAAATAATTATTTTCCCCACTGTATCTATTGTCCCTGAAGAACCTAGGTTCTTCAGGGGCAATAGATAAAGTAAACTTTACCTACTAAAAAAAACATATCTAACACAAGTCCCCCAAAGTTACTGATATTGGATGAGAAGACCTTGCTCACAACTGGTGTTCCAATTCACCCCAAAGGTGTTCAGTAGGGTTAAGGTCAGGGCTCTGTACAGGACACTTGAGTTCCTCCACACTAAACTGGTCACACCATGTCTTTATGGAGTTGGCTTTATACACAGGGGCATAGGTATGGTGGAACAGAAAAGGGTCTTCACCGAACTGTTACCACAAGGTTGGAAGAGGACAATTGCCTACAATGTCTTTGTATGCTGTAATATTAACAGTACCCTTCACCGGAAACACATGAACCTATTCATTTGGAGGGCAGTTCACGTAGGTTTGGCCATATAGTGTAACATTCTGGCCTGCAAGGAGTTTATATAATTGAATGCACTAACTTCTCAACCACCTTCTGCTTACAATGGACAGTTTTAAGTAGAACTCTTCTTTATTTTCTTAATTTCTGCAGAAGATGCATTATGTACGATTCTCAAAACAGTTTTTTTTATATATAAGACCCATTTTTACTAACAGATGTTCTAATAACAGTGTAGCTCTATTACTGCATCCTTGTGAAGATTATATTAATAATGTCATTCTCCACAAGTCAATCACTGTGTATCTGCTTAGCACTGCAGTTTGCCATGTGATCTCTAATGAGTCACGCTAATCGTGTGTGTGATTTCTTTTTTTTCCTTCTTTCCTGCATCTGTGAAAAGAAAATACAGCGAGACTCTACTGCATGTTGATTATGGCCGTGCAGATTTATTTACTTATTATAGGTATTTTATAGTTTACATACTGTACATTCACACAGGGGCATTTTATCATTTTATTAAATCAGTGGGCCTGTGTGCAAGATCATACATCGTGCCCCATTGCAAGAAAATAAATAAAAATGTGGTGTATTTGGTGTGCCATAGTGAAGAGTGGGCATGGTTTTCCTTGTGACATGGGTGTTGATAGGATTGTAAAAGACCCGGGGCACTGATGGACATGCCAAGCAGAAGGCGTGGCCAAATTGCGTTAACAGTAGGAGGGGCTTAAGGCGTTAAGGAGATCAGTCTGTCCCCCAGTACCACCCCCCCAAGGTCAGTGTGTCCCCAGTTTAATCCTTCCTTCCCCAGGTCCATATGTCCCCCAGTATACCCCCCTCCCCCAGCTCAAGCTGTCCCCCAGTATACCCCCCCCCCAGGTCAGTCAGACTGACCTAGGGGGATTGGACCAGGTTTAAGTGGTTATACCAGGATGATGCCTGCCGCTACAAGCATCACCCCGGTATCAGAATTTTCTGAGGGCGTTGTATCTTGAAGAAGTGATTTGAGTGGCTGTACAGCCACTCAATCACTTTTACAGGTGGTGGAAGGTTCATGAAAGATGTTCATCCCTTAAGATAGCAATAAAGTTGATTTAAAAAAAAAAGTTTTAAATAAAATAAATTTAAAAGAAAATGTTAAATTTCCCCCCGTGCTAATGCGCAAAGGCGAATGCATACATAAGTCCCGCACACCTATGTAAACAGTGATCGCACCACACCACAAATCACATGATTTTTAGGTACCAAAGTTTGGTACCGTTCCACCGGAGTATTTTAAAGCATGACATGTTAGGTATCTATCCACTCGGCATAAGATAATCTTTTATATTTTACTAAAAAATTGGGTAAAAGATTTTAGTGAACACAAACAAAATATAATAAAGTCTTTTAAAAATTGCATTTTAAAAGCCGCTGCGTGTGACATAAAAAATTGCAACATCCACCATTTTATATTCTAGGGCCTCTGCTTAAAAAATATATAATGTTTGAAGGTTCTAAGTATTTTCTAGAAAAAAAATGCTGATTTTTTTACATGTATGAGAGAAATGTCAGAATTGGCCCAATTAGCTACATTTCTACTAAGGCCTCATTCACGTGGTACTAAAGTGTACGCCTGTGTGAGGGCTGTGTTAACACACACACGGGAAGTACAGGTGTTCTTGCATCCCTGTGCAGGCAGTCCCATTTATGTCAATTGTGACGCAGCAGCTGCACGGACACAGTCGCTGCTCCCAATCTGACATCCATGTGGGTGCACAGCCCTGCACACAGACAGCGTGACACCTGCACCCACAAGAATGTCAAATTAGGAGCAGCAGCTGTATTTGTGCAGCTACTGATATTATTCATTTATTTGACCTATATACCAACCCTAGGTAAGAGTTGTTGGGACCATTGTTCCCCCTCTTTCCCCGATTTTTTTTTCTATTTTTCATTATACTATCTTGGCATTTTATACCTTTTTATTATAGATCCATCTAATTTTCACTGGCTCCTGATGAGTAAAACAATCACGAAACGCGTAGAGCCTTCTTACAATGCTACATCACAGAAACTATTTGTATCATATCAGTATTTTATCTTATACCATAATGAATCTTTCCTTTTAATATTATCATGCCTTTATGTGGTTACGCTTATTGCTTTCTGGGTATGGGTTTTTGGCTTTTTTTTTTTTTTTTTTTCATAAAGCCCTCTATTATTTTTGCACACTGCCAGGTATAGTACCCTCCTTTTTTCTTCGACTTTTGCAAAATCGGATTCTCCAATTTATCTGGGCGCAGAAACTTCCTAGAGTCCCTAGATCTACTCTTTATACCTATGTGCTACAGGAAGGTCTGGGGGTCCCCAATGTCTTTAAGTATTATATAGCAGTGCAGATTTCCCCGTTGACTTTGCTTCACAAGGCTATGAATGTCCCTCTTTGGGTGTTACTTGAAGTACCCAACTGCGATCCGTCATCACTTCAAACTCTACTCTGGATCCCTCATAAGTTGCGCCCCCCCATTCCTGAGCCCTGTGATGCTGCATAGCCTGCAGTTATGGGATTCCGTTCGATGTTCTGGGAATTTGATGTCCTCCTTTTTGCCGCTACTTCCTATCACTCACAATCCTCTTTTTTCCCCCAGGCTTTGAAGAGCCTCAGGCATTCTCTGTCAGGGCTGGGCTCAGCCCTTCCTTCTCTGAGCTAGCCGCTCAGCTGTCGGCTAATTGCCAGCTCCTATCTCTCCACAGTGACTCACCTGTTGATGATATCATGTTCGTCAGTCCTGCCTACTTAAGCCGTCCAGCCCAGATGATCTCTGCCTTCGCCTTGGTCACATCTCTAGAGACGCTCTCCTGTGTTCCTGTTGAAAACTTGCTTGGCTGACATTCCTTCTGGCTCCAGATCCTGCTTGCTGTTCTACTACGCTCATCTCTGGCTCCCTGACGTTTGGGTTGTCTGACTATCCGTTCCGGTTCCTGAACTCTGGCTATGTTTTGACATTTACTCTGTTTACCTTTTTTTATTATTATTAAACAAGTGTGATTTAACTGTACTTCTGTCTCAGTCTGATTCATGGTTTCTGACATTCTCTTGGTGGCTTTCTCACGGCGGATTCAAAACTTTCTCTCCTCTCATTCCTTTCTATTCTGGGAGGCCATCCTGGAAACACACGACACACTGATCAGGGAACACTACCGCTTCAATTGAAACACTGGATTGTTGCCCTGCGCCACACGTCCACTTACCCATTTCAAAATACTTTTTTTGAACATGCATGTCAGCGCACCCCCGGGGCCCTTGGCCTTATCTCGGCTATTTATGCATCTTTGAATGGACGCCCGACATCGGCATCTCTCTCCTACATGGCTCAATGGGAAAGGGACCTCCAATCTCCCATAGACCTAGAAGACTGGAGTAAGGCCTGGAAAATAGTGGCCAAATGCTCCTTTAATACAAATACACTAGAAGCAGCATATAAGGTCCTATTCCGATGGTATTGGGTCCCAGCCCGTACAGCCCACGCCTTCCCGGGGAGTAGTGACAGTTGTTTCCGCAATTGTGGACTGCGGGAGGATGTCATACATACCTGGTGGTCTTGCCGAAGACTAGTGGGGTTCTGGTCCAGGGTCTTTGGCTTACTGCAGACCCTTTTCCATCTCACCGTCCATAGGGACGCTAAGTTAGCCCTATTACATTGTCCAATACCTGGGTTATATGCTCCACAGCAAAAGCTAGCCACCTACCTCTTCATTGCGGCTAAAATTACCATAGCTCAAGCCTGGAAGACCCAACGCATGGCTTTCCAGGGGGTGAAGACACGAATGACGGCTATGATGCTTCAGGAATGAATGTCCAGTATTGTGAATGACTCACGCAAAATTTTTAAAAGTTTGGGAACCGTGGATCTCTTATGAGTTTCCCTCACTCCAATCGTCCTGCTTGGGTCTTGTCTGATTTCCACCTGTGGGGCTCCCGAGTCCGGTTATCCCAACCCCCCCACCCCTCTTCTCCCTCTTTTTACCTACAACCCTTTCTTCCTTCTGTTTTGCTTTCCTTGCCTTCTCTCTAGTTTATCACTATTTCTGTACACACCGTCCCTCCTACGGGGAGGGAAGTTTGCAGGAGAAGAGCCTCCCCTCTGGTGATGATATGTAGAGTTTGGGGACATGGCATTTTCTACAGTGTTTATTCTTTTGGCAATATCCCCTATACTCACTTTGGTTAAGTATAATTATGAACAATATTGTTCCTTGGTATTGTTTACTCATTTTCTGGCCCCTGCGTGGGCGATTAACAAGCTTGTTTATGAAACTCTTGTTTGTTTCCCAAAAATCCAATAAATATATTGAAACAGAAAATTCGACTGACCGCTAGTTTTGGGAGGAGGGGTTAAAATTCTACTTGCCACCAGCTTGGGATTGTTTTAAGGGGGGTGTTTAATGTGCCACTGACCACCAATGATGGGGGGGGGGGTTAAAATGTCCCTGACCTTCAATGATTGTGGGACTGTTTGGAAAGGGGGCAGGAGAGTTAAATGTGCCAACGACCACCAATTTAGGATACATTTAGAGTTAAAGTGCATTGGGCATATTTCTGACATCTTGCCATTGCATGCAATGTATTTAAAGTATACCAGGGCACTGCAAACCTTGGGGTGTCCACTTTCAAAAAAGGGGGTCAGTGGAGTTTGTATTGTCCTGGCAATTTGATTATTTTATTTTATATATTAAGTTTTTTTTTGTTTTTTGTTTTTACAATTTTCTATATATAAAAAATAAACAATAAAACCATGTTTATTAGATACCATCAAAAGAAAGCTCTATCTGTCCTAAAAAAATGATCATTTAAAATGAACTTGGGTGCTGGGTTGCAGGACTGAGAATTTGTCAGTCAAACTATCATTTCACTGAAAACTGAAGTATAGCCTGGCAATGAAGGGGAGTCATATGCTGGTACTGAGGTGATTAACTCATATGCTGTGATCAATAGTGCTTGTATGCACTTAACAAATGTGAGTGGGGGAATTCTTTTAATGATACTTATTTTAATAAAACTGTTTTATACTATGGGTTTTTTTTTACTAAAGGCAAATCTACTTTGCACTGCAAGTGCACTTGCTTTAGATCTGAGGGGGACATGCAAGAAAAATAAAAAAACTGCATTTTTGCTTGCACATTATTGGATGATAAAATCAGCAGAGCTTCACCTCATTTCAGAGCTTCCCCTCAGATCTGCAGCGATCTACAGCGACTACACTTTCAAGTTCACTTGCAGTGCACTTGTAGTGCAAAGTGGATTTGCCTTTAGTAAATAAACCCCTGTGTGTATCTTTATAAGATTCTATATCCTATATGTCTATGGAGTTTGCATATTGAGATTAACAGGAGAAGTTCAAATGCGGAAGGTACACATAGAAAATTGAGTACTGTCCGTGATACTTTTTTGATTTGCACTAACATACAATTTTTCAGGACAAATCAAGTATGATGGAAGGTACACATGAAATGCATTATTTCCTATCCAGAATTGAAAGGTATTTAACCACTTGCTATCCAGGTTTGAGATTTTTAGATATATGTTAAAATCTGTATTTTTTGCTAGAAAATGACTTAGAACCCACAAACATTATATATTTTCCTGAAACGGAGGCCATGGATAATAAAATGGTGGCTGTTGCAATTTTTTTTTATATCACACAATATTTGCGCAGACGTCTACCAAACACAAATTTTCAGGAAGAAATACACTCACATTAATTTTTTACATAGGCAGATCCCCATTCTGTCTCTCCTCACCGCGATCGCGTCTGGGCGCGCTCCTGCGGCATGCAGTTTAACATGCACTGACCGACGTACGGGTACGTCGGTGTGTACAGGAGAGTCAACCTGCCGCAGTATGTGGCTGGTCGGCAAGTGGTTAAAGTATAACTAAAGGCAAAACTTTTTCTTTACATTTGGATAAAGTGGAGAGTGATTTGAACCACTGTTAGTTTTTATTGCTGTCTGTGTTCCCATTAGGGAGATTCACCCTCTCTATTTGTCCTGTTTACCGTTATCATTGAAAGTGAAAGTAAAAGAAAATCCCCAAATTTTGGGTTGTCCCCAGAAAAGTAATAGAGGGGAAATGTTCCAATGGGGTCACTAGTTCTGTTGATCTGGGGGTCCCTAAGGAATTCCCTTAATTTGCAGCAATTTCCAGTCACTTCCTGTTTGCAGAGATTTTCCCTTCACTTCCTGTCCCATAGCCAATGGGACACAGATGGCGAAAATAAATCTGACAGGGGTTACTACCCTTCCTTGCTCTATCCCAAATGAAAAAAAAAGTTCTACTTTAACGCAAGGGGTAAACAAGCCCTCTTGCGATGGCTTTCAGCAGGTGACAGGTACTCTTTATGGAGACATAAAGAGTCTATTTGATCCCCAAGACCTCAAAGGAAGGGGACATGTCCCCCGAAACGCCTTCCAATCATTTGCTCCCAGGATGGGTTTTACAGCGCTCAGCTTGTGAGTGTCCATTTGTCTTGGCGGATTTAATAAATGTGCTTATGGTAATGCATGAGGTGTTTGTGCCCTCCTGTGTGTTTTTTGCAAGGATTCAATGGACTTCATATTTAAAATCCAATACTTAAACGTACACCTGTATGTGGGTTGTGTTTTGCCTACACCTGGTGCACAGGTGTTCTGTGCATCCGTGTGCAGGCAGTCCTATATGTTTCAATTAGGACACAGTAGCTCTAAGGACACAGACCATGATAGCAATTTGACATCCGTGTGGGTGCGTGAGGGTTCATGTGGATGCATGTCCCTGAACTTGCACTGTCTGCTGTGCCTGTGCAACTGCTGTGTCTCAATTGACATGAATGAAATGCCTGTATGCGGATGGAAGGAAAACCTGTGAAACCAGTGCATGCAAAACATGGCCCTCATACAGGTGTACGCTCATGCACGCCCATATGACCAAGGCCTAAAAGAGAGAATCAGGTGATATGTAGCGGTTGGAGGAGTGCTGGATGGTGCTCTCCTGCGCCGCTCTCTTTCGCCCCTGCCACTGTTGTGTGGCTGAAGCACAGGCTTGATGTGTGCAGCTGTTGGTTTCTCCCCCTTCTGCTGCTGCATGGGGAGATAGACTGACTCTGTGTGAAGATCTCCTGCCCCCTTCCCTCCTGGCAAGCAGAGGCAATCGACCAATCAGGGAAGGTAGGAGGGGGATCAAGTGACCTGTAGTTCCCTTAGGAGTACGGCCCAAGGGAAGCAAGTTGGGCTTCAACTACGGCCCCAACCAAATAAGCAAAAGGGAGAAGGAGGACTGAGGACTTTTCCCAGGCAGTTCACCAAAGTTATGGGGAGAGCAGTGTGAGGCAAAAAAGCACAAGGACCTGCTACAGTGCTCTGTGCCCACATCCAGGAAGTACCGAGCATGACCTGTGTGCTGAGGAACTAAACCACTGGGAGTATACAGTCTGTGCTGTGCTGGGGACCGGAGTTGCCTCAAGTAATCCAGAAGAAAGCGGACATCTGGCTAGAGGGAACAAAGCTGCTGGGTCTGGCGAGAGGGCCTTGAGGCCATAACCTGTATGCTACTAGAGAGACTGAGACAGCTGCCTAGTAGTCTTATTCTCTGCCTGCAGGTTGGACTGGGACTGTACTGTATGTGCACCAACAGTAAAACTGGGCCCCAACTGGCTGAAGAGTTAGGACTAGGGACTGCCCCTTTACAGCTGCTCCACAGATACATTTACCTATTGCTTATACTAAGAGGTACCTCTCAGGGAACATTGCACCATATCCTGGCCATTCCCCTGGAGTGCACTCTAAACTAGTTATAGTAATATTCACATTGCAGTTAATGCTTATATGCAGAATTTATTGCTGACTTATACTATTGCTGATTTATGAGTTGATTCCAGTGTAGTGGTACAGAACTCTATTCTAATTTACTTTGGCATAGTGATTATACTGTCTAGCAGACTCTGCCTGATTCTACCCCCTGTATGCTCATTTATGCTCATACCATCATTTACTCTAACCCCTAACCCTACCCCTACCACTAAACGCTCTTGTCTCTTTCCTGGTGCTAATTCACAACCAAGTTAAAGGTATCTATAACTGTTCTTATAAATGCTTGCAGTAACTTTCATTTAACCAGGTGTGCCAGAGGGGCTGAGGTTGTTCCAGGAGACAAGGTGCAGAACAGAGAACCCAAATTACTAAGCGGCTCCTGGGGGGGTACGGATCCAAAATGTGTGTTTTGGGGATCAGGGCTCTTAAGAGTCCTGAAGCTGACAACTTTTTGGGCTCTGGAGTTGTCTCCTAGGGTGATGAGTCTGCTCTGGTGTGGGTCGGTTCTGCTCAGTGGCTTGCTGTGTGGCTGATGGATTATACTTTGACTGTTCACCCAGGATTTGAGAAACCTAGGACCAATCCACAGTACCTCCCACATACCACCAAACTTTGCACCCCTCAACCTTGGGCCCAAGTCCCCTGACATCACCCAGATTGCCAGTTGCCTCTTCACACACCAAAGTCCAACACTGGGTGTCACACTGCATCTGCTGAAAAAAACACAGATATTTGCCCAAGCACATAAGCCCGAATTTATACAGATTAAAATGGAATATTTATAGTTGAACAAAAGACAATGCACTGACAAAATGAATAAAACATTACCTGGGTGTAACCAAATATTTCACACACCCGAGGTGTGGGATGTTTCATAAAGCCCTTAAGCTTTCCTCACAGCGTTTCATTAAAAAAAAAAAAAACCTCGGGTGGGGATCGATTTTTATGCGAGCAGCTTCTTCCACCCTTAAATTATGCATAATTGCACCTGTAATTCCAGCTTCCACTGCGTAATTGCTACGAACGCACGCAGCCTGTGTTATTGTTGATATTGTCAGTTCCTTTATTTATCTGTTTGATTTGCATCATGCAGTCTGTAGTTGGCACTGTCTGTACATTTTTCTATCCGCTGTCAAGTTAAAACATCATGTGAAAAGTGAAGGTGATACATTCATGGAAACACATCTCAGCCAATGCGGTAGATGTTCTTTTGCTACAACTACTTACAATGATGTTTTACTATGTATGAATTTTCCCAACATAGCTACTGTGCATGGTGTGTGCAGCGCTGTCCAGGAGTACCGTGAGCCCAGGCTGGTGTGAGAATATGTCCATGATCGCAGGCAGTGGGTTGAATGATGCTGGACTTCATTCAATCTGAAAGATTATTGTCGAAAGGAGGATGGAGCAGAGCCTGCGGGACAGCTCCAGAGTTCAAGGGAGTATCCCACAAGGAGCTGCTTTTTTTTCTCACATGTTGGGCAATAGCTTTATTTCTTTTATTTTTTTCATTTTCTAAAAGGTGAAGTTGGGCTGTAGTCTGAGTTCTGTGAAAACCACTGAAATCATATTCCAGAGACCTCATTACATACATGTGAGATGGGTGGCCTGCTCCCATAGGCGTGCGCACAGGGTGTGCCAGGTGTGCCTGGGCACACCCTAATCCCCTAGTGCGCATTAGCATTATCACTCTGTGTGGCAGCTGGTAGATCAATGTGCCAGGGCCATATATATGTAGACACACACACACACACGCATGTCTGTTTGAGCTTTGGGGTGCACACATTAATGCAATAGGCTGTGCACACCTATACCTGCTCCTAAAAGTGTGCAAAAGCCCTCAACTCTTCCTTATTTGGAACCAATTCCCCCTCTTCCTCTCTCCTGTTCTATTGAGTCTCCTGGTTCTGTTCAACTACCTGAAGTGTTATACTACACCAGGCATTGACAACCCCTAGCATTAATGCCTGGGTCCGAACTCAATGCTGGCACCAGTACGTGACCACTCACTAGGCTGTCAGTTATCAAACCTGGACAACCCACCTCCCTGATGTTAATCACAACCCAGTCTAAACAGTCTAAAAAAAACTGTAAAAAAAAAAACGCAAAACGCGGCAAAATGCAGCAAAAACGCTGTAAAAACGCTGCAAAAAAAGCTGCTCAAAAACGTGGCAAGCATCACAGAAAAAAAAAACTCCAAAAACGCTCAAAAGCAACATGCATAGATGTGAATCGAGCCTAATGATGTATTCATGAATGAAGAGCTGCGATCATTTATGTCTTTTATACCTGTCCACAGTATGTCTTTAAGTTTGGCATTCCTTTAAATAAGTGGGCATGTCTTTTGGAGTTTAACTGCTTTGCTGCCATGGTGTTGATAGGACTCTGAAGAAACAGAGGACACGGGGGTAATGAGGTTGTTGGTATTTTATTTTTATCTAGGATCTTTTTGTTCTTGACCTCCTACTGTATTTTCCCAACACAACATTAGCTTTGTGGATTATGTTGAGAGCAATCCATGAGATTTTCAATGACCACATACTGCCTAGAGCACATTGCGTCTGAGCCTACGGGCAACAGTTGCTAAGAGACGGCTCCTGTCTCTATCATGTATATAATTCTTGCCTATCTAAAAAAACATTAACAGGAGAAAAAAAAATGGATTTATGAACCTAACCTTAAACTATGTGTTGATTCCTAAATTTTTCCCCCTATCCCCTAATCCCTAAAGTAAACTTTAAAGTAAACACTTGCAGTGCACTTGTAGTGCAAAGTGGATTTTCCTTTAGTAAATAACCCCCAGTCATAGGCGTGCGCACAGGGTGTGCCAGGTGTGCCCAGGCACACCCTAATCACCATGTGCAGCACAGATTTCCCCTTCTGCCCCCCTTCCCCCTGCAGAGCTTCTGGTTTCCCTCCTCTCCTCTCCTGCCGGCTGCAAGGATGTTTTAGGATGAGTGGGGGACGGGGACGGTAAATAGGTAATGCACTGGCTCCTTCCCTTTCTGAATGAACATTGTGAGTGATGAGGAGTGTGTGTATGAGCTTTGGGGTGCACACCCTAATGCAAGAGGCTGCGCACACCTATGCCCCCAGTGTGCACATTGGCTCAGTGCAGGACTACAGAGTGTAGCTGTGGAGTGGGGAAAAATGCTTTTGTAGCTTTCTTTAGGTTTTGGTATACCTGGATGGGGCTCTGTAGTTGGGAGATTCTATAGAGTCTTGGGTGGGATGGAATCTCCAACCCTGTGTCCAGGTTTGGTGGAGGACCAGCAGGGTGTGTGTTCAGGTGAGCACACTCCCAATAATGAAGGTATGGGAATACCTCATGGCTCCCAGTTGGAGACATCTCCACCCAAGAGAGACAGGAGGTCTAGAAGAGTCAGGGGCTGCAGGTGGCAGCCAGAGCACAAGTGTGTGTGTGTCTGCAAGAGGCAGCAAACGGGCTGAGGACTAAGGCCAGAGCGGAGCTGTGGGCACTAGAGTAAATCCGTCCACACTGAAGAATCCTGTGGTCTGTGTGACCAGCATAAAGAGCAGAGGTACTGCTAAAGAGAGCCAGGTGGGCTAGCATTTTCTGTTTGTGAGTTTACTGGAGAAGAACCCCTGCATGGGAAACCTTTATGTTACTGACTTTTTTTTTGCCTTTTAATAAAAATGGGCTACCGGGCCCCTAAAATTTATTTCCGGACTGACTTGAATCACTGGAAAAACGCATCTACCACTAGAGCTAATGATCCCCCATGTTAGTGTGTGTATATATATATATATATATATAATTTTATTTTATTTTTTGAAATGTACATTGTAATATGTAATGATTCATTTTTGTTTTGTGTATACACATATTAGATGTCTTTTGTCTCATATACAGAGAATTAAGCCTTGAGGAAGCGACAACCACCGCAAAACATGTTGGCTTTTTCCGCACTATATATGTGATGTGATATACTTATGTGATGTGTCTTTTATGCATATTTGGGCTTCTTCTTGCCCCTCTATGTCATCTTTTTTACTAATAATATATGTATTAATGAATAAACTTTTTTATCTTCATCATTTTTGACTGCTATATTTATGGTTCATTTTCACCTTGGGAACTACCGTTTAAACGCCCATTTTCTAATTATACTCACTCTTGAGTGACAGCATTTGCCCATTCTTCTTTACAAAATATCTCAAGCTCTGTCAGATTGGATGAAGAGCGTCTGTGAACAGCAATTTTTAAGTCTTGCCACAGATTCTCGATTGAAATTAGGTTTGGACTTTGACTGGGCCATTCTAACACATGAATATGCTTTGACCTAAACCATTCCATTGTAGCTCTGGCTGTATGTTTAGGGTCGTTGTCCTGCTGGAAGGTGAACCTCCGCCCCAGTCTCAAATCTTTTGCAGACTTTAACAGGTTTTCTTCTAAGATTGCCCTGTATTTGGCTCCATCCATCTTCCCATCAACTCAGCTTCCCTGTCCCCGCTGAAGAAAAGCTTCCCCACAACATGATGCTGCCACCACCATGTTTCACGGTGGGGACGGTGTGTTCAGGGTGATGTGCAGTGTTAGTTTTCCACCACACATAGCGTTTTGCTTTTAGACCAAAAAGTTCAATTTTGGTCTCATCTGACCAGAGCACCTTCTTCCACATGTTTGCTGTGTCCCCCACATGGCTTCTCGTAAACTGCAAACAGGACTTCTTATGGCTTTCTTTCAACAATGGCTTTCTTCTTGTCACTCTTCCATAAAGGTCAGATTTGTGGAGTCCATGACTAATAGTTGTCCTGTGGACAGATTCTCCCACCTGAGCTGTGGATCTCTGCAGCTCCTCCAGAGTTACCATGGACCTCTTGGCTGCTTCTCTGATTAATGTTCTCCTTGCCCGGCCTGTCAGTTTAGGTGGACGGCCATGTCTTGGTAGGTTTGCAATTGTGCCATACTCTTTCCATTTACAGATGATGGATTGAACAGAGCTCAGTGAAATGTTCAAAACTTGGGATATTTTTTTTTATAACCTACTCCTGCTTTAAACTTCTTTACAACTTTATCCCTGACCTGTCTGGTGTGTTCCTTGGCCTTCATGATGCTGTTTGTTCACTAAGGTCCTCTAACAAACCTCTGAGGGCTTCGCAGAAAAGCTGCATTTATACTGAGATTAAATGACACACAGGTGGACTCTATTTACTAATTAGGTGACTTCTGAAGGCAATTGGTTCCACTAGATTTTAGTTAGGGGTATCAGAGTAAAGGGGGCTGAATACAAATACACGCCACACTTTTCAGGTATTTATTTGTAAAAAATGTTGAAAACCATTTATCATTTTCCTTCCACTTCACAATTATGTACCACTTTGTGTTGGTCTATCACATAAAATCCCAATAAAATACATTTACGTTTTTGGTTGTAACATGACAAAATGTGGAACATTTCAAGGGGTATGAATCCTTTTTCAAGGCATGGTGTATATATGTATGTGTGTGTGTATATGTGTGTATGTGTGTGTGTGTGTGTGTATATATGTATACATATATATATAGATATATATATATATCTATATATATATATATATAGATATATATATATATATATCTATATATATAATCATGTCAAAAACCATCTGTGATCATATAGGGGGCAAGAAATTTGGGGGGGATTACACCTCTTTGGTCCCGCCCTTGCTTTCCTGCACCATTCCCATGCTCACCCTCTTATATCTCTCCTGGGCTTTTTCTATCCGTGTACCCATTCACAAATGTAATATTGTTGGGGGGGCTTGGGATAACAGGGGACAAATTACCCGAAGCCGAACACTATTATGGGTGCTGGAGCAGTACAGGAAGGTCACAGGAGGTAAATAAAGCACCAGTACAGAAGGTACATTGGAGAAGAACAGTGCAGAGGCAAACGCTGGAGTCAGAGAACAGAAGCAGTAAAGGGGGAAGATGATGGATAGCTCAGAAAAGCAGGGGAGATGATGGAGGCAGAGGAGTACCAAGGCTACTTTCAAACTTGAGTTTGAAAAAAATTTGCAAAGACTTTTCTGGGGGGGTATGCATTTTTCTCATCTGTTTTTAGGAGCGATTCGTTGTACAGGAGCTACTTTGTGGAAGAATCATACATAGACATTTGGTATGGGAGCTCCTAAAACGTGTTTTTTGCAGGTGCTTCCACTAAAGCCTATGAGGCAAAGATGCCCAAATCTGCCTGAAAAGGAACTCCTGTACTTTTTTGAGCGTTAGGACTCTAGCAACAGGCACCTGAGCGTGTGAGCAGACACTATTTATTTTAATGGCTATAAGATACAAATTGCTGAGATGTGAATGGGTCCTAAAAGAAGGATGGTGGTAGCAGAGGTGAGTCAGAATATATGGTAGATACTTGACATGAAGGAGAAGAGCAGTGGGAGAGGGGGAATGGATGCACTACAAGGGGGATATGAAAGTGGAAGTGGAGCTGCCAAAGGTAAAGTGTGCATTACTGTCAATCTTTGTTTAGCCCTCATTCTGGGTCACCATCTACTTTCTGGATTGAGATGCCAGCTCAAAAATGACACAATCATGTAAATGCCGATGCTCGTGCAAATATCTGGCATGTCAGAGGCGTAACTTAGAACCTTCAGGTCCCCAGTGCAAGAAACCATAAAGGGGCCCCCCTGGCTGTGGCCCTTCTCTCTGAGCCCGGGGCCCTTTCCACTGATCCCGGGGGCCCTTTACTTCTTTTGTGAGGCCCTTTATTACCGTCCCGCCGTTGGACCCATTCACATGTTCTGCAGCAGGCCCCCTTCCTGCCATCCTTGGGGCCCCCCACAGTGATGAAAAGCCAAGGCCCAGTTTACTATGCTTCAGTTATGAATGGACACAGGAGCAATCGCTACCGATCGCTTGCTGTGTCCATTCTGAAAAGCAAGGGGCCGGTAAATTACATATTTACTGCCCCTTCCCCTTTTCTCTATCCTGAGACATCCCCTGCAGCAGCTGGCGATGGGGGCGGAGCGGCAGCAGCAGCAGCGCTGAGGGGCAGGGGGGGCATGAAGAGCACGGGCAGCCAAAAAGAGGAGGAACAGGAGGGGAGGTGAGGGTAAATGGCTGCAGGAGAAGGAGGAGGAGAAGCGGGCTTTCAGTGGCTGCAGGAGGAAAGTGGAGGGCATTGGTTTCTTTATTTACCCATCGCCCCTTCTATCCAGGTGTTGAGCTGAGTGTGACAAGGGCATGGGGCCGGGTTGCAATTGCGACCCCTGTAGTTACACCCCTGTGACACGTATTAGCCCCCTTCTGCTGCCTCTTTCCCTAAAACATTTTAAAATCTTTAAAAATTGCAGTTTAATCACTAGGGGAGAGGTGACTAAGGAAATACATCCTCCTGCCTACAGCAGACTGATGACATCTTCTCAACCTTAGCAAAGTCACTGGACTGGAGCTCAAGGATGGCTGATAAAAGGTTGAGCTCTTCTGAAAAGCTGTTGCTGTATTTGGTGACATATCAGGATTTTTTGTTCACGCAGACTGGTAAAATTACTAAAAGGTCGACTTTAATTCCATTCTGATATGGAGTACCTACTAAAAGTGAACACTTTCTGGCTACTGTGATCATTGTTGCTTATTCCTGTTACTCCTGAGTGATAAAATAAATAAAATAAGTAATATGTAATGAGTGATGCAGGTGTAGATTTCTATACCTGACCCAAAGGGTGATAATTGTGTAGCACCCTCTAGTGCTAGAAGTGTAAATAGGTTTTCTTTTCTAGTACAGGACAGGTAAATGTATGCAGGCTTGGCTGGCAGCCAAGCCTGTCTGTTTTTTGTTTGTTTTTTGTCCTGGGTTGGACAGAAATCCAGGGAGAGCTGGATGACTCACAGGCAGCATCACTGAGACCTCCCCCTATTTCTAGAATGTACTAGAACCTTCTGGAAAGGGGGAAGGGAGGTAAGGTGGAGCTGCCTGCAGTATTCTGAGGGCCCAGACCAACCCCCAACTTGGATTGGCAGGGGGTAGGCCCCCTCAAATTCTTAGGGTCAACCCAGCTGGGGAGGAGAGTTTTTTGGGTGGACGCTGGAGATGGAGCTGTCGTGGCCTTGGAGGGAGCTCTCCAGTCTGGGGGGACAGTTGGACCTTGGGCCTGGACTCAGGTATGGACAGGGCCCTCCTCATGGATGCAGATGTCCTGGACAGGAGGCACTGGGAGCAAGGAGGGCAGCGGGAGAACACCGACGGGCAAGTCTTCAGGAGCAACCGGATCAGCCAAGAGGGCTGATGAGTGACAAACAGTCAGGACGACTGGGAGGCACGCCTGAAAGGACTGGGATGGAGCAGTCTGAGATGGGTGCAGAGCCAGTCAGGACTGTGGTAGCACGGGCAGTGGAAAGAGGGCGCTGCAGCCAGGAGGGCTGGCAGGGCCTGAAGAGGTGGTACTGGGATCAGTAGCCACATGTGGGACAGCTAGCTGTCAGGAAAAGTCCTCTTGCAGTTATCCCAGCAGATTGAGGGTTAAACGAATGCCTGTGCATAGAAGCGCCATCCGGCGCTCGCGCACGCGCAATAGCTCCAATAGCGCTAATAGTGCTAACAAACGTACGCACATGCGCAATAGCGCCATTAGCGCTAACCGGCGTACGCGCATGCGCGATAGCGCCACTTGGCGCCAAAGATAGGCTATTTAAAGAAGACTGTTTCAATGCTGCCTTGCTGTCCGGTCTACAGCGTTTCCTGAGACCCCTGCTACCTTGTTACCAGTTTTCCTGTATCCAGTACATACTTGGCTTGTTCCTGACTTACCTGCTTGCTGCCCGCCCCGATCTTGGCTTGGACTCTGACTATTCTCTTGGTTTGCCCTTCTGTACCTGATCTGCCCGCCAGTACCTTGACCCGGCTTGTCTGCACCTCCCTGCTGTCTGCAACCTGCTACAGGACTACAGTGCACCTCCCTGCTATCTGCATCCTTCTACAGTACTACAGTGCACCTTCCTGCTGTCTGCAACCTGCTACAGGACTACAGTGCACCTCCCTGCTATCCGCATCCTGCTACAGTACTACAGTGCACCTCCGTACTGTCTGCAACCTGCTACAGGACTACAGTGCACCTCCCTGCTGTCTTCATCCAGCTATGGGACTACAGTGCACCTCCCTGTTACCTGCACCCTGCTACAGTACTACAGTGCACCTCCCTGCTGTCTGCAACCTGCTACAGGACTACGGTGCACCTCCCTGCTGACTACAGGATCCTGCCTTCTACTTCAGTGTTCCAGTCAGGCACTTGTGTCCCTCTGTACTTTCGAGTCCCTGTTCACACCTTCAGGAGTTCTTAAGTCAGAGGCATACGAGAGGCCGTTCACTGCATTCCGGGCTCCACCTACAAGGTACGTGACACTAGCACTTAGACTACCATATTTTGCTACACCATAGGGGCCCACGGTCCCTGCCTGCAAAGAGCATTTGCTTTGGGCCTGGCTGAGCCAGTGTCAGGCCTCAGCAACAGTGCTAGCTGGTCCTGGGAGTGATAGTCTGCAACCAAGTGTATGTGTTGGAGGTGAAGAGGAGAAGTTGTATATACCGGAGGTGTATATAGTTAGTTCCCTGCATTCTTCTATCTTCAGTCAAGTGGGCATCCCATATGTACCCTATCCCCATCAAAGTTATATCCCCTCATTAAAAAAAAAAACACAAAAACAAAGTACAAGGACTGATTCTTGACTGAAATGTGTCTGGAAATTCATTAGCCTGGCTGTGTAGGGTGGAAGATGGACCACAAACACCAGCGGCCCCTACAGGGGTAGCGCTACAATTGGGCAGCAGATAAAGTAGGCTGGACCTAAAGTGGACCTTGCAGTAAACTGCCCAGGCCCCCCTCCTTAACAATCAACTATTATTAGTTGTTAAAAGATGTACCTTTGGGTAAAAAGTTTTATATTTACTTCAACCCTGTCTTCCACCCATTGGAGAGCATGATGTCACAGTCCTCCCGGCTAGCTCCTGGGGAATACAGAGCAGTCAAAATCTTTAGAGAAGATACTCTTGAAATGGACTGGAATGTCTTCCCATGAGATTTCACCTGTTCTGCATTACCCGGGAATCTTCCTGGAAGGGTGGTGATGTCGTAGGCAGGGGCAGTTTATTACCTCCACTGCGCTCATCAACCACATCGGCTCTGCCGCTGTAGAGGAAGGCAGGAGGAACCCTGTTCCTCTATGGTTTCCCGGGTCACTGGAGAAGCGTTGGATGCTGTTGCCCTATGTGACTCTGGCAGCCATCTTGGGTAAGGCAGAGCCTAATTAAGGCTCTGTCTCCCGGGTTTTGGCTCGCTTCATGCGAGTGGGTAGTGCAGGGAAATGTACCTGCCTGTTAGGGACAGTAATAGCGATAGGGAAAGGTTCCTGACCAGGAGGGAGAGCGTAGGGTCGCATCTCTCCTGCACATCTTTCTGATTGGGCACTAGACGGCCAGGCCGCATTCTGCCCCTCTCTACAGACACTGTCACTTTGGCTGGAACCTGCTCTGTTTCTGTTGCTGTAACCATGAGTGCACGTGGTTGGACAGTCTTGCCACCGGGATTGTTGTAAACTGTTGGGGCATTGATTCAATACAAGTTTATTACTGCACCTAACTGTGTGAATTATTGTTGCTGCACCCCACCTACAATGTTATGCCCAGCAAGGTAAGTACCTTTTGTTCTTTACAGGTGCACCTTGCATGGTAATTTGTAAGGAGGGAGGGACCAAGACAAATTTAGTGGACCTTGCACTGTGCTGCAAAGTCTGCTATAAAGCGGTGCTCCACCCAAAAGTAGAAGCTCCGCTTGTCTGCCCCCCCCCCCCCCCTTTGCCACATTTGGCAACTTTTGGGGGGGAGGGGGAGAGTGGGTACCTGCTTTTGACAGTGAGCCAGAAGTTCGGTCATCCCCACCCCACAGCGCGATTCACGTATGTGCAGTAGGAGACCGGCTGTGAAGCCCCAAGGCTTCACTGATGGTTTCCCTTAGCCAAGATGGCAGTGCCAGCACCCGAGAGCCGATCCGGGGAGTACACCGCTGGATGCCTGGACAGGTAAGTGCACTAATAGTAAAAGTCAGCAGCTACAGTATTTGGCAGAATTCCTCTTTAACACAAGAAGAGGGCCTATCCCTCCAAAAGATGTTAGCTAAGCTTTAACCCCTCATGACTATATCACAACAGTCGCTCTCCTATCTATGGTGTCATGAATCTAACATTTTCCTTTATACTGTATTTGTATATCTGTAAGCGTTTTTTTTTTTTTTTTTAAAGCTGCATAATTAACATGTAGCCGGGTCAGCCCTGGAGACTTGACATTGCACCTCTTATTTTATAACATCCCCTCTCCAACACTTCATATCATGTTTTCCTTTCTCTGCTGTTTTTTTTTTTTAACTTGCAGTAGATGAGGGTCCTTTTTCCATCTGCTTGCCTGCTTTTTTTTTCTTCCTTACTCGCTCTCCACTATTTTTTTCCCCCCCTCTTCCATCCTAAGCAGATCATCTTCAGGCAAGAACGCTCAAGGCAAACTCATCTAAAAGGAAAAAGGAGGATAAGCAGATCCAGATCATTACAATTGACATATCAAGGCTTCTCGCCGATTAATGTTTTATACTCTACTCCTTGCATATCATTAATAGAAAATCTAGCTAAAAACTTTTTAGGATGTATTTGTTGCTCTTTACGTTTTGATCTTAATGTTGGCAAACTAATACATTAATATATAGCGGCTAGCCTGGCGGGAAAGTATTTGCATATGTAACGCTTTCATTTCATTTCAGGTAGCTCTGCTGTCTCTGAGGCTGTTGATGTCAACTCAAGTTTTTTTTTTATTTTGAAATAGGGGAAAAGGAATGCATGCGTAATTTGCTGCTAATGGGAAAAATCTCTAAACAGAAACACTAATCAGTTAGAGCTGTTTATATTTTTATTTATTTATTTATTTTTTGGTACTTTAATATGATGGGTAAAATTCACCTTGATGGGTGAATATCATATAGAGTACAGTTACACTTAAAGGGACACTCCAATTTTCATGTGACTTTCTGTAATCTCCACCGCTCATATATGGGGATGGGCCAAGTTTTTATACTCACAAAATTTCAGTGATAATTGGGAGATTTTGGTGAAATTTCAGCATTTTGGGGCATAGCGTACATTAAAGGTGTTTTTTTTTTTATATTTTGGACAGGGGGGAGGGGTTGAAACCCATCAGCTAACTTTATTTATTTTGTACTTTTATTATCATAGGGTAAGATTTACCTCAATGGATGAATGTCATGTACAGTACAGTTACACTTTAGCTACTTGCCTACCAGGCCAATTCTGACATTTCTCTCATATATGTAAAAATCTTTTTTTTTTTTTTCTAGAAAATTACTTATATGTTATATGTTATATATGTTACTTTATTAACAAACAAGTTAAAAAAGGGTATACAAAATAAGCATACATAGTGAGGGTGTAGACAAACAATAAGGGAAAAGATACAAAGCCAACATGTGCAGCAATAATACAAGAACCAGCTAATGATATAGCAGCAGGTCTTGTTCACAGGTACTGTATTCCTACATGTTTCGCCAACATTGGCTTCTTCAGGGACAGTTGGTTATACCTGTAGTAGTATCAAAATTTTATAAATAGAGAAAATAGATAATCAGAAAATAGTATCACAATATATATGTAGACATAACAATTAAGATGAACATTCAAAGGCAGCTGGACATGGCCAAAGGTCGTCCCTCAAAGGTCATTGCCGGTGCAGGTCACCCCCAGACCCCTTTCCAGTTAAAAAAAAATGGCAGTGTTTACATCTGCCAGAGCCTAAAAGAGACGTCATGATGTCTCTTCCGGCCTTCGAGGGTCATAGAGATGGTTGGGGACCATCTGGTCAATGGCCAGCTCTATGGTAAAACACCGCCACCGGTGGATTAATTCTCTGGCTCCCTGATCACACAAGAGAGACCGGGGAAGAACCGAAGGACACCGGAGAGGGGGGGGGGGCGTCCCCTCCTGCCGCCTGTAAAAGCAATTAAGTGGCTTGTTGAATCTATGCCACGAAGAATTAAGGCAGTTCTGAGGGCAAAAGGGGGTCCAACCAGGTACTAGCAAGGTTACCTAATAAAGTAGTGAGTATATATCTTAAATATAAAAGCATATACTGAGTATCCACACAAAATATAGCATTATCTTAAAGACAGTTAAACAGATCATAACCAAATACCCAGCCAACAGTGCACCAAATATCAGCTAGTGTCGAGTGTATTCACTGTGAGTCCCGATCCTGGCATTACCAAGTCCATAAAGATAATATTAAGTACAAAATAAATTATTCAATACTCGCTATCCAAGCAAATGATATAAAATGTGTAATTGCTATCAAGAAGTAAGTGTAAACTACTAAAATATCTTTAACAAATGTCAGACACAACCCATAAAATGCTGATTACTACTAAACTCTAGCGCTGGTAATATTACATAAATAAAGCAAGATCATAACAATTAACTGATGCAAAAGAGAAGCAGAGTGGTGGAATCTCTGGGTAGCCTGTGGGAAGTGTGAAGAGACTAAAGCTGGCCATAAATGGATTGAAGTGCACACTGTTCAGCAGGGACCAGCCGAATTTATTCCATTTATGGCCATTCCTGCTCAACAGGAGTTGATCTGGTGATCGACTTTTGTCGAACAGGAATGTTTGAAAATTTTCATTTGGTCAGCAGCTGCAGCCACTTGGCTGCATCACTGTTCAGTGTATTCTGACAACGGGGGAGTCCCCACTAGCTATCGACTAAGCATTCTAGAAGTTCAGAGTTAAACGGTAGAAAAGAGATGGGTCTTAAAGTGGTTGTAAATTCATTCTATGCATTAATGCAAAACCTTCTGGGTGCAGCTCCCCAGCCCCCCTTATACTTACCTAATCCCCATCTCAGTCCAGCAATTTGCATGAGAGCACTGGCTCCTACTGCTGTCAATCACAGCCAGTGAGCCAATGGGGAGAGGGCTGGGCCAAGCCGTGCTCTGTGTGTGAATGAATATTGTCCATTCACAGGAGCGCGGCTCGCTTCCGAGCCTGCTCCACTACCCCATAGCAAGAGGTTTGCTATTGGGGACACTCGGCAGGGGGGAGGAGCCAGGACCACTAGCGGGGAATCCAAAAAGAAGAGGATCGAGGCTACTCTGTGCAAAACCACACAGTGTAGATAAGTAGAACATGTTTGTTATTTAAAAAAAAAAAATCCAACCTTTAGAATCACTTCTCATTACTAAACCCTCAACAGTAAAATCAGTCTTTACATGTAGTAAAGCAGGCTTATTATACCTATTGTGGAACCTAAGGGGTTAATCCTCCGCATTTTGTAAAAAGGCGGTTTGATCCTGTCTTCTCTGATCTTCCCCTTCTTCCACAGTCCCCAATTTATCTCCTGATAGTACAGAGCCTTGGGGGTACTCTGCACATGCTCAGTTTGGTGTGTATTGCTAGAGGTTTTTTGGGGGTTTTTTTTGTGAAGGGTGCATGTGATCAGCACAGGGCCAATCAGCACTGTCCAGATAGAGGGTCAGGGGTCATGCCGCCTCATAGGACAGTCAAAGGAGAATGAAAACTCCTCCTTCAAGCTTTAACCAGTGCTTGGCTGAACACTTAGAGGTCACAATACTGCTATATTTAGCAACACTTTAAGTTCAGATTGTTGGGCTCCAGTGAGACTTTTTTTAAAAAGAGGGGTGACTGGTGCATGTTTTAGAGAGGAGGGGAACTTGCCAGTAGAGAGGGAGAATCTGAGGATACAAGTGGAATAGAGCAAGGAGGAGACTAGAGTAATTGTGAAGAAACGGGTTCTAGGGGACAGGTGGTTAGGTGGGAGTCAGGGAAAAGTTTACCTATTTTAACCGGTTCTCGACCGGCTCACGTCTATTTACGGGGGCAGAATGGCACCCCTGCCCAAAACCCTGTATTAAGAGCTGCCAGAGGGTGGGGGACCCGATGCGCGTGGCCGAAGGTCGTGATCACTGCCGGCCATGCGTGATCGCGTGCACACACAAGACATGTCGTTTGTTCCTAGTAAGTAGGAACAGCGATATGTCACCTCTCCTACTCAGTCCTAGCCCCATACAGTTAGAACACACTGAGGGAATACACATTTAACCCCTTGATCGCCTCCTAGTGTTAACCCCTTTCCTACCAGTGACATTTACACAGTAATCAGTGTATTTTTATAGCACTGATTGCTGTATAAATGTCAATGGTCCCAAAAATGTGTCAAAAGTTTCCCATCTGTCCGTCGCAATACTGCTAAAAATCACAGATCACTGCCATTACTAGAAAAAAAATAATAAAAATGCCATAAATCTTTCCCATAGTTTTTGGGGATATTTATTATAGCAAAAAGTAAAAAAAATATTTTTTTTTTTTCAAAATTGATGCTCTTTTTTTGTTTATAGCGCAAAAAAATAAAAAACGCAGAGGTGATCAAATAGCACCAAAAGAAAGCTCTATTTGTGGGAAAAAAGGACGCAAATTTCGTTTGGGTACAGCATTGCATGACCGCGCAATTACCAGTTAAAACGACGCAGTGGCAAATTGTAAAAAGTGCTGTGGTCGGGAAGGGGGTAAAACCTTCCAGGGCTGAAGTGGTTAAAAAGTACATTTATTAGTTCAGTCAGGTCACATCTCAAAGGTAAGTGGTATGTGGTCTTCACATATACAGTATATGCAAACATGCGTAACTGAGACCTCTTTTTTTTTTTTTTTTTTCCAATGTTAAATATCCGTTCCTTTTGCTGGCTAGCAGGTCTGAGTGCTGAGGATTCTGTTGGATTATTGCACTTGCAGCATATTTCCTCTGTTAAATTTACCTGTTTTGGTAAACCTACGGGCTGAAAAAAGACATTTAGAAGCACGACCAGTGCACAGGCATAGTGACGTATTAGCACTATTTTTATAAACTGTTGAGATGCTTGCCATTCTTTCTCTTTTTCAAGATATTCAAGAGAAGCCTTTAGCCCCCTTTCTTTAGAGGGGTTAGAATAACATATTGGTAAGCTTGCTTTTATTTTATACATTGCTATGCATTGCTTAGGGATTCATTTACTAAAATTGAAGAGTGCAAAATCTGGTGCAGTTGTGCATGGTGGTAGCCAATCCGTTTCTAACTTCAGCTTGTTCAATTAAGCTTTGACAAAAAAACCTGGAAGCTGATTGTGGTTTCTATGCAGAGCTGCACCACATCTTGCACTCTCCAGTTTTACTAAATCAACGCTACTCTTTTGTGCAGGGGGCATCTTGCACTCTCCAGTTTTACTAAATCAACGCTACTCTTTTGTGCAGGGGGCATCTTGCACTCTCCAGTTTTACCAAATCAACGCTACTCTTTTGTGCAGGTCAGGAAGCGTGTTATTGTGTGCAAGCATAGTAACTTCATAGTGCCAGCAGGAGATCGGTGAGTGTGGCACATGCTCAAACATGGGTTATCCTTCATTTTTCCCTTGAACCTTTTACAATCATTTAGTGCCTTTCGCAGCATTACTTCTACACCCTTCAGTGCGTTTACAGTGCTCATGTGATTATGTGATGTGTATTTGTAGAGGCCTTTAGGCAAGGGTGCATTTATACAGCTTGGCCTTAGGCTCCAAAACATGCCCTACCACTGAGGGTGTCCACCCACTAATTCCTAATCTTTTTAATGTTGTGACACACCTTTCTCATAATTCATGTGTTTGTGGCACACCTTAAGGCCCCTTTCACACTTATACAACTTCAAAGTGGCGCGATTTTACCGCGATTTCGGGGCTGCTATTTTGCCACGATTTTACCACGATTTTGCTGCGATTTTGCCACGATTTGGGAGCAGTACTACTTTGTACGACTTTGCCACAACTTTGGCATTAACCATTCTCAGCTTGTGCTTACAAAGTAGTGCTGAATTATTCAGGTACGATTTGCATGCTACTTAAGGGTTTAACATTGAGGTCTATGGAGTACAAATCGTATGGAAGTTGGACCAAAGTAGTGCTGAAATCGTGTCTATATTATTCAGGTACGATTTGCATGCTACTTGAGGGTTTAGCATTGAGGTCTATGGAGTAGAAATCGTATGGAAGTTGGACCAAAGTAGTGCAGGGACTACTTTGAAGTCGGCACGACTTAAAGTCGTGCCAATATGAATGGTAGTCATTGAAAATCAAGGAGAATGACTTGTCATACGATTTTGCAGTACAAAATCGTGGGACAAGTCGTATAAGTGTGAAAGGGGCCTAAAGCTTTTATAAAACTGGAGTAAAGAAAAAAATTTGTTGCTGAAATGGATCTTTGATTAGTATAATTTGTTAAGCTGCAGTTCATACTTATTCTCATAGCTCTTACTTGCATCTCATATGCACCCAAATCCTCTGTCCCCTTTCCCCCCTACAATTGTCCCTCTATATGTGCTGTAGATTTGTATCAAAAAAATGTGTTAAAGTGATACTAAAGTCTTGTTTTTCTTGTTAAAAATAACAAACGTCTATACTTACCTGCTCTGTGAAGTGGTTTTGCACAAAGCAGCCCCAGTCCTCCTCTTCGGCTCTCCTGGCCCCTCCTTCCTGTTGAGTGTCCCCACAGTAGTATTCCATTCAGACACAGAGCCACGGCCTGTCCCTGCCCCCTCTCTCTCTCCTCATTGACTCACTGACTTTGACAGCGGCGGGAACCAATGGCGCCATGCTGCCGTCTCCACCAATGAGGAGGCAGCCGTGACACTCCTGCAACATCGCTGGATCTAGATGGGCTCAGGTAAGTATTAGGAGGGCTGAGGGTGGCTGCTGCACACAGAAGGCTTTTTATCTTAATGCATAGAATGCATTAAGATAGAAAACATTCTGACTTTACAACCACTTTAAAGCATATTTAAAGTCTGTTATGTTTGCAGTGGTCAGTGGGGCAAACATTTAGGGCTTGTTCACACCAGGTGCAATGCAAATTCTCACGTTTTACTGCATTGCACAAGTCATTGTATCACCTCCACAGTTCCTGTTTTAACCCACTAATGATGGACTACTTTGCTGTAATAGCCGTTTACATTGTGGGTGGTTGCAGAGCAGTTGCAGGCAGTAGTGCCTGCAAGCAGATTGCCTACAGGTTGAGTTTCTTTGTGTTAGGTAGTTTACTTGCCAAGGTTGGGGAAAGGATTAACTGTTAGCACTTCAGTTCATTTTGTCTTGGGCTGGCCTTCCACCTGGTCCGGTTCGGAGAGAGCCCTTGGGGAGAGAGTCTGACAAAAAAAAAAACAACACAGTTCTCGGAAGCCGAAAAACCCAAGAACCAGCATGTAGTCAGCACAAGATGACGGTGGTCCGGTGAAAACTACCAGCTATTGGAGATCGCTAGCTATGGAGGAACACCTGTAAAGGTATGCCTGGGCAGCCACCCTTGTTATTTAGCTTAGTACCTAGACTATGTTATGGTTGTTTTTTATTCTACCACCAAAAGTTAAAGTAAAGTTCATTAAACTGTTCCAAAGTCTGGTCTGAAGTTACTTTAAAGGGGTGCATGATAGCTTCTGGCGTCTGAAAGAACAGGGTCAGTAAAGCACATGTGGAGTATGAAGATGAGCTACTATTTAAAGGCCTTCTCTGCAAAACAAGCAGGAGGAGGAATGCAGTTGCTATTGGTAACCAGTAACTAGTGCAAGGTAAATTGCAGCCAGTCATGAAGAGTTGTACCTCCCTAGAGGTCGGTTCCCCCACGTAACTGAGACAGAAACTGCGGTACGGAGACTTTATGTACCTGGCCGCATGGTGCAGGAGAGAGGGAAAAGTTAATCAAATACACGCATGAGGTCCACGCTTGGTGCACAGTGGGACCCCATTCTGTTACTGGGAGTGAGGTGGCAGAGCTATGCTGGACTGGTGGAGCGGGCATGGGCTCAGCAGTGTCCCTCCTAAATGCAACATACATTGAGGAAGATGTGAAGTAAAATGGAACGGCATGTTTTACAGAGGGACTTTGTATGTTTGATCACTGCACACTGTGTACGGCTCATCCCTAAGCCAGGGTACCTGAGTGACAGGAGTGCGCTCCTGTGACTCAGATTCAGCTGACAGGCTAAAGCCTGCTGTCAGCTGATGTAACAGAGCCTGGTCAGGCTTTGCGGGATCCCAACTTTAATGTCAGGATCCATCCAGATGCCTGACCGGCAGCTGGCTCAGCCTTTCAACATGTCGTTGAGAGCCTGAGCCAGCCTCTCCCGCCCCCTCCAGAGCTTGGAAGTCCAGTGAGCACCGGAGGGGCAGAGAAGAGAGCGGTGTCTCAGTGAACACTGAGGACTAAGCAATCAGCGGTCATGTGATTGCTCAGTTCTCGGCCTTAGAGACGGGGGGGCAGCTGCATTGGGCTGATGCTGCAGCCATATAGGTGAGTATATATGTAGCGCTACCCTCGTTAGGGCCACTGGTAGAATCTGTACCCAGCTGGTTGCCCCGACTCTGCAAGTCCTTGGACACCCTGGGTTCAGTCATTTTTTACCTTTTGACACCAATAACAAGAAACTTACACAATACCAGTGAAGCAGTTCAAGTTTGTTTACTGTGACAAAAGTGACACACAAAAGGGCATAACATGAAACTGTTTGTCATGAAGATATCTAATCTGAAAACAATATAGCACTAATATGAAATGCAGTTTGGCAATTTAGAGACCTGTGTTAGTAAAGTAAAATGCAAAAAACACAGTGTGATTAAATTCAATCAATCCTTAATTCTGTCACAGAAACCTGGCAGCAGAAAGGTAGGCGGTTTAAATTGACTGGCTCCTTTAAACAGAGTTCCAGATAAATGAGAGCAGACCCCTTGCGTTAAACAACACTAGTCACGTGTGAAGATGAGAGGAGAGGATAAAAGGAGTTAATGGTAACCCAGCAGAATCCGGCAGATCTTCAGTTAGCACTTAAAGTATGATGGATGGAATAATCCTTGATGGTAGAGTAGAGCAAGGGCAGCTGGTATGTGATTAACCCTTTGAAATTGCTGATTTTTCCTGTTTGACCTAAGCACACTTGGTCACCACATATTTTGTTTCAATAGTATTGTATCCAGTAGGACTACAGATGACAGGGATGTGAGCAAAGCACAGATGTCTGCATACAGTGTCTATGGGGGTGAATGAACTTGCATCCAGAAGCACTACAAGTATCAGAAATTTGGGCAGAGACAATGATGTCTATATGCAGTGTCTATAGGATTAAATGGGCAGGTGCCCGCTCACCGACAGCAATCTGGTGGTTGTAGTTCCGACCAGTCCTGCTGGCATTGAAACCCGAGCATTCTGAACTACACATCCCACAATGCTTTGCTTTGCTCTAGGCTCTGTCTTTAGGACAAAACACATAAGTCCAAGCCAACACTAGAGGGAGACAGCTCCTCATTAACAGAACTGCATACTGTCTCTGAATTGCCAACACAATAGCCGGCTCCTGGCTACATATATATTTGGGTTTTTTTTGTTATCCCGCACTTCTCCTTTAAATTCTCCTATGGACAATTAAATGTTTACATATTTCTAACAAATGGTAGATAAGCTTTAAAACAAGCTTCCACAGATCTCTTGTATATGCAGATGTGGGGCAATTCATTCTTTAAGTTCACAAGAGATGCAAGGAAGTTGGTCAAGTATCAGCCCTCTTCCTGTGCACCTGCTTTGTTTACATTGGAGAATAGAAGGCTGACAGGCTGTCAAATCACTACAGGGATAGGAATAATTATGACCACAGCAATACTAATGATGCTTTAGTATTAACATTTATTAGCAAAAGTAAAATTGAAGTTTAAAACCTCATAATAAATAATCGTATCAGTTTTTAATGTATAAAAATTATCATTATATAAGAATATAATATATAGAGGTACATTGAAGAAGCTATACTTATTAAATATGCAGTCTGTGTTTTCTGTTTAATACTGATGCCCAACGGCTTTGTGTTCCTGATCAGAGTTATTTGTTTATGTATATACAGTAGGTGGAGAAATGACATCACTATTACAGTATCTCACAAAAGTGAGTACACCCCTCACATTTTTGTAAATATTTTATTCTATCTTTTCATGTGACAACACTGAAGAAATTACACTTTGCTACAATGTAAAGTAGTGAGTTTACAGCTTGTTGAACAGTGTAAATTTGCTGTCCCCTCAAAATAAGTCAACACACAGCCACTAATGTCTAAACCTCTGGCAACAAAAGTGAGTACACCCCTAAGTGAAAATGTCCAAATTGGGACCAATTAGCCATCTCCCTCCCCGGTGTCATGTGACTTGTTCGTTCTACAAGGTCTGAGGTGTGAATGGGGAGCAGGTGTGCTAAATTTGGTGTTATCGCTCTCACTCTCTTATACTGGTCACTGGGAGTTCAACATGGCACACATGGCAAAGAACTCTCTGAGGATCTGAAAAAAAGAATTGTTGCTCTACATAAAGATTGCCTAGGCTATAAGAAGATTGCCAAGGCCCTGAAACTGAGCTGCAGCACGGTGTCCAAGACCATACAGCGGTTTAACAGGACAGGTTCCACTCAGAACAGGCCTTGCCATGGTTGACCAAAGAAGTTGATTGCATGTGCTCAGTGTCATATCCAGAGGTTGTCTTTGGGAAATAGACGTATGAGTGCTGCCAGCATTGCTGCAGAGGTTGAAGGGGTGGGGGGTCAGCCTGTCAGTGCTCGGACCATATGCCGCACACTGCATCAAATTGCTCTGCATGACTGTTGTCCCAGAAGGAAGCCTATTCTAAAGATGATGCAAAGAAATCCCGCAAACAGTTTGCTGAAGACAAGCAGACTAAGGACATGGATTACTGGAACCATGTCCTGTGGTCTGATGAGACAAAGATAAGCTTATTTGGTACAGATGGTGTCAAGCGTGTGTGGGGCCAACCAGGTGAGGAGTTTAAAGACAAGTGTGTCTTGCCTAGTCAAGCATGGTGGTGGGAGTGTCATGGTCTGGGGCTGCATGAGTGCTGCCAACATTGGGGAGCTACAGTTCATTGAGGGAACCATGAATGCCAACATGTACTGTGACATACTGAAGCAGAGCATGATCCCCTCCCTTCGGAAAATGGGCCGCAGGGCAGTATTGATAACGACCCCAAACACACCTCCAAGACGACCACTTTCTTGCAAAAGAAGCAGAGGGTAAAGGTGATGGACTGACCAAGCATGTCTCCAGACCTAAACCCTATTGAGCATCTGTGGGGCATCCTCCAATGGAAGGTGGAGCAGTGCAAGGTCTCTAACATCCACCAGCTCTGTGATGTCATCATGGAGGAGTTGAAGAGTACTCCAGTGGCAACCTGTGAAGCTCTGGTGAACTCCATGCCCAAGAGGGTTAAGGCAGTGCTGGAAAATAATGGTGGCCACACAAAATATTGACACTTTGTGCCCAATTTGGACATTTTCAGGGGTGTACTCACTTTTGTTGTCAGCAATTTAGACATTAACCGCTTCAGCCCCGGAAGATTTGGCTGCTGAATGACCAGGCCATTTTTTGCGATTTGGCACTGCATCGCTTTAACTGACAAGTACGCGGTGGTGCGACGCTGCACCGAAACAAAATTGACGTCCTTTTTTTCGCACAAATAGAGCTTTCTTTTGGTGGTATTTGATCATCTATGAAGTTTTTATTTTTTGCGCTACAAACAAAAAAAGATCAACTAAATTGAAAAAAACAGTATTTTGTACTTTTTGCTATAATAAATATCCACGTTTTTTTTTTTAAAAAAGCTCATTTTTTCTCAGTTTAGGCCGATATATATTCTTCTACATATTTTTGGTAATAAAAATCGCAATAAGCATTTGGATTTTTTTGTTTTAATTTTATTCTGTGACATACAGAGCCAAAAGAATGAAAATTGGGTCTGTGTCCAAATATATATAGACCTAACTGTATGTTCTAAGCCTGCAGTTGTGATCAGTGGGCTCCACTGCGAGAGGAAAGTGTTCTCCCATAATACGAAGTGTATATATAACAATAAAACACATTCTATTTTAAATTCTGTATTGGTTTTCTATAACTAGACCTGTGCACTGCCGAAAAATTTGTTTGTTTTTTGTTTTATTTGTTTTGTTTTTTTTAGATTTTCAGGTCATTCGTTATGATCGAAATTGGTAAATTCGAAAATTTGTAAATAAGAAAATCAGGAAATCTGGAAATTCGTAAATTCTTAAACCAGGAAATTCGAAAATCTGTACATTCAGAAATTCAGAAATTCCGAAATCCGAAAATAAGAAAGAAAATCCGAAAATTTTAAATAATAACTAACTATTTAAATTATAGGTATTGGAATTTCCTTTCAAATTTAGCTGTTAGTCAACGTAATGAATATAAATTTATCTGAAGTTACGAATTATCTAAAATAACAAATGCGGCATCTAAACAAATGGAACGGAATGAATTAATAATAATAATAATAATAAAAAGTTTTTATTATTATTGTTATTTACTATTATTAATTAGTCACATTCCATTTGTTTAGATACAGCATTCCTTATATCGGATTATTCATAACTTCAGCTAAATTCGTATTCATTATTATAATTATATAATACCTATAATTAAACAGTTAGTAATAATTAAGTAATTATTATTTAGTTATTTCAGATTTTCGAATTTTCGGGCTTTAGAATTTTCGGATTTTCGAATTTCTGAAGTTTCGGAGTTTCAAATTTTGAATCTTCGAATTTTCGAATTTCCTAATTTTCGAATTTTGAATTTCCTAATTTTCAAATTTCCGAATTTTGAATTTCTGAATTTTCAAGTTTACGAATATTCAGATTTACGAATTTTGAATTTCCTAATTTTCAAATTTACGAATTTACGAATTTTGAATTTCTGAATTTTCGAATTTACGAATATTCAAATTTACGAATTTTCGAATATTTGTAAAAATTCGTTAAACGGGTTTTCGTTAATTATTTCCGAATTTCTTGAAATTTGTTAAACTAATTCAGAACTAAACGAATTGCACATGTCTATCTATTACTACTGGCATCTTAAAGTGTAAGTCCACCCTAACACTAAAATCCCTGTATCTACAGACATCCACGATCTAATACTAACCTATCTAGCCCTGTACAGAAGAAAGCCGTATACATACCTTTTTTGAAGCCGATCCGATCTCCAGTGGCAGAAGCTCTGCAGAGGACACAGCCAACAAGGGGGAGTGACGTCACCCATAGAGTTTCTAAGTGGCTTCCATTGTCGGCTGTGTCCTCTGCACCTGCCTCCACAGCGAAGCCGCAGCTGACAGATCAGCGAGGGATCGGGTCGGATTGGCTTCAGAAAAGGTATGTATACTGATTTATTCTTTACAAGGCTAGATAGCTTAGTGTTAGATCGTGCATGTCTGTAGATGCAGGGATTTTAGTGTCAGAGTGGACTTTTTACTTTAATGCCGAACTAAACTCATCCATTTCCCAAAACAGTTCCATTCAGGTTATGCCAATAATGATAACTGTCACATTTGCTTGTGCTTTCAACTGAATTCAAGCCATCAAAGGGTCGGTGTCAAAACTGATCACATGTGCAGCATCATAGCAACTGCAGATCAAACAGAGGCCAAGATGGCAGCTTCTTTGGCTGTAAGGATTAGGGGGGTTTAGTTCAAAAGTCCCACTAGTTTCCTCTTGTCTTTGAAAATCTACTTACATAGGGATATAATGCCAAGATCAGATCAGCCCAGCCCCTTATGATTGCAGATATATCTCTCCAGATTTACACGCAGGCAAAGCTGTCTAGCCAAAGTGGCAGATACAGGGAATGGGTCTTAAAACAGTCAGATTTTATTCATTTGGCTTAAAACTTTTTTCTCCAAAAAAACCCAAAAAAAACACATTGTGCCATTTCACTGCAGAACAAACAAGAGTTGTCAACCTGTTAAGGGAAATACAAATAAATACTGGATCTACTGCATCATATATGTCTTTTTTTAAATTTTGCTTATAATTACACTTTAAAGTGGATCTATGGTCAAGATGTAAAATCATATTTATTTCCACATTGTATTTTAATTATTTTTTAGCTTGCTCCTATTAATCTGAATGATCTTAACATTTGAAAACCTACTTTGTGAAGATCCTCACATTTACTTCCTTAAATTCTGTGACACGCAGTCACTTTTGCTCTGTGAGTAGGCACTGCTGTGTCACACATTACACAGAGCCTGCCTTTCTGTAGTCCTTAGAAATTGAAGAGAAGCTGCAAAGCACTGTAGACAGACAGCCGCCAGACAGGCAGAACTTGCAACATGAAAAGAGATTTTTCAAGTAACCGTGTATTGTCAATATTGTTATTACAATGCTATACCTCCCATCTTTTTGAGATGGGAACTAGGGACACCTATTAGCAAAAGTTATTAGGCATAGGACACACCCTTTGCCACGCCCCCTTAACCACTTTGGCTCTGGAAGCTTTTATCCCCTTCCTGACCAGGCCATTTTTTGCAATATGGCACTGCATTACTTTAACGGACCATTGCGCGGTTGTGCGATGCTGTACCGAAATACATTTTTTTTTTTTGCGCTATAAACAAAAAAGGACCAACAATTAAGAAAAAAAACAAAAAAAAAACAAGATTTTTTACTTTCTGCTATAAAACATATCCCCAAAAAATCAAATTTCTTCATAAATTTAGTCCAATATGTGTTCTGCTACATATTTTTGGTAAAAAAAAAATCCTAATAAGCGTATATTGATTGGTTTGTGCAAAAGTTATAGCGTCTACAAATTATGGGATAGATTTAGTTTAATTTATTTTCAGTGCTGGATTGACTCTTCGTGGCAAGACTGAGCACAGATGACTAGGCATCCTCTACTGTACCCGGTTGAAGTCTTCATAAAAAAAAAAAAAATTGTGTTTACATCCACTTTAAACCCACAAGTGCTTTTTTTTTTTTTTGCTTTTTTTACCACTATTATTCCTTTATACTGGCTTTTGGAATTTACAAATGCAGCAATTTAGAAATTAGATGAAAGGTCTAGCTCTGGGAAACACTTTTTGAGAGATAAAAAGTGCATTTTATATACAACTATACAGATCAGACCAAAATGAGGGACAAATGAGGAGGACGTAGGAGGTTTGTTCCACGTCAGGGAAAGTACCTTGAAATCGGGGGCAGTTGGGAGCTATGCAATGAATGCTGTTGCTATAGATTGAAAGTATCCTGGGAACCATAGATCTCCTTTAAAGCAGAACTCTGGGATCGGCAAAAAAATCCCCCATTAGCACACCCCCCTACACATGCATTTAAATATTATAGATTAGTATTATTGAAGGTGTGAATTTGGGCTCTGCTCAAAGATACATTTTAGTTTCCTCTTTTTTTTTTTTTCTTTCATTGTGCAGATGTGTTACCATTTACATCTATTAGATTGTAAGTTCTTATGAGCAGGGCCCTCTTAACCCTCTTTTTTTTCACAATAAAGATTTATTTAACTATAAAAAGAGTACATGTGTACAATGTATATGGTATAAGTGCATACAGAAAAAAAAACCAAAAAAACTTTAGTACAGCAAATTATGTTGTGTGACAACAATATGCAGTCTAGTTGTTATAAACAATAAAAAGTAACCCTCTTATATTGTATGGTATTGTAACTGTACCGTCTTCCTTTATATTTTAAAGAACTGCACTAACTGTTGGCGCTATATGAATCCTGTATAATAATGACATATACGTGATACATTGGGGTTGATTTACTAAAGGCAAATAGACTGTGCACTTTGCAAAGTGCAATTGCACTCTGCAAGTGCAGTTGCCCCAGATCTTAGTAAATGAGGTAAAGCTTCACTTTGCAAAGAATACCCAATCACGTGCAAGGAAAATTTAAAAAACAGCCTTTTTTGCTTGCATATGATTGGATGATAGAATTCAGCAGAGCTTTTCCTCATTTACTAAGCCCTAGAGCAACTGCTCTCGTAGAGTGCATCTGCGCTTTGCAAAGTGCACAGTCTATTTTCCTTTAGTAAATCAACCCCATTGAATTAAGAAATTGTTGCCCTTCTGTATGCCCAATCACATGCTGAATAATCACATGATCACTTCATAGAAAAAGCATCTATATGTTTAAAAATAATATATATTTTTTTGTAAAAATGAATTATTGATTGCCACCAAATATCAGTTCAAAACTGAAACTGTAATTAATGTTGATGCTTTAAAAAAAAAAAAAAAAAAAGTGACATTATTTCATCTATGCGATGTTGAATTACACCCCCAAATGTACACCGCTCATCTTTAGATGAAAAGTCAGAGCTGAGGAAGGTTTCTTGAAGCTTGCGATAAGCCAGCCGCCCCCCGCAGCTATGGAGAAATTCACTGTCAGGTTCAGGTAGCTCAAATCCGTGACTCTTTCCACCTATAAATTATACTCAAAATGCTTGTAGATCAGAAATGATAATAACATCTCGCTCAGATATGTCTGGGGAGGAAAGAAGTCAAAAACAAGCGACAGGAGTTGTGGCTGGCGGGATGGCCAATTTTACAGAATCTTATGTTTATTTTTTTTTTTTCCTTGTTTCTTGACATGAATGGGCTCTTGTTCTACTCACTAAATTTACCCTTTAGTTAAAGTAGAACTCTGGGTTTTGCTTTTTTTTTTATTTTTAAAGCAGAACTACACCCTTGGAATCAACATTAAAGTGATTGTAAAGTCTTGTTTTTTTTTTTCCTAAATAACAAACATGTTTATACTTACCTCCTCTGTTGCAGTGGATTTGCACAGAGCTGACCAAATCCTCCTCTCCTCGGGTCCTTCTTCTGCGCTCTTGGCCACTCTTTTCTGTTCAGTACCCCCGCAGCAAGCAGCTTGTTATGGGGGCACCCGAACCGGGTCACAGCTCCCTGTGTCCATTCAGACACGGAGACCCGGCTTGGCCCCACCCCCTCTCTCCCCTGGTTGGCTAGCTGACTTCGATTGACAGCAGTGGCAGCCAATGGTGCCGCTGCTGTGTCTCAGCCAATCAGGAGGGAGAACCTTGGACGGCTAAGACACTCATGGACATCGCTGGACAGAGAGGGGGCAGAGGTGTTAGAGGGGCTGCTGCACACAGAAGGCTTTTTATATTAATGCATAGAATGCATTAGGATAAAAAAAAACCTTCTGCCTTTACAACCCCTTTAACTGTGTTTAATCCTTAGGGCCCTTTCACACTGGGGCGGTTTGCAGGTGCTATTGCGCTAATAATAGCGCCTGCAAACCGACCCGAAAGTGCCGCTGCTTTGCTTTCACACTGGAGCGGTGCGCTAGCAGGACGGGAAAAAAAGTCCTGCTAGCAGCATCTTTGGAGCGGGGAAGGAGCGGTGTATTCACCATTCCTTCCCCACTCCTGCCCATTGAAATCAATGGGACAGCGCAGCTATACCGCCGGCAAAGCGCCTCTGCAGAGGCGCTTGCGGTGGTTTTTAACCCTTTCTCGGCCGCTAGCGGAGGGTAAAACCCACCCAGCTAGCGGCCGAATACCAACGGTAAAGCGTTGCCGCCGACGCCGCCCCTGCCCCAGTGTGAAAGGGGCCTTATGCTGGTAAATTTAGGAAATATAGGGATAAGATTTATAATATTTACTTCTTATAAACTTTTAAAAAAATGTTTCCTGGTTTCTGGCCTAGGCCAAAATGATGTCATACAGTTTTTATGGCATTTTTTTTCTTTCATCTGGGGAAGCGGCTTTTTCATCTAAGCCCCCCCCCCCGCCTGCATTTTATTAGTAATAAAAACTGATGCGTATATACTCATTGGAATTTGCGTAATCACGTATCGTGAGGAATTACATGTAAGCCTGTAAATTCTTGCTCTGGACATGGCCCTATGATTTAAGATGATACAGTGAGTGATGGTGGTGGTGACATTGCTAATACTAGTATATATGTAATTGTACATAATATAACTGGGTACTGACATTTATAGGTAATGTTGATCCAGGGAGAATCCTATTGCCGCTCGGGGGATCAGGAAGGAATTTTTTCCCCTGCTGGAGCAAATTGGATCATGCTTTGCTGGAGTTTTTTTGCTTTCCTCTGGATCAACTGTAGGTATAGGATTGTGTATATATAGGATTGTACGATTTTATTGGTTGAGCTAGATGGACTTGTGTCTTTTTTCAACCTGACTAACTGTTATTAGTAAGCTGCTTTTATTTTGTAAATTATAAAGCTGCACCGGGATCAAGATCTCTGTATTATGACAGAGTGCCTTTTATATGAGGGGGTCTTCCAGAAGATGGAACTCACGTGGTCCTAACATGAGTCAAGCTACTAGCTGACACGTTTTGAGGGACACACCATCTTCTTCAGAGCAAAACTGGTCTGGGTCCTCAACCACTTGCCGACTGCCTACCGCATATTTACTGTGGTAGGTCGGCTCTATTGGGCAAAATCACGTACATGTACCTGTGATCGCGCAGTGATTGGACAAAGGGGATGCCCAATCAGTTCCCCAGAGAGGCAGAACAGCTATCTGTCTTGTTAACAGGGGAGAAGATGGAGATCTTGTGTTCCTTGTTAAGCAGGAACACCGATCTCTGTCTTCATCCCGTCAGACCATCCCCCCACACAGTTAGCAAGCACCAGCTAGGAGCACACTTAACCCTTTGATTGCCCCCTGATGTTAACCCCTTCCCTGCCAGTGTCATTAGTACAGTAACAGTGCATATTTTTAGCACTAATCACTGTAATAATGTCACTGGTTCCCAAAAAAAGTGTAAGTTGGGTGTCAGATTTGTCCACCGCAATGTCACAGTCCCGCTAAAAATCGCTGATCGCCACCATTACTAGTAAAAAAATAATAATAATAAAAAAGCCATAAAAATATTCCAGCGTTTGTAGATGCGATAACTTTTGCGCAAACCAATCAATATACGCTTATTGGGATTTTTTTACCAAAAATATGCAGCTGAAAACATATTGGCCTAAATTGATGAAGAAATTCAATTTTGTACATTTTTTTATTGGATATGTTTTATAGCAGAAAGTAAAAAAATTTTGTTTTTTTTTCAAAATTGTCGCTCTTTTTAAATCACAGAGGTGATCAAATGCCACCAGAAGAAAGCTCAATTTGTGGGAAAAAAAAGGACATCAATTTTATTTGAGTACAGTGCCGCACGAACGCGCAATTGTCAGTTAAACTAACGCAGTGCAGTACCGCAAAAAATGGCCTGGTCATTAAAGCGGAGTTCCACCCAAAAATGGAACTTCTGCTTTAAGGGAGGTGACCACCTGACATGCCACATTTGGCATGTCATTTTTTTTTGGGGGGGGGGGGGGGGCAGCGGATACCCTTTTAGAGGGTTCCAGCTCCCACTTCCTCCTGGCGAACCCGCGGCGCCGGAAGGGAGTTCACCTCTCCCCCCTCCCTCTCGGCAATCATCTGGGACACGTCACAGGTCCCAGGTGATTGTCCGTTCAGTCACAGTGCAGCTCGCGTATGTGCAGTGCGTGCCCAGCTGTAAAGCCACAGCTGGGTGCCCACAGTGATAATGTTGGCGCTGCAGAGAGGAGGGGGCGATGAGCGGGGCTTCGTTCCCCAGCATCGCTGGACCCTTGGATAGGTGAATGTCCGATTATTAAAAGTCAGCAGCTGCAGTATTTGTAGCTGCTGACTTTTTAAATTTTTTTTTTTAAATGGAACTCCGCTTTAAGGGGGTAAAACCTTCTGGGGCTGAAGTGGTTAAATAAAGGACCTGTCTTTAACCCCTTCTGCATCCGGGAGGGGTGTGGGTTGGACCTAAGTGCACCACCCCCATAAGCCAGCCTCTAGAGCTCATCATGTGAATAATCAGTTGATAATTTGATCATATGACGTCCACCCGGATCAACGAAAGTCCCACTCGGCCATAATTTTGCTGTAGGCTGGTAGGAACTGGTTAAAGAGGAACTACAGCCTTTGGTAAGGCGGGGTTCCACTTAAATTTTTAACTTAATCTTACCCCCTTCAGTCAATTGCATAGATGTTCAAATCCCGCACAAAAATTTTTTTTATCGCTGTAATTACCTTTATATTATACTTTATTGTGGCACTTCCTGTCTCTCCTCCCATGGGAGTAGGCGTGTTTATTGCCTTTCCCCGGCGCCGCACTGTCTCCTGGGAGCTTACTGTCAGGTATCCCAAGATTCAGTGCGGAAACAATGATCATGCATGTGAACAAGCTGTGAATGAACAGCATTCACCGCATCCAGGAAATCAATGCTTGTGGGCTTCACATGCCCACAAGCAAGATGGAAACAGCCAGCATCACAGTTTTTAAGTTATTCTTCAGTAAAAAAACAGACAGAGGCGGAAATATTACACCCAAACTGTGAGTATTATTTTGGGGTTAGCAAAGTCTCTCAATGACCTAAGAAAAAAAAAAGATTGGTCGCCGGACTCCCGCTTTAAGCAATTAAAAGTCAGCAGCTACAAATACTATAGCTATTGACTTTTAACAACAAAACCTATACTAGTCCAGGAGTCCAGTGCTGTCTTCCCCCAGACTGGTTTTTCACCGGTCTTCACATTACCGGTGCCGTCATCTTGGTCTGTGGGAAGCCGGCTGTGACTTGCTGCTGTTTTACAACCAGCTCCCCACTGTGTATACGTCAGACGCACTGCACTTTCATGCCCCGTACACACGGTCGGATTTTCCGATGGAAAATGTCCGATCGGAGCGTGTTGTCGGAAATTCCGACCGTGTGTGGGCTCCATCGGACATTTTCCATCGGATTTTCCGACACACAAAGTTGGAGAGCAGGAGATAAAATTTTCCGACAACAAAATCCGTTGTCGGAAATTCCGATTGTATGTACACAAATCCGACGGATAAAGTGCCACGCATTCTCAGAATAAATAAATAGATGAAAGTTATTGGCCACTGCCCCGTTTAGAGTCCCGACGTACGTGTTTTATATCACCGCGTTCAGAACGATCGGATTTTCCGACAACTTTGTGTGAACGTGTGTATGCAAGACAAGTTTGAGCCAACATCCGTCAGAAAAAATCATAGGATTTTGTTGTCGGAATGTCCGAACAAAGTCCGACCCTGTGTACGCCCTATCAGACTGGTCCTGCAGCCTCCTGGGCCATGTGACGTGTCCCATCAAGTTGCGGGTGGGGGCGAACATCCTCAATTCTTGCCTAGGCGAGAAATGCGGACGTGGAAGCCGGTAGCTGTCAGAAAAAGGTACCCACTCCCAGAAAACAAAAACTTCCAAAAAATGGTAGGAGGAGGAAGAGAATGAGCAAAACATTTACTTTGAAGTGGCGCTCCGCTTTAATGATGGCTTTTTAATAATAAAATCTGAGCTTTTTTGAAAAGTGACTCTGTTGCTGTATATTATAACATGTCAGGAATGCAAATTTGTAAAGTCAAAGATCCACCATAAACAGTTCACACACATACACAAACTACATATATATTTTCCAACTGTGTGCTTAACCTCTTAGCGGGTGTTTCATGTAAATATTTATAATTATTGTTTATGTTAAGAAAAAAATAAAAAAAAAATCTGTCAAACAGGTTTAAGAATTTGTTATAAACTGTAATTTTGAATGTAAGCAGATTTAGCTAGCCCCCCCTTCGTGTCATTTCAGCGAGCCCGGTTACTGACATACAGGCATCTGCGGTTGTTTGCCAGAGTTTCTACTGACACATTTCCCATGTTTTTGCATCTTCAGTCTCAATCAAAAATGATGATGGAGACCCGTCACAAGGTTGTGTACACACTAACCGGCATTGCAATGTCAATTAAAGCGCAATCTGCCGTCGTCAAATACTAATTACTCAGCGGAAAATTTGTGTATGATTGAAGATTCGAAATGTTTAGACAGAAGTTCACATCAAATCTGATTACCCATATTTTCGCTGTGAATACATTTATTTATGAATAAATATGTTCCATCAATTAACAACATAACATCTGGGGCATTAAAGTGAAAATTAGCATCATTAGGTTTTCCAGTTCTTAATTACTGTACTACTTAACTTTTCAGATCTATTTAAAACGTGAATGCGGCGAAGGTATAGTAATCCCATGATGTTTACTTATTCTGCTTTGGAAACATAATTTTATTATTAAGCTACTGAGAATTCTGATTCAGATTTAATGGGGTTGAAGAAGACCTAGTAACAATATCCGGGCTGTCATTGGATGATGTATGACCGTCTTTCTCAACTTTAAAGAGATATTAAAGTGGGGTTCCACCCAAAAAAACAAAAACACCTGAAAAATTCTAAAAAAAATAAACCAAAAAAAATTTGGATATTTTTTTTTTCACTTACCTCTAAATGCCTGTTGCTAGGTGGTCCCTCGTAGTCTGCCTCTTCCTTTGCCTGGGCTGGTGACATCACTTCCCCCTCGGCACAGGAAGGGCTCGGCTCTGCTCCCTCCCTCCTGTCAATCATCTGGGACCCATTACAGGTCCCAGGTGATTGAGCGGCCAATCACGGCGCGCAGCGCCGCTCGCGCATGCGCAGTGGGTGCCAGGCTGTGAAGCCACAGCCTGGCGCCCACAGTTGCAATGCCGGCGCCGACGAGCGGAGGGGGGGGGACGAGCGGGGCTTCCATCCCCCGCATCGCTGGACCCAGGGACAGGTAAATGTCCAATTAAAAGTCAGCAGCTGCAGTATTTGTAGCTGCTGACTTTTAATTTTTTTTTTTTTAATGGACCCCCTGGGTGGAACTCCTCTTTAAAGTCCAAAAAAAACTAATAACAAGCATATAATACTTACCTGCTCTGTGCAGTGTTTTTGCAAAAGCAGCGCCGATCCTCCTCCTCCTCCCGGGTCCCCTGCCGGCGCTCCTGGCCCCTCCCTCCAGTCGAGTGCCCCAAGAGCAAGCAGCTTGCAATCAAGCCATGGCTCTGCATGTCCATTCACACACACAGTACTCTTTTTTTTTTTTTAAATCTTTTTTATTGGTGTTAAAAACAAATACAAACAAATAAACATAAAAAAACACATAACAGTAAGAAAGCAGAAAGGTGACCCACACATGGGACACTTACATATACACTGCGAGAGAATCAACCTAATAAAGTGTGTGTCACCTTGAGTAGAAAAGGTGAGGTTCCCTTTTTATTTGTGCTGTCAAGTTCAGCGGAATTACCAACTTTTTTTGCTTCCAACATATGTCCAAATAACAAATAGAAAATAAATAAATAAATAAAAAAGTATATTGTGGAACATTAATTTCTTATTAGAATTCCAATCAAGAAGGGCTACTGTACGTTTAAACACAGAAAATCTTAATTATGCCGTGGAAGGCTCTGCTAACCATTTAGACCACACTTTCTGGTATTTTTTGGGACAGCCTCTGTTGGTATATGTGTCTTTGTAGAGGGGTAAGCTCTTATTCACCAGCTGTTTCCAGAAAGTACTCGTTGGTGGGACTGTTTTTTTCCAATGAAGTGTGATGGCTTTTCTAGCGTAGAACAATAGTAAACTCACCATAGTACGCCCTGCCACAGTGGGGATCATCTGCTCAGCAAGACCTAACAGGCAAACTGACATGGAAGGCTCACACAGTACTTTTTATTGGGAAATAAGGGGGGGGGGGGTCTCTTCTGTGCCCTTGAAAGCATCTGATCACACCAATGATCAGATGCTTTCTCAAGCTTTGTTTACATCTGGCGAAACTGGCAGTGACCACAGGCATGCGCACAGGGTGTGCCTGGGCACACCCTAATCACCCGATGTGGCGCATATTTCCCCTGTTTCGACCCCTAATATTTCATCAAATACAAGAAAATTCTCCTTTTTTTCTTTTTCCCGTTAAAAAAGTTTAAAAAAATTATAATAAAAAAATAATAAATTGTAAAAAATAATAAAAATCTACTTACACCGTCCACTGCTCTACTGACACCAATCTCTGCCCTTCTGACACCATCCACTGCTCTACTGATACCGTCAGTATATATTCACATGCACACACATGCATACAGTGTGTGTTTGAGCCTTGGGGTGCACACCCTAACCCAATAGACTGCGCACACCTATGGAAGTGACAAAATACTCCTCAGTCCGGTTTCTAATACCAGAGATAATCAGGGACGTTCCTGTTCCTGTTCAGCTTGCATTGCCAGCTTCAGTTCCGGGCTCCGGAGAGCCTGGGAAGGCACCCCTTCCGCCGCTTGTAAAAACAAACCAGCGGCTAATTAGCCTCTAGGATTGCTTTTACATTACAGCAAACTTTTTCAACCAGGATTCCCAGGCACACTGGGGTGGCTTGAGGTCTCTTCAGGGGTGCTTTGGCAAAATGCCTAAAAATTGCCCAAAAACTGTAGACAAGCCATGCAAGTGGATGAAGCCTGCCTTATAGTTACACAAAGCCACAGGTTTTGATTGTACACCATTATAACCTTCTAGCCAATTACATCATCCATTGACAAGGATGATGTCAGTCACCTGGACAGCATCCTTTTTTGGCCCTCCCTTGTCTCTCTTTGTCAGCTTTGGGATCACATTAGCTGCCGTTATCTCCACTCAAATTCCAAGACCTCATATGACGTCCTACGGGTGGGAAGTGGTTAAATATGCATGGAATAAACATAGGACTATACTCAAAAAGGTTAAATAAATAAATTAATTAATTAAAATTAAAACCCCAAGTGTTAAAAAAAATGTCAATCTCTATGGACCTCCTGGCCTTTATCTGTCATCAATCTTCAATGTTTGTAATGGTTTACATTGGAAACACAAGGGGTACATTCCTGGTGTAAACAAAAAAAAAAAGATATCAAAGCTGACATATTAGCTCTGTGTGACTCCTGTCAAGGTGAGTCACATGTTGACAAATTCAGTGTCTTGGGAACTCCATTAGTGTGTTATCCACTTCAGAATTCCCAACCAATTATGCAGCCCAACTGTGACTTTATAGAGGGCCAAAGGAGTCCATTTATTAAGCAGGTGGGCTGGTATACATTGAAAACACCACATCTTTTTTTTTTTTTTTTACTTGTTCCCCAAAATATATCTTGGCATGGGGGGTGAGGTCACATATTTTGAACTAAATGTAATTATATTTAAACCTCATGATTTTGTTTAGGTCTTTTGAGGAGAAAGTGAAAATATTTAAGAAGTATACCAACTTATCAAATCCTGACACAAGTGGTTGGTGGACAAGCATTGTGCATCCACAGTTTATTTCCCTGTTTATTGTATTTTAGTATATTTCTATTAGTAGTTGAAGGGCCATCTGTAACATTATTTTTTTGTTTTTTTGTTGTTTTTCATGCCATTGCCGAATGAGATATTTTTGTGTGTTTTTTTTCCTTTTGGATCATCTAAGTCCACTTTTTAATATATTCAATATATTTAATATATCCATTACATTTAATATGTCTATTATTTCACACACCACATGTTCTTCTAGACTCTTCCACGTCAATCTTTCCATATCTATTTTACTTTGTTGTTGATCTTTGATGTAGTATTCTATAGGACCTTTACAACCAGATACAGCATTTTTAGCATTTATAATCTTATTACTTTATGACAGTAATTCGATTCACATCCATTTAGGAAGCTACATGACATATCCAGCATTTCTGTGTTATACCTATAACAAGTTTATTTTAGTTTGCTACGTGTGCCTTAGAATTTTTTTTACATGTTTTCAAAACATCTTTTATTTGTAAATGGTAGCAGATGACTTCTCTGGCACCACCACACCTCAGAGTGTTTAAAGACAATTGGTCCATTCACCTGGTTGTTATGAGGGTAATTAGCTGCCTCTATAAATTTCCGGAGGTTTCCTCAATCAAACAGGCCGATGAAAGAACGGTGACTTGCTTCCGAAATACGTTCCCATTGGCTCTCACAGCGGATGGACTGACAGCTCCTCTTTACAATCCTGCTGGAGATACACACTTTGGACGGACATCCGAACACCGGACGGACCATCATGGCCACACAGGGCAGCCCGGAGCCGGTTCCCTCTGGACAGATTCCAGGCTGATCTCACTCCCTCTATACGGCTTGCCTCCTTCCTTTACGGCTAGAGAACATACAGTATATACTTGAGTATAGGTCGATCCGAGTATAAGTCGAGGCCCTAATTTACCAAAAAAAATATGGGAAAAACGTATTGACCCAAGTATAAGACGAGGGTGAGAAATGCAGCAGCTACTGTAAGTGGAAAAAGAGGGTCAACAATGCCCATCTGCAGCTGTATATCTCCCTGTGTCCTGTGCATGTGTCCTGTGTATATGTGCATGTGTCATGTGTCCTGTGCATGTGTCATGTGTATATGTGCATGTGTCCTGTACCTGTGTCTTGTGTACGTGTCCTGTGTATATGTGTCCTGTACCTGTGTCCTGTACCTGTGTCCTGTGTATATGTGCATGTGTCATGTGCATGTGTCATGTGTCCTGTGTATATGTGCATGTGTCCTGTGTATATGTGCATGTGTCTGTGTCCTGTGTATGTGTGCATCCTACCTGTGTCCTGTGCATGCCTCCGTGTGCCGCTCTGCACCGATCAGCATGTGCTATTACTATTCGGCGGCCATTCACTGTTCAAAAGCCGCGCCTCTTCCTCGTCCATGATAGGTAGAAAACTCCATTTCCCAGCAGTCAGCGCTCAGCCTATCACGGACATTCTCTCATCCTCATACCACAGACGAGGGGGGGGGGGCACTTTCAGCCCCAAAAAAGGGCTGAAAATCTCGACTTATACTCGAGTATATATGGTAGCTCCTGGTTCCTACTTGGACTTCCCATCCACTGCAAACTTTCATCCCCCACCACACCCACTTGTGAGGTGCCATTGCTGTTTTATCGACTTATCTTTTAATAAATTGTGCTACACGATCCCTGCTTGGTGGTTTTTTTCCCTTCCCTATTATCGTTTGTATCTCTTGACCTTCCCTCTTAGATTGTAAGCTCTAACGAGCAGGGCTCTCGGATTCCTACTGTATTAAAGTGTATTGTGGTTGTACTGTCTTCCCTCAAGTTGTAAAGCGCTGCGTAAACTGTTGGCGCTATATAAATCCTGTATAATCATAATATAATCATTTACTATTCTCTCCTTACTACCTATTCATGGATATGGTCTATTTTTTCTAAATTGCAAACAAAGTCTCACTCTTGGACCCACAGATGTTACTAGTGTAAGGGAATGAAAAGCAGACAATATGCCTAATGATTGTTATGTCATGAATATGCTAATTTTAAAACACATCTAATCAGCCCCCAGCTATACCACTTAGATGCTAATGAGATACATAGTCTGCCACAAGCTACATTGCCTAGAAGAGGAAAGAATACATAGGGGCTGTGTCTAATAACCTTGTGCAAGGATTAGTGACGTGCTGTCGGGGGGTCCTAAAAGATAGGGGTACATGTGAATTCACTACTGCAGTAATCTTAATCCTGCTCTGTTGGCGTTCACAAATCCTCATATAATTTCAGTAGTATTCTCAGCATGCTGCCTTGTCATCCAAGTTCTTAAAGTGTATGTAAAGCCCAAACTTTTTTTTCTAGTTTTGGATAGAGTCGGGATAAACTAAAACCCCCTAAAGATTTATTTATTGATGTCTGTATCCCTTCACTTCCTGTCCTATAGATGCAACAGGAAATTAGAACAAATCTCTGTAAAGTAAACAAAATCACCATCTTAGAGTGATTTGTAGCACGATTCCCAAAGCGATTCAATCAGGGGCAGCCCGTCCATTAGGGGCATCCGGGCGTCGCCCTCCCCTACCCTCGCCACCCTCTATATTCATAATGGATAGATTCATGCATAGCATGAATCTATCCACTGCCACCCCCTGTTCATGTGTGCGGCCCCTTTCGGGTCACCGGGCATATGAATTACAGCGGCCAGGTTTTTTTTTTTAAAGCACTGATTAGAGCCATAGGCTCTAATAGGCTTCAAAATAGGGTAGACTCGGGAGGCAGGGCATTGCGTCTGGAGCCCACCCAGGTGTGTTGCAACAGCAAATGAAAATACGCTGTTGCAACACTGATCCTTCACCCGGCCAATCGGGAAGTATGAAACCTGTTTCCCGATTGGCCAAAACGTCTGGCGATCCTATTGGGTCGAGCAACGGAAGGAGGAGAGAGGAGACATTGTGGAAGCTTCTCCAGGAGAGGCCCCCGGAGCAGCTTTGTCCGAGCCCGCCATGGTCTCACTGCCCACATCCAAGGTAAGGACAGCGGGTGGTGGGGGAGTGTGTTAGTGCCGCTCCACTGGCGGCCGGGGGGGGGCTGTTTGCCCCCACCCCCCAAAAAAAAACCCACCAGCCGCCACTGGATTCAATATTGCTCAACATCTAAACTCCCATTATATTTAATGGTGCTTATTCACCCCAAGTCCTAAAGATCGAAAGATACATGCATTTTTGTCCCCTATAGACCTTAATGGGAGCACTTGAAAATGCATGTAACAAGCATTTTTTTTCATGCATTTTTAATCTGTCATTCTTCTAGTAACTAGCTTTCCATTGGCTAAAACAACAATGCTCAAGTCTGAAAACAACTGAAAGTGTGTATACGTATGCACAAAGAAACCCTCTATAATTGCCTGAAAATGCTCATGCTCAGGTGTGACTGGGAAGTTGTCATAGGAACGTGTAGCTTAATTGGAGAATTATCCCTTTCTTCTTCTTCTTACTCTAAAATGATAAATTTCCCCTCACTGGTAACAGTGGTCACCAGGACAAAGAGAGAAGATGAACCTCAAGGGACCCAGATGGCAGTTAAATCCTGACCGAGGGTCTGACCCTTTACCAACCTATCAAAAAACAAAACAAAGAAAATTTCAGTAAATATACATGTAGTACATGCCAGACAGGCACACAGCATTTTCACACTCACTCAAGTCAAGAATTAGGCCGTGAATGTCTTTTTGTAGTTTATTTGCATAGAGAACTGGTCTAGGGTGAGGGGGAGACTTGGGATACTCTGAAGAACTTCTAATAAACCATAATAGAGAACTCTTCACTCTGATATACTCCTTGAGGGTGTAAACCATCCTCTTTAATGAGAAGGGTAGAAAACCTGAGGGGCTCCTCAACAGCAGTCTAGTCCTGGACGTACAAATCTAAGCTCTCCCGAATAGTGCAAAGAAAAGTCTCTAGAATCCAAAAGGCAGGTACTCGCTGTGCTTTAAATACTCGTTGTGCTTTAATACTGTGTTGCCACCTGCAGTATCAGTCAGCTTCTGTACTCGTTGCCTATGTCCTGGATCCTCAGATGAGCTTTCTGCGTGCTTTCAGGATGCTAGGCCAAAGGTCCCTGAGCCCAATCAGGGGCTGGGACCCCAAAAAGGTTCTTTAATGTTGCAGGTGGTCTCCAAGGGATGCCTCAGGCTGGATCTTACTCCCCCAGGAACAAGAGGAAGATGTTCTAGGATCCAGCTTATTTATACCCTTATCAGCCCCTTTGTTGGTCATTTACTCTTCTGACCAGGGATTGCCTACAGAGGCGTGAATATGCAGCACAGGGCCCAACTCTCCCATCCACTATATCCCAGGGTTCAATGGGATGCAGCGGGAAGTAGCTGAGCCTGCACCAGCAGAGCATAGAGCTGACCTTAAAGAACAATTGTTGCTCTCCCTGATCACAAGGAGGCCAAAAAATAAACGTACCTAATACTAGTGCCTACTTACGGGTGCTACATACATAAAGATATTACTGTACCAGCACCTGGCAGTCTAATGCCCCGTACACACGGTTGGATTTCCCAACGCAAAATGTTCAATGGGAGCTTGTTGTCGGAAATTCCAACCGTGTGTGGGCTCCATCGGATGTTTTTCATCGGAATTTCCGTCACACAAAATTTGGGATCTGGATCTCAAATTTTCCAACAAGAAAATCCGTTGTCGGAAATTCAGATCATGTGTACACAGTTCCGACGCACAAAGTTCCACGCACACTCGGAATCAAGCAGAAGAGCCCACTGGATATTGAACTTCCTTTTTCTCGGCTCATCATACGTGTTGTACGTCACCACGTTCTTGACGTTCGGAATTTCCGACAAGATTTGTGTGACCGTGTGTATGCAAGACAAGTTTGAGCCAACATCTTTCGGAAAAAATCCATGGATTTTGCTTTGTGCGATCATGTGTACGGGGCATACCAGTTTATCCACGGATCATTGGTACATACCTACTGGGTTCTGTTCCTCCCTACTGTATCCAGATACAAAACAGGCTACACTTCCGTTGTTTTCTTCTTTATATCCAACAAGTTTTATTGCAAGTATTGCAAACTCCCAAAGCTTGACTTACATAGTTACATAGTTATTCATGTTGAAAAAAGACACAAGTCCATCTGGTTCAACCAAAAAAATAAATAAAATACAATCCCATATACACAATCCTTCACCCACAGTTGATGCAGAGGAAGGCGAAAACCTCCAGCAAAGCATGATCCAATTTGCTACAGCAGGGGAAAAATGATGAACCACTTATGTATTTGTACATGTTGAACATGTCCCCCCTTAATCTCCTCTTCTCAAGATGTTATAGATTCAGTTCCTCCAATCTTTCCTCATAGCTGAGCTCCTCCATGCCTCTTATCAGTTTGGTTGCCCTTCTCTGCACTCTTCAGTTCCCTGATATCCTTTAAGTACTGATGCCCAAAACTGAACTCCATATTGCAGATGGGGTCTTACTAATGATTTGTACAGGGGTAAAATGATATCTTTCTCTGGAGTCCATACCTCTCTTATACAAGAAAGGACTTTGCTTGCTTTGGAAACCACAGCTTTGCATTGCATACTATTATTGAGCTTATGATCTACCAAAACCCCCAGATCCTTCTCTATGGATTCCCCCAAATGTACTCCCCCTAGTATTATGCATGCATATTCCTAGCCCCCAAGTGCATAACTTTACATTTATCAACATTAAACCTCATTTGCCACTTAGTTGCCCCAATTAGACAGTGCTTGTAAATTGGAGACATCCTGTAAGGACGTTATTCCACTGCATAGCTTGGTGTCATTTGCAAAGACAGAAATTTTACTTTTATTGCCAGACCCTTTATCATTTATAAAGATATTAAAAAGTAAGGGTCCCAGCAATGAACCTTGGGGTACACCTTAGACCAGTAGTGTATTTAGGTTTTGTGCTGCCCTAGGCCTGACTAAACTTGTGTACCCCCTAATTTAAATATGACCCACCCCTTCCTGTCAAGGCCACACCTCTTGCTGTTTAAGTTTTTGAGTGGGGACACGAGTTCTGAGGGCCTGGGGGGGGGGTCAATGGATTCCCTTAATTTGCATAGATTCTCACTTCCTGTTTGGCTATGGGGCAGGAAGTGAAGGGAAATTTCTGCAATAGGACAGGGATTGTAAAAAAATAAACTGACAGGGGCTATAACCCTCCTTTACTCTATCCAAAATGAAAAAAAAGTGTTGCACATAGTTCTACTTTAAGCACAAATTTCTGATAATTTTATGGAGAGGACTAAGAAGATATAACCATGCCAATGGTGCAGCAGAAAACATAGCACAGTAAGGGAGGTTTGTGGTCCAGGATGATAGGACAGTCAAAATTAGAAGTGGCGCCCCACCCCCCCCATAGTTGCTGAATGCAAGCTGCCCGCATACCGGAAGCAGTGAGGCCGCTTTATGGGGGGCGCTAGACTAGTTTGCATCTCAACCCAGTCCACCCCATAAGACTGGTGCTGCACTAACAGTGTAGCGCAAGCCAGCGGGGACTCTTTCCGTGCTGCCCCCCTGCAAAGTGCTGCCCTAGGCCTGGGCCTCGTTGGCCTAGGCCAGGATACAGCATTGCCTTAGACCATTCAGAGTAAGAGTCATTAGCCACTACTCTCTGAATTCTGTCTTTTAGCCATTTTTCTATCCATTTACAAATTGATCTTTCCAAGCCTGTAGACCAGGGGTTTGAGACCCCTGCTGTAGACTTTACCTTACACATGAGCCGTGTGTGGGGAACTGTGTCAAACGCTTTTACAAAGTCCAGGTATACCATATCCACAGCAACCCCTCTGTCCAAGATTTTCCTTACCTCCTCATAAAAAGAAATCAGGCTTGTTTGACAACTTATGTCTTTCATGAACCAATGCTATCTGTTGCTTAAAGAATTTTTTTCCAGCAAGAACTCGTCTATGTGGTCTTTTATTAACTCTCCAGTATCTACCCGACTATAGAAGTTAAACTAACAGGTCTATAGTTACTTGGTAAAGACTTTGATCCCTTTTTAAATATAGGCCCCACATTGGCCCTGCGCCAATCCAGTGGCACCATTCCAGTCATTAACGAGTCCTTAAATATTGGAAACAATGGCCTTGAAATGACAGAGCTCAATTCTTTTAGGATCAGTGGGTGGATGCCATCTGGTCCAGGTGCTTTATCCACCTTTATTCTGTTTAAATATTTCTGGACCCTATCACTTTTGAGCCATTGTGGATCATTTGGGGCTGTGTCACTACCACCCTCATTATGAACATGAGCTCCCCCATGCTCCTTTGTATACACAAAGCTGAATAAAGTATTTAATACTGTGGCACATCACTCACTACCAAATCTTCACCTACTCCTTCAGTGTTTTTGTCCCCAATAGGAGCCTAGCCATGAAAAGAAAAGGGTCTGGTGGTGGACGATGTGCCATAGAGCACCTTTGTAAGTTGGCCCTGCTTGCAATAAGGCTTATTGGAGGCAGCCGGTTTGTATCTATATATTTTAGATGCCATGGCACTGACATCAGAAATTTTGTACCTAAAGCTGAACTCCAGGGAAAGTAAAAATGTTCCCTTTCAAATTTCTTCATAATTTTGGCCAAAATGTATTCTGCTACATGCCTTTTGGAAAAAAAATCCCAATAAGTATATATTGATTGGTTTGCGTGAAAGTTCTAGCGTCTGCAAAAGATAATATATATACTGAAATCTTTTATTTATTTATTTTTTAATACTAGCAATGGCAGTGATCGGCTACTTCTAGTGGGGCTGTTATAGTGCTGCAGGCAATCTGACACTGCAGAAAAAGGGGCGGGGGGGGGGGGGACTTTGTATGAGGCATGTATCCACTAGTAAATAAAGTACATATATATATATTTATAAAACCATAAGTGGCTCTATTCCTAGCCATTTTGGGGGTCGGCCCCTTAATGTTTAAGGTATACAGTATAATTCCATGTGGCCATATTCTTATACGTACTACTCCTTTTGATCAGTATGAAGTGCCATAGGTTTACATATTTAGACTGATTCCACATTGATGTGGCCAGCAAGGGATGGCTGTTCCATCTGGTCCTGGGAACTGCGATGCGCTCCAGTCACCCTCCCCCTTCTTCCCTCCTGGGGGCGGCAGTGCATCGGCGACACGTAGGATTGTCACATCATCCCTTTAATCCAGGACACACATTAATTACACAGGTTCTGTGGCTGATTACACAGGTTCTGTGGCTGTGGCTGATTAAGGTGGTAATTAAACTCACTTGATGCCTTTTCTGCATTAAATCAGCCTCAGAACCTGTGGAATTCATATGTGTCCTGGATTAAAGGGATGATGTGGTAACCCTAGCAGGACGCCTTCCGTGACATGCGCGTGATGTAACTTGGTGGCGCCAATGCGTGATTTGCCATCGGTGTCCACTCTGGGAGGGAGCTTGCTTGGCTCCTTACACCTGATCGGCCTCGCTGACCAGATGATGATGCACCTCCCTATTTGGAACACCTGCGTGACGCTGAGGGTTGCCCATAGGTCTGGTTGATGGAGTGTGTGTGTATACATTATCTCACAAAAGTGAGTACACCCCTCACATTTTTTAAAAAATATTTTATTCTATCTTTTCATGTGACAACACTGAAGAAATGACACTTTGCTACAATGTAAAGTAGTGAGTGTACAGCTTGTATAACAGTGTAAATTTGCTGTCCCCTCAAAATAACTCAACACAGCCATTAATGTCTAAACCACTGGCAACAAAAGTGAGTACACCTCTAAGTGAAAATGTCTAAATTGGACCCAATTAGCCATTTTCATCTGTGTCATGTGACTCGTTAGTGTTTTAAGGTCTAAGGTGTGAATGGGAAGCAGGTGTGTAAAAATTTGGTGTTATCGCTCTCACTCTCTCATTCTGGTCACTGGAAATTCAACATGGCGCCTCACGACAAAGAACTCTCTGAGGATCTGAAAAAAAGAATTGTTGCTCTACATAAAGATGGCTTAGCATGACTTTCATGATTCATGATTTTCAGTTATTTACTAATATCTCACATTAAGAAAAAATATTTTTCCTTACAATATTGTAGTATTTCTGATGAATTAATTTTTAAATTTTTGATGAATTATTGATTGTTCAGTGTTTTTGATATGTGGTAAGATATATATATATATATATATATATATATATACAGTATATATATATATATATATATATATATATATCATTTAGAGCAGCGCAATTACACTTTTCTCTGTAATATTGCTTACCTCACACCACTGGTGGGGGATTTATGACTGCAGCAGATCTGCTATTTAAAGATAAAGTTACACATTATTATAGATTTATATTATTGCCCCGGTGACACATTTTTCACATTTTTAGGATGACAACATTGCATGACCGGCCACCTGAGAGGCTGAAAAACCGGCCCCTACATGTGGCTGTGGAGAAGATGACAGCAGCCAGCAAGAGATTAAAGTAAAACTATAGGCAACATTTTTTTTTCCATTTTGAATAGAGTAAGACTACTTTCACACTGGGGCGGGCGTCGGCGGTAAAGCAGAGCTATTCGGCCAATAGCGGGCAGTTTTAATGCCCGCTAGCGGCCGAAAAAAGGGTTAAACCCGCCCGCAAATCGCCGCTGCAGTGGCGCTCTGCCAGCGGTTTGGCGGCGCTGCCCCCTTTGATCTCAATAGGCATGGGCGCTTTAGGAGCGGTGTATACACCGCTACTACATCAGTGCAAAGATGCTGATTGCAGGACTTTTTTTTACCGTCCTGCAAGCACCCCGCTCCAGTGTGAAAGCACTCGGGCTTTCACACTGGAGAGACAGGAGAGGCTCTGTACAGGTGCTATTTTTAACGCTGTAAAGCCTGTAAAGCACCTCAGTGTGAAAGTAGCCTAAGGGAAGGTTATAACCCCTGTCAGATTTATTTTTGCCATCTGTGTCCCATTACATGGAGCCAATCAAAAGAGGGGTTGTGCCTCTGTAACCAACTATAACCAATAACCAGCTGAAATTTAGGTGAGGTAATAACTTGGAATTGGATTATCTCATGGTGAAGAGCCCCTACGGCCATGGACAATGGAACAGTCTCATGAGTCACATGGGCAGGCTGTAGAGGTCTCCCATCAAGAGCCTCAATGGCAAGTGGAGTGTCACGCAGCTGCAGCGGAATTGAGTGCTTTGATACAAAGGCAGCATCAATGAAAAGGCCTGCAGCCCCAGAGACGATTAGAGCCTGTATCTCGATGGACGATTCAGCCCAAGAAAGGGTAACCGAAACCAGGGGCTTATCCTTCTGGATAACTGGGGACAAAACAACACCACCTAAGGTCTGTCCGTGACAGGACCTCAGGGTTCAGGCGTTCCCTGGATGGGTAGGACAAGACTTCAAAAAGTGAACTACCTGGCCACAATAAAGGCACAATCTCTCCCTCCTCCTAAGGGTTCCCTCATCTGCAGAGAGACGCATGAAGCCCGAGTGCATGGTTTCGTCTTCACAGACCGACTCGATACCAGGAGGCATGGGAGGTGAGGGAGGCAAGGGTGGGACTGCAAAGTTCGGAGACAAATGTACAGGAGGCTTCCGCAAGCGCTCCTTAAAAGGAAGTCTTTCTCTGAGTCTGGAGTCAATGAGGATGGCAAACGTGATCAACTTCTCCAGCTCAGTGGGTATATCTCGGGCTGCTATCTCATCCTTGATGTTATCCGAGAGACCATGAGAAAAAGCAGCCACAAGGGCCTCATTATTCCAAGCAACCTCTGCTGCCAGAGTACGAAATTCAATGGCGTAATCGACAACAGTTCTCGTACTCTGTTTGATGGACATGAGGCACTTGGTAACAGAAGCGGAGCATGCAGGAACATCAAATACCCTTTTAAAAGAAGCCACAAACTCTGGGTAACTCAAGACCACAGGTTTTTGCATCTCCCATAGAGGGTTTGCCCAGACCAAGGCTCTCTCAGAAAGGAAAGATATCATGAAACCTACTTTGCTTCTCTCCGTGGGAAAAGCCTGGGGCAGCATCTCAAAGTTTATCTCAACCTGGTTGAGAAACCCTCTGCATTGGACTGGATCACCCCCAAATCGCTGGGGAAGCGGAGCGGAACCAGACATACCTCTTACAGAGGTAATACTCGAAGTGGAGCAGCTGCAGGGACGGCCTGCATCACAGGTTGTACCCGGAGCAGCCACAGTGGGATATGCGACTAAGGAGCGTTTGTAACGACACTGCAAATTGATCCGTGCGGTGATCCTGCTCATCCGATCTGGAAAAAATATTATCAACAAGTGGATTGACTGCATCTTCTGAATTCATGGCCTTCGTCTACTGTCAGAAACCATGAATCAGACTGAGACAGAAGTACAGTTAAATCACACTTGTTTAATAATAATAAAAAGGTAAACAGAGTAAACGTAGTCAACACATAGCCAGAGTTCAGTAACCGGAACGAATAGTCAGACAAGCCAAAACGTCAGGGAGCCAGAGATGAGCGTAGTAGAACAGCATGCAGGATCTGGAGCCAGAAGGAATGTCAGCCAAGCAAGTCTTTAACAGGAACACAGGAGAGCTGTCAAGTCTGTAGTGTGAGGCCGGGTTGCTGAGAGGGCGCCCCTTGCGGCTGAGTGCAGCGCGTCCCTGGATTTGGGTACAGGGAATGCGATGCACAGAGGTGCACGGGTTGCCAGGGATACTGCAAGCTGGCTGGTTGGCTGTAAGTAGCTAGAGTGCATTGTGGCAGCCGTGCGGAGAGAAGTCTTGAACAGTAATAGCAGGGTAAACCAGGAACAGGGTCCACAGCCAGGCCAGGGGTCAGATACCAAAAGACAGCCCGAGAGAGGTACAGGAACAAGCCAGGTCATACACAGAGGGCAGAAGATCGGAGAGTAGTCAGCCAAGCCGGGGTCAGAGCGAGGAGATAAACAGGAACACAGGTCAAGCCGAGCAGAGATCAAGCAGGGGTCTTCAGAGTATACAAGGCACAGGAACACAGGAGCTGTTTGATAATCCAGCAAACTGCAAATGTCAGTGGCAGGTTTAAATAGGCCGGGGGGGTGTTCCCACAAGATCAGGGCGAGCTCACAAGGCTCGCCTGCCACCATGACGGTTACTGGCGGAATTGCCCACAACACGGCCATTTCCCTGACAGTGCCCCCCCCAAGGGGCAACCTCCGGATGCCCAACCGGGCCCATCTTTTGGGGTAATGAACTCGGAATCTCTGCAAAAGTCTAGGAGCATGTATATTGGCTGCAGGTTCCCAAGAACTTTCTTCTGCTGGGTAACCCTTCCATTTTATAAGAAATTGAATGATACTACCTCTCCGGCGGCAGTCCAGGATGGCCTCAACTTCATACTCTGTTTAATCTCCCACAGAAATTGGAGGCGGAGGATCTTCTTTTCTTCCTGAAAAAGGACTAGAGATAACAGCTTTAAGTAAGGAGACATGAAACACAGGGTGCACTTTATAAGAACTCGGGAGTGACAGTTCAAAAGCTACTGGATTAATCTCCCGTCTAATCTTGAATGGGCCAATAAATCTTGGTCCCAACTTCCGGGAGGGACAAGGAAGTTTAAGATTTGCAGAGGAGAGCCAAACCTCATCTCCAACCTTAAAGCTAGGGCTCTCCCCCCTCTTTTTGTCATATTGTTCCTTGTAGTCCTCTTGGGCCTTTTCATGGTTAACCGGAGAGTTTGAAAGTTAGTCTGAATGGATTTTATCCTGTCTTGAACTGCTGGAACTGAGGTCTCTGGTATGATATTAGGTAGAAATGAAGGATGGAACCCATAGTTGGCCCAAAACGGTGATTGATCGGTGGTTGAGTGTACTGAGTTATTGTATGCGAACTCCGCACAGGGGAGTAACAAGGACCAGTCATCCTGGGAAGTGGAGCAAAAACAGCGTAAATATTGTTCTAAGGTCTGATTAGTCCTTTCAGTCTGACCGTTGCTCTGGGGGTGATAGGCAGAGGATAGGCAAACTTCAATAGACAAAACTTTGCAGAGCTCTTTCCAAAATCGGGAAGTAATTTGGACCCCTCTATCCGACACAATGCTGTCAGAAAGGCCGTGAAGTCTGACTATCTCTCTTATGAAGGCCTTTGCTGTGTCTGCAGCGGAAGGAGTACCTATCATAGGCACGAAGTGTGACATCTTGGACAGACGGTCTACAACAACTAGAATCGTTGTGAATCTTTCAGAGGGTGGCAGCTCTACTATGAAGTCAATAGATATATTCCTCCATGCTTGTTCTGGTACCGGCAAAGGACGTAGCAGACCCCAAGCCTTAATGTTGGACCCCTTGTTTCGCTGGCAGGTAGTGCAGGAGCTTACATACTTTTTGCAATCAGTTTTCAAGGTAGGCCACCAAAAGGATCGCTGAATAAGATCCATAGTTTTCAGTACACCGAAGTGGCCAGCAAGTTGATGATCATGTAAGGTTTGTAAGACCTGGATTCTGGCTTGTTGTGGGACAAAGATCTTGTCCTGATACCAGAGATACCCCCCCTGGCTTCTTAAAGAGGAAGTCTCTGGTTCCTGGCATTGGAGGGAGGCCTGTTTAAGAGAAGAGCTTAGATCAGGTTGAATCAAAAGAAAGTTCTGTGGAGACAAGATCGTACTGGATGTTGTTTCTTCTGGGGTATCAGGAAACATTCGGGATAAAGCATCGGCCTTGCCGTTCTTGGAGCCAGGACGCTAGGTGATGTGAAAGTTGAATCGTGAAAAGAACAGAGCCCAGCGAGCTTGACGGGGTCTCAGGCGTTTGGCAGTGCGGAGGTACTCGAGGTTTCTGTGATCAGTGAATATCATTATTGGGTGCGTGGCCCCCTCAAGAAGGTATCTCCACTCTTCTAAGGCTGTCTTAATGACCAGAAGCTCACGATCACCTACATCGTAATTCCTCTCTGCCTGGCTCATTTTCCGGGAGGAGAAGGCCACAGGCCGAAGCAGAGACTTGGGTCCCAGGCGCTGTGAAAGTACTGCTCCTGTAGCTACCTCTGAGGCATTGACCTCTAAAATATAGGGCAGGATCAGGGTGTCGAAGAATTGGTGCAGAAGTAAACAAAGACTTCAGTTTCTCAAAGGCAGATTGGGCTTCGGAGGACCACAGGAAGCGAACATGTAGGCGGGTTACTTGGGTTATGGAAGAAAAGTTCCTTATAAACCTTCTATAGAAGTTTGCAAACCCTACAAACCTTTGTACACCCTTCTTGTCTGACGGAGTTGGCCAGTCTAGGATTGCCTGCACTTTCTGTGGATCCATAGCTACACCACCAGTAGAGATGATGAGCCCTAGGAATTGTATGGATTTCTTTTCAAATTCACACTTTTCTGCTTTTGCGTAAAGTCCGTGTTTTCTTAGTGTGAGTAAAACTGTCTTTACGTGAGTCCGATGGAGCTCCAAGGTGGTTGAGAAGATAAGGATATCATCCAGATAGATGATGACGAAGTAGTCAAGATATTCCCGGAAGATGTTGTTTAAGAAGTGCTGGAAAGTAGCCGGGGCATTACAGAGCCCAAACGGCATCACCAAATACTCAAAGTGCCCGAACCTCGTTCTGAATGCCGTCTTCCACTCATCGCCCTCATGGATGCGAACGAGGTTGTAGGCACCCTGGAGGTCCAGTTTGGTGAACACTTGGGCTGAACGAAGTCTCTGAAAGAGTTCAGGGACCAGTGGGAGTGGATATCAGTTCTTTATGGTGATTTTATTTAATTCCCTATAGTCCACACATGGTCTTAGAGTCTTATCTTTTTTTTCGACAAAGAAAATGCCGGCACCGGCAGGAGAAGAAGAAGGACGGATGAAGCCCTTTGCCAAATTTTCGTCTATGTACTGTCGTAGTGTCCCCAATTCCACTTCAGAGAGGGGGAATATACATCCAAATGGAACTTCAGCCCCTGGAAGCAGCTCGATAGGACAATCATTTGGCCGATGTGGTGGTAGAACATCGGCCTTTTTCTTATCAAAAACGTCCAGGAATTCATGGTACGCCCGGGGTACATCCTGATTAGTGGAGGTTACCGACTGGACTGTCAGACAACTGGTGGTATCTCTGGATGCAGGGATGAGGCAATGTTGTTGGCAATAGGGGGAAGTGAACAGGACTTCCTTCTTGATCCAATCGATCTGGGGGTTATGGGCTTGGTGCCATGGGATACCCAAGATAATTGGAGACATAGGTGAACTCAAAACGTCAAAACGTATGAATTCCTGATGGCCATCGGGAGAGGTAATAAAGAGAGGAGAAGTCTCTTGAGTAACAAGGCCGGAGTTAGGTAGGGTTTCTTGTGGAGCAGGGGCAAACTAAGGTTCCTTGCCAGGTTCAAGTCCATGAAGCAACTGCATGCTCCAGAGTCGATTATAGCCTGGAGCCGGATCTCTTCTTCTCCCAACTGCAGTGAAATGGGAAGGACGAGTTGTGAGGGAGAAGTCCCGGAAACCTGGAAATATGCTGGAGAGTAGGTAGGTGGCTTCTTGAACTTCCTGGGACAGTCGCATAGAAAATGTCCATTTCCTCCACAATAGAGGCAGAGATTGGCTAGGATACGAAGACGTCTTTCATCAGGAGTTAGTGCAGAATGTAACAGGCCAATCTGCTTGGGAACTGATCCAAAGGTGGGTGTACTGGCGGGTCTGCAGGTTCGTGATCGTTCAGACTGTCTCTCCCGCAAACGTCGATCCAGTTGGATGGATAATTGGATGAGACCCTCGAGTGTAGTGGGAATCTCGATCCTGGCCAACTCGTCCTTGAGGGATTCGGAGAGTCCTAGGCGGAACTGGTGTAAAGCTGCCTCATTCCAGGCTGTGTTTGCGGACCACCGCCAGAAGTCCAGGGTATAGTCCTCTACTGGTCGCCTACCCTGCTGCAGAGAGTGCAGAGCGGCTTCAGCGGTGGCAGTACGCTGGGGATCCTCGTAAAGTTGTGCCATAGCTGCCAGGAATGCGTCCACTGTGCAAATGACTGAAATCTTTTGTTCCCATAAGTTATGGGCCCAGGCCAGAGGTTCATCGGACAGCAAAGAGATGAGGAACCCGACTTTAACAGTCTCTAAAGCAAAAGTCTGGGGTTGCAGGGCTAGGTACAATAGGCAGGCAGTCTTGAAGGATCTGAACTTTTTCCGGTCTCTGGAGAATCGCTCCGGAATGGGAACTCGGGGTTCTGGAGGCTGGAACATCATCAAGGGAGCCGCAGAGGATTGTTCGTGAGCAGATGACTCTGACAGGTGTTGCAACTTATCCGTTAGTTGCAGATAACCTTCCTGTAATTTCTGAACTGCGTGGGTCAGAGTGGTGGCTTGTTGGCACAAAGTCTCTAATGGGGACGCACCTTCACCGGCCTCAGTCATGGCTGGATTATACTGTCAAGTCTGTAGTGTGAGGCCGGGTTGCTGAGAGGGCGCCCCTTGCGGCTGAGTGCAGCGCGTCCCTGGATTTGGGTACAGGGAATGCGATGCACAGAGGTGCACGGGTTGCCAGGGATATTGCAAGCTGGCTGGTTGGCTGTAAGTAGCTAGAGTGCGTTGTGGCAGCCGTGCGGAGAGAAGTCTTGAACAGTAATAGCAGGGTAAACCAGGAACAGGGTCCGCAGCCAGGCCAGGGGTCAGATACCAAAAGACAGTCCGAGAGAGGTACAGGAACAAGCCAGGTCATACACAGAGGGCAGAAGATCGGAGAGTAGTCAGCCAAGCCGGGGTCAGAGCGAGGAGATAAACAGGAACACAGGTCAAGCCGAGCAGAGATCAAGCAGGGGTCTTCAGAGTATACAAGGCACAGGAACACAGGAGCTGTTTGATAATCCAGCAAACTGCAAATGTCAGTGGCAGGTTTAAATAGGCCGGGGGGGGGGGTGTTCCCACAAGATCAGGGCGTGCTCACTAGACTCGCCTGCCACAATGATGGTTACTGGTGGAATTGCCCACAACACGGCCATTTCCCTGACAAGAGCGTCTCTAGAGATGTGACCAAGGCGAAGGCAGAGATCATCTGGACTGGACGGCTTAAGTAAGCAGGGCTGACGAGCAAGATATCACCAACAGGAGTCACTGTGGAGAGAAAGGAGCTGGCAATTAGCCGACCACTGAGCAGCCAGCTTTGAGAAGGAAGGGCTGAGCCCAGCCCTGAAACCAGGGCAGCCACCTCTCCTGCCCACCCCTTGTCCCTGCCCTGGTTGGTATCATAATTGATCACATGTGCAGTACTCTGACAACTGAATATCAAACAGAGGCTAAGATGGCAGCTTCCTTGGATATAAAGGATAGGAGGGTTTAGATCTACATTAAAGTGGAACTAAACACTCCTATCGTTTTCAGTCAAGGAAGCTGCCATCTTGGCCTCTGTTTGATCTTCAACTGCCATAATGCTGCACATGTGATCAGTTACAGTATGACACCAGCCATTTGATGGTTTGACGGTTTGGTTGAGAACACAGCCAATGTGACAGATACGTGGTGGGAATGTAACTGTTTTTTGAAACTGTAGAAATAGGAAGAAGTAGCCTGGCCACCGCACACCTCACTCGACCCGAGTGGTTGGCAGGTAAAGGAGCAACCTCTCCCCATTTCTTTCAAACAACTATTTCCCCAGCCTGCACCCTCGCTAGTCAGCGACATCCAATTTATCAAACCTTGTTAGCCTGAGCGTGGGCATTTATCCTGTTAAAGCCATGGCTTTAGTTCTGCTTCAAAGAGCAACTCCACGTTTGTTGGGGAAAAAAACATTCCCCTCTAGGGGATCAATGTACAGTACAAGGATATTAACAAACTTCGTTGCAGATTCCTACCTTTTGTTAGTCTGAAGAAATCCCTGTGTGTTTGTGTGTGTCCATGTGTGAATCTAATAAGAGTGGTTTTCTTAATTACCAATCAGCTGCGGCACTTGCTGGGCTCTAATGAGGAAATTTGCAGGGTCTGCATCCCCTTTAATGTGATTTCCTATTGGGAGTATCTCACCAAAAATTACATTTTTGTTGCAGGGAATGCCTGAAATCTGACTTGTATCTTAGTGCAGACTTCTGGGAAAATCAGTGAGCCAATCACACAAGCAGGAAATTGTTTGGGGGGGGGGGGGCGTTCTGTACAAATTCTGTTTACAGAACACTTCTAGGTTGCCATATTGTATTGCATTTTACAGAAAATGACAGCGATGCAGATTGAAAAGAAAAGGTAGTTTTTAATAAAATTCACTTACAATACAATATACAATTGTATATGCTATATTGTTTTCTATTTGCTATATTTTTCCCACGAAAGTGGAGTTACCCTTTAATTGTAGACCAGTATTGATAAGAACTGACACGGGACAACCTGAAGGAGGAAATGTTCTTTTCCCTTTAAATGTTGTAGAAACATGAAATTAAAAATCTGGATGCTTTTGGCATAAGGTAACAGGTAACCTCCTTTGCACCCTATTTGTTCTATGGCCTTGAGCATTTTGCTACCTGTCACCACTTGCATCCTTGTGTGTACTTCAGAGTTTTGGAAGGGGGCTGTGATAAGGGTCAAAGTTCTTTCCTTAATACATGGGTGTGGAATAAAGTTTGACAACCAATAAAAAAAAGTCTTTTAGCTGCTTAAAGCGGTTGTATACCCGCTGACATTTTGTTTTTTATACCCCTGTAAGGCAAAAGGCATAATGAGCTAGTATGCCGCGCTGTGAGTGGCTGGAGCCGCGATGTCATCACTCCCGCACATGCGCGCGGGAGATTTCTTTCCCAGCAAGGTCCGGCAGTTGCCGGGCCTTCAGCCGAGAATCCCCTGTGTGCATGCGCCGCTGCAGTCAGCAGCTCATAGCAAGGGGAATATCTCCTAAACCGTACAGGTTTAGGAGATATTTTTTTTACCTACAGGTAAGCCTTATTATAGGCTTACCTGTAGGTAAAAGTTAAAAAAATGACTATACAACCGCTTTAACCCCTTCCCAGCCATGCTATAGCCAAAAGACAGACTACAGTGGCGCACTCTGTGATCGCAGAGTCCTTTGGACTCAGCTGATCACAGAACGGGTAAAGGGCCAATCACAGTGGCCCTTTACCACGTGATCAGCTGTCAGCCAATGACAGCTGATCACACAACGTTAACAGAAGCCAGCTATCAGCTTTTTTTCCCCCTCGTGCTGAAAGCGTGATGAGAAAAGAGAAAAGCCAATAACTGGCTTCTGTTAAAGGGACATCGGTCCCAACATTGCCAACCACTGCTGCTAATCAGTGCCCATTAGTGCCATCTATCAGTGCAGCCTCATCAATGCCTCCTGATTAGTGTCCACTAGTGCTGCCTCACTAGTGCCCATCAGTGTCATCTATCGGTGCCCATCAGTGCAGCCTCATCAGCGCACATCAGTGAAGGAGAAAAATTACCTCTTTACAAAATTTTATAACAGACTATGATATATATATATATATATATATATATATATATATATATATATGTATATATATATATATATATATATGTATATATATATATATATATATATATATATATAAATATATATATATAATTTATTTATTTATTTATTTATTTTAATTTCGGTCTTTTTTTGCTTGCTTAGCAAAAAATAAAAAACCCAGTGGTGATTAAATACCACCAAAATAAAGCTCTATTTGGGTGAAAAAAATTATAAAAATTTCACATGGTTACAAGTTTGCATGACCGTGCAATTGTCATTCAAAGTGTAAGAGCGCTGAAAGCAAAAAATTGGCCTGGGCAGGAAGGGGGTGAAAGTGCCCAGTAGGCAAGTGGTTTATAAGGGCACCCATGTAAACACTAATTGGTTACTTCTACCTCTTACAAGTTGGAATCATCCACTACCTCTTTAGTGGTCACCCATTTTTTGCAGACCAGTATTAATGCCAATGCCGTGTAATATTTCACATGGAATTAGTGGTGCCGCCACGTCACTAGGTCTTGGTAAACTGCAAGACTGAATACCAGATTAAAACACAAAACCACCGCTGTCTGTCTGCAGGTGATGGTTTTATTTCGATGTCTTTATACAGCTTGTAAATGAATATATAAGGATACTTTTTAATACCTCAGCCGCGGTATTTGTTCGCACGTTGGCCTCCAATTCATCTCCCCCTTCTTTTGTACTTTGCATGGGTCACTCCAGGCTATTCTTTGCTGTGCTTTATAAAATAAATAAAATTTATGTACCGGGATGTTTAGCATTTTTTTCACCCTCCACCAAGGTTTTCCGTTAGGAAGGTCATCCCTTACAAAGTAGAATAGGACTGCCCCCCCCCCCCCCCCTCAAAAAAATTAAAAAAATAAAGCAGTTGCTGCTACATCCTCATTTACTGTCCTCGCTGATACAGCGCTGATTTTTTTTTTTTTTCCCATCCTGAAATTCCTTTTGTTCTCTCTTGCACTAGGGGCAACAACTTCTGTCACTTAAGGAAAAAGAAAAGCAGCTTTGGTGCTGATTGCTGCTGTCCCGGGGCAGTCTTCGGTTTCCTAGTGCATGTATAGCTCCTTTGCCTTGGCACAGACCCATCGTGTAGCAATGTATAATTCATAACAGATCCAGCAATGTATATTTTCTCCATCTGAATGATCAGTGTGGAGCGCGAGCCTTTGATTAGAGCAACGGAGCGCTTGATAAATTATTTCATCTGCTCGAGTCACCACAGAAGTAGACAGTGGCTGCCGCAATTTGTGTAGTGAAGATAAAACACGCAAACTGGTTTAATCCATTCTGCCTGTGTACATTCCATTAAACGGCTGCATCTCCCTTGCAGGACTGTCCACAACTTTATCTAATTAGAGAATGAGGTATTGCATCTGAGAAAATGGTTTTGAACTTTCCAATTTTTTTTTATTTATTTTTTTTTTAAAGCAAAAAAACTGCAATATTACCACTTACAATGTAAATTGCCTGATCGGTTACCACCGCTTATTTTTTTTTTTTTGTAAAGGATTTTTGCTTCTTTTTTTTTTTATTGTGTTTTGTTAGAAAAAGGCCACGCGATTGCCTGGGGCCTTCCCTTTTTGTATCTGCTACCAAAGGATGCACAAATATTAGAAGTTGCGATGCTGCAATGGGGCTCCGATGGATCTCGTATTCATAGCCCAGAGACAGTTGGCCCACCCTTTTATGCAGGGGCACTTATGAAAAATGCATGCTTCAGGGCTACCTTTTTTATAGCTTATCTTATAGGTTCCATGTTGGGAGAAAATTACATATTTTCTTTATTGCCTTACATATCAGACAATGGAAAAATCTCAGTACCAGCGCAGCTAGGACTGGATTGTTGGTAAAGGCATTTTAAATCCACATTATTTTTTTTTTCATTTTCTTTTGCTTAGTGAAAACTGCATGAGTTTGGTGAAGATTCATTGGAGGTCTGGATCCTACTAGCTTTGAGTGGTATATAATAGAGCTATAAAATAGGGCTCTAGGGTTTCTAAAAGTTCAAGTGGAGGATATTCAAAGGACGGACTGGGTGGTAGATGTTGGTTTTAGTTTTTATTTAGAATAAAATAGAGTGAGGAATATAGGAAGTCCAATATATTTGTCCACACACAGGAGTCCGGAAACAGATAAACCCAAGAATATGAAGGAAACAGGCAAACCCAAGAATATTTTCAAATATACAGGTGTAGCACCCTCTAGTGTGTGCTACTAGAAGTGAAGTGTAGGTAAAAGCATTTGGCTGGCTCTAGAGTCACTGAATCAAGGTCAGGGTTACTAGAGGCCAGGGCTGGATGACTCATCCTGGTGCCTCCCCCTGGTATCTGGAATATTGGAGAATGTTCTAGAACCAGAGGGCAGAGGTGAGGAGGAGCTGCCATGAATATTTATGGTACCTCAGCCAATACCCAGAAGTGGGCTGGCAGGAGGACTGAGAAAATCCCATAAATAGACATGGGCCATGCCAGCAGGAGAGTCGGGTGGAAGATGAACATGGAGTGCCGAGGAGAAGCTGTCAGTGGCCCTTGAGGGCCTTCTGCTGGGGAGGGGTTTTACCTCAGGCTGGAGGCTCAGGTTACCTGGCCTGGAAGGATCCCACCGCAGGAGGCAACTGGAGGGATTCATAAGGCAGCGGGAAAGAGCAAGCAGAGACAGTGAGTAATATCAGCAAAGTGCAGGGACAGCACAAGGGGGAGAAACTGATGGGTACAGCAGTGCTCTCTGAAGACAGCTCTTAAATCTTCATCCTTGCCCTGGGGGATCTCCATGGAAGTGTGCCAGTCAGGAGGACTGTACAAGCAAACAGCCAGGTGGGTTGGTATCTTCTGCAGCAGTAGAACTGAGCTCAGGGTCTACAAGAAGGCAAAATGAGATGCTGTTCACTCCACAATGTGCTACTTTATCCACAAAGAGACAGGATTCTCCCAGCCTGCAATGGGCACTAAAAGACTGATAGTTCCCCTGGAGTGATCAGCAGGAGCTGTATATGTGAACCAAGTCTGTGCAGGAGGCAGGGAGAAGAGGCCTTTGTGTAAATAGGGAGGAAGTTGTCCCATTTGTTCATAGTTCTGGACATTTTTTAAGTTGGACAGCCCATAAATTCTCTACCCCATCCAAGTTATCAACCCCCTAAAAAAACATCAAAAACAAGCCAAGGGCTGTTTTCTGTGTGGGAATGCATGAAGGAAGTGCTGTGTGCCTGGCCGTGTAGCAGTTGGGAATCCTCACTCAGCAGCTGCAATGAAAAATATAAGTGAACCAGAAGCAGCATAAGGCAGATGTATTAATACAGACAGCTGTAAACCTTTTAGGATTTTCGCGAAATATAAGACATTGCAATATTGTTTAATCTATAAAGTCTAGCCAGGGCTGTCAGGGTTTTATCATCAGTCCACACTTTCTGCTGTAATGGATTCACTTTTTACACCCTTATAAGGAACAGCCAGAAATGTTATTTAAGCCCAAGCAATACCCTTGAAAATCTACCTTTTTGTTTGAAATCTTCATGAGAATTAACGGTGGGCCAAGAACCATTGCAAACTGGTGGGTTTCGTCTTCCTGAAGGCCCGTCAAACACTGTCCAAGGCTTGGCGACAGCAGTATCTTAACCTAGCCGGGGTTAAACTTCAACTTATGGGGACTATGGTGCAAAAGAAGCTCACCTCCATCTTGAATGACTAACACGCTAAATTTTTGAAGGTGTGAGAACCATAAATCACATACAACAACCTGAACCTGGATCATTCTCTCCTTCTTACTTGTGGATTTGTGGTTGTATCCTGCCCCCCTCCTCTCTTCTCTTCTTTTTCTCAACCACTTCCTTTTTTACTTTTTTGGGCCTTGTCGGGTTATTTTGCCTGCTGGTTTTCACATGGTGCTCAAGCTGTCTCCTCCATTAGGTTGTGGGTGGTACACACATGAGGTGCAGACCCCGAAAATTTGCGCTGTTTCCTGAGCAATTGTGTCGTTATGTTTTGGTTGTACTTACTCTGAGTTGCTACTCTGGTATCAACCAATTTGTTTTGAATTGCCTCTGATATACAGTATTAGGCCTATTGGCCCACCTTCTCTTTTCTCCATTTTCTTACTTGCATTACAGTTTTTGTACCGTTGTCTGGTGCTGGATGACACTTACTGGAAAACTTTAAAGGGGTTGTAAAGGTAAAAATTTTTTCACCTTAATGCATTCTATGCATTAAGGTGAAAAAACTACTAACCATACCGCCGTCCCCAGCAACCCCCTTTTACTTACCTGACCTCTCAAAATTCGGCTGCTCGTTCACGTCCTCGATTCCGCTGCTCAGGATGGCCGCTGATTGGCTTAGGTGGATGGATTGGAAGCAGCGCAGCCATTGGCTCGCGCTGCTGTCAATCACATCCAATGACGCGGCGCGCTGGGGGGCGAGGCCGAGTGATACAGCGAGCGGCTATAGCCGCCGGCTGTATCACGGGAGCGCGCCCGCAATAACTAACCACTATGCGAGGGAGCTCGCATTAAGGTGGTTAATTATTGCGGGGAGGAGCTGAGACAGCCGCCGAGGGACCCCAAAAGAGCAGGTTCGGGGCCACTCTGTGCAGAACGAGCTGCACAGTGAAGGTAAGTATAACATGTTTGTTATTTTTAAAAAATAAAAAAAAATACCTTTACAACCCCTTTAATAAACACTTTTGTAAAAGAAAAATAGCAGTGGACTGGGCACTCCTTTTTTATAGCCTAATAGTTGTATATCTGCAATGTGAAATAATTTCCAGCACTGCTGCCTCTGGTTGCTAATCTCACCAGATGTGGAGTAAGATTTAGTGATGTCATTACAGTGCTGCTCACAGTTCCTTGCTGGAGAAGAAGCAGTACCTGAGGACCTGCAGTGTAAGGCTCTCGCTGCTTCTGCTTTGTCCATTTTGTGGACTTGTGTTTCCTCTGCCTTTCCTTTTTGTTCATCATTACACACCAGGCATCAGAACATAAGGAATCAAAGCCCTACTCCTCTACCAAGATGGAGCCACGCAGAAACCCTGTACAGAGCAAGGTATGATAAGTTTATAATTTAGAAAATATTAGCTGCAGGGAGCCCACAAGCAATACAGATGACTAGTCTTTGCCCTCTGCCTGCCCTTTTTTGGACACAGCCTTTACAGTTCAATTTGTCTATGATTGTTAAATCAGATGGGAAATCATATTGAAAAAGTGGGTTGCCCAACAATAGCACTACTGGGTCCCCAGGAACGGGTGAATCCAATAACTGAGATAAAATTCAGTTTACATGTAATTTTAAATTAGCCACCCTAAGGTCGTGACCCGACAAGCCCGACATCCTGATCGCACCTGCTGAATGTAGATAGAACAGCCGAGCAGCTGCCCCGATCACATCCCACAGCACACATGCAGAGCTGCAGCGGGGTGCCCAGTGCGCTCCTGCACTTGGCACTAGTGTGGAAAGTGTAATCCATTCTGTCAGGCAGAGTGATCTCCATCCGAAAGATGATTTCTAGACCCGGCCTCTGACTGGCTGTCATTTAGAGGCTGGGAGGAGGGAGGGGAAGAAAGCGTGGCGCTGGCACCAGCACTGTGAATGCAAGTAAAAAGTTTGCTACAGTGAGGGAGGGGCAGTGAAGGGGTTAATGTCGGCATGTGTCAGTGTTAATTTCCCCTTTTATTCTGCACTAGTGGCCAGTGGCATGCGCAGTTCGGGTCTGGAGGCGGCCGAGACCATCCGAGTGCCTGCTACAGTGTGTTAAGTTGGTGCCAGCAGGGGACGGGACTGGTGAAGTTGGTGTCTGAGAGTGTCGTGTGATGTCATGGTGCAAGAGAGCCAAGTGGAGCGGGTGGAGCCTAGTTTGTGGGTCTGAGGGACGTGAGCAAGGCAAGCCAGGAGCAGGACTGTCAGTGCTGTTGGGAATGGAGGGACCACCTGGTGTGGAGAGAGATTGTCACTGTCACTCAGTGACGTGTCCGTGATCTGTGTTACTGCACACGGCTCTCAGTGTCACTGTGAGAGTCAGTTTCATGTATGTGTGCCGCCCATTCTAATTTCTTGCCCTTCTGAGTCCTGTCCCTTAGCTACTTACTTACTATATTGAAAATAAAATAAGAAATATGTTTTTTGCCTTAATATCTACCTTAAATCACATTTCTAATTGTATGTTGTACTATTTGTAGCTTATATACTGAAATTTGCACTTAAAACTGTCATTTTGTACCTTTTGGAAATGCCAGTAAAAGTGTGACCATGCCAGTAATTTTTGGGTGTTGTGTCAGTAAATTTCAATCTGGTAGGTTGGCAACACTGCTGCCCACCAATAGGGAGAGTAGTTTGAAATAACACTACCACTGACCATCAGTGCAGAGAGGCACCGGAGAGCGGCGAGAGGGGGAGGTATCTCCTGTAAACGCAATCCAGCGGCTAATTAGCCGCTAGGATTGCTTTTACAAAAAACAGTATCGCCTGCCCGAAAAGGCAGCCTGTAGCTGTAATACACCACTTTAATCCCGAAAACGAATGTACGTTAGCCGGTCTTAACATGCTTTTTTTAAAGCAGAATTTCAGCTTAAACCTAACTAGCCTTAAAGATGCCTCTTTCCCTCCTAACACCTATGTGTAACCTATTTTCAGGCCACTCCAATCTGGTTACGTTATCTCACCTGTGTGAGACAGTGGCATATGTAGGGAAGAGGAGGGAACACCACTAACAGTTGGGACATTGGAATCTATGAGTGACATCAGCGCTCCAGGTTTTACCAGCCATTGTTAAGCAATGTCTCCTCTGCAGCCGCTGCTGGCTGACGCAGGGAAGATCTCATGATTGGATCGGGGCAGGCTGAAAACAGATAAGTACGGTATATGCTTGTTTTTTGTTTTTTTACATAGTGACATTTGTTTATTTATATTTTTTATAAGTTTTCTTTATGCCATTCTTTTTTATTGGGGCCTTGCTAGTTAATATCTTAAAAAATAAATAAAAAAAAAAATTAAAAAATTTGAAAAAAAAGAACACTGCACCCCGGTGATCTTTGATCTCTTCCATGTTGCTTAGGTAGATCTCCACTTCGCAAAGGTTGCCTACCCCTGCTCTAGATATTGATAAATCTGTGATACCTAAAAGTGGATGAGACCTTTATGCTTCTGTGCTATTTGCCTCTGAAAAAATGAACTCCAATGAAATGTGTAAAAAAAAAAAAATCTTTCTGCAGATAACAGTCTCTTACAGAGAAATCTATGAATTGGAAGTCTCTATGACTCCCATAGAAAATGGCTGTATTTAATGATATGACAATATGCAATAATACAGGAATTGATGTCTTCTGATGAAACAAACAGAATGGGTGTCATGTGACTATGTGAGATAAGTTTTTTTATAGTTTTATTCTATTGCAGATAGATTAAAATAATTTTTTTCTAAATTGATTTTCTTGCCCAGAAGTCTATTTGTTCTTAGTAAGATTTTGTTTTCATAATGTGAAATTATATGCTACATTATCAAGTTAGGGATTTGGATGTGGTGTCCTTACATACATAATAGGACCTACCCATGGATAAAAAATGATGACTAGATCTGGAATTTTTTGGTCCAAAATTTTCTAGCGATACTTAGAACAATGGGAATTAGTGGAAGTCATGTAATCTGACTACACCGTCAGAAAGCCCGGAGCAAAGAAATAAAAATAATAAGCAAAGGGCGGGCATGACAGAGTTAACAGTGGAGCATAGTTTGAGGGATGTTTATGTTAGAACAATTGGGATTGGTTGGTTATTAGGAAGGGGTGGAGCAAAAATTAACTGAGCAGGGGGCAAGGTCCCTCCCCAGCTCAGTTGGTCTGGAAGAGAGAGCTTCCCACCCTCCCTCCCTAAAGTTGGTAAGTATGGTCTATATGGATTTTGTTGGTACAATTTCAAATGTTGGAATGTCGTGGCAGTGGCGTGATGTTGGTCTTTGCGGGTGAAGGATTAAACCCCAGTTATGGTAAAGTTTGGGACCCATCGGTAGTATGAGGCCCGTTGGTGGTATTCCAGCTAACTGAGGTTTTAGCTGGAATTGGTTATTGGGTGCACTGCGGTCAATTGGTTTGTTGTCTCCGAGCTAGCATGTCAGCTGGAGGCCTATTTTAGTTAAGGTACCGCAGTGCCTGATTGGATCGAGTTTAAGATTGGTGGGTTTTTCCCTGAAAAGACCAACAGGAGTATTTAACTGATATGTCAGGTGTTTTTATACAGTTACGTTAAGTTGATATTGAAATTAATTTTATAGGTTTTTATTAATAAAGATAATTGGCTGCTACGGCCAATATTTTACTCCAGATGGGTGTGGTCTCAATTATTTGGGGGTAAATGGGGATGGGGGTACGTAGCAGGTTTAAAGGGTGTGATATTAAAGGTAAACTAGATACATCTGGTATACAATAGTCATGTACTGAGTAACTTTGTCATAGTAGAGGGTAGTAGAGAGTTCTCTAAACAGTAACCTTAAATGATAACCTTAAATGATCACAAAAGTATGTGTGTGTCTTACCACCAGAGGCATGTTTTTCTTCCCCCAAGCTGAATTGTCGAAGAAAAATGTCTCATGGAGACTTTCCTGGACCATTTGCGTAAGAGGTCTTTGTCAAACACAGACATGCGGAGAAACAAGTATTCGGTAATTCTACACTTCCATCAACTTTAACTGGGGGGCAAAAAATGTATGTAAATATTTGCTATTTAGGCATTTTTATATATATATATATATATATATATATATATATATATATATAAATTCTTAAAGCTCAACATCAGGCAAATTTTTATTTTTCACAGGTTTATTGCTCGTTTTGTTCTAGGGGTTAGAAGAGTCGAGATGTACCTACCTAATCCTTTGATCTTCCCAGTGCAATACTGTTCCCTTTGGCTCCTACACCCCCCCTTCCATGGTCCAGCGGTCTTGTATGCGGTAGACTGTTCCTAACATCATCACACCCATAGACCAGCAATGGATGTGAAGATGTCAGGAACAGTCCACCGCTAGACGTGGGGGAGCGCCGTGTCCTGGAGGATTAAAGTATCGGTTGAGTATAGGCGCTGTGTTCAACCCCAAATAAAACAAGCAGTTAACCCACGCAGCGCGGAGAAAAAAAATGCCTGGATTTGGGCTTTAATTTAATTAAAGTGATATTAAACTCAAAACCAAAAATGTATTATATGACACCTTATCAGTTCTTAGATATGTTGGTAGCATTTTTTATTTATTTTTGGCCTTGTTCTCCTTTATTTTCAGCTGGTGAGCCTGCCAGTAAGCCAGTTATTTTTCAACCTCCTCTAACAACTTAAAGCGGACTTCCACCCAAAAATGGAACTTTCGCTTTAAGTACTGGTGACCCCCTGACATGGCAAATTTGGCATGTCATTTTTTGGGGGGAGGAGCGAGCACCCTGTTTTTAAAGGCACCCAGCTCTCACTTCCTCCTCTGGCTCTGCGGCGCCAGAAGGAAGTTCACCTCTCCCCCCTCCCTCCTCCCTCCCTGCAATCTTCTGGGTAACGTCAAAGGTCCCAGAAGATTGCCCGGCCATTCACAGCGCGCAGCGCGGCTCGCGCATGCGCAGTGCCCGCAGTTGGAATGCCAGCGCCTCGGAGATGAGCGGGGCTTCGTACACCCGCATCGCTGGACCGTAGGACAGGTGAATGTCTGATTATTAAAAGTCAGCAGCTACCCTTTTTGTGGCTGCTGACTTTTAAATGGGTGGGACTCCGCTTTAAGCTGTCCAGCAAAAGTGACAGTAACGTCTCATGTTTTGCTAACTCTGCTACACTCCTTTCCTCCTGGCAGCAGGGTTTTGGCAGAAAAAAACACTTGATGCGTGTAAACTTGTGTGTCAAGCACTTGGTTGCTAATTCATTTCATTGGCCAGAATAATAATTTATTCTGGCCATTGAAATGAATTAACACTCAAGCGCTAAACATGCCCAGCACATAGGCATGTCAAGCGTTTGTTTCTGACAAAACTTTGCTGCTCCTGGACACACTGGCTGTGGGGTTTTTTTCTGCCTCTAAACGCCCCTGCCTCTAAACTCCTCTAAATGTCTATGTGTGCATAGATACATAGGCTAACATGCAGGGGCATTTAGAAGCAGAAAAAAGAATGCCAAATGCCCCCAGGAGCAGCAGAAAAAATGTCCAGTGTGCATGAGGCCTTAGAATGTTGAGACAAACCATTTACCACTGTCAGGTGTGCTTACAGTAGTCAGCTTTAGTTAATTTATGAAAAACCTTTATCCCCCCAAAAAATTCTGTTGCTGTAACTGCTTAAAAAGTATAAGATGGAGTTTGGATTTATTGTGTTAGCCATGTCTAAAACTGCTGGTGCATCTAATATTACCCTCTCCCCAATGTTGCTCCCCAAAGGTGTCTCTGTTGCTCTTCCATTTACAGTGCATGTAATGTAGCAGAGTTTTTCCTTTAGCCCCTTAGCATCTGCTAACTATTTTCTTTCGGGCTAATGCCCCGTACACACGGTCGGATTTTCCGACGGAAAATGTGTGATAGGACCTTGTTGTCGGAAATTCCGACCGTGTGTAGGCTCCATCACACATTTTCCATCGGATTTTCCGACACACAAAGTTTGAGAGCAGGATATAAAATTTTCCGACAACAAAATCCGTTGTCGGAAATTCCGATCGTGTGTACACAAATCCGACAGACAAAGTGCCACGTATGCTCAGAATAAATAAAGAGACGAAAGCTATTGGTTACTGCCCCGTTTATAGTCCTGACGTACGTGTTTACGTCACCGCGTTCAGAACGGTTGGATTTTCCGACAACTTTGTGTGACCGTGTGTATGCAAGACAAGTTTGAGCCAACATCCGTCGGAAAAAATCCTAGGATTTTGTTGTCGGAATGTCCGAACAAAGTCCGACCGTGTGTACGGGGCATTACTGTTACCATCTTCACAGTGTTTATCCTAGGGGTACTTATCTCTCGCTCGATTGAAACACTGGCTCCAACACTTAGTGCTTTTTTCCAAGTTTTATTAAGTAACAACATATGCAATAGTAAGGTAGAGGGTGAAAAGGGATTCAGGTACCTTGGATCTTGCGGTTTGAGGTAATTTCTATATCCAGCGAATAGCACTTCCACAGCTGGATTCAGCTCTCTCTCACCGACCTAGCAGTCGATGCGATGCTCGAACATGGTCTCTGCCACAGACCTTACAATCTTGAATGAACTAATTTCTGTGTTCTACACGGTCTCTGCCACAGACCTTACAGTCTTAAATGAACTGACTGCTGTGATTGATCCAAGATGCGTTCCCAGGCTCTTCTCAAGATACCAGCCTTATGCTCGGTCCTCTCCCGAAGAGTCCTCCCCTGGTCACTGCAATCCCTTGCTTCTTCCCGCAAGCCAGACAGCAAAGAGACCATCATTTGGACCAATAGGCCACTAAAACTCTGATCCTTACTTTAGTAGCTAGGCCTTAGGCCCGCCAACCTCAAGGCAAAACTTTGAGGAACCGCCGTCTCCCAGGCCAGAAGGGGCCATGAGATCAGGGAGCGCCAACCCCCCCCCCAGGCTCGGAGGTCAGGAAGCGCCAACCCAGAAAAAATGGTGTCTGTTCCTTAAATACCCCTACCCAGAATGTCCGGCGTGTGAACCACTCCCACCGAATAACTTCTGAGCAAAGAGTAGTCAATATGTTCGACCAGACTGTATTTCCCACATCCACCAGTGATGACAGCACCACCCATGGTTGGATGGAAATCTGCACAGTCCAGCCAAACTGGTACAGAAACCATTAAATTTAGGCAATAATAAGTTGAGCCTAACTGTAGCTTCAACTAATTTAAATTTCAAAAGAATAGCGACCTAATCACCAGGTGAAAATAAAGGGGAAAAAAAAGCCTAAAAACAAAACGAATGCAGCCAAAACATCTAAGAATTGGTAAGCTGTGGGCAACGCGCTCTGTGATGGCTGTGTCCTCGGGACACAGCCATCACAGATCGGAGTAAAGAGCCAATCAACGGCTCTTTACCACATGATCAGCTGTGTCCAATAACAGCAGATCACGATGTAAACACATTTGCCAGTTATTGGCATTCCTTTCCTCACACTGTCACAGCGTGAGGAGAGGAGAGAGCTGGTAACCAGCTAGTGTGAAGGGGGACATCTGCACTGATCAACAGGGCACTGATCATCAGTGTCCTGACGATCAGTGCAGCCCCAACAGTGCCCAATAATGCTGCTAATCAGTGCCACCTATCAGTGCTCATCAGTGCCGCCAATCAGTGCTGCCTATCAGTGCCCACCTGTGCAGCCTCATCAGTGCCTCCCCATCAGTGCCCACCAGTGTGGCCTCATCAGTGCCCATCAGTGCTGCCTCATAAGCTCACATCAATGAAGGAGAAAAATTACCTGTTTGCAAAATTTTATAACAGAAACTAAGAAAAATGTATTTTTTTTTCAAAATTGTTGGTCTTTTTTCATTTGTTTAGCAAAAAATAAAAACCCAGTGGTGATTAAATACCACCAAAGAAAGCTCTATTTGAAAAAAATTATAAAAATGTAATATGGGTACAGTGCTGCATGACCGCATTTGTCATTCAAAGTGCGACAGCGCTGAAAGCTGAAAATTGGCTTGGGCAGGAAGGAGGGAAAAGTGCCCAGTAGGCAACTGGTTAAACAAAAATGACAAGGTCCAAAAGTGTCCATGTAGCCATATTAGGTAAATGATGTCACCAGCATCCCCACCCCTTTGATATGTGCAGCTGCAGGCTGGTGAATTTCACCACCACAGCTGATTGGTATGGCGGGCGGCCTATTCAGCCTCTTCCTATCGGCATACTCTTGCTCCAGCATGGACTGCATATCGTTGCTTCATTATGGTGACAACAGCAAAACATGCTTTTGGATTGTGTAGTCCCCACCAGGGGCACTTGTGGCAGAGTGAAAACGTGGGGGCACAATTTGCAGACAGTCCCTATCCTTTAATAAAAATGTTAGTGCTTTAGTTTATATCTACATTAACAGAACTTTACATTTTCCATACCTGGATGTGGATTGCATACCTCCCAACATTTTGAGATGGGAATGAGGGACATCTACTAACAAATGTATGTTGGCATAGGACACGCCCCCTGCCACACCCACTTAAAGGAGAATTAACCAAAAAAAAAGGTTAATTAAATCCACAAGGACTTTTTTTTACTACTATTATTCCTTAATATTGGCTTTTAAAATGTAAAAATGCAGCAATTTAGAATTTGGATGAAAAGATAAAAAAGATAAAAAGTGCATTCTATATACAACTATATACAGTGGGGACGGAAAGTATTCAGACCCCCTTAAATTTTTTACTCTTTGTTATATTGCAGCCATTTGCTAATATCATTTAAGTTCATTTTTTTTCCTCATTAATGTACACACAGCACCCCATATTGACAGAATAACACAGAATTGTTGCAATTTTTGCAGATTTATTAAAAAAGAAAAACTCAAATATCACATGGTCCTAAGTATTCAGACCCTTTGCTGTGACACTCATATATTTAACTCAGGTGCTGTCCATTTCTTCTGATCATCCTTGAGATGGTTCTACACCTTCATTTGAGTCCAGCTGTGTTTGATTATACTGATTGGACTTGATTAGGAAAGCCACACACCTGTCTATATAAGACCTTACAGCTCACAGTGCATGTCGGAGCAAATGAGAATCATGAGGTCAAAGGAACTGCCTGAAGAGCTCAGAGACAGAATTGTGGCAAGGCACAGATCTGGCCAAGGTTACAAAAAATGTCTGCTGCACTTAAGGTTCCTAAGAGCACAGTGGCCTCCATAATCCTTAAATGGAAGACGTTTGGGGCGACCAGAACCCTTCCTAGAGCTGGCCATCTGGCCAAACTGAGCTATCGGGGGAGAAGAGCCTTGGTGAGAGAGGTAAAGAAGAACCCAAAGATCACTGTGGCTGAGCTCCATACATGCAGTCGGGAGATGGGAGAAAGTTGTAGAGAGTCAACCATCACTGCAGCCCTCCACCAGTCGGGGCTTTATGGCAGAGTGGCCCGACGGAAGCCTCTCCTCAGTGCAAGACACATGAAAGCCCGCATGGAGTTTGCTAAAAAACACCTGAAGGACTCCAAGATGGTGAGAAATAAGATTCTTTGGTCTGATGAGACCAAGATAGAACTTTTTGGCCTTAATTCTAAGCGGTATGTGTGGAGAAAACCAGGCACTGCTCATCACCTGTCCAATACAGTCCCAACAGTGAAGCATGGTGGATCATCATCAGCATCATGCTGTGGGGGTGTTTTTCAGCTGCAGGGACAGGATGACTGGTTGCAATCGAGGGAAAGATGAATGCGGCCAAGTACAGGGATATCCTGGACGAAAACCTTCTCCAGAGTGCTCAGGACCTCAGACTGGGCCAAAGGTTTACCTTCCAACAAGACAATGACCCTAAGCACACAGCTAAAATAACGAAGGAGTGGCTTCACAACAACTCCGTGACTGTTCTTGAATGGCCCAGCCAGAGCCCTGACTTAAACCCAATTGAGCATCTCTGGAGATACCTAAAAATGGCCGTCCACCAACGTTTACCATCCAACCTGACAGAACTGGAGAGGATCTGCAAGGAGGAATGGCAGAGGATCCCCAAATCCAGGTGTGAAAAACTTGTTGCATCTTTCCCAAAAAGACTCATGGCTGTATTAGATCAAAAGGGTGCTTCTACTAAATACTGAGCAAAGGGTCTGAATACTTAGGACCATGTGATATTTCAGTTTTTCTTTTTTAATAAATCTGCAAAAATTTCAACAATTTTTGTGTTTTTCTGTCAATATGGGGTGCTGTGTGTACAATATGGGGTGCTGTGTGTACATTAATGAGGAAAAAAATGAACTTAAATGATTTTAGCAAATGGCTGCAATATAACAGAGTGAAAAATGTAAGGGGGTCTGAATACTTTCCGTCCCCATTGTAGATCAGACCAAATTGAGGGACAAATGAGGTGGAATGAGGGAACAGAGGGACATTGCTCCAAATTGGGGACAGTCCCTCCAAATCAGGGACAGTTGGGAGGTATGGGATTGTGTTTAGTCTGGCACATGGTCTTTGTGCTGATTAGATGAGAACCTTGCAGGACCCCTTCATGCCAGTATCGGGTCACTTGCTACTCTGATTGCCATCATACGAGTGCACATAGCCAGTGATCTGGCAGGAACATGCTGTATGCCCCCTGTGAACAAGAGATTCATTTTTCTAAACATTGGTAAGCAAAAATGTGTTTAACCAGAAATTGCTCTCATTTTCTCCCTAGCAAGTATGAATCAAATGGTTTCTTCTGTTTCCACACATTGCCCCTGGTGGCAATTCTATCTATGCTAAAAAAGAAAAGGGAAAAAAAAAAAAAAGCATTAAAATGAATGAGTTTCGAAGGCTGCGTGGAAGTCTGCAGTTTCCCAGCTGGGCTCTTACGAGGCAATCTAACTGTTGTACATTCATTTTAGGAACTTTCCAGAGCCTGTAAATACATGGTCTAAATGGCAGATTAACACTAAGCTCTAGGCGAAAGTTCGTCTTTTTTTTTTTTTGGCTTTCCCATTGCACATACCTGGCCCTTTTGTAATATTTTATCATCTTTGCCTCTGGTATTGTACCTGGTGTCTAAGCAGACAATGGTTATTGATGAGGATTACTACCAAGATTCACTCTTCCGGAGATCTACCTAATGGGACCTTGTAATCATTTTTGATGGTCAGATTATTAGTGGATCTGTTGGCATTGAAGTGAGCTGGTCTATATATAGCCTTAATAATATATGACTAAGCCTGGGCGGGGTGAAGGCAGTGATGCCAACCCCCTGGAATGAAATTTACTGACAGAATGGCCAAATTTACAAACGGCACCAATTTTTTTTTTACTGGCAAAAATCATGAATTTTACTAACAGAACCACATTTTTTTTTACTGCAATAAAGTACATAAAATGGCAGTTTTCAGTGAAAAACAGTGCAAATATCAATGTTTCAACTATAAACATATAGCTAGTGCTATTAGCAATGTGTTTAAGTTAAATAAAAGTCCAATAAATAAATAGAAATACATTAAAAAAAATCTATTTATCTATTTACATGAAGGTCAGGTTAAAATAACTCAGCCAGCACAGAGTTCCCCCATACATCAGAGTGTGCAGGATTCCCCCTTACAGTGCAGGTGAACTTATGTAAAGGGGAACGCTGCAGATCATTATCTAAGGGGGAACTCTGATGTGGGGGGGGGGGGGTGCTCTGGTGACCAGAGACCACCTTATATCAGAGTTCACTGCATTCCCCTTTACATCAGATTTCCCACTTACTGTACATCAGTGTCTGCAGCATTGTCCTTTACATCAGAGTTCCCCTTTACATCAGGGTCTACAGAGTTCCCCCTTGCACTGTAAGGGGGAATCATGCTGACTCTGATGTAAAGGGGAATGACTGGGAACTCTGATGTGGGGGGGGGGGGACTCTGGTGACCAGAGACCACCTTCCACAGAGTAAATACACTAAGGTAAGGGGGGGGGGTTACTGATATGAGGAGGAACCTTTATATCGGTGCCCCCTTACATTTTTGTATTCACTCCCCCTTACATCAGTGACACCCCTCAGACTGACCTGGTGGCACTGTTACTGACCTCCTCTCAGGTGCACCATGCAGGACTCGGTCAGACAGTTCAGCTTGGCGGCTCTGGTTTTAGCCTATAGTCTCCTCTCCACAAATGTCTGACTCCTGTGATCCCCATCCTGGCCGCGCTTTCACTAAGTGGTTAGAGGCTGCAGGAATGAGGTGGTTAGAGGCTGCAGACATGATACAGGAAGTGGTTAAAGGCTGCAGGCATGATACAGGAATGGGTTAGAGTCTGCGGACAGTATACAGGAGGAGGTGGTTTGAGGGTAAGGACATCACATACAGTGGGGACGGAAAGTATTCAGACCCCCTTAAATTTTTCACTCTTTGTTATATTGCAGCCATTTGCTAAAATCATTTAAGTTCATTTTTTTCCTCATTAATGTACACACAGCACCCCATATTGTACACACAGCACCCCATATTGACAGAATAACACAGAATTGTTGACATTTTTGCAGATTTATTAAAAAAGAAAAACTGAAATATCACATGGTCCTAAGTATTCAGACCCTTTGCTCAGTATTTAGTAGAAGCACCATTTTGATCTAATACAGCCATGAGTCTTTTTGGGAAAGATGCAACAAGTTTTTCACACCTGGATTTGGGGATCCTCTGCCATTCCTCCTTGCAGATCCTCTCCAGTTCTGTCAGGTTGGATGGTAAATGTTGGTAAACATTTTAAGGTCTCTCCAGAGATGCTCAATTGGGCTTAAGTCAGGGCTCTGGCTGGGCCATTTAAGAACAGTCAGAGTTGTTGTGAAGCCACTCCTTCGTTATTTTAGCTGTTTGCTTAGGGTCCTTGTCTTGTTGGAAGGTAAACCTTCGGCCCAGTCTGAGGTCCTGAGCACTCTGGAGAAGGTTTTCGTCCAGGATATCCCTGTACTTGGCCGCATTCATCTTTCCCTCGATTGCAACCAGTCGTCCTGTCCCTGCAGCTGAAAAACACCCCCACAGCATGATGCTGCCACCACCATGCTTCACTGTTGGGACTGTATTGGACAGGTGATGAGCAGTGCCTGGCTTTCTCCACACATACCGCTTAGAATTAAGGCCAAAAAGTTCCATCTTGGTCTCATCAGACCAAATAATCTAATTTCTCACCATCTTGGAGTCCATCAGGTGTTTTTTTAGCAAACTCCATGCGGCTTTCATGTGTCTTGCACTGAGGAGAGGCTTCCGTCGGGCCACTCTGCCATAAAGCCCTGACTGGTGGAGGGCTGCAGTGATGGTTGACAGTCTACAACTTTCTCCAATCTCCCGACTGCATCTCTGGAGCTCAGCCACAGTGATCTTTGGGTTCTTCTTTACCTCTCTCACCAAGGCTCTTCTCCCCCGATAGCTCAGTTTGGCTGGAGGGCCAGCTCTAGGAAGGGTTCTGGTCATCCCAAACGTCTTCCATTTAAGGATTATGGAGGCCATTGTGCTCTTAAGAACCTTAAGTGCAGCAGAAATTTTAAGGGTTTAAATTAAAATGAAGGGCAAATTTAAATGATTTTAGCAAATGGCTGCAATATAACAAAGAGTAAAAAATGTAAGGGGGTCTGAATACTTTCCGTCCCCACTGTAGATACAGCAGCCATGGATGGATGGATGTTGCAGGGGTCCGGTCTCCAGGACACAGTGTGGCTGTGCTCACAGTGGCATGGTGGGAGTCTTTCTCCAGCAGCCACAGTGGGTATAGAAAAGAATCACCCCCCCCCCTTTTAAAATAATCACATTTTGTTGCTTTCCAGCCTAAAATGAAAACAAACACAGTTTTTGTTTTATCCAGCTGCATTTACTCAGTGCAACTTATAACATCCAAGTGAAAGATATAACACCAACATGTCAGGAAAAAAAAATCAAAAACAGAATCACTTAGAAAAAGGGATCGTGTCAGGATTTTGTTGAACCACCTTTTGCTTCAACTCCAGCCTTTAGTCTGTTGGGATATGTCTCTACTAACTTTGCACATCTAGACTTTGCAATAATTGTCCACTCTTCTTTGCAGAACCGCTCAAGTTCAGTTAAATTTGATGGTGACCGTTTGTGGACTGCAGTTTTCAAGTCATTCCACAGATTTTCAATGGGGTTTAAGTCTGGGCTCTGACTAGGCCATGCAAGGACAATCACCTTTTTCTCCTTCAACCCCTGTGTGCTCATTTTTGCTGTGTGCTTTGGGTCATTGTCATGTTGGAAGGTAAACCTTCTTCCCATTGACAACTTTTTAGCAGAGGGCAGCAGATTTTCCTCAAGAATTTTACGGTATTCATTTCTCTTTCTATCCTGACAAGTGCTCCAGTTCCTGCTTCAGAGAAACACCCCCATAACAGGATATTACCAACTCCCATACCAGGATACCACCTCCATGCTTTACTCAGGGCCATCTTTAACCTTGATTGGACGCTGGGCAGACGTTTTCTTGGTCCCCCTTCCATGTGATTTCGCTCTCCATCTGCTCTGAGACATACAATAAATAGGAGCTAGACTCAAAATCAGATTACTGAATCAGATCAGGCAGCGATTGCGATTGGTTGCCAGAGGTTACAGTGTATCATTACTGCTCACTGAATGGCTGCTAGTGGTTACAGCACACATTATGGCTCTCTGATTATTTGCTAGGGGTTACAGCACATGACTTCTGCTTGTTGATTGGTTGCTAGAGATTACTGTACATCAATACTGATCACAGATTGGTTGCTAGAGGTTACTGGACATCCTTACCACTCATTAATTGGTTGCTAGAGGTTTCTGCACATTATTACTGCTCACCGGTTGCTAGAGGCTAGTGCACATCATTACTACTCACTGACTGGTTGCTAAAAGTTACAGGACATCATCTCCTCACTTCCTGCACACCATGGACTGGGGAGGTGAGGAGGCCCATCAATAGACAGAAAACTCCTAGGGATCCTAAGACTCCTGGGACCAGTGGCAATGCTGGGCGAGGGGGGTGTGATCAGTGGAAATGCTGGTGGATTGATGGGATCAGTGGCAGTGGTTGGGGGGTGGGATTAGTTAGGAGGCAGTACACTGTGGCAAATTCTTAATCATGTAGAGCAAAGCTGGAAATCTTTGGCAAGTATGTAGTGGGGGATTCTACAGTGACCACCAATGTGAGGAGGGATTTATACTGACCACCAATGTGGGGGGAATTTGCACTGACCACCATGTAACTGAGTATTTTTTCCACCCACCAATATAAAGAGGGATTTCTACACGGACACCAATGTAATAGGAGCATTTACACCAACCACCAGTGTAAGGGGGAATATACGAAGACCTTCATGTAAGGGGGAAGTTACAACCATTGTCGAGGAGATTTGTACAGACCACCAATGTAAGATGACACTTCTACACCAACCACCAATGTTAGGGGGGGATTTAACATGATCACCAGTGTAAGGGCAATTAAAGGGAAATGTACACTGATCACCAATTTAATGAAGAATTTACATTGATAACCAATGTAAGGGGGACCTTCACGCTTGTCACTAGTGTGAATGAAAGGATTGTACACCAAGCCCCAATGAGAAGATTTACACTGACCACCAATGTAACTGAGACATTTAGCCTGCGTTCACATTTATTTGTGTTGGGAATGCATGCAAAATCACTTTCCTGACACCACAGAAATGTGCAGTCCTTTAGCAGATAAACAGCAGTGCCATTAATTATTAATGACACCCTCACGCATCTGCTGAGATGTGGGTATTCACATCCACCAAAATTCACAATGCTGTGGCACCATGTTATTTTGAAAAAGAGTTCCACCTTCAATTTTCTTACCTTTGCAGAAAAGACTTCAGACTGGGGCATAGGTTCAGCTTCCAGCAGGACAACGACTCTACACATACAGCCAGAGCTACAATGGAATGGTTTAGATCAAAGCATATTCATGTTACAATGGTCCAGTCAAAGTCCAGACCTAAATACAATTGGGGATCTGTGGCAAGACTTGAAAATTGCTGTTCACAGACGCTCTCCATCCAATCTGACAGAGCTTGAGCTATTTTGCAAAGAAGAATGGGCAAAAATGTCCCCCTCTAGATGTGCAAAGCTGGTAGAGACATCTCCAAAAAGACTTGCAGCCTTAATTGCAGTGAAAGGGGGTTCTACAAAGTATTGACTCCGGGGGGGCTGAATACAAATGCACGCCACATATCTGTTTGTAAAAAAAAATTGAAAACCATTTATCATTTTCCTTACATTTCACAATTATGTGCCACTTTGTGTTGGTCTATCACATAAAATCCCAATAAAATACATTTACGTTTTTAGCTGAAACATGACAAAATGTGGAAAATTTCAAGGGGTATGAATACTTTTTCAAGGCACTGCATATGTGACATTGAGGCCAGTGGACAGAACTACTGAGCACTTCTTAGAACATGAGAAGTAAACACTTCTGGAAGCATTAAAGGATAGATAGATAGATAGATAGATAGATAAATAGATAGATAGATAGATAGATAGATAGATAGATAGATAGATAGATAGATAGATAGATAGATAGATAGATAGATAGATAGATAGATAGATAGATAGATAGATAGATAGATAGATAGATAGATAGATAGATAGATAGATAAAGGATATTTATGACAATTGCGCGGTCATACAACAATGTACCCAAATGAATTTTTTATCATTTTTTTTTCACAAAAATAGAGCTTTCTTTTGATGGTATTTAATCACTACTGGAGTTTTTATTTTTTGCTAAACAAACAAAAAAGACGGAAAATTAAAAAAAAACAAAAAACAAAAAACTGTTTTCATAGTTTGTTATAAAGTTTTGCAAACAGGTCATTTTTCTCCTTCATTGATATGCGCTGATGAGGCTGCACTGATGCGCTGCACTGATAGGCACATATAAGGCGGCACTGATGAGGCGGCACTGATGGGCACTGATAGGTGGCACTGATGAGCACTGGTAAGTAACACTGATAGGCAGCACTGGTGATGAGGCATTGATTGGATTTGATAGGTGGCATTGATAGGTGGCGCTGGTGGGTACTGGTAGGCGGCACTGTTGTGCACTGGTAGGTGGCACTGGCAGATGGCACAGGTGGGCACAGATGCTTTCCTTGATCGGGACCAATGTCCCTCTGACAGCCGCTGGTGATCGGCTTTTTTTTTTCTCCTCACGCTGTCAGTGTGAGGAGAAAAAAATAGCCGATTACTGGCTCTGTTTTCATCACATGATCAGCTGTCATTGGCTGACAGCTGATCACGTGGTAAGGGGTCGGATCTATGATCAGCCGAGTTTTATTGACTCACTGATCACAGAGCGCGCCCTGCAGGGGGGCACAGGCCGCTCGAGCACGGGATGACGTCATAGGATGGCCTCCCGGCAAAGTAGGTCCACGCTGTAGCCGTCATTCGGCTATGGCGCGGACGGGAAGTACAGTAGCCTAAGAGGGATCGCTTTGACACAGTTGGCCAGTTTGAACATGTATTGCAAGATAAACAAAAGCAGAATCCCTGGTTTACGCAAAATTTACATAGAAATATTTTGTAAAAAGGTTCATTCAGAATACTCAATGACATCAGTCTACTAAAATGGCCACTTGTAGATTCCATCGGACGCCCATGGGACATGGTGACAACACATGAGCCCAGTTAGTAGGAGAGGAGAGGGTGTTGTCACAATCTAGCTGAAAGTGCCTGAACAAGGACCTTCCTGGCAGGATCACCAAGGATTATTTTAATGAAGGATGGAGATTTTTAAAAATATTAGAAAATGACTTTTGAGAATTTAATGACTGGGATACAAATACTCAATACTCAATCCAGCCTTTCGTTCCACCTTGTATTTGAATCACTGATTTTGAAATCAATGGCCGGCACGCCTTGGTTGCCTTGGACCCAGGCCTGGCTTTCAACTGACTTCCACCACTATCCTGTATAAGCCCACCTTTATAGTGCACAATGGCATCATTTGCTTTACTTTTTGAATTTGGCCCGATTCTTCTGTAAATCAGCCAAATGTTTCAGACAAATGTTTCCGACAGATATAGCCTTTATTTCTACATTTCCATTTCTCTGCGGCCGAAGCTATGGATTAACATGTCAAAGTGAATAAAGCCTCAGACATTGGGACAAGAGAAAAGCATATCCATTCCATGGCAAGGATTAGATGTTTTTTTTTTTTATTTCGTCGGAATGTGTCAGACAAGTCAATAGGCTGTATAAAGGTGTCAAAAATACAAACTAGAAAATCAGGTGATAATTGTATTCAGGTACACAGAAAGCTCAGGATGAGAGCTGTTGACAGAAGAAATTGTGCTAATTCTGTTTACACCACGCGTACCTGCTTGTTCAACATATTGCAGTGCGATTAGCTTTGTCTTAGGTAGAAGTTAAAGTGAAACTCCAGTTTTGTTGATTGTAAAAAAAACAGTCAACTCCAGTTCAGAGCTACACATTGCAAGAATTTTACCAAATTCCATTGAAGAGCCTTAATGTGGTTTTAACTGTATTTTTTTTCCCCTAAAATAAAAAAGGATGCCATGCTCACCTGATGTTTACAATGGTATTGCACAGAGCAGCTCCGAGTCCTTACCTACTCATTTGGGGTCCTCCACTGGGACTCTTCAAATCTCCGAGTGCCTCCGAGTGTTGGGGGGGTACCCGTGCGGCTCTGTTACTTTCAATTTATACAGTGCCTTGATAAAGTATTCATACCCCTTGACATTTTCCACATTTTGTCATGTTACAACCAAAAACGTAAATGTATTTTATTGGGATTTTATGTGATAGACCAACACAAAGTGGCACATAATTGTGAAGTGGAAGGAAAATGATAAATGGTTTTCATTTATTTTTACAAATTAATATCTGAAAAGCGTGGCGTGCATTTGTATTCAGCCCCCCCGCAGTCATTACTTTGTAGAACCTCCTTTCACTGCAGATACAGCTGCAAGTCTTTTTGGGGATGTCTCTACCAGCTTTGCACATCTAGAGAGTGACATTTTTGCTCATTCTTCTTTGCAAAATAGCTCAAGCTCTGTCAGATTGGATGGAGAGCGTCTGTGAACAGCAATTTTCAAGTCTTGCCACAGATTCTCAATTGGATTTAGGTCTGGACTTGACTGGCCCATTCAAACACATTAATATGCTTTGATCTAAACCATTCCATGTAGCTCTGGCTGTATGTTTAGGGTTGTTGTCCTGCTGGAAGGTGAACCTCTGCCCCAGTCTCAAGCCTTTTGCAGACTCTAACAGGTTTTCTTCTAGGATTGTCCTGTATTTGGCGCCATCCATCTTCCCATCAACTCTGACCAGCTTCCCTGTCCCTGATGAAGAAAAGCATGCCCACAACATGATGCTGCCACCACCATGTTTCACGGTCGGGATGGTGTGTTCGAGGTGATGTGGGTGTTGGTTTTCTGCCACACATAACATTTTTCTTTTAGGCCAAAAAGTTTAATTTTGGTCTCATCTGACCAGAGCACCTTCTTCCACATGTTTGCTGTGTCCCCCACATGGCTTCTCACAAACTGCAAACAGGACTTCTTATAGCTTTCTTTCAACAATGACTTTCTTCTTTCCACTCTTCTATAAAGACCAGATTTGTAGAGTACACGACTAATAGTTGTCCCGTGGACAGATTCTTCCACCTGAGCTGTGGATCTCTGCAGCACCTCCACAGTTATCATGGGCCTCTTGGCTCTTCTCTGATGAATGCTCTTCTTGCCCGGCCTGTCAGTTTAGGTGGACGGCCAAGTCTTGATAGGTTTGCAGTTGTGCCATACTCTTTCCATTTGATTGAACAGTGCCCTGTGATATGTTTGAAGCTTGGGATATTTTTTTATAACCTAACCCTGCTTTGAACTTCTCCACAATTTTATCCCTGACCTGTCTGGTGTGTTCCTTTGCCTTCATGATGCTGTTTGTTCACTAAGGTTCTCTAACAAACCTCTGAGGGCTTCACGGAACAGCTGTATTTATACTAAGATTAAATTACACACAGGTGGACTCTATTTACTAATTAGGTGACTTCTGAAGGCAATTGGTTCCACTAGATTTTAGTTAGGGGTATCAGAGTAAAGGGGGCTGAATACAAATGCACGCCACACTTTTCACATTTTTTTTGTAAAAAATGTTAAAAAAAACATTTCTCATTTTCCTTCCACTTCACAATTATGTGCCACTTTGTGTTGGTCTATCACATAAAATCCCAATAAAATACATTTACGTTTTTGGTTGTAACATGACAAAAGGTGGAAAATTTCAAGGGGTATGAATACTTTTTGAAGGCACTATATATTATTTCTTTAATTTTTGTCTATGTTGCTGACAGGGACTTCCACTTCCACTCTGGTAAAATAACTAGCACAGGAAGTGAAAGTAACTCTCGTTAATGGAGACCCAGGTGGCAGTAAAAACCTGACAGGATTTCTAGCCCTTCCACACTCTGTCCAAACTTAGAAAATTAGTGACTGGACATACGCTTCAACCCGTTTGCTACTTCAGCCAGGACTGCCAACAGAGGGGTACCACCGGGCTTCCTGTAGGGGGCCCAGGCACACAGGGGAGCCCTGACCGGTGTTGCGGGACAGGAGGACAAATACAGAACAATGCACTGTGTCTGTGTGTTTCCCTCCAGCAGCTGAAAGCTGGTTTCTCCTCCTCTACCTGCCGCTGACTTTCAGCTGCTGGAGGGGGACACACAGACACAGTGTATTGTTCTGTAATTGCCTCTTTCCCCCTCCTGTCAGACCGATCCCCCTCTGTGTGCTGCCCACATATGCTTCCCCTCTGTGTGCCCGGGCCCGCTCTCATCTACCTGCAGTGCTGTCAGGTTCACTCTCCTGCCGGCTGCTGCAGGTACACAGGGGGATGGAGAGTGGGGGAAGAGGCCGGCAAATATATATTCCTTTTTTGAATTGGACACAGTAAGAGGTCGCTATCGATCGCGACTGTGTCCATTCAAAACTAAAGCAGAGTAAACTGATTCACATTGTACACACTGATTCACATTGTACAGGCCACAGCACCTGTGAATGAGCCCCAAGACCTAATTTATTCACATAACTTTATTAACTCAAGGCAATTTTATCTTTTAGATTTAGCAAGAATTTTGTAAGTTATGTTATGTTTGTGTACGCTAATACTGATTTCCGTGTCATATAGGCTGTAACGGCAGCCCTGACTGCAGCTGTACAACCGTTGTGGTTTGTTTACATGTTGCTATGGGGGCACTCATACAGGCACGCTCCTGAGCTGGGCTGTGTGCGCCTATAGACACACACACACACCACCCCCTCCTCACAGGTTTTGACTGACAGCAACAGCTGCCAATGGCTCCCGCTGCTCTCAGTAAAGCCTGTGCATTCAGGAAGAGAAGAGAGCAGGGCTGCTGGGAGGGACAGCGATGGATCGATTGTAGTGTTAGGTACGTTTTTAAGGGGGGGTGTACACACATTGAAAGGTTTTTTACTTTAATACAGAGAATGCATTAAAGTAAAACATTTTTCCTTTAGATCCACTTTAATGCAGAGAATGCATTAAGGTCAAAAACACCTAGTGTTTAGTACTAGCAAAACGAACCCCTCCTATCCTGTTCAGCCAAGGAAGCTGACATCTTAGCCCCTGTTTGATCTGCAGATGCAATGGTGCTGCACATAAGATCAGTTATGCCACCAGATATTTGATGGCTTGGCAGTTCGGTTGAGAGTTACCAGCAACTACGGCAGTTATCATTCCTGATATTCCTTAAATGTAACTGTTTTGGGAGCTGAGATCTCGGAAGAAATGCCGAGGGCAAAATCTCAGCTCCCTTGGCGTAGACCGGGCAGCGATACAGGGACCTCGTTCTAAGGTACAGTATCTCACAAAAGTGAGTACACCCCTCACATTTTTGTAAATATTTTATTATATCTTTTCATGCGATAACACTGCTACAATGTAAAATAGTGAGTGTACAACTTGTATAACAGTGTAAATTTGCTGTCCCCTCAAAATAACTCAACACACAGCCATTAATGTCTAAACCGCTGGCAACAAAAGTGAGTACACCCCTAAGTGAAAATGTCCAAATTGGGCCCCAAGTGTCAATATTTTGTGTGGCCGCCATTATTTTCCAGCATTGCCTTAACCCTCTTGGACATGGAGTTCACCAGAGCTTCACAGGTTGTCACTGGAGTCCTCTTCCACTCCTCTATGATGACATCACGGAGCTGATGGATGTTAGAGACCTTGCGCTCCTCCACCTTCCGTTTGAGGATGTCCCACAGATGCTCAATAGGGTTTAGCTCTGTAGACATGCTTGGCCAGTCCATCACGTTTACCCTCAGCTTCTTTAGCAAGGTTGTGGTCATCTTGGAAGTTTGTTTAGGGTCGTTATCATGTCGTAATACTGCCCTGCAGCCCAGTCTCTAAAGGTAGGGAATCATTCTCTGTTTCAATATGTCACAGTACATGTTGGCATTCATGGTTCCCTCAATGAACTGTAGCTCCCCATTGCCGGCAGCACTCATGCAGCCCCAGACCATGACACTCCCACCACCATGCTTGACTGTAGGCAAGACACACTTGTCTTTGTACTCCTCACCTGGTTGCCCCCACACACACTTGACACCATCTGAACCAAATAAGTTTTATCTTGGTGTCATCAGACCACAGGACATGGTTCCAGTAATCCATGTCCTTAGTCTGCTTGTCTTCAGCAAACTGTTTGCGGGCTTTCTTGTGCATCATCTCTAGAAGAGGCTTCCTTCTGGGACGACAGCCATGCAGACCAATTTGATGCAGTGTGGGGCGTATGGTCTGAGCACTGACAGGCTGACCCCCCACCCCTTCAACCTCTGCAGCAATGCTGGCAGCACTCATACGTCTATTTCCCAAAGACAACCTCTGGATATGACGCTGAGCACGTGCACTCAACTTCTTTGGTCGAGACATGGCGAGGCCTGTTCTGAGTGGAACCTGTCCTGTTAAACAGCTGTATCGTCTTGGCCACCATGCTGCAGCTCAGTTTCAGGGTCTTGGCAATTTTCTTATAGCCTAGGCCATGTAGAGCAACGATTCTTTCTTTTTTTCAGATCCTCAGAGAGTTCTTTGCCATGAGGTGCCATGTTGAACTCCTAGTGACCAGTATGAGACAGTGAGAGTGATAACACCAAATTTAACACACCTGCTCCCCATTCACACCCGAGACCTTGTAACACTAACGAGTCACATGACACCGGGGAGGGAAAATGGCCAATTGGGCCCAATTTGGACATTTTAACTTAGGGGTGTAATTACTTTTGTTTGCCAGCGATTTAGACATTAATGGCTGTGTGTTGATTTATTTTGAGGGGACAGCAAATTTACACTGTTATACAAGCTGTACACTCACTACTTTACATTGTAGCAAAGTGTCATTTCTTCGGTGTTGTCACATGAAAAGATATGATAAAATATTTACAAAATGTGAGAGGTGTTCTCACTTTTGTGAGATACTGTAAGTATTTCATAATGAGCTAGTATGCGGTGCATACTAGCTCACTATGCCTTTGCCTTTACAGGATTTTTTTTATTTTTTTGACATGTGCGGGTATATAACTGCTTTAAGGTGAGCTTGTTATTGCTGGACAGGGCTGATGCTGTCCAGAGTGGTACTGGAGTTCTATTCTTTCAGGGACAAGTGCCTGGCACATAGGCAGGCAGTGAGGCTCGAAGCTGTACCACTGCTCCTGAGCGCACTAAAACATGAGGGTTGGACGCTTTTTTTCAATGATATATAAATCAACATTTAGATTTTAACACGTGTCCTTTTTCTGGGCTGGTTGTTTTTAATGTAAAAAAAATATTACCACCTTACAGTAATATATTAATAATTTAAATACCTTGTTTCTGTCTTGTTTCAATAAAACTGAGGAAAAAAATTCAGTTGATGGAATCGAAAATCCTGTTTTGACTAGATTCAATTGGAACTGACAAATGAAGGAAGGATCAAATGTAATTTCATTTTTGATTTGACCTGAAAAAAAAAGTATTGAATGTAATTTTAAAACCACATTTAAAACTCAATTATTCTCAGACTGAGGTGGAATAACATATCATTTGGGTTGTATAACTAAAACTAGTGAAATTGTTTAATATTTGGACTGTATTGTTTCTGTTGACCCTAAATTGAAAGCAAACTTACTTATATGTCCTTAAAGTGGTGTTCCGGCCGAAATTATACTTTTTAAATAAAAATACCCCTATAAGACACAAGCTTAATGTATTCTAGTAAAGTTAGTCTGTAAACTAAGGTCTGTTTTGTTAGTTTATAGCAGCAATTTGTTATTTTATAAACTTACAGCAGGCCGTGGCCATCTTAAGTGTGGGCATCTGAAGCCAGACTGTATTTTTTCCTGGATCTCATCCTTGCAGATCTCGCACATGCTCAGTGCAGCACAAGCAGTGTAATAGGTTTCAGGTCAGGTTTCCATAGCAACGGCAGTTTCAGAGGAAGTTGCCGCCCCTTCCCAGAAGGCATTGCAAACAGGAAATGATGCGATGGGCCGCGGCCAGGGAGGAGGAAGTGAAAAATGAATACAGCAGATATACAGTAGGTGCTGAAAAAAAATAAATAAATATCCAATTTGTTTACAGTGCGCAGTTTAGTGAGGGATGCTGAAGAGTTGTAAAAGTGGGTGGAACTCCACTTTAAAGTGGTTGTTAAGCCACTCAAACCTGTATACACCATCAGCATTGCCTCCTATTGTAGTATTCCCCTCTGTGTATGATTTATAAAAATAAAGGATGCAAATACGTAATTTCACTGCCGAGATTGCGATCACATGACTGTCCGGCTTTCTCCTTTCCTCCTCTGAGAGATGCAGTGGGCGGGGCTGAGATTCCTCTGCTGATGTCAGTCTGGAGGGGAGGAGGAGAGAGCTGGCTGGTCATGTGATCACAATCTCAGCTCTTAAATGAGGTATTTGCAGCATTTATATTTATAAATCATTCACAGAGGGGGACACTGCAATGGGAGGCAGTGCTGATGGTGTATACAGGTTAGTGTTATGAGAGCAGCAGGAGGGGCGGCTCACACACAGGCAGAGAGGGGGGAGGGGGGAGGAGGACACAGGAGCAGAGAGGAGAGCAGATAGCAGGCTGCTGATGACAGAGGCATGTAAACTGACCACGGTGTCTGGTCTCAGCAGCCATGATACACTGTGGTCAGTTTACAGAGAGGTGGGGAGAAACTGGCAGGATCAGCCAGGTTTTTTAGGTGTTACAGGGGGCCAAATGACACAGGACAAGCACTGTGTCATATAACATGCTTTAAAGGAGCAGGATCCATTTTTTTGGGGTTAACAAATGCTTTAAACAATTTCTATACCCAAAAATGTAATACATTGCAGTTTACCAGTACTTAGATATTGTGTCCGCATGATGTTTTTTCAGGCTTCTCTGTTGGTTTGTTTTTACCTGGTGGTCCTGCCAGTAACACACTTTCTGTCTTAGGGTGACAGCGCTCAGTCATTGTACTGTATTTGTGCTGTCACCTTGGAGAGGTGGTGAGTTAGGACTACAGCACACCCCTCTTATTTATACCATAGTGGGGAGGGGTTCTGTAGTTCATGCACACTTCCTGATAATATTGAGTGCACTTATCGAACAGATAGGCATTTGTTTATAACAGACCAAATGGGAGGAAATAAGAGTTCATTGTTTAGCGATACCCCCGTAGGGGCTGCTGAGTGATGTGGCCCATCTGTCACCCTGCCCAGCGCGGCATTCATTTCCAGACACTCCAAGACAATGAACAAGTCCATCAGCTTTTTTTTTTGTATTTTATTGAGGGATTAGAACTTGCATGGGGTTAAGGAATTCACGAGATGCCCAGAAAATGATTCTTGCATGGTATGGGAGAATTCAGATATTCCCCTCCTGCACAACACTTGCTGCAGACTATCTCTCCTTCTCCCTCCAGCACAATTCTTCAGGCACAGCTAGCATATGGTTAGGCCTAACCCTGGTTTCAGCCAGGCTCTAGCAAAGCTCCCTATTAGAGGCAGGGACCGCGGGCTCCTAGAGTGTAGCAAAAGACAGTTCTGGTAATAGCTGCCCTCTTTGGTGGACTGCCGATCCCAGTCAGCCCTTTGCAGACCCTGACAGCCCTCCTGGCTGTAGTGGCCCAACTTCACTGCCAGTAACATCAGTCTCTCCCGCTGGCTCTACATCCATCTCTGACTGCATACTCCCAGTCCTCTCCGGCATGCCTCTCCCAGCTCTCCCGACTGTGCCTGCCACTCACCAACACCTGATGGATCCCTCCTGGAGACTTACCTGGCAGTATTGCCCGCTTTACTCTCCTGCTCCTGTTCAGGACACCCCTTGGGTATGTGTGGGGTTCCTGTTCAGCTCTGAGCCCCTGGCCCAAGGGCTCCCTCCAAGGCCCCGACAGCTTAATACTCCATCTCCAGTTCATCCACCCGAACAACTCCTCCCAGCTAGGCTGACTCCAGTATTTAAGGAGGTCACCCCCTGCCAATCCAGGTTGGGGATTGGTCAGGGCTCCTTGGAACACCCCAGACAGCTCCACCTCTCTTCCCCACCTTCCTTCTAGAAGCCTCTAGAAGCAGAAGGGAGGTAACCAAAAGATGAAACTAGCTGTGAATCAACAGCCTATTCTAATCCACTCCCCAGCCCCACAGATCAAAACAAACAGGCCTGGCTTTTAGCTAGGCATGCCTACATTTACCTGCACTGAAAAAAAAAATCTCTCTATCTCTAGCACCTACCTAAGGTAGAGGGTGCTACACTTGTTAGGGTTTAGATCAAAGCATATTCATATGTTAGAATTACCCAGTCAAAGTCCAGACCTAAATCCAATTGAGAATCTGTGGCGAGACTTGAAAATTGCTGTTCACAGATGCTCTCCATCCAATCTGGCAGAGCTTGCGATATTTTGCAAAGAAGAATGGGCAAAAATGTCACTCTCTAGATGTGCAATCCTGTTAGAGACATCCCCAAAATAAGAATTGCAGATGAATAGCCCAGATGAAGTCACGAGCGGTGACGTAGCGCGTAGGGCGTGGCGGAGAGCAGAAGCAAAACGGAAGTCACGTAAGGAGGCGCCTCAGACGCCGCTCCTTCTGTTTAATGCTATTTTAACATTTTTTTAATGTAAGAGACCACTTTTTAGATACTAATAAAGCAGATATATTCATCCTACTACACCATTGGAGGCTTCTTTCTCCCCCCCCCCCCATTTTCATTCCACCGGGCTGGTGGAGCCTGGGTGGAAAGTGTTTCTGAATAGGTATATCCTCACATGAAGATTGAGAAGGCAATAAATTCAGCCACCAACAGATGTTAAATCCAGATTACCATTACGTTACAACATACAGTGCCAACCAAAGACACCCATTGATGCCTGAATTTACTCCTCCTAAGGTGAGAGTTCTGAGAGCCTGATAATACCGGGACTTTCTATATGAAGATTATTATAAATATCTACTTATCTTTCCTACATATTTGATCCCAGCTTGTTCACCTTGTCACTTATGAACTTTATACTTTAATATCCATTGAATATCACGTTATTAGGACATTCATTTATTTTTAATAGCGTGTAATTGTTTTCCTCTTTGTTACACTGTATGCATTAGTCACTTTTCACATTATAAGGTGATAGATTTGATGCGCGAGATCTTTTTACTTCCACTGTTATAAGAGTGTAATGTGAACACTTTTGATTTTGCTGCAGTCTATATTAGACATTATCACACCACGTTTATCACAATTCCCTATGTTTGATTACGGTATTTTTGATATTTTGTTGTCACCATTCCATGATTTCTCGCATTAGCGCAAAGGACATTTCCACTTATGTCAAAACCAGGTGCCACCTGCTATCAGTCACTTCTGACAGGTTAACCACAGAATCTTGGGAGATGGACTGGTCCCTCAGCTCACAGAAGGTGACTGACAACCTCAGCTGTCCATGTTTCTCTATGAGACTGTGTAGAGCCTGGTGTGTGTCCTTTCTCTCCTCTCATGTCTCAGAGCACCATTCCCTGCCTGCTGGAGCTGAGAAATAGCCTTTGATCTGTGTGATTTAGAGGGCTGTAGAGGTGAGAACGCCACAAATAAACAGGTACAACTTATGTAAGAGTATTTTTTTCACCCCTGTGCAGGGGCGTCGCTAGGGGGTGGCTTTTGGGGCTATAGCCCCGAATCTGGGACCAATAGCCCCGAGTCTCTGCAGGGGTCCCCAAAGGGGAGGGGAGGCTCTCTGGGGACCCTTATGTAAGTGAGGGGCTCTCTGGGGACCCTGATGCAAGGGAGAGGCTCTCTGGGGCCCTGATTTTAAGGCAGAGGCTCTCTAAGGACCCAGATTTAAGGGGGAGGCTCTCTGACGACCCTAATGTAAGAGGGGCTCTCTGGGAAACCTGATGTAAATGGGGGGGCCCTCTGGGTACCCTGATGAAAGGGGGAGGCTCTCTGAGGACTCTGATGTAAGGAGGAGGCTCTCTGGGGACCCTGATGTAAGGGGGGGGGGGGCTCTCTGGGGACCCTGATGTAAGGGGGCTCTCTGGGGACCCTGATGTAAGTGGGGGGCTCTCTGGGGATATATATACACACACACACGTATATTACTGTATATACATGTGTATGCCTGCCCAAGCATATGACTTTCTTTACTACGCTGCTATAGGCTCTAGCCCCAGATCTTTTGTAGACCTAGCAACGCCCCTGCCCCTGTGTATCACCTGAGGGTTGTGACTTCAGTGGGCACATGTAAGGCCTTACAAATACTTTAAAGGAGAAGTACAGCCAATGCTTGTTTGACTGTACTTCTCCCGTGTGACTCGTTTTCAGCAGACGGCGGGCAGAAGTCCGCTGTCTGCTGACGTCACAGAGCCAGTCCATGACTATATGGCTGGGATCTGCCCACATGCCTGGACTGGCACAAGGCTCAGGCTCTCAGTGAGCCATTGAGAGCTTGAGCCGGCCGCTCCTGCCCACTCCACAGCCCAGTGCCCCGGTGAGCGAGGAGGGGGCAGAGACTGACAGTCAGCGGCTGTCTGCTCAGGGAGCTGTGAGAACGGAGTGATTGGCGGTGTTAGATCGCTCAGTTCTCAGTCTTGGTGGCGCCGGGGGACAGATGCTGCATCCAGCTAGGTAAGTATAATCTCGGAAAAAAAAACATAACTCCATACTTCTCTTTTACCTAATATCCATTCAGATCCCAGCTGTCATTTCTCTAGTGTAGGATGGAAAATGTACACCAACAGCTAAAACAAAAAAACACAGTAATATCCTCCTGTGTAATTTCATCCAGGAAATCACACATAGCGAGCGGGTGATACAGAGGAGTCAGTGTCGCTGCTGTCACACATCTGAAACGGTGTGATATGATGGGATCACTGTTTCTAGTCTTTACAATCCTTGTATTTAGCCTTCAATGGCATCAAGAAAACAAATCAACATGTAAATTATGCAACTGTAATTATGGTTTTATTTGCAACAGTTGTGACAAAGGCAATGTCAGGAGTACAAGTGGAACAAAACAATACAGAACACAAAAACAATTCATATTTTTGCTCTCGCTGCTATACTTAGTATAACGTATAATAGCATTGAGAGAGGAAGTAAAACCAACCCAAATAATTTAGCTTAGGGCTTGTTCACACATAGTGCAATGACTGGCATTTTTCTGCACTGCATGAGTGCCAGTCATCAATAAAGCACACAGAAAACAATTGTTTTCTATGTGCCCTGTTCACATTGCAATGCAACCCAGAGGTGCAGTGCCGCGAGCTCCGATAAAATGCAGAAACGCTGCGTTTTACTGCAGCATAAACATGTGCAATTCGTTTCGTTACGGATCGAATTTCAAATGTAATTTTGGTTATTTGGAGATTCAGACGCATCCGAATTTCTGAATCGCAAATAGTAATGAATTTCAACAGATCCAAAATAAATTATAATGAAACTAATTCAAAAAATGAATTTGAATTTGAAATTTGAAATGGAAACATATTGCAATCAATACAGTAAGGTATACAAGTGAAATAAGATGATGATTTCTACTGCTTTTATAGAATAGAATAGAAAAGAATAGAATATAGTAAAACAGAATTAAATAAAAAATAGAGGAATAGAAAAAAATAGAATACAACAGAAAATAATAAAATAGAATAGAAACTAATAGAATAGAAAATAAAAGAATTCTATTCTATTTTATTTTCTACTCTATTCTGTTTTATTCTATTCTTTTATATTCTATTAAATTCTGTTTTATTCTATTTTATTCTACTCCAGTGGTCTCCAAACTGCAGCCCTTTACTTGCTTTTATCCAGCCCCCGAGGTGCTGGTATATTCTCTGACACCAATGAAAGGCATAATTCCTCCCAATGACACCAATGATGGGGCACAATTTCTCCCAATGACACCAATGATGGGGCACAATTTCTCCAAACGACACTAACAATGGGGCACAATTCTTCCCAATGACACCAACAATGGAGACCAAAGACACCAATGATGGAGCACAATTCCTACTGACACCAAGGATGGGGGATTGTTTACTCCCACTGACGCTGGGACATTTTGTACTCCTGATGGCCACTATCCGGCCCCCTAAAGTCTGAAGGACAGTAAAGCAGCCCTTTGTTTAGAAAGTCTGGAGACCCCTGTTCTATTCTATACTTTGCTATTCTATTTCATTTCATTCTATCCTAATAAACAGTAGGAATCATCATCTTATTTTACATTTATACTTTACTGTATTTATTGCAATATGTTTCCATTTCAAATACATTTTTAAATTTGAATGAAAATTTTTTTGAATCAATTTAAAAATAACGAATATACAAAATGAGTCCAAATATACAAAACTAATTTTCGAAAACTAATCATTCTAACATAACGAATATAAAGGAACAAAATTATTAACAAATGAATTTGAAGCAAAACTAAACAAATCTTCCCGTCATGCACATCTCTACTGCAGAACACAGGTAGTCACCAGGGCCGGTGCTACTACTAGGCAAACTAGGCAGCCGCCTAGGGCGCACTGCTGCCTAGGGCGCCTGGCCACTGGTGTTTCTACTCTCTTCTCTCTGCAGCAAGCAACTAAGTCTCAGCATCAGCAGGCAGCCGCTGCTCCATTCGCACATAGTGTCAGAGGCGCAGCAGCGGCGGAGAACTGTGTCTGTGTCCCGATTCCCGAATGAATGGAAGCAAGCAAACATTCACTGATGGGCGCTGGTAGGTTGCATTAATGGGTGCTGGTAGGCTGCATTGATGGGCCCTGGTGAGGCTGCATTTGAGGGGTGCTGGTGAGGCTGCATTTGAGGGGTGCTGGTGAGGCTGTATTTGAGGGGTGCTGTGTGAGGCTGCATTGATGGGCACTAGTGGGCTGCATTGATGGGTGCTTCATTAAAAAGGTGGGAATACATGGGCATGGCAAAGGGGGTGGAGCCAGGGTGGAGCCAAGGGGAGGGCGGCAAAATTAGGTTTTGCCTAGGGTGTCAAAAATCCTTGCACCAGCCCTGGTAGTCACCATGCAGCAACACAACATACTGCGCTGCTGCAGGGTGAAATGATGAAGTGTTATGTTGTGCAGTTCAAATGGAGTTGACAAAAAAAAAGGAAAACACCACCCCACCACTGAGGCTCACTGCAGCCGAAACTGACAACTGCCCGCACACTAAACCGGAGCGTTTAGGGTGGGCAGTGTAAATGGGTCCTCAAAACCAGAAGTTTAGGTATGGCAATTTTTACATCCAGCATAGACCAATGTACGCGGCTACGCGCCATACCCATACCTGGGACCTTTTGAAACTCAGATTTCCTGAGAATGGGGGCGGAGTAGGTTTTGGGGCTAATAGCGGTGAATGATGGGTGTGGCAAAATTGTGCTAACAGTGGGTGGGACATAAAACAAACAAACATTTACCCCACTTACCTACACACACAATTCAACACTTACCTCTCTGGTGGCATCTTTAGTTCCCTGTTTCCCGGCTCCTGCAAGCAATGCTTTTTCTCAACTGATCCACAGGCACAGTCACAAGCCTGGCTCCTCCTCCTCTGCCTCCCTCCCATCTCTCCTTGTGACAGGCACGGCTCCTCCTCCGAGTCATCTCTCCTCCTCCACTGACAGCCGGTACTTGCAGGGCGCAGCATGACGTCACGCGCACTGCGCTTTTTTTTTTTTTTTTACATCTTCAGAATAGAAATTTGAGAGCTTCAAGGAATAGAGTAATGACCCGGTTACCGGAGCCAAATTCAGGCATTGCCGGGTCATTTCTGGCAGGTTCCCAGCCATGGTCATACCTCCCCAAACCCCATGTTCTGTAGTAGGTACCACTTCTCCAGTAGCTTCTGGGGTCCCATGTTGAGCAGCTGCCCCGCTGCATTGTAAACCCAGAAAGTCGCTTGCTCAGTATGGGTACCATTCAAGGAACACTTATTTTTTTTCTCAATGAATGCAAGTGTTCTCTTATTAGACAAGGTGGAGAAGCAGGTGCGATGATGTCACAATCTCCTTATTGTCCATTCAGAGAACACTTTCCATACATTGAGAAAATGTGAAGTGTTCTCAGAATGGCGCCTGTCCTGAGCGGGTGAACTACTGTGATCAATAAGTAGCCGGTCAATTGCTTGGCATGGGACCCGGAAGCTAGTGAAGATTAAAGATGGGCTCAGGTGTGTTCGGGAAATGAAATAACGTGCCCCCTGTAGGTTTAAGCCATAATGTACCTGTATGTCCCCGGTGCTTCCATCTTCACCTGCTCATCGTTCCAGGTTCCGCATCTCCGTCCGCTTGATTGGCCAGGACGATGTGACGTCACTCCAGCACACATTGCTGCGGCATGCAGAGCAGGCAGTCATTGTGGTCTGAGCTGTGCATGTGCAGTGCTGACTTTACTACCACTTTAAAGGTGAACTTCGGGAAAACTAAAAGTCCTCCTCTTGCGGTGGGGCTGTGCCCACACTGCAAGCATTATCTGGTCCTGCAGGCTCTTCCATGCAGCTAAACCATTCTCCACAGACTCTTCTACCCTGCTCTCTGGCGGTCTAAGATCTCCCAACATCATCAAGCCCAATCAGGGACCATAGCCCAGTAAAAGTAAAAGTGCTTTTTCAAACCACTGGACAGAAATAAGCAGTTAAAGTGGAAGTTCACCCTAAACCTAAAATCTCTAAATCTACTTCCAGCCACATTCAAAGACTAACCTATCTAGTCCTGTAAAGAAGAAATCACTATACTTCCCTTTTCTGAAGCCAATCCGGTCTCCAGTGGCGGGATTCTGTGTGCAGGAGACAGCCAACAATGACTGGGAATCGCCTAGAAAGTGACCTCACCCATATAGTTACTATAGGGCTTCCGTTGTTGGCTGCCTTCTCTGCCACCCACCTTCATAGAGACGCCAACGCTGACAGCTCAGCATGGGACTGGACCGGGGCGGCTTCAGAAACGGTATGTAGAGAGATTTCTTCTTTAGAGAGCTAGATAGGTGAGTCTTAGATTGCGGATGCAAGTAGATTTAGAAATTTTAGTTTTAGGGTGATCTTTTACTTTCCCTGGCAGTGTAGACACAGCCCACTACAAGGGAGAAAGTTCAGATTTGCAATGTCAGTTTGCTGATATTAATTAAATCAGCATCTCCATAAAGCTGGTCAGCAGAGGGAAGCATGAAGTGCTCTTGAATTTCCTGTTAGAGGGCTGCGCTGACTTTGGACTTGATAAAAGTCAGTGGACCAACACCAGCAGATGACATGGCTCCCCAAATCATCATGGACTGTGGAAAATTTTGCCTTTCATTTGGAAATCAAGGTCCCAGAGTCTGGAGGAATGGTGGAGAGGCACAGAATCCAAGTTGCAGGGGGTCCAGTGTGAAGTTTCCACAGTCAGTGATGATTTGGGGAGCCATGTCATCTACTGGCGTTGGTCCACTGTGTTTTATCAAGTCCAAAGTCAGCGCAGCCCTCTACCAGGAAATTCTGGAGCACTTCATGCTTCCCTCTGCTGACCAGCTTTATGTAGATTTCATTTTCCAGCAGGACTTGGCACCTGCCCACACTGGCAAAAGTACCAATACCTGGTTTAATGATCATGGTGTCACTGCTTGATTGGCCAGCAAACTCACCTGACCTAAACCCCATAGAGAATCTGTGGGGTTATGTCAAGAGGAAGATGAGAGACACAAGACCCAACAATGCAGATGAGCTGAAAGCCACTATCAAAGCAACCTGGGCTTCCATAACACCTCAACAGTGCCACAGGCTATTCATCTCCATGCCACGGTGCATTGATGCAGCAATTCATGCAAAAGGAGCCCAGACCAAGTATTAAGTACATACTATACTGTACATGGACACACGTTTCAGTAAAGCAAGGTCTTAATCGCTTAAGACCGGCGCTTACCAGCCCTTTAAGGGGTTTTGAATGCTGGGGGGCAGGGCTTATTGGTCACGTAACTGCCCTGATTGGCTGTCATGGAGGTCACATGATTGGAAAGCTCCTGATCTCAAGCTTTCCGTTAACCACCAGCAACTGTGGGCGCGCGCTCTCGGCATAGCTCTATTTGCACTAATGCACGCAAATATGCAGCCACTTGGCGCCAAGGCCCACCAGCCGAGAGGCCATATATATATATATATCTATAGATATATATATATATATCTATAGATATATATATATCTATAGATATATATATATATATCTATAGATATATATATATATCTATATATATATATAGATATATATATCTATAGATATAGATATATCTATAGATATATATATATATATATATATATATAGATCTATAGATATATATATATATATATATATATATATATATATATATATAGATCTATATATATATATAGATCTATATATATATATATATATATATATATATATATATATATATATAGATCTATATATATATATATATATAGATCTATATATATATATATATATATAGATCTATATATATATATATATATCTATAGATATATCTATATCTATAGATATATATATATAGATATTTAGATATTTCTATATCTATATTTATATATACAATATAGAAAGGTGCTCTATTGGATGAGATCTGGTGAGTGTGGAGGCCATTAGAAAACGGGATAGTGCGGGTAAGAGGATTGATAAGATATTAAGGACAAAGCTACTAAAGAAGTATAAGAATATATGAATTTTATTCAATAGGTAAATACAAAATAGTGTGGACAGTAAACATCTAAAAACATTTGGATGGAACACATATAAATAGAATATAACAGCTGCTAGATGTTGAGACACACAAGAATTCTAGACATAAAGTCGAATATAGATAGTGGCCGCAACAAATCCCAACATGTTTTGGAAAAAAGGCCAAAAGGCTAGATTGATAAAGATATGACGGCTTTTCCAACGGGATTCCGCTCAAGTTTGCCTTTCATACACGCGGTCATGCAAAAGTTCGCTGAAATTACGACCATCAAGAACACAGTGACATACAACACTACGACGAGCCGAGAAAATGAAGTTCAATGCTTCCGAGCATGCGCCAGCAAAAGTCCAATGGAGCATGCACATGGTCGCATTTTCCGACTAAAAACTCTCATCGGTCTTTTGCGGGCCGAAATTCCAATCGTGTGTACACGGCATAAGAGTATGTTGAAGACTGGGATTGGTATCCTTCCAGTGGGGGAGCGGCAAATCAGGGCACGCAGGGATAGCCAAAACTGGACTGGGAACATATGCCTGCCAGAATGAAAATAAATATAAGGACTTTATATATACCAAAGGAAAAGGGTATATATATATATATATATATATATATATATATATATAAAATGAAAACCAAAATCCAGTCCACCAGAGTGGACTTCAGACAGTAGAGGTGCATATGAAGTGGGCGGCATAGTATGCAAGGAAAGCCTACTGGTGTGCATAGATTCAGTATTAAACAGGGAGTACAAACAAAGAAAAGTTAGTGGTGGACACCCCTCTGCAACATAAGAATGTAGTACATAGCCCCAGTGGTGCATTCATCTAGAAGTACATTCATCTAATGTGGGAAATGGTAAGCAGGGTAAAGAAGTATGAGCAGAGGGACGAGAAGACAGCTGTCAGAAAGCATCTCCTGCCTTAAACAGCAAATACTTTCAAAAAGTCTGGGATAGAGCGGATATCCTGGCTGTGCAGCAAATGATTAGCTGCAACATGCCAGGTATATATGGAAGACAAGGTAGGGGTGGCTACAATAATTAGCCTAACAATGCTATGTACAGTGGGGACGGAAAGTATTCAGACCCCCTTACATTTTTCACTCTTTGTTTATATTGTAGCCATTTGCTAAAATCATTTAGGTTCATTTTTTTTCCTCATTAATGTACACACAGCACCCCATATTGACAGAAAAACACAGAATTGTTGACATTTTTGCAGATTTATTAAAAAAGAAAAACTGAAATATCACATGGTCCTAAGTATTCAGACCCTTTGCTGTGACACTCAAATATTTAACTCAGGGGCTGTCCATTTCTTCTGATCATCATTGACATGGTTCTACACCTTCATTTGAGTCCAGCTGTGTTTGATTATACTGATTGGACTTGATTAGGAAAGCCACACACCTGTCTATATAAGACCTTACAGCTCACAGTGCATGTCAGAGCAAATGAGAATCATGAGGTCAAAGGAACTGCCTGAAGAGCTCAGAGACAGAATTGTGACAAGGCACAGATCTGGCCAAGGTTACAAAAAAATTTATGATGCACTTAAGGTTCCTAAGAGCACAGTGGCCTCCATAATCCTTTAATGGAAGATGTTTGGGATGACCAGAACCCTTCCTAGAGCTGGCCGTCCGGCCAAACTGAGCTATCTGGGGAGAAGAACCTAGAGGGGCGAGGTAAAGAAGAACCCAAAGATCACTGCGGCTGAGCTCCAGAGATGCAGTCGGGAGATGGGAGAAAGTTGTAGAAATTCAACCATCACTGCAGCCCTCCACCAGTCGGGGCTTTATGGCAGAGTGGCCATCTCTTAAGTGCAAGACACATGAAAGCCCGCATGGAGTTTGCTAAAAAAACACCTGAAGGACTCCAAGATGGTGAGAAATAAGATTCTCTGGTCTGATGAGACCAAGATAGAACTTTTTGGCCTTAATTCTAAGCTATATGTGTGGAGAAAACCAGGCACTGCTCATCACCTCTCCAATACAGTCCCAACAGTGAAGCATGGTGGTGGCAGCATCATGCTGTGGGGGTGTTTTTCAGCTGCAGGGACAGGATGACTGGTTGCAATTGAGGGAAAGATGAATGGGGCCAAGTACAGGGATATCCTGGACGAAAACCTTCTCCAGAGTGCTCAGGACCTCAGACTGGGCCCGAAGGTTTACCTTCCAACAAGACAATGACCCTAAGCACACAGCTAAAATAACGAAGGAGTGGCTTCACAACAACTCCGTGACTGTTCTTGAATGGCCCAGCCAGAGCCCTGACTTAAACCCAATTGAGCATCTCTAGAGAGACCTAAAAATGTCTGTCCACCAACGTTTACCATCCAACCTGACAGAACTGGAGAGGATCTGCAAGGAGGAATGGCAGAGGATCCCCAAATCCAGGTGTGAAAAACTTGTTGCATCTTTCCCAAAAAGACTCATGGCTGTATTAGATCAAAAGGAGCTTCTACTAAATACTGAGCAAAGGGTCTGAATACTTAGGACCATGTGATATTTCAATTTTTCTCTTTTAATAAAACTGCAAAAATGTCAACAATTCTGTGTTTTTCTGTCAATATGGGGTGCTGTGTGTACATTAATGAGGAAAAAAACCTTAAATGATTTTAGCAAATAAATGGCTGCAATATAACAAAGAGCGAAAAATTTAAGGGGGTCTGAATACTTTCCATCCCCACCTGCGTTAGGGTGCTGACAGGTTAGCCGAGCGAGCCCCAGTTAGGTGGCATGCTTGGACACCTGCAGCCCGATTGCCGAGCAATAGAAGTCCGAAGTAGGCGGTCCCTCGGCTGAAGTGGTGCCCGTTGTCACCGTGTAAAATACGCAGTGACGTCAGGCGTCAACAGGGCCGCCGACACACAAAGAGGGCGGCAACTACTGGCAGAGTGGAAGAAAGCTAGTGCGCATGTGCAGGACAACTAAATGCCCTGACAGAAGCGCAAAGTGCTATGGCCCAAGGGGGATATTGCCTTCAGACTAGGAGAAGCCTGGAGGCCTCCGTGTGCCGAGGCGCTCCGATGAGCCACAGCCCAATGGGGTGTACCCCTTTTTGATGTTCCAGCCAACACTTATGTGTTAAAGAGACTCAGTAACCGAGTTTAGATATAAGCGATGAAGCAGAAGAATGAGGCACGAGGTCATCATCTTTACATCTTAGTGCTGAAAAAACAAAAAAGAGAAAAAGAACACAGCCCCCTTATACAGTTTGGCATTGGTATCTCTAACTTGAGCCACTGAATCAGGGTCATGGAATCTGGCTGCTCTTAGCTGACAGGAGTGGCAACCGGTGTGGTCTTCTGCTGCTGTAGACCATCTGCTTCGATGTGTTATGCATTCAGAGATGGTATTCTGCATACCTTGGTTGTAACGAGTGGGTATTTGAGTCTGCCCATTCTCCTCTGACATCAACAAGGCATTTTCCTCCACACAACTGTCGCTCACTGGATATTTTTTTTTTCGGACCATTCTCTGTAAACCCAATCATGTTCGAACAGGAAGGGGCCGTCCCCAAACTGTTCCCACAAAGTTGGGACCATGAAATTGTCCAAAATGTCTTGGTATGCTGACGCCTTAAGAGTTCCCTTCACCGGAACTAAGGAGCCAAGCCCAACCCCTGAAAAATAACCCCACACCATAATCCCCCCTCCACCGAATGATTTGGACCAGAGCACAAAGCAAGGACCATAAAGACATGGATGAGCGAGTTTTGGGTGGAGGAACTTGACTGGCCTGATCTCAACCCGATAGAACACCTTTGGGATGAATTAGAGCGGAGACTGCGAGCCAGGCCTTCTCGTCCATAACAGTGCCTGACCTCACAAATGCCCTTCTGGAAGAATGGTCAATCATTCCCATAGACACACTTCTAAACCTTGTGGACAGCCTTCCCAGAAGAGTTGAAGCTGTTATAGATGTAAAGGGTGGGCCAACTCAATCATGAACCCTACGGACTAAGACTGCCATTAAAGTTCATGTGCGTGTAAAGGCAGGTGTCCCAATACTATTGGTAATATAGTGTGTGTATGTCTATCTATCTATCTATCTATCTATCTATCTATCTATCTATCTATCTATCTATCTATCTATCTATCTATCTATCTATCTATCTATCTATCTATCTATTTATCTATAGATATATATAAAATCTAAAAATTATTTTATTCTGTGCACTGGACGTTCCGCCACTTTTTTTTTTTTTTGTATGGATTAAATTATCTACAAACTTCGCAGACACAACAGAAGTCAGAGAAACTAAAATAAATATTATTACATTTAGCTGGAGGCACTGCGAAAAAAAAACAAAAAACCCAAATACCTTTGCGAAGGGGGAATGGCGTACCATTCCGTATATCCACGGCTCTAAAAGCATTTTTGGAACAGGCAAGCTTACACCGCAGAGCTGTTCCCGTCCTGATAATACCGCATTGTGTAACAGGTAAAAAAAAATACATTAAAACCTACAGACCTAACAATGATATGACAGACTATAGAGGGATATTTGATATTCCTATTATAGGAGAGTGTAACTGCGGAGCAGTAGAAGCTGCGTCTAATTACGCCTTTTACAATGGAGCATTGTGCTTTAGCACTAATAGGTTCTGAATTATTATGATTAGTGAATTTTTTTTTTTTTTTTTCCTTCTAGAGCCACCAAGCATTACATTATCAGTGTATGTGTTTATCGCTCCTACTACACACACATGCAAAATATTCCAATGCCGTTCCGTCGCTTTTTTTTTTTTTTTTTCCCTAGTTCCTGAAATAAGAGCGCCCACCGCAGTGCCTTTTTCTGTTGACCAAAAATCCTCACACCGGCGCCGCGCGCGTTAGTTTTCATTGGCTTGTCATGTTCGCTAATTAGGAATCGGCTGCACGGTTCACCTTGTTAATTAAAGGGGCTTGCACACACAAAAAGGCCTTGGGGCACAGCGTTGGAACAAGCCTTGCTGTACTGCCCTGAGATAACTGCAGCCTGTGATGTAAGGGTCTCTCTCATCTACCTTCCATTTTTTTTTTTTTTTTTTTTTATTTGAAATGAATAAATCATTGAGATATATTTTTTTTTTTTCCTGGCGGAGTGAGAATGCAAGATTTCACATCTTTTGTAAGATGCAAATTATATGTGATCAATAGAAATGGGATGATTCTCCCGCATTGTGCTTAGCAGACTCCTTAATTTACTGCTTGTCACTTAGCTATATAAAAGAAAATACTGAAGCATGGCTTGATATTTTTCATCCCCCCAATCTAGCAATTTCTTTTTTTTTTTTTTTATTTCATAGCCTTGATCTTTCCCGGAAAAGCAGTATTTGTATCAGTGTTTAAACTTGTGTTTTAAACAGCAGAGCTAAAGACTTTTTAAATTTTAACTAGGCTTGTAGGATAGATGCAGGCTGAGCTTAGGAACACAGAGAGAAGGTTTAGATAATTTTATTTATTTATAAAAGGCCATGAAAGATTATTGCAGCACAGAAATCCCTTTTTTTTTTTTCTTCTTTTTTTTTTTAATGTCCCACTTTTGTTCAAGCACCATTAAGCCTTAAAAACAACAATTTACATGTAGTAGCTGTTGATGGCATTCATATGCATGCTAAGTGTTTCCATATCTGCAGAATGACATATTTCACTCTGTATGAAAGGGCCAGTCCAGCCAAAAAGTGATATTTTTGTTATAGGTGGAGCCTGGTGGGCTGAGTGAGACCCTCATTTTTTATATATCTTGGATAAGCCAAAAACAATGGCTCGCCGCGCCATAGTTCCCTGCTCTGTTCTCGCACACGGTGGGAGTTTTGGGTCTTCCTGCCCACATTTCTGTGTTATTTTCTCCATAATTTTACTGCTTACAGACCAGAAGATTTTCCCCCTTAATGACCGGGCTATTTTTTGCGATACAGCACTGCGTCGCTTTAACGGACAATCGTGCGACGTTGTACCCAAACAAAATTAACGTCCTTTTTTTTCCCCTACAAATAGAGCTTTCTTTTGGTGGTATTTGATCACCTCTGCAGTTTTTTTTTTTTTTTTGCGCTATAAACATAAAAAAAAAAAATTAAAATTAAAAAAAGAAAAAACAATATTTTTTGCTATAATAATTATCCCCAAAAAAGTGTAAAAGAACTAATTTCTTCATCAGTTTAGGCCAATATGTATTATTATACATATTTTTGGCAAAAAAGCCAATAAGCGTATATTGATTGCTTTGTGCAAAAGTTATAGTGTCTACAAATTAGGGATTTTTTGGGAGGTTTATGGAATTTTTATGGCGTTTTTATTTATTTATTTTTTTTACTATAAATGGCGGTGATCCGGGATTTTTAGCGGGATTTGCAGTGGACAGATCTGACACTTTTGACACTTTTTTGGGACCATTGACATTTATACTGCGATCAGTGCTATAAAAATGCACTGATTACTGTGTAAATGTCACTGACAGTGAAGGGGTTAACACTAGGGGGCGATCAAGGGGTTAAATGTGTTCCCTGGGAGGTGTTTCTAACTGTGGGGGGAGGGGACTGACTGGAGGAGGAGAGAGATCGCTGTTCCTGATCACTAGGAACAGCAGGTCTCTCTCTCCTTCCCTGTCAGAACTGTTTACATTGACAGATCCTCATGCTTGCTGTCTTTCCCGCAATCGTGGGTGGCCGGCGGACATCGCAGCCGCCAGCCAGCGCATCGGGTCCCCTGCCGTGCAGCGGGTGCATGCCTGCTATGGCTCCTAAAGGAGCTGACGTACAGCTACGGCGATTCGCGGGGAAGAGCCAACCTGCTACAGTATAATGACGGCGGCTGGTCGGCAAGTGGTTAAAGTGGCATTTCAGCTTGCACCTAACTAGCCCTAAAACTACCCCCTCCGCCTCCCACCTCTTCCTCCGGGCCCCCAGTCAGCCTGACCTCTGGCCCGGGCCGCACTGTGCTTGGAGCAGAGAGGAGGTGGAGGAATCGAGGTTCTGTGAGCGCCGATTTGGCTGCGCCTGCTCCTGTTCACCTCTTCGGTGGTCAGGGAGGGGGTGGAGCTCTTCTCCCTCCTGGGCTCTCACATCTAACTACCCTCCTCGCTGGCCCCTTCCCCGAATTCCTGCCGCTGTTTGCTGCCTCGCTCCCGCCGAACTCTGCATAAAAACCGACCCACTGAGCCATTGGCCCACCGAGAAACTCCCAGCAGTCCCGATGTCCAGTACATGTCTGCCTTTGAGGAGTGGCTTTTTTCTTGCAAGCCACCCATACAAGCCACATTTGTGGAGAATTTGTGATATTGTTATCACATGCACACAATGACTACTCTTTTTCATAAATTCCTGCAACTGCTTCAGAGTTGCTGTAGGCCTCTTGGTAGCCTCTCTGACCAGTTTCCTCTTGGCTCTTTTCATCCAATTTGGAGTGATGTCCTGATCCAGGGAGGGTCTGTGTTGTACCAAATACCTTCCACTTCTTAATAATGGACTGTGTTTCTAGGCATTCATAAAGCATTTTAAATTTTTTTGTATCCATCTCCTGACTTGTACCTGTCCACATCTTTATCCTGAGATCCCGGTAACAGTGCCTTGCCACCCACAGTTTAGATTGCTTGCTTCAGTTGCACTACCAAAAGACTGAAATGCTCCAGGAAAGCTCTTTTCATGCTGAGCTAATCAAAATGACCACAGCTGATCACAGTTGACAGTCAAATGGCTTCGGCTTTATCTGCCATTGTGAAGGTGATTAGGTACAGGGGGGTGATTCTTTTTCCAACTCAATGATTCTGTTTTTGATTTTTTTTTTCCTGACATGTTGGTGTTATATCTTTCACTTGGATCTCATAAGTAAATACACCTGGATAAAACCAAAAGTCTGTCTTCATTTAAGGCTGCAAAGCAACAACATATGATAATTTTAAAGGGGGTGATTCTTTTCTATACACTCTGTACTTGCCTATTTTCAGCCCACTCCAATCACATGATCCCTCCTGTGTTGGCCAGCGGAAGCAGGGAGGAGAGAGTGCTCTGACAGTGGCTGGTAAAGTCAGGAGTGGTAACGTCACTCAAAAGTTACACACACACGCATAGTCACACACATTATTATAATACATTTATATAGTTTTGACATAAACCGATGTGCTGTGCTTCCCCTAGAGCAGCTTACACTGAATCTAAAGTTCTTCTTTATTCTGAGTTCTATTGAATCCACTAAAACAAGATTTCACAGAGAACCTCACATGTGAAATCAGTATCCCCCCATGGATCTGTTTTGTGTAGGTACCTCTCTATCTGTTTTTGTTTTTTTTTAAAATATTTTTAAAGAGATTCGAAACTCCAAGGCAAGTTTGAAGTTTGGTTGTAAAAAACTGCTTAGTACTGATGTTTTGCTAGATTTTTCTTTCATTGTAAAAGTTAAAAGCACTTAGCTGTAAGCCATGCCTAAAGGCTTGAAACATATCTAAACACAAGAACAAAAATGTCATATATTGCAGCATATCAGTCATTAGGACAGTAAAAAGTCCCTCTACGTCACGTTAAGACAGGTGTAGACAGCCTTTCAGAGGTTTAGATCTACCTGGACAACTTAGGGGAAATTAAAGTTCCCCCGGAATCCACTTTAAAAAAACAAAACAAAAAAACTATCAAGCCCCCAATAAAAATGCAACATGGTGTCCTGTGCACCCCCACCCACACCCACAGTAGTGTCCTCTGCTCCCCTTCACATAATCTCCACCACAGTAGCGTCCTCTGCCTCTTTATCCCGCCTCCATACAGTAGTGCTTTTATTCCCCCCCCCACATATCAGTGTCTTGCCCTTCACATACCCCTCCCCCCCAACTGTAGTGTCCTCTGCTCCTCCCTCCCCTCATAGCAGTGTTTTCTGCCCCCTTCACATCACCCCCACCACTGTAGTGCCCTCTGCCCCCCATAGCAGTGTCCACTGCCCCCTTCACATCACCCCCACTGTAGTGTCCTCTGCCCCCCATAGCAGTGTCCACTGCCCCCTTCACATCACCCCCACTGTAGTGTCCTCTGCCCCCCATAACAGTATCCTGTGCTCCTTCAAGCAGTGTTCTGTGCCCCCCTTCACATCACCCCCCCATAGTGTCCTCTTCCTCCCTTTACAAACCCCCCCATGTACCCATGTAGTGTCCCCCCCCCTCCATTAGCAGTGTCCTGTGCCCCCTTCACATCACTGCCCCATAGGGTCCTCTGCCCCCTTTACAAACCCCCCCATGTAGTGTCCTCTGCCCCCACATAGCAGTGTCTTCTGCCTCCTTCACATCACCCCCCCCCCCCCCACTGTAGTATCTTCTAGCATTCCCCCTATAACAGTGTCCTATCCTCCCCAAAGCAGTGTCTTCTGATCCCCTTCACATCACCATATCAGCCCCCCAACTGTAACGTCCTCTGCCCCACCCCACTATAGTGTGCTCTGTTCCCTTCACATCACCCTTCCCCCCTTCCACTTACATTCACTGATGGTATGCGGATCGAAACACGGGTCTGAGTGTAAGTACAAATGAGTGTAAGTACAAATGAGTGTAAGTACAAATGGTAAACGAACAAGAGTCATCTGCTGATTGCTATAATGCTAGCCATAGTAGCATGACTAATTTACTTTATCTCCACACATATATGACATGCGGCGGCCAAAGAAGAAACAAAATATAAACAAAAGAGAAAAAAAGACAGAAGCATACTATTACACATCACATAAATATACGGAGTACAGATCTATTGTCCCAATATGAGGCAAGAAGTGACTACGGCAACTTAAAGTGGATGTAAACCCTCACCTATACCCAGTGAAGTGTTCAGCCTCAGATCATACACAGAGGTGAAACTGCATAAGTTTTACATGTATATCTGCTGTCTTCATCTTTATATATTCTTTAGAAAGTTCAGATTCTGTTAGGAGGTTTTCTCTTCCTGGTCAACACTGCAGTGAAGCCTGGGCATGCAGCCAAGACAGCTGATTGGAGGAAAGGCACACACCCCCTCTCCTCATAGGTAGAGACTTTCAGAATTGTTTGTTGAATCATTTAGCACTCTGCTAATCTATTTATAGCATCCTCCCCAACACAAACCTCCAGCTGCTTTTATCTCAGTTGGCAGAGAGCTTGTAAGAAGTTATCAGGCTGATAACAGAAGAACGGAGCAGGAGAAAGCTATGGGACATAGTGCTTTGAAGAGAGATAAGAAAACACTATAGATATGTGCACAGCTCAAATTTCATGAATCGGGTTTACATCCACTTTAAGATATATACAGTATCTCACAAAAGTGAGTACACCCCTTTACATTTTTGGAAATATTTTATCTTTTCATGTGACAACACTGAAGAAATAAAACTTGGAATCTGTCCAACTGCTGTATGGTCTTGGCCACCATGCTGCAGCTCAGTTTCAGGATCTTGGCAATCTTCTTATAGCCTAGGCCACCTTTATGTAGAGCAGAAATTCTTTTTTTCAGATCCTCAGAGAGTTCTTTGCCATGAGGTACCATGTTGAACTTCCAGTGACCAGTATGAGAGAGTGAGAGCGATAACACCAAATTTAACACACCTGCTCCCCATTCATACCTGAGACCTTGTAACACTAACGAGCCACATGACACCAGGGAGGGAAATGACTAATTGGGCCCAGTTTAGAAAATTTCACTTAGGTGTCTACTCACTTTTGTTGCCAGCGATTTAGACATTAAAGCTGAGTTCTGGCTGAAATATGATTTTTAAGATAAAAATACCCCTAGAATACTCATGCCTTGTGCAATGTAACAAACTATGCCCAGTTTTCTATTTGTGCAGCATCGTTTTCTTACTTTGTGAAGTTCCTGCACATCATCTGAAGCCAGTGTCCTCCTTCCTGGATTCTGTGCATGCTGGCTACCCAGCATGCACCTGCCGATCTCGTGCATGTGCAGTGCGGTGCAATCTTGGTCAGCTTGCCATGCCAAGCTGACCAAGATTTTCCATAGACACCAATGTTAAATATTACAAAAGCAGTGCCATGCCAAGCTGACCAAGATCTCCCAGGAGCCAATGCAAAACTGGAAATTACGTCCACGCCGTGGCTGCTAAAGGAGGAAGTGAAATTAGATATAGGCTTAAATCAGGTAAGTGAACAGAAAAAATAAAAATAAATTGGCAATTCATTTTAAGGATGCACATTAGTGCTGCATGGTGAGGAGTGCAAAATGTGGGTGGAACTCCGCTTTAATGGCTGTGTGTTGAGTTATTTTGAGGGGGCAGCAAATTTACACTGTTATACAAGCTGTACACTCACTACTTTACATTGTAGCAAAGTGTCATTTCTTCAGTGTTGTCACATGAAAAGATATGATAAAATATTTACAAAAATGTGAGGGATGTACTCACTTTTCTGAGATACTGTAACACCTTTCCAAGGGTAAAGATGTTACATCAATTGTAAACATTCAGTGTATTTAAGTGCGACCAATTAAACCTGCATGTAGTGTAGCACAAAAAAAGTAGCAAATAAGGGGGGGGGGAGCAAGACATAGAGAGAGTAGTAAAGAAAGTGGATCCACTCAACCCGACCAGCACAGGTCCGAGATGTCCCATCTCAGATGGGTGACTGTAGATAACTGATCTGGGGGTTCCAGACTTTTTCAAACTTGGCCTGCATGTCTGGTAAGATGCTAGGCAATTTTTTATGAAGCACAATCCAGGATATTTTATTTTTGGTAGCTACATAATTTATAGTTGGAGTTTTCCAGGCTCAGCTATAGTTATTTTTGCCACTAGGAGGATAAAAAAAAAAGGCTAAAAAGTGTTTGGGAGTCTCATCTGGAAGGTCATTAAAAGTGCCATCTTGGCATTTTTAAGAAAGTTAGCACCAGTCATGATACTTGGTTCCTTCCTTTCTGCATCCTCTGTAACATAGGGGGCGAGGCCTCAGGATAGATACCAACAAGAAAGTACTTTGTGCTTTTCCTTATCAAGTGTGGTATTCAAGATTCCCTTGTGCACCAAGGCTGACCATTTGGGCCCAGTGACAGAAACCATCAATCAGACCGAGACAGAAGTACAGTTAAATCACACTTGTTTAATAATAAAAGTAAATAGAACAAACTTAACAAAACATAGCCAAAGTTCGGTAACCGGAACAGATAGTCAGAAAAGCCAGAAAGTCGGGAAGCCAGAGATCAGCGTAGTGGAACAGCAAGCGGGATCTGGAGCAAGAAGGAATGTCAGCCAAGGAAGTCTTTAACAGGAACGCAGGAGATAGTCTCTGTGATGTTGACCAAGGCAAAGGCAGAGATCATCTGGGCTGGACGGCTTAAGTAGGCAGGACTGACGAGCAGGATATCATCAACAGGTGAGTCACCGTGGAGAGATAGGAGCTGGCAATTAGCCGGCAGCTGAGCGACCAGCTCAGAGAAGGAAGGGCTGAGCCCAGCCCTGACACCCAGTCAACCTACCTATCAGACCCCCCCACCCCCCAGGTCCACTTGGCAAGCTATCTGGTATGAAAGTTTGCCCTTGGGACTAGAGAAAGGAGAATATAGTTCGGAGATGCTCCCCTTGATTCCAGGACATCTTAACATCTGTTTTCAAACAGGGTTCTTGAATTAATGTCTTCCATCTCATATTTGATAGTATGTAAAAAGTAACTTATTTGGTGAAGGTGGAACATTTATGATGAAGGCACCTCCATAGTTCTAAGAAAATGTAGCATTACCCCCACAAGGGTTGCAGATGACTGGGTTTCCAGGCAATACACATCTTCCACTTTCATCCAGACACAAGGAACAGTCTTTAAACTTGTTTTTTATGTTTTATTAGGGGTAATAACTTGGTAATGGAAAAGGAATTATGGGATGCCCAACTTGATAGCAACAAAATCTGGGACAACATCCTCCCTATATACATTCTCAAGAGCTGTCCTCTTCCTGACCACTGACAATCTCTAATAGAAAAAGATGAAAAAGCTCCTTGAGGACTAGGAAAGAAGCACAAAATGTTGTTGGCTGCATTCTAGAGTAACTCCAACTCCCCTGTAGACACTGAACCCAGCTCTATCAACTGCAGAGAATTCCAGCCCACCCGACTGCTTCTTCAAAAACCCACCAGGCTGCTCCGAAGATCTCCCAGGGCAAGGGAAAGATTATGCACAAAGATGTCTTCCAGAAAGGCTTGCTACATGTGTCACTCTTTCCCCTTGTAAGTCCCTGACCGTGCTGATGTACTCACACTATCCTCCTTGCTCCTGCTGCTTCTGAGGTAAGATTCCTTTAAAACTGTTATGCTTTCAGGATCCTCCTAAGCCAGCCCGAGGTAGAGCCCCCCCCAGTCCAAGGGTTCCCCTCAAGGACCACCGAGAGTCTCCTCAGCACTCCATCTTACACCCGACTCCCCTGATGGCATGACTCATCCATATTTAAGGGCTGGCTTAGCCACCATGCCAGGCCTGGGGATTAGCTAAGTACCCCTAAGTATGCAGATCAACCCTCCTGGCTTCCGCCCTCCAGCTTCTGGAAATGTTTCCAAACTTCCAGAACCAGGGGGAGGCACCAGAGACCTGCCTGTGTGAGTCATCCAACCTGACCTGCAGTAACCCATGACCCAATTAAGACTCAAGTTAACTATGAGCCAAAACATATATTTGCCTGCACTCACTCTAGTAGCACACTAGGGGATGCTATACTCTCCTCCCCCTAAAAACGGCCATGTCCCTATTGACTGGAAAAAAAATGTAAATGGCTCCTGCCGGATGTGTAGAGCCTGTTTTGCTATAACTCACTCTAGTAGCACACAAGGGGGGTGCTACAAAAATATTTCAAAGGTTTGATTCCTCTGTGATCTACAGCTAGAAGAATTTTTAAGCGTAGACGTGAATACGTGCAAAGACGTGTACAACACTGCCAATCGTTGAGTTTTTATGCAGAAACATTCGTCCAGGAATCTATATTTAACCACTTCCCACCTGCCCTGACATCCCTTTAAACAGTTTGGAATGCCATGGGGGCGGAGCAGCAGGAAGAATTAGCGATTATGTTTTCAGTGGTCACGGTTGGAAGCTGGTCATGCCAGCTACCATTTTTTAGTCCAGACCAGCTCAGTCTTTGTGCTGGGAGCGCACAGTGAGTGTGATCTCAGCACATAAACATCGACGTACATATGTGTTGGGTGTCCATAAAGGGGTTAAGGATTGTAAACCAATCTTTCTGTTTATTGATTAAAAGCTTTCTTTCTCTTCAGCAACAATTGCACTAGCTGCCCGCTCTGTCCCTTCTTGGTCAGATATATCATAGTACCGGCCCGGGGCTGTATTGCGGCTTCCAGTGAGTTGTCTCAGGTTCTCAGACTGTGTTAGTCTAGTTAGAGCCGTGTTCCCGGGTCTTCACGGTCTTCAGAAATAAGAGGCATTTGTTTATTTTTGCTGAATTCCCAGCATTACTCTTGGCTCCGCAGCGTTGCGTTGTCAGGTTATGTGTTATTACTATAGTGAAACAAATGTTCAGGGGAGAAGAGAATGGGGAGTTAGGATTTTCTAAATTCCAGCTATCTGTCAACAAAAAAACGCTCTATTTCCAATATGTTTAGATTTGGTAGTCCGGGTGTGTACATGTGTTTTGCATTTCATAAAAAAGCCATCTGAAAACCACAATAGACGGGTTGGAGGTGCCGATGAGGGACATATAGTCAGACAGAAGTGTGACAAAAGGCATGATTAAAAAATAGTCATTGTGTCTTATTTTTAAATATGAAGTTTAATGTGCTTATATTTTTTTATTATATTTTGCTACGGATTAGTGTGAAAGTACCCTTATGCCCTGTACACACGGTCGGACATTGATCGGACATTCCGACAACAAAATCCATGGATTTTTTCCGACGGATGTTGGCTCAAACTTGTCTTGCATACAAACGGTCACACAAAGTTGTCGGAAAATCCGCTCGTTCTGAACGTGGTGACGTAAAACACGTAGGTCGGGACTATAAATGGGGCAGTAGCCAATAGCTTTCGTTTCTTAATTTATTCTGAGCATGTGTGTTGGATTTGTGTACACACAATCGGAATTTCCGACAATGGATTTTGTTGTCGGAAAAATTTATAGCAAGCTCTCAAACTTTGTGTGTCGGAAATTCCTATGGAAAATGTGTGATGGAGCCCACACACGGTGGGAATTTCCGACAACAAGGTCCTATCACACATTTTCCATCAGAAAATCCGACCGTGTGTACGGGGCGTTATACTTAGGGCCCTTTCACAGTGGGACTGTTTGCAGGCGCTATTGCGCTAATAATAACGCATGCAAACCGACCCAAAAGTGCCGCTGCTTTGTCTCCAGTGTGAAAGTCCCGAGGGCTTTCACACTGGAGCGGTGTGCTGGCAGGACGGGAAAAAAAGTCCTGCCAGCAGCATCTTTGGAGAGGGGAAGGAGCGATGTATACACCGCTCCTTCCCCACTCCTGCCCATTGAAATCAATGGGACAGTGCGGCTATACCGCCGACAAAGCGCCTCTACAGAGGCGGTTTGCGGTGGTTTTTAACCCTTTCTTGGCCGCTAGCGGGGGGGGTATAACCGCCCCGCTAGCGGCCGAATACTGATGGTAAAGCGGCGTTAACAATAACGGTGCTTTACCGCCGCCGCCGCCCCCGCCCCAGTGTGAAAGGGGCCTTACCTGAGTCCGATCTCGATCCAGCAATGCGCAAGAGAGCAGCAGCTTACTCAGCTCTCTCTCTCCTCATTGGCTCAGAGACAGCAGCTGCTGCTGTCAATCACAGCCAGTGAAGAGAGGCAGGGGGTGGGTCAAGCCCTATAGACACACAGAGCCAAGCTTAGAAGCAAAAATGCACAAGTGCCCCCATAGCAAGCTGCTTCCTATGGGGCCACTTGGCAGGGGGGAGGGGCCAGGAGCGGCAGCGGGGGACCCGAGAAGAGGAGGATCGGGGCTGCTCTGTGCAAAACCATTACACGGAGCAGGTAAGTATAACACGTTCGTTATTTTAAAAAATAAAAATCTAAGGTTTACAAGGATTTTAAGTTGTTGGCAATCATGGCTAACTATAGACTAAAATGCAAAGGTCATTTTAAAATGGCTTGTGTAGCAATTCTGTATGTTTTATCAATTTTTAATGAAACTGGACTCATACAAAAACAACAGCAACATCATCACATCCAGATTGATGAATTATACTAGGTTATATATTGCAGGTTAGCATGTTTCCTTTTACAAAGCTTTAAAAAATGATTGCTACACATTTCTGGGTGAGAGATGTCGTCCACAGCTAGTTATTATGACGATGCAAGGGAAGAAGATGGCTTTTGACAAGGAGGGTTCGGAGCAGTAGTTTGTCAGAGATGAAAGTCATTTCTAAAGGCTGAGAATGGTTACAAAGCTTATCGGAGGCACTTGGATGACTCTTGAGTGTGTTAGGATAGAAAGTATTTGTATTGTTTAGTTTACTGGAACCTAATTCAAACAATCCAAGTTAAATGGAATCCGGCCAAACAGTTCCTTATTTAGAGTATTTTATTCTTGCTACATTATTTCATTAAAGTAAAAGTTTCAGTAATTGAAATGATCTGCATGAATTACTTCCTGACACAATATACAGCAACAGTATCATTTTTCAGAAAAGCGCCACCTTTTATCATTAAAGTGTTACTAAACTCAGTAATATGAAAATAGTTCATCTGCCCCCAGCTTATAAATCTTCTTTTTACTTTAAAACACTATACACCTTTTTGGATGATCTATATACAACGGTTACATCATAAACTGCACAGTTGCTCCAGTGCTGGGAGTTCAGGTGGGAGAATATTTCCACTACAGCCTGTATACACGCCCACATGTGTGATGCCAATATCATGTGACCTGGGGGGCAGCCGGCTCAGGCTCTCAGCGGCTCGCTGAGAGTCTGAGCTGGGTGTTGATCCAGGGATCTGGAGGATCCCGACTTCGTGGTCGTGATGACGCGGAGCATGGGCCGACTTCTGTGGTGTCAGCAGACAGCGGACTTCAGCCCACTTTCTGCTGAAAATGGGTCACAGGAATGCAAAACGCACTGCACTCATGTGATCCATAGGAGAAGCCCAGCCAAACAAGCTTTGGCTATGCTTCTCCTTTAATGCATAGAATACGTTAAGATAAAAAACCTTCTGCCTTTACAACCCCTTTAAACTCTGTTATGGCAATTTTTACATAGTTCTATTGGTCCAGCTTGGCCCAACGTAACAATGGTACATTATGTGCTGTACCTGTGGAATCCCGCTGGAAGCTGGAAATCACTGTAGAGGAAACTGCTACTACACCACTACTATAGTGATTGCCACTAGCTTCAAGGTCCTGCTCTGAGCAGCTTCCCTGCTACTTAGTGAATACAGGAGGTTGCCCGCTCAGCACAGGCACCAGTCAGCACTTTGCATTCACTGACAAGATTTTTCCTGAATGGCGCCTTTGCGGAGTAAGTAACCTCCTGTGTTCACTAAGCAGGAGGACAGCTGGTCAGAATGGGACCTGGAAGACATCAAGCGTTACTTCACTTTCCATAAAACACATACTTACATTGGTCCAAGCTTACTTCAGGCTAAGCAGTGGCGTCTCCAGCTTTCATATTTAGGGGGGCACATTGGGGGACAGGGACAAAAGTAGGGGGGCAACTATAAAATGCAATTTTATATATATATATAATATATATCCTGGGGCCCTTTACTACGATCCCATAACGGGCCCTTTCACATGTTCTGCAGTGAGCTCCCTTCCTACTGTATTGGGGCCCCCCAGGGTGGCAGAAAACAAGAGATATATGTCACCAGCATACCAAGAAAATATAAGGGTCCAAAGCAGTATGAGAACTATCAGGGTTGCAAAGGTTGTCTTGCCACCGGGCCCTGGTGTTCTGCCACTGTGGGGTTCCCCAGCCTCCTCTTGCTGTCCTGCCCCTGCTATTGACAGCGCTGGTCTGGCATCTCTTGGAATTTACAGGCTGGTTCTCCTGTCCTAAGGATGGGAGAAATCAGTCTGTTTTTTCAGTAACTGAGAGTCCTGGTGGAGTCCTTCCTGCAACTTGCTCTTCTCCCTGCCAATGAGGATGCAGGGGAAGGAGCAGATCGGGCGGCCGTGGTTGTGTGAGCGCTCGCATTTTGCAGTGTCAGCGAGCAGAGGGAGGGAGATGTGGAGCATCTGCTATGAATGCAAACAAAAAGACATTGCCTTTTTGTAAAAACAAAAAAAAAATTCTTTTTTTTAATTGGCGGGGGCACATGGTGGGGCACAGCATAATGTTAGGGGGGTCACGGCCCCCTCTGCCCCCCCCTAGGGACGCCATTGAGTCTAAGTTCACCACGCTACGCCAAAAGTGGGAGCAGGTAGCTGTCAAAATCAGGCAAGTGGAGCTTCCTCTTTTGGGTGGAGCCACGCTTTAAGAAACATATTCTCCATCTTTTATATATTGTATGTGTAGTTTTATTTTCAGTGCCTTCTCTATTAAAGCCATTTTTTAAAATATTATTATAATTGCAAACTCCCTTTACCTGTAGGATACAGTGTATAATCAGTGAAGCTGCACTTCGTTTTTTCTGCTTATTGTGGCAGACTGAGCTCTGTGATTGGAGGACAGGTGACCATGCTACTTTGACAGATTGATCACGATGGACTTGTATCTTTTTTAACCTTCAAGTACATTTTTTAGATTTTTAAATTTTGGATAGAGTAAAGGAGGGTTATAACCCTTCGGTTTTTGTTTTTTTGCCATCTGTGTTCCATAGGGGAGAATTCCCATCACTTTCTGCCTCATAGCCTAAACAGGAAGTTGGAGGAAATCCATCCAAAGTGAGGGAATCCCAGGGTGTCACCAGAACTTGTGTCCCCATTGGAAGATTCCCTCTCTATTCCTGTTCTGAGTGCAGCCCAAATTGTAAGACAGCAATAAAAACCTAATCCCTGTACATTAAACATAAAATAATAATAATAATAAAAAGTTTTTCCTTTAGCTGCGCTTTAGTTATGTAACATGACCAGGCTTTCCTCCCACAATTTTCTTTTTCTTTTGATATGACTATCATTCTTTATTGCACTTCAGTGGCTACAGAGTCCAAAAGCCAGAATGGACAGGGTGCATCTATAAAGCACATTACAGCAGAACTTATAAAAGCACGTGTTTGTGCAGAAGATGTACTGCAGAGGTGGGCTTTTTACAGTAATTCAACCAGAAAGTATCAGTTGGGGTTCCACCCACAACCTAAAATTTAAGAAGCAGTATCTACCCACTCTAAAACTGGTTCCTGGGTGACTTAGTACCGTACTGATTGTGTCTCTGCGGACTTGTTTCTGGTTGTGTCAGTACTGTACTGATTGTGATAGCAAAGGAAAGATCAAACCACTGCTTCTGACTTCTGTCATGGTCAGCAAAGGTCATGGTGGATTTAGCACTCATGGAACATGTTCAAGGATAGGTGGATAGTTGTCTTCCTACCTATCGTTCTTGGGAAGATATCTGGGTGTCTAAAGCACTAAGGCCCCTTTCACACTTGTGCGACTTGGGACTGCAAAGTCACATGACAAGTCGTACCCCATGATTTCCAAGGAGTACCATTCATATCTGTGCGACTTCAAACTACTACTCCCTGCACTACCTTGCTCCGACTTTGATGCGACTTGAGGTCCATAGACCTCAAGATTACACAAGCATTGCTACAAGTCGCTGCAAAATCACTGCAAAATCGGGGCGACTTTCAGGTTGCACAAGTGTGAAAGGGGCCTTAATGTCGCACTTCAAGTAGATAAACTGCTACTTGCCTTGCGCCTACTTCTATCTAATCCTAATTAACATGAGCAGGGTTCTATGAGAAGCAGCACCATGGGTTGTGTTCAGTGTTCAGAAGTCCCAGGCCAAGCTATGTCTTTTCTTTTACCAAAGGGAGATTGCCTCACTTTATACATGCACAAGTACCCTGGAAAAGCCCACATCAACGTAGTTTCACCCTTGGGTTGTCCCTCTTTTGCATTAAGCTGTTATGTTATTATTTGCTGCCATCCTTGTAGCAATTGATGCGATTAGAATTGGACTGATAGAACTGAGGCCTTGATGGATATACAGTGGAGTGTCTCATTTCAAAGGAGCTGACCTGTAATGAAGGAATACTGTATGTGAACCTTGGTCTGGTCCTAGGGTGCTACCTCTCTGATTTTAACAAAAAGAGGCGCTCAGCCGATTTAGAGGAGCCCCAAGTATAACATTTCACATCACTTAATCTCTTTGCGCCAGCCCTTTACGAGGTTTCAGATGCAGAGAGGAGGGGTTTATGATCATGTGACCACCGTCACTGTGATTGGCTGTCGCAAGATGAGATTGGGAGCTTTCCCATAGCCGCCCGTAACTGTGCCTGAAGTGCGCAGGGCATGCGTTTTTGGCACAGCTGCGTCTGTTAACTGGTGAGCAAATATGCGGCCGCTCGGCGCCAAGGCCCAGCCACCGAGAGGCCGCATATTTGCCTACTGTCGGTGCCTATGGGTTAAAGGTCTGTTTGAAAAATGTATTAAGAACTTAAAAAATAGCCAATGTATTTCACGGGAAAGGCCTTTCCCTTCCTCAGGGCTTGAGTAGGGGATGTTATGAAACTCTCAATGAGATGCAATACAAGACCCGTGTTAGGGCTTGATAAAGACTGTTATTACCTAATGGAACTATCAACTGCCAGCTGGGTTTCTTGTAGTGAGAATGTTGTAGGAAACAGAATGATTCTGGCACCTTTGGTCAATAACTGGTATGTTAGTATAAACATGGTTGCCTCAGATAATATTAGGACTGTATTGTCATCTAAAAAGTTGATTAGGCGGGTTAAAAAACTTTCATCCATTCCAGATGATATGAACTGGAAATTATTGATAATGGATTGTGAAATTCAAGAGAGAAAAATGTGTTATAACGATTTGTTATCAAACCAAAACATTCTACTGAATATAATCACCTTAAAGTGGATGTAAACCCAATGTCATCCTTTCTAAACTACTGCCATGGGGTTATCTATAAGGATTTAGATGCCTGTTGCATGTATCTTTACCTGTCAAATGTCTCCCCTCTGTCTGTTATTAGACCCGAAAAACTGCAGATTCTGTGGGCGGGTCTGTTGTCTGGAGCTCGGTGGGAGGAGTCGTGATGTCAGTAGACTCCCCGCCCACCTCTACACTCCCCTTGTCAATATGCATTTTCTCCTGTGTATTTCTAACACTGAACTTCTGCTATGATCTCTAACATCCAATAAAAAGACAGGAAAGTAACCACATGACTTCAGCATGCCCAATCATGCTGAGGTGTGGAACAGCCAATCCTTGCAGAGCTGCTGAAGAAAGAAGTGTGGGGGGGGGGGGGGCGGGAATTAAAAAATACTGCCTGTGTCTTAGGCTGTAGCACGAGATGTAAAGCACCTGTCACTCACAGCAAGGGGGAGGATTTGACAACGTTTTTCTCTGTTTGTCAAGAATTATCTCACTGAACAATAAAAGAGGATTGCTCAGAGATGGATTAACTCTGTGTGGCAAGACTGGGTTCAAATGATAGGAAATCTTATACTCTACAATATAATATAAAAAAAATTTTTTTGGGGTTTACATTCACTATAAAGCTTAAAGTGTTACTAAACCCACAACAGTAAAATCACTCTGTATATGCAGTAAAGCATGCTCGTTATACTCACTATGGAACCTAAGGGGTTAATCCTCCGCATTGTGTAAAAAGGCTGTTTGATCCTGTCTTCTCTGATCCTCTCCTCCTTCCACCGCCCCCTGATAATTTCCCGATAACACAAAGTCTATGGAATCAAGCTGCACATGCTCAGTTTGGTCAGGGGTCCTGCAGTAACCAGTGCTTGGCTGGACGCTGATAGAAGTCACAAGGCTGCTCTAACTGCTGATAAGAAAAGGTATTTAGTAGTTTATATTCACTAAAAATATTGCATTTCCATGTTCTGTGTACTGTGGGAGACCAGATATAGCGAATGCAGGGTCCTGGGATTATTAACACTTTAACTCCAGCCATTCCCATTTTCTTTGGCATTGGATAGTGACGAGAAGAGTTAGAACTTTCTCATGTTTAAAGGCTCTCCCCATAAAAGAGATATTTCTTCTCTTCCTGTACTATCCGACACCTGTCACCTGGACAGGAAGTGTTGAGAAATCTCTCTCATAAGAACACAGACATCAAGTAAATTATAACAGAGGTTCTAAAACCTTATTACTTTTGGCAGAAAATTGTTATTGTTGCAGTTTTAGCTTTATTGTTGTTTGTGTCCCTGTTCAATAGAATTCCCCTCACTTTCTATTTTACGTGTGTAGCACCTCTCTGACAGCCCAAAGGCAGAATAGCACATCTATAGGCTGGGGGAAGGCTAGCATTTCACCCCAGGGCTTAGTCCATGGCTTAAATGGGGAGACCGAGAAAGGATATTGGGCGGCAGTCACTTTTGTCTTCAAAGTTTTATTACAAAACAATCATAGGTGTGCGCAGCCTATTGCATTAGGATGTGCACCCCAAAGCTCAAACACACATGAGCACCACCTGCTGTCACAGGAAGGGGGGCTCTGGTGGTGGGAGCCAGTTGATTGGGAGCATATTATGATACACCCTAATTATGGGTGTAACGTGTTCCTAAAGTTGGACCTAGATTTTAATATAATGGGGGCATTTACAATGGCCACTGGCACCCCCAAACACCCACCTGGTGCTGCTCCTGGATAATGCTAATGCACATGGGGTGATTAGGGTGTGCCTAGGCACACCCTGTGTGCACGCCTATGAAAACAGTTAAGGTGATTGTAAGGAGACCCAGACCCTGTAGCAGATCACTTGCAGACAACTATCCAGATCTAGATCAATGTCCAGCTTCACAGTGTCAGAACCTTTAAGTCGACCCGACAACACTTTAAGCACATTCCCAAATTTCAGTGCATCCTCCAAGTTAGTCGCCAGGCCTTCTGAGAGACCAGCCTCCTTCCTGGCTCTCCTCAGCAAGGGGCCTCCTCCTTGGAACAGCTTGCTCCAGACCAGACAGGACAGCTTCAGGACCACTTGAGCACAGGTTAGGTTCCAAACCAGGCTATTGGGCCTAACAGCAGGGCTCCATCTAGAAGCACCTACCTAGGCCTCAGCCTAGGGAAAGAGAGCAAACACATGGCCTGCCCCAACTATTTATATCATCCCCCAGCATGCACCAGTGGCCTACGCCTCCTACTGGGTCGGCTGAAGAAAATATGAATATTCATAACTTTCTGTTCTGGCTGATGACTGAAGAATCTCCCAAATGTGGAAGCAGCAATAAAAAGTTGAATGGTTCTAACGCCCTGGTTGGAGATGAGCTGTAACCTCTTAAGTCCCAGCACGTTTGAAAACCGCACCTATGGCTCCTGCAGGTCCCTGCCGGGATGTAGGTTGAAATTACCGGCTTTCATCCAGCTGACAGCAAACACTAAGCCCATAAGAGTGCTTGTAGCTGATCACAGTAAACACAATGTTTCTGCCCTAGCTATGTTAGCCACTTCCCTCCCAGCCCTGGCATCCCTTTAACAGGGTCTGTATGTCCCTGGGGGCAGGAAGGATCGGCCATGCATATTGTGATTGGCTCAAACTGCACTCAATGGTTGTCTTTGTTAGCTTGGTCACTGTGTTGGAAGCACGCAGTGAGCACACAGCTCAGAATGCTCTGCTGCCCTCAGACACATATGTGGGCTTATGGGTGTTAAAGCCTACCCCCTTTGCCACCACACATATGTGTTCTGTGATCAGCAAGAGGTTAATACCAAAGCTAAACTCCAAGCAGATAAAAAATACACCATTTAATTAAAGCAGATCTCCAGCTTCTAAACCCTGGTCCTCCTGTCTCCCTCCCAAACCTGCACTGGACCGGGTTCACTTTAAGGATTACAGTCGCATATACAAAAGGACCAGGATACAAACACCACCAAATAGGACACCACTGGTTATTTTGATCTTGCTCCAAAATCCTACAGAAATATGCTCAGAAAAAAAAAAAAGAAAGACCCATGCTCCACCTAGTGTAAGCCAGCAAAGAAACCTTTTGTTAGATAACATTGTACTTACATAAATCTGAAGTATGAATCAGTGCCTTATAAATTGTCCAAATTCCGCCTCTAAGGGACACGAGGTGTTATCACATATCGTAGCTCCGTGCTGACGCATTTCGTCAGAGTTGACGTTCTCAAAGGGCAAGGGCAATAATGCTGCATGTTTATGCACCTTTTACACATGTATAGCATTGGGCGTATATTATTATATGTAGTATTATTATAGTATTAATTTATTCTGGCTATTGGAATACATGTACTTTCATATGTGCATGTTTTATGCACATACACACGTAAATTATGCTCTAAATTCCTCTCTGAACGCAGCTTTGTGTGTGTTTTTCTATATGTAGCAATAACTCTCGGTGGAGCTGCTGGTTTAAGCGGGCTGTTACCGTCACCTTCGTTACCTCTATTTCACCAGAACCGGGTCTAAGGTCTAAGTTTAACACAAACAATGTAGGCACCGGACACTTGAGTATCTCTTCCAATGCTTTAATAAACGCAAATTGAAGGAAGTAGCAGGAAAGAGGTAGAAGGAAAGTTGCAGGGAAGCTCAAATACCTTTTCTTAGTGTTCTTTGTGTAGCATTAGGGATTGAAAGCTTGTAGCTGAATAAACTCTCTCTGTAGAGTTGAATCTTTGCCCGCCTGGATAGGTTCCTCTCACTAACCTAGCAGCCGGTACGCAGCACGAACAAAAGTCACTGCCACAGACTTGATTGGAACAAAACCCGTACGATCCTCTGCCACAGGATGTATTGGTTTACGATGAACAACGAACACAGCACTAGGACCTTTAAGCCAACCCGGCAGTACTATGCGGTAGGATTACTTTAGGATACGTCCTCCAACTGAGTCACCAGGCCCCTCTCCAGACCAGCACTCTGCGTGATCCTTCCATGACGGGTCCTCCCCTGTGATCTTCTCGGTTGTCCAGCTTCTTCACATAGGATAGACAGCCCGGGACCATTCCTCTGCCGCTGTGGTGGGCCCCAGACAAGCTAATGGGCCCACCCACACGCTACAGCGACGTGGGCCTCCCGATCGGAGGACCACGAGGTAGTACTCTTACCTGTCGGCCAGGAGGGCCAGCAGGTAGACAAAAAAAAAACCCTGAAACATGGCGTCTGTCCCATAAATACCCTCTCCCAGAATGCAACTCAGAGGACCTCCTGAACCGAGTTATCTCCGGGACAGAGGAGCACTCATACACTTCAACGTGTTGCCTTTCCAAAACTGGCCCATAGTAACAACGACACCCACAGGCACAGTGTGAAATTACATGCAACTCAGCCGAGCTGGAACAGAGGCTAATCTGACTATGTATGAACAGATAACCCACTAAATTTACCTATCAGCAGTAGATTAAAAATCTACCAGCGCTACATATACTTGCCTGGAGTTCAGGTTTAATATACAACTAGTAATCCTGATTTCACTGGCCCTCTGCTTAGCAAATAAAAGCTGCTTAACAATTACAAAAATGATAGGGTTATTTATAAGGTGTATGGTTCAGATTTATAGCCAGGGCTGAATGAAAAGCAAAAAAAAAAAAAAATTGTAGAATTTTCAGCTGTCTAAAGAGCAGTTCTCCGGTCGTACATCCATGTGTTAATCAAGCGAGCTTCACTCACAACATCTGATGCCAAATTATCTCTCTCTGTCTCTGCATTATCATCAGAGACCTTATCTGATGAATTGTGCCTTCCTGTTTATGACATTTGTTAGCCTGTAGGGACTGATCAAGAGTGATCTCAGTTCATCCTTATAATTTTTCATTCTCTACATGGTTTCGAGCTTAACACACACTGCACCCAGCGTCTATATGGAGCCGGTCAGGGCCCTTGTTTGTGTTGATGATGGTTAACCCTTTTTATCGTATAGTACAAAATCACCCAAGCTAGAACGTCACAACCTTGTGTGCTGGCCAGGGAAAAACTAGATGTCCAACCACCATACCGCTTGTGTAAAAAATGTATAATTTATTTGGTATAACAATACAAAAAAGACATAACACCTTAACCCCTAAAGACAATTTAAAATCCCATATGGCTCATCAAGGAGCCCTTTAACATTTAAAAATATAGGCTTGTTGAAAAATTTTGCACTACCTACATGCTTTATGACAGCCTCTCTATGACTGACAAGTCAGGTGATATCGTTGCTCGGAGAGAGGGTTGTTGTAAAGACAGAGGATAAGGATAAGCTAAGGGTCTGCAGCTGTGGATTCTTTTTGAGAGAATCACATTTAAGAGTAAAGCATAGGGAATAATCCATGTTTGGAATGGTCACAAATTAGCAAAGGAACCACCAACATTCAAATAGGCTTATTCATAGGTGTATAAGAGTTTTTGCACTCTGTAGCATAGAACATTAAAGTGGAGTTCCGGACGAAATTATACTTTTGAAATAAAAATACCCCTATAACACACAAGCTTAATGTATTCTAGTAAAGTTAGTCTGTAAACTAAGGTCTGTTTTGTTAGTTTATAGCAGTAGTTTGTTATTTTATAAACTTACAGCAGGCCGTGGCCATCTTAAGTGTGGGCATCTGAAGCCAGACTGTATTTCTTCCTGGATCTCATCCTTGCAGATCTTGCACATGCTCAGTGCAGCACAAGCAGTGTAATAGGTTTCAGGTCAGGTTTCCATAGCAACGGCAGTGTCAGAGGAAGTTGCCGCCCCTTCCCAGAAGACATTGCAAACAGGAAATGATGTGATGGGCCACGGCCAGGGAGGAGGAAGTGAAAAATTATTACAGCAGATATACAATAGGTGCGAGAAAATTTTTTTTTAAATATCCAATTCGTTTACAGTGCACAGTTTAGTGAGGGATGCTGAAGAGTTGTAAAAGTGGGTGGAACTCCACTTGAAAGAACCTAGGAGTATTGACGGGTTTCATGAACACAGTCTGCATCCTTCGAAGGCAAATCTTTGCTCCTTCCTTAACGGAGGTGATGTTTGGCTTCTGATGGTGTCAACTGTCTAAGAGAGGTTTTTTCCTCACTTTGAAGTGATTTCCTCTCTCTTTCCCTTGGGTTCATAGGAGAGGAAGTTGAGGGAAATCTCCACAACACAGATGGCAAAATAAAAAGAATAAAACATCTGAAAGGGTGTTAATCATCCTGTATGCCAGCCTTCTTCAAGCAGGCTTTCCGCCAATGCAATAGGTCACTTCTACACTGACCACCAATGTGAGGGGCCATTCCTACTAGGGGTGCAACGGATCGTCATCGATCCACGATCCGAACGGGTAAATCTGTTCGGATTCGGCACACATGCGCTCCGTGGAACGCTCCGCTGCCCCGGCCTTAGGAAAGGCCGCAACTTCGGCCTAGCTCCGGAGCATGGCCATCTTGGTACACCCAGCGGCGGCGGTGCACGCTGACGTCATCACCCCTCAACTCATGGATCTGATCTGGCCGGCTTGGCGGCTTCAATTCTGTAAGGTAAGACTAAACAACCCTAGTCTTCCTTCCTATACTCATACTGTATACAGTGGGGGAGTCTGTGGATATTACAGCAGTGGGGGAGATTGTGGATAATACAGTGGTGGAAGATTGTGGATATTACAGTGGGGGTTATGTTTATTTGTCTTGTCTTCTTTTTTTTTTGTTGATCCGAAAATGATCCGATCCGTGACTCCTGGTCCGAGGAACGATCCGAACCGCGAGTTTTTTGATCCGTTGCACCCCTAATTCCTACACTGACCACCAATGTAACAGGTCACTTCTTCACTGACCACTAATATAGGGGGTCACTTCTACACTGACTGCCATTGCAAGGGGTGACTTCTATACAGACTGCAAATCTACCAATCTAAAGGGTGACTTCTACACTGACTGCTAATGTAAGGGTGTCAGAACTGGGCTCCCAGCAGCTCCCTTCTCTGTGCTCAGGCTGCTTAGCTGTCAGATAATTGTCAGCACTCATCATTCCACAGTGGCTCACCTAGTGATCATTTGGCTCACCTGGTGATCATTTCCTGCTCATCAGTCCCGCCTACAGCCAGCCCCTTCTGGCAATTTAAACTGCCTTGTTCATTCCTTTCGTGCATTCGCCTGATCAACATATCTGGAAATTCTCTGCTGTGTTCCTGTAAAAGACTGCACACCTGATGTTCTTTCAGATTCCTGATCCTGTTCTTCTGCCTCTGACTACGCTGATCTTTGGTTTCCTGATTACTGGCTTGTCTAACTATCCGCCTTGGCTTCCGATCTCTGGCTTATGTTTTGACTACGCTTACTGACCTGTACCATTTTTACCATTACATTAAAAGGTGTGATTTTTACTGCATTTTCTGTCTCAGTCTGATTCATGGTCTCTGATAAAGGGTGACTTCTTCACAGACCACCAATGTAAGCGGCCACTTCTACACTGATCAACACTATACCAAATTAAAAGGAAAAAAAGTTTTAGCTTTAGATATACTTTAAGCTCACCTTTTGTACCAGGGCCACTGCTACACTGACCATCAATGTAAGGGGCCACTTCTACACAGACCGCTAATGTAAGGGGCCACTTCTACACTGACCGCCAATGTAAGGGATCACTTCTACACTGACTGCCAATGTAAGGGGCCGCTTCTACACTGACTGCCAATGTCAGGGGCCACTTCTACACTAACTGCCAATGTAAGGTGTCGCTTCTACACTGACCGCCAATGTTAAGGGCCACTTCTAAACTGATTGCCAATGTAAGGGGCCACTTCTACACTGACTGCCAATGTAAGGTGTCGCTTCTACACTGACCGCCAATGTCAGTGGCCACTTCTACACTGACTGCCAATGTAAAGAGCCACTTCTACACAGACCGCTAATGTAAGGAGCCACTTCTACACTGACCGCCAATGTAAGGGAGCACTTCTACACTGACTTCCAATGTAAGGGGTCGCTTCAACACTGACTGACAATGTCAGGTGCCTCTTCTACACTGACTGACAATGTCAGGTGCCTCTTCTACACTGACCGCCAATGTAAAGAGCCACTTCTACACAGACCGCCAATGTAAGGGAGTACATCTACACTGACGCTCATTGTAAGGGGTCACTTCTACACTGGCGGTCAATGTAAGCGACCACTTCTACACTGACTGTCAATGTAAGGGGCCACTTCTACACTGACCGCCAATGTAAAGAGCCACTTATACACAGACCGCCAATGTAAGGGAGTACATCTACACTGACGCTCATTGTAAGGGGTCACTTCTACACTGGCGGTCAATGTAAGGGACCACTTCTACACTGACTGTCAATGTAAGGGGCCACTTCTACACTGACCAACACTATACAAAGAAAAAGTAGAGAAAAAAGTTTTAGCTTTTAGATATACTTTAAGTTTCACTTTCTGTACTATTAAATTCCACTCAGTCTTTATATGTGTATGTGTTGTTCGCTTTTGGAAATGTTTGATGGCTTCTATGTTATTCTAATAAGAAGAATGACCTTTGTTCTTGGTACTCCTCTTACAATGGGGTTCCGAGGTTCTGAATTAAAATTGTATTTGTCCTTGCTGTGCTGCCAAGATGCTGGCGAACAACATGGAAGCACACAAAATTACAGGAGGTCTTTAATATAACCCATCCAAAATATACTTCAACCTCCTTCACAGGAAGAATCAAGCAAAGTGTCTTATACTTCTCTGCTTTAAAGCATTTTGTTTACTGCTGAATTACAGCTGAGATTTAAAATAGTCCAAGTCCTGCAGTAAGTATAGACGTATACTCAGGAACAGAAAAATCAACTCTGGAAGTTCAAAGTTTTTTTTTTTCTTTTTTGTCTTTGCTCTGTTCATGATAAATGCTTGGGTACCCCTGCTAATGCATTGATCAGAAAATGCCTTGCAGGCAGCTCTGTTTATGGAGAGATTAGTGCAATTTATTCAGAGAGCCACAGGGAAGATTGGCCTTGTCTAGAGGCTACAGGGTTGAGCAGTTCTGTGGTTAATGAGGCCCTTTGCCTTGATCTATGCATGTGCATATTTTTAATTTTCCTACAGGTCTGTTTCAACTTCTCTGTGCTAAACATGAGTGAGAATCATCAAAAGCTTAACTAAAATTGCCCATACGTATTGGGAGATGGCGTTTCATTAAAGCACCAACTCCAAGCACCATCTGTAGCCAAGATGGACAGGTAACATAACCGTCAATTTCTGTGTATATATATATATGGGGGGGGGGGGGGGAAACATGAAACTACCCCTTTCATGATGAATAACAAAGCAAAATGGCCCCAATAATTTAAAGCAGACTCTATTTATGTGCCTGCACATGCCTTTATATGTCTGCTCCAAAAACCAGGTGCCTAATCTATTATCTATCAATTCAGAGAGTTTCCCCCCAAATCTTCCAATCGTCCCATCACTATGATGTTTGACCTTACTGGACAATAGGAAGGTGCAGCAGTGGATGGGCTATCTCTCTACGTTGACATGCACTGATCAGCCATAACATTATGACCACTGACAGGTAAAGTGAATAACATTGATCTAAATGGCATCTGAAAGTGGGTGGGATATATTAGGCACTATGTGAACATGTTGTCCCTGAAGCTGATGTGTTGAAAGTAGAATAAAAGGGCAAATGTGAGGATTTGAGCGACTTTGACAAGGGCCAAATTGTAATAGCTAGACAACTTGGTCAGAGCAACTCCAAAAGTGCGGCTCTTATGGGATGTTCTTGATTAATGCTGGTTCTGATAGAAAGGTGTCAGAACACACAGTGCATTGCAGTTTGTTGCGTATGGAGCTGCATAGATACAAACCAGTTAGAGTGCCCATACTGACGCGTGTCCACAGCCAAAAGCACCTAAAAATTGGCACATGAGCATCAGAACTGGACCACAGAGCAATGGAAGAAGGTGGCCTGATCTGATGAATATAAGACTGGTTTGAGGAACACAGCAATGAGTTTGAGGTGGTGACTTGGCCTCCAAATTCTCCAGACCCTGATCCAGTCGACTATCTGTGGGATGTACTAGAAAAATGAGTCTGATCCATGAAGGCCCCATCTTGCGACTTACAGGACTTAAAAAGATCTGTGCTATTGATGGCTTGGTGCATACTTTCAGAGGTCTAATGTAGTCAAAGATGTTCGCTTTGAAAGAGAATCTGCACTTTGCAAGGAAACTTACCATTAGCTTAGTGCAGGGCTCGACAAACCTCAGGAGCCAGGTCGCCATGGTGACAAGAAGTTTCGCCATGGCGCCTGGTGTTCCGTCCGAATTCTTGCCCCCCCAAGAATCTTAGGGCTAGTACTGATGGATAGTAGAGTAACCCGCCGTCCGTGTGCCTCAAGACAGAGTGGAACTGTCTTGAGGCACACGGACGGCGGGTTACTCTGCAATCCACCAGCACTAGCCCTAAGATTCTTGGACCCTCATAGGACCCTTGCAATTATATTGGATCTGATAAAGCAATAGTCCTGTTGGGCTTTTCCCTGACCATTAGATACTGTCATTTTACTGCGGCTATCTTTGTAAGGTCCTAGGTTGGCTGATTAATTTATGGTGGTCACCTCCGTCCCTAGTATTTTACAAGAATACCTGGAGTTATACGAACCGGTTAAGGCATACTAAGCTGCTGATTGGTGGATACGTCTGCCAGGCTCCATGCCTATACTGTCTTTTCTACTCGGCCCCATTGCAAATTCCTGAAGAAGCGCCCAAGGCGCGTAACATGTAGAGTTTTCTTTACCACGCCTCTACCACCACCCAGCTTTTCTCCAACAATTATCACCCAAGTCAAACCCAATTTATCTTAGTATCGTGGTAATATTTGGTTATGACAGGTGGTCTGAGTGCTGTACAGGTTAACAGCATGTTTTGTTTTTTTAACATGTATGTCAACAATGTTGTTCTTTTAATCATGTTTAAATAAAATGTATATATTTTTTCTACATTAATGGTATGTGTGTGTCTGTAAAGTCCATGTTTTCGCTTTCCAGATACTTTACCATTAAGGACCTGCCGATGCTGTGATAAAATTACAAGACTTCCTACAAGAACCCCCATCGTCTACCTATACCTAAATTTCCCAAAACCTATGAACTCCTAATCCTAGCCATATCATCATTTTTACCAAAAGGAGGGCTGGGCCCAAATTACTCACCTTGCTTTCTGTTCCTCCTTGAGATCTCCCTAAGTTATAACCGTCTTCTCCCTGCTCCCTACATTGTATCCTTAATTTCATCCTCACCCATTCCTAACCCTTTTTCTGCTTTCCAGCCCACCCTGTCATGTGTTCTTTTCTCCTGCATGCTCAGGGATGACTACTTCGCTAATTCTCCATTGATTCGACTATAGCATATCTTGAAAAGGCCTCACACAAATAACATGCCCTCTAGAGCAGTAGTCATCAACCCTGTCCTCAGGGCCCACTAACAGGCCAGGTTTTATGTATTACCTTGGGGAGATGCAGACTAGAATACGGCAATCACTGAGCAGCAAATTATATCACCTGTGAAGTATTTGAGTTATCTTGCAAACCTGGCCTGTTAGTGGGCCCCGAGGACAGGAGTTGATGACCAGTGATCTAGAGAGCATACTTCTTCCATTGTTCGCTCCTGCCAGCTGTAAATATTACCTGTGCTTCATGGCAGTTCTCAGGGATCTTCCATGTGCAGGAGTTGTAACTCCACTCCAGGACATCATGGAGCAGCAAAGGCTGATCTGCTCCAGAATGCAACACCTCACCACTGCCCTTTCTGTTTCCTCATAACGTCACCAGTGGTGTGCACCCCCGGAATCCATTTCAGAGGAGTGGACTTAACTCCTTGTTTTTAATAGTGCTTGTTTGTTTGTTTTTTTGGATTTGCTGCAATGGAAGTTGTGCTCTCATATCAAAGTGAGGCTTAGGATGCCATATCTCATTCCACTGCTGTGGGACATAGTATATGGGGCAAAGACACTTAAAGTGTATCAAAAGGCAAAAAAGTTTTTTTTTTTTTCTTAAAGCGGAGTTCCACCTAAAAGTGGAACTTCCGCTCATTGGATTCCTCCCCCCCTCCGGTGTCACAGTTGGCACCTTTCAGGGGGGAGGGGGGTGCAGATACCTGTCTAAGACAGGTATCTGCACCCACTTCCGGGAATAGACTCCCATGGGAGTCACGCCCCCTCCCGCACTCCCCCGCTGTCTCTTGGGAAAGACACAGGTCCCAGGAGATAGCGGGGACCATTGAGAAAGCGCAGCGCGACTCGCGCACGCGCAGTAGGGAATCGGGAAGTGAAGCCGCAACGCTTCACTTCCTGATTCCCTTCCTTGAGAATGGCGGCGGAAGCACCCGAGGATCGAAGGATGGTTCGGTCTCGGGTGCCGACATCGCTGGACCCCGGGACAGGTGAGTGACCTTATTTTAAAAGTCAGCAGCTGCAGTATTTGCAGCTGCTGACATCTAAAAAAAATTTTTTCGCGGGACTCCCGCTTTAACTATTAGATATAATGTGGAAAGTTAGAACCTTGTCAGGTTTTTGTTGCTGTATGTGTCCTTGCTAGGAATATTAATGCCGCGTACACACGAGCGGACTTTACGGCAGACTTTGCCCGGCGGACTTTACGACGGACTTTCTGAATGAACGGACTTGCCTACACACAATCCACCAAAGTCCGACGGATTCGTACGTGATGACGTACGACCGGACTAAAACAAGGAAGTTCATAGCCAGTAGCCAATAGCTGCCCTAACGTGGTTTTTTGTCCGTCGAACTAGCATACAGACGAGCGGGATTTTCGACCGGACTCGAGTTCGACGGATAGATTTAAAACATGTTTTAAATCTAAGTCCGTCCAACTTTTGAGAAAACAAAGTCCGCTGGAGCCCACACACGATCGAATTGTCTGACGAAATCCAGTCCGCCGGGCAAAGTCTGCCGTAAAGTCCGATCGTGTGTACGCGGCATTACTCTCTCTCTTTTTCTTGCTGACCACTGTCAGTTTTCCTAATTTAAACCTACAGCCGCATCTAATGCCACGTACACACGGTCGGAATTTCGTCCCGCAAAAGACCGATGAGATTTTTTCATCGGAAAATGCGACAATGTGTATGCTCCATCGGTCGTTTGCTGGCGGAATTCCAGCCAGCAAAATATTGAGAGCATGCTCTCAATTTTTCGGTCGGGAAAAGTTCCTGTCCGAAAATGCGATCGTCTGTGGCAATTCCGACGTGCAAAATCCCTACGCATGCTCGGAAACAATTCGACGCATGCTCGGAAGCATTGAACGTCATTTTCTCGGCTCGTTGTAGTGTCCGTCACGGCGTTCAAGGCAAACTGGAGCGGAATCCCGTCGGAAAAGCCGTCACATCTTTTTCCGACGAGTAAACCGATCGTGTGTACGCGGCATAACAGTAGCAGGTGACCTAGAAGCAAAAATTATGCTTTTGCTAAATATCTTTTCTGTAAAGTAAAGCAGTAAATAAATATGTCAGTCCATGCAAAGAACCTTACATTCTTCAAGGTAGACCATAAGGTACAAAAGCATCAAAGGACAGCTGCAGGCAAGAAAGAAAAACCTAGTTCAGGAGGTTCAGCATGCCTACCTATATAATTGTTTGCTGTCTGTCAGCCAACTCTTTTCATCCCTGAATTTTCTCCATTGACAATTGTTTCATTAAGGAGCTCCAACTTTGCCTCCTAAAACATGCTTGGCTTGGGCATGAACTCTGAGGCTCCTTCCCCACATGCTGTCCTTGTATGACGCTAAATTCTTCAGCTGACAGCAAAGGGTGCACATATATTATGTCTATTGCTCCTGCTCTGTAATATAAGCAGCCCCCAGAAGTACTCCAGTTATCAGCTGTTATGCAGGGGATGATAACATTTTAAAGATGCACAAACTGTTGGTGCTATGTAAACCTTGTATAATATTAATAATAACAATATTAAAGGAATTCTAAAGGTTATAATTTTAAAAAAAAAGTGTTCTACTTACCTGCTCTGTGCAATGGTTTTGCACAGAACAGCCCCGATCCTCTTCTTTTTGGGTCCCACGCCAGCAGTCCTGGCTCCCCCCCCCCACTAAGTGCCCACAAATAGCAAACCTCTTGCTATGGTGGGCACTCAAGCAGGCTCTTGTAAATAAACATTGACCATTCACACATAGAGTGCTCATCCCTGCTCCCTGCTCTTTCTTCATTGGCTCACTGGCTGTGATTGACATAGAATGTATTAAAGAGGAGCTCCAGGCTTCGTCAGCCAAGTACTGTAGCTGCTGACTTTTAATATTAGGACTCTTATCTGTCCACGAATCCAGTGGTGTCTTCACCTGAGCCAATTTTTCATTTGGCTCTTGGGTGCTCCATTTCGGGTAAGGGAAACCGACAGTGAAGCTTTGTGGCTTCACAGCCGGTTCCCTACTCCGCATGCGTGAAGCGTGCTGTGCTTTGTTAATGGCCCGGTGGTGGGGGAAGGAGGAGGTGTAAATATCTGTAAATATCTCATATTTACAGATCTTTCATTGTAATCTATGAACCCTACTGATTACATTACTGTCGTTCTACCTGCACGGTTTAGGAAATATCATGCGCATTGAAGAAACCACTCGTGCCGTTTCTTCAGCATATAACGATCACAGCGTTGTGCGGGGCCACTGCAACAGCTTTGATCTTAGAAAAGTATTTCATAATGAGCTAGTATGCAATGCATTATGCCTTTGTCTTACAGGGTTTTTTTTTTTGTTTGTTTTTTCAGGTTTACAACCACTTTAACAACATAGTATCTCCATGTGTCATGCTTATTGGGTGTTTGAACAAAGAACAAATCAGAACAAATCTCCTTCCAATGTCATGTAAGTTCATTAAATGTTTATTATATGTTTGCAAATTGGGCCTCTGCAGCAAGTCTTCTAGGCTGGCCCTTTGATATAAGAAGCTGACCAGTAGGATGATATGACCTTTTAGAATCCCAATTTATGGTATTTGGGGGGTTACCCTTGTTCTGGTGTCTTGATGTCTGCTTTAATCTTAAAAAATAATTACAGCATACTACAGTGTAAAAAAAAGTTTTGTTTATTATAGACCTTCCCAAAGAAGTGCACACTAATACCATACATCACTAGCCCAGGTGCAACTGTAAAAATAATATAAAGCCATGTAACTTCAAGAACAATCTACACTGCTTGTAATGAAGTGTTGCAGGGTCTGTTTGTGGGTAGGTGCAAACGTAGACAAACTATGTGATCACCATCCTGGAAGATCAAGTAACTGTGGACCTTGTCCCTCAGTATCTTCCAGAGCCTCCAGAAGCTCCCAAGGAAACAGTTGAGCAGTATCGGCCAGAATAGAGTAACACTTTTGCCTTTGATATGATTGCCTCATCAAGATGTTGTATTTTGTAAAAGCTCTTGAGTACTCAGCTAAGTGTCTAATATCTCCAGGAGCACTAGAAAAGAATCAGTGGATATGAAAGTGTAGTTAACAGTAGTTTAGGGAGATGGAAGATGGGTGTTATGAATCTACACTAATGTTTTATGCTCTGTCTGCCTGCTTACCTCTCAGGTCTGTGCCTCAGCTCTAGAGAATGTGCCCCCAGCAATGCCACCTGAGCGTTTAAGTATGACCTCTCAGCATGGCTCCACCCCAGCCTCTCAACAGGAAACACTATTTAACCCCCGCGCTCTGCAAGCCAGCCACGCCGAGCAAAGTTTGTGTGTAACCCTGTACTGCTGTTCTCCTCTGTCTACCAGAGCCAGTCCATGAGCTGGAGCTGAGACACCCCAGGGGCTGCGACCTGGGGTCAGCTGCAGCCAAATCCATCCTCACCAGTAGAGGCTCTGGTGAAAACTTTCTGGATCTTAGATTCCGCACCCTGGGGAATCTTACACTCTAGCTTCCTGTTTGGTCCGTGTCAGTGTTCAGGTAGAGCTGCTCTACTGAACCACCCAGAGTTCCATCCACAGCAGTCAGCCAAAGGGTCCACAACATTAGCGGTGTGCTCTTAACCACAGCGGTGTGCGTCTGTCACCTGGCCTCAGGTGACCTGACAATGGGGTAGCAGGTGTGGTATGAAGAGGCTTAAAAAGTTTGGCCACCCTGGTCTTTCTGCTTTTAGACCTTAAGTAGACATCACAGGGGGTTTAGCTTTTGGAGGAGGATGTGGCAAGCCTTCTGGATTGATCTGTAACTGCCAGATGTGAAAGCTGCTCCATCTCTGCAGAACGATGTGGTTGAGCCTGTGTTGCTTGGGAGCTATGGCTAAATGTGCAACCCAGAAGCTTACAATGTTGTAATAGGGGTCTATGTTTTCATAAGTTATACACAACATTTCAGGCTGCACTTTACTTTTAGCCCTTTGGCCTTGACATTGAAGGTCTCCCACTGCCAACCAGGTCTTAGATGTTATTCCAGTATTAGGGTGGTGGAGCGCTGGACTCCAAGCTTGATGGAGGTTTCAAATGAATCAGATGATTGCTAATGTATGGCAGCTCTCTAGTTGGACTCCCACATGTCCTTGTAAGGGTTAGTTTATGTGACATTTACATAAACACATGCGATTGTAGAAGAGAATGGTGCTCTGGTGTACTAAGGGTATTATGGAAAATTTGCCAAAACCATCAAATCTACCTACTTGGCTGCCATTAAGATGGAGGAAGGTGTGGAAAAGTATGTTGTCACTGACAACGAAGTAGTGAGATGCTGCGTGCTTGCTGAGCCAGTCACACCTTGCTGTCCCTCCAGCCTCATCTGCTGGCATTGTCAAGGTAACAAACAGTATGAAGAAACAAAGGACCAGGGTAGGCTTTAAACGTTTCACTAACAAAATATACCAAAACCTTTATTACTAAAAGAACTAAATACAGAATATATTTGCCCAGTCCTCCTCTTATGCAGCATTATGCCTTCGACTAAATTTAAGGCTAAACTGTCTTTCATTCTAACCAATCCTTTATTTTATTATTTCAAATTTTGCAACATTAATCTCTGAGCCGTAATTCCCTCTCTGAGGTATTCCTGGTGTCATGATTTGCCCATCTATTTGCAATTGCCTGGGAGCGTCATAATTTCAATACAGCTCTAAATGGCCCTTTTCTTTCCCTGACTACAAATAGGGATCAATGGAATTCTAAATGACTGCTCACGGCCTCGCTTCCGATCGTGACCTTTTGCAAATGATCGGCGCTCGACACCGTTTACATCTACCTGGAAAGGATAAGTAGACCCGCTTGTCGATGTGGCATTTAGTCTGGAGACACGCCAACCACACTGATGCTTAGAGTCTAACTTGACTTGGCAAAAGCAAGAGCAGACCTTTGCATTGTCATGTCGATATGGCTGTCGACACATCTTGCCTGCTGTTTGCTATTTTTTTTTTTAATCTTTCGTTTTTGTTTTTTTTGTTTTTTTTTTCTTGTTCACTTTCCACTTCTCAAGTCTGCCTAAACACAGCTTCTATATCTAATTGAACACAGAAAAGTCTTCAAAGACATATTTCTGTGGGTGGAAAATAGAGTAAATGCAACAGTCGGGAAAAGCTTTCTTTAAATCTGTTAACTAACCTTAAAACATTGCTCCGAATCTGGATAAAATAACGTCCCGGACATATGGTTTGATTTTATCGAATCCATTAAAGTAGCAGGGAATAATAGGCACCATTTTATTATTATAAAATAATGGGCGGGTATAATAAGAAGCACATTCAGATCGCAGGTTTTTTTTTTATCTCTCTTATTTTCTGGCCAAGCCTTAAACCCAGAATACTTGTAGTATAAGCAGAGGAGGACAAACAGAGCTGGCTGTACTTTCTAATACCTTGAAAATATTTTCTTATCTGATACGTTTGTTTTGTTTAATTCGTGCTTCTTTTTGTCTCGACTCCTTTGTGGCTAGGGTTTTAAAGTGTATCTAAAGCCAATTTATTTCTCATTCACAGGATTCAGATACAGATAATGGGTTATATTGTAGTCTTCATGAGGAATTGGACACTGAAAAAACAAAAAAAAAAAAAAAACCATAACAAGTCTGTTATAACCCATCCCACTCCCAGCATGTCTCACTTTTTTGCTAGTTTCCTAGGGAGCTGGATGTCTTTTCTCTACTGAGAAAAGTTTATTAGTTTTAACTAGCCATAATCTTTTTTTATTATTATTATTATTAATATTATTTTATGCTTCATTTAAGACTTTAGCTATGTGCTTTTAAAGCGGGGGTCCACCTATCTATCGTTTTTTTTTTTTTTAGTTCATTCACAAACTTTTCTTCTCAGCATTACATACTCACATGTTGTGTGTAATATATCCGCCTGTGTCAGATTTCGTCGGAAAGAATAACTTATATTATTCACTGCAGGCGGTTTCCATCTTCATTGTGGGCATTTGAAGCCCACAAGCATTTATTTCCTGGATGCGGTGAATGCTGTGCTCCCAGCATTCACCGCTCGTTCCCGCACATGCTCAGTGACATCCTGGGAAGCCTGAGACTAGCTCCCAGGAGTCTGGGAGAGGCTAGAAACACGCCTACTCCCACGGGAGGAGAACCAGGAAGTGCAAAGAAGAATAGAAAAATAAAAGGTAATTACGGCGATTTAAATTTTTTTAAACGGCATGTCAGCATCTAGGCAAGGAAGAGAATACATACAGATATTGTTCAAAATTTGGGTGGAACCCCGCTTTAAGCTGGTCTATTTACGCAGCCATCAGGATCAGCATATCCTCAGCAGCAGCTTTGGAGGCCATACCAAGATCCCACCAAAGATTGTCATTCTGCCTGATATATGACCTTTGGATACTGAGCTCTGCTTGTGATGTTTTCAAGACCGTTGCGTACTGAGAGCTAGCTTCTGGCATGACCCAGTCTTTTAAGATTAATTTATGAGCAGGGGGCTGTGAATCAGAAGGTACTACATTTAATAAACCATTGGGGCTTTTATTTCACAGTTTTCCATTGGTTTCCACATAAAGGCTTATTATCTGGAGAAATTAAGTCTTGCAAGTGTACTTCAATGTCTCCCGCTTTAGAATCATTATCTGATATGTCTGCAGCTATAGCAGCCTCTTAGCCTTCTGCTGTGGAGAGTCAATCTGCTGAAGACGCCCAGGCCTAAAGAATCCTAATGGTTCTTGTTGACATGGTGTGAACCACCTTAAAAATGGAAGATAATCTAGTACCTTCTGCTCGTGCTGTTACTAGTCATGGATCCCCAAGAGGCCCAAAGCCTAAAAACCTTCCCCTACACACTTACTTGAAAGCTTGATGGAGACGAGAAACTCCTTAAAAATGGTCAACACTGCCCAAACATTTTAAAGACCAGTAGCCATTTGGAGAATAATTTATTGAGAAATAGGGTGTTCTCACTGTTAACCTAGGGGTGTCCAAACTTAAATAAAACACTGACCATTCCTGTTGAGAATACACCAGTGTTTAGGGATCCCTTGAGAGACATTTGGAAGCTCTTTCCAAATCATTGTTTTCTCCAGCAGGGTATGCATTGCAATCTGCCATGGCCATGATGCTAGCCTGCCAAACCTTAGGGTAATGGGATAAATTCATGTTAAAACATCTAACATCTATTCATACTGGGCCTTCATTTGTAGGGCATTCAGTGCTCATGCAAACAGCCCTACATTATTGTGTGGACAGGTTAGTTAATATTACCTGTCTTATTTCAAGAATAAGTTTACTATCAGTAAAAATGGGGACAACTATTTGGTTAAAATGTTTGTCTGTGCAACAACATCAAAACCGTGTGCCATGCTTAACTTATGTAGTGTGCCATATATCGGTGCCCCACTCTCAGCCTTTGCCAGCACACACCTACAAACTGATCAAAAGAGCTGGCAACACGATGGTATCAAGAAAATTATACAAAAGGCTTATCCCCAGACTCTCGTTCCTTCACTGGGTTTAGGGTTCCCACTTGTCTCAGGGTGCCACAAAGGGGGGTTCAGCAACAAATTCCTCAGTCACCAGAGAGTTCACACTTGCTCACAGCTTGTGAACCACTCCACTCTGTCTCACTGATCTGGGTGCTGATTCCATCCTGCTGCCTTTCAAGACCCCCTTGCCTGTGGCTGAACCCTTTCAGGACCAGAGTCCTTGTAATCAAGTGTTCTTCCCACTCAAAGCTCTGTGAACCTCCAAAGTTCTGGGTCCCTAATATAGTCTTAGCAATTCAGGGAGTAGTAAAATCCAGTCCTCTCCTCTTCAGCTGAACTACCCCGGAATTCCTCACCCTGCATGGGTGAGAACCCCTAAGTACTCAACAATGTCTTCAAACTGTCCCCCTTTAAATGACTACAAATCAAATGCTGGTCTTGCTGTCTAGGAAACATTCACGGTGTCCTCATAATTGGGTACATTACATTTATAAAGTATTTTTTATATACAGTCTTTATTGTTAAGTTTTCATTTACTGGTATTTAAATAGATTTTTTTCTTACTTTTGTATTTAAGACAGATTGGATACCTCACATCAGACTTCCCCCTCATATACTGGTAACTGTGTATGTTGCATACCACTAAATAATAAAAAAAAAAAAAAAAAAAAAAAGCTTCATTGTAATTTTCTTTCAAGATCAAATCAGTATTATTTTGATCCATTGTTGAGGGGCCCTTAAACAGTGTGGGGCCCATAGGCCAGTGCCTACTCTGTCTTTTTGGATATTCGTTACTTGTAGGTGATCGGCACTTCTGGTTTGTATTGCTAACTTTAGTCGGTTCCCCATATCCCAAGTTTTCACAAAGGTACTGGCCTGCAAGCTAGCCTTGTTACGCTCCCAGGACATTCCCATCATGGGGTGTCTAAAACAGCCACCTGTTGAGGGAACATTCTGCACAGGTTGTGACCAATATTGCAAGGCATTCATTCAAGACCTTAAAAAGGTTCAGTTGGATCTTTCGAAGTTGTTACTTTTGCTCAGTTCCACTCCAGACCTCTTCAACACAACAGTCTATTGTCATGGGACAATCATTGGACTAAATAGACTGACTCACTTGACACCAAGGACTTATCTCTGGTAGCTCACATATCTGGCTCTGGAGTTTCAGAAATCCTTCCTCCTGCTGTCTTGCAAGATCATAACAGTGGATGCTAGCCTGTAGGGCTAGGATGGAGTCCTAGACACCTTGTTTGTGCAGTTGACATAGATGCTGAAAAGAGTTTATTCTCTTCCAATCAACATTCTAGAACTCCAGGTTATTTGACTGTCCTTACAACGCTGGATCTTCTGACTAGAGGGTTGCCCAATCTTGATTCAGTCAGACAAAGCCATGGCAGAGGCGTACATCAAACATCAGGGAGGAACCGGAAATCCTACAATGGCAAGAGAGGTATAAAGGATACTGTCTTGGGCAGAACTTCAGATTCTAGCCTTGTTAGCCATTCAAATCACCGGAGTAGACAGTTGTCAGGCAGACTACCTCAGTTGGCAGCCTGTGGACCCAGGAGAATGGTCCCTACACCCGTAAGTGTTGCAGAACCTGTACCACTGGTGGGGGATGCTGAATGTGGACTTTCTGACTCCAAGGTTCAACAACAAACTGGACAGGTTTGTTTTCAGGTGCAGAGATCCTCTGAGATTGAATGCTAAGGTGGCTCAGTGGGATCAGTAAAACCTGATATATGCATTTCCTCCTCTGAAGCCTTCTTCATCTTCTCTGCAGAATGGACATGGAGGTTATTCTGGTGGTACTCATAGCTCTGAACTGGCCCAGGCAGATGTGATACTCCAACCTCATCAAACCACTGACAGACACCCTGTAGACTCATCCATATTGAGTGGATCCCAAAGACTTGTTTACCATTCTGCTTCATTTGTTGGCTTTATCAGCATGGCTATTGAAGCCCTGATTTCAGAGACTGAGACCTCTCTGAATTGGTGATACTTACACTGTTAAAAGCAAAGTATATTACCTCTTGCAAAGTTTACCATCATACATAGAAGGCTTAATTTGAGCAATTAACAAGGTTTTAATCCCAAATATTCTGAGTGTAGAATTTTGATTTTTTTTTTTTGCAGTCAGCCAGGATCAAAGTTTGGCCCTAAGTACTAATAAAGGACAAAATGTGGCTTGTGCTATCTTGTTTCGAAGACCGCCAGCCTCCTATTCTTTAGTTAAGGCTTTCTCACACAGCTCCTCTTGTACAACCACCAGTGACTCTGAGGGATCTGAACTTGTATTTTTCTGCACTAAAAACCTACTATTGAACCAATCAGGGATTTCCACTTTCTAATCTTACTCACAAGGTTGCCTTCATATCCCCATCACCTCTGCAAGGCATGTGTCTAAGCTGGCAGCTTTATCTTGGAAAAAACCCTTCCTTACTTTACACAAAGATAAGGTTTTGTTGAGACCCAGAAGCCTCTTCTATCCCAATGTGGTCTTGGTCTTTCATCTCAGTCAGGATATTTTTCTCCCGTTTCTCTGTCCAGCTCCAGTCCATAAATAAATTTCACTTCACTGTTTGGTTGTAGTTCATGCTGTACAGGTTAACCTTGCAGCTACTGCTTCCAGTAGAAAGGCTGACTCTTTTTTTGTCATACCTGATGGTTTCCTTCTGGAACCTGCTTCTCATTCCACCATTTCTCTGTGGCTCAGGCAGTTCATAGTTCAAGCTTATAAGGATTGCTGGCAATAATCACATACAAAAATCCGACATGCTGGTTGTACCCAAGTTGATCGATCAACTTGGGTACAATCAGCCTGCCCATACATGGTTTGAATCTCGGCTGGTCCCTGCTGAATTGGCCGAGATTCGAACCATCAATGACCCTTAATTGGACTGCTTTTGGACATCCTAATTGTATCTAAATTCTCTGTCCCTAAATGAACAAGAAAGAAAATAGAATTTTTGTAATTACCATAAATCCTACTCCTCTGTAAAACCTAAAAAACACATGCGCTATATAAATGAAATAAAATAATGAACGATAATAACCCCAGGGCTGCTGCTCCTGTCACAAGCTGTCCAGGCAACTCAATGATTATATATAATATACATAAACCTATAAAACGTACAGCGCTGCCAACCCCCACATCACTAATAATATATACAACTCAACTATAAGCTCTATAGCAATTACTTTCCATGCAATAAAGTCCAATCATTCATTCAAGTGCTCAGTGTTGTGTGTTATTCTCCATCTGTCCACAACAATAGTAACTTCTTGTAATAAAATAAATGATGAAAACTGTGTCTGTGTTCAGAAATCCACTCCACGTGACCCCCCCAGCTTCTCCAGCATTCACCAGAGGTAATTGACTCCTTGCTTTAAAAAAAAAAAATCTGATATGCGCCTGATAATCTCCAAAGATGGACAGCTTCAATGGTCCCACTATACTCCAGCCCCACTGCACTCACAGATCCAGTAGTTCATGCATTAGGCAGATGAGGGCATGATGTGCACAAAGTAAAGGAGAGAGAACTTTGCATGGTGAAATATTGTTTATTAAATATCAGAAGTAAAAGCCTATGCACTTACAATATGTCAGAATACATTTTACATTTCAAAAGCAAACCAGAAAGTGCTGCCCAGCATGCACTCCAAACAGTGGAAATTATGTAACCGGAAGCCTCACCCAACATGTTTCGTCATCAGTAATGGACATCTTCAGGATCAGGAGTCTTCCCACCCCTCTTTGTTTTTGTTTTGTGATCTACTCATAGAACTGCTTTCCGCAAATGGAGACATGCTGGTAGTAAGAGGGGTTATACCAGGCTGGTCACTGTTTTTTTTGTTGCAAGAGTCCAATTCCCTTTAAAGGTGAAAGTATAACCCAATTGTATTTGAGCCCCGTGTCCCTTCAAAAATACATTTTATGGTAGCAGAACAAAAAAGTACAAAAATCCTTTTTTTTTAATTTTCCCATATTTTTTGGGAATTTGTCAAGGCAGGAATAATGAAAACGCTTTGTCAGAGGAGCAATGAGTATAAATGACATTTGTTTATGTAAGAGATTTAAAGGGGTGTGCTACTAAAGTTAAACATCCCTTTTGTTAAAAAAAAAAACAAATAAAAAGTATATTAAGATTGCTAATATATATTGCACAAGTTTTTTCTTAGTACTACTTTAGATGATTATTGGCTACTTCTGTTCTGTGGATCATTAGGCAGCCATTTGAGCAACTTTCTCCATTGTGTCTAAGTGGGTGGAATTTTCTTCTATAATCCCATGACCAGCTCCAGTGTTTTAGTAAAACTATCAATTCTGGGAAAGGCAGAATGCCCTCAGTGGTGACATGATTTAAGGAAGAAAGATTTGAATAAGAAAGCTATAGATGGGTGCAGTCTGAATAAAGAGGCAATTTGTAAGAAAATTAAAATACGAAATTACTTGTGTAACTGGCATACATGCTATATCTGCTCTTAACAAAATTGGAATAACATCCTCTTTCCAAGAGTTCCTTGGAGCATTTACAAAGTCATTGATCAACATGTCAGCGCTGAGATGGCAATCACATGGTTTTGTTGATAAACAAAGCGTTAGGGCTGTAGCTTGGTTAACGTTAATGTTAATCTTATAAATAAAGTTAGCATTGGATTTTGATAATTGCTTGCGTTATCATTTTTGAATGCAAGAACAGGTCCAGGATCATTGAAAGGAGCTTCTATAACTGGAGAGTGATAAAGATTAGCTTTATATTGGCAATATTGGCACTTGGCAGAGTCCAAACCTATTTATGAACATAAACCATATCTCAGAAATAATCTATAGATAATGACAGATCATAGGATAAGTTGATCTTGTTTTACTTACTTCGACTCCACCTCTCTGTACACGCCTCCCCATAAATAAAAAAAAAAATGAAAAAAGGAATTGAGAAAGATATCATAGAATTATTTGTGAAAATTGTCAGCAGTGCTGATAATTTAAACATTGCTTCATTTCTCAGTTCTTATGCCCCGCAGAGTTAACTGCTTTGCAGAACGCAGTAACATCGTGTCAGCACCGTAATAAACAAAACAAAGCCCTGGCCCCTTCTAAATTATACTTTAGTAAACATGCAAATGAAACTGTATAAAAAAGAGTTCAGACTTTACTTTATTGCTTCTTTTGAACATACCTTACAATAGTTCAGATTGTTGTATCTCAGCGTCTCAATTTTGTTTTGGCTCGCTGAGATTTTGTCTAGGTAAGTATAGTGTTAGATCAGGGCATGCCTTTGAAAAACCAAAAGTGAAATGACGCCTTTCTCATTGAAAATTGTATTTCCACCTTTTGGGAGGAAAAAAAACGTACTTTGAATTGCAGTTGGAATTAAAGTGGTTGTAAAGGCAGAAGGTTTGGGTTTTAGAATGCATTAAGGTAAAAAAAACTCTACGCAGCATCCTCCCCAGACCCCCCCCCCATACTTACCCAAGCCCCATCTCGATCCAGCGATGTGTACGAGAGCATTAACTCTCCTTGCTCTCTCTATCCTTATTGGCTAAGACACATCAGCGGGAACCAAGTGGGAAGGTAGGGGGCAGTACTGAGCCACGTTTTGTGTCAAAAGGCAGCTCAGGGGAGAGAAAACCGCCTGCTATGGGGCAATTGGCAAGGGGGAGGGCCAAGCGAGGGGACCCAAGAAGAGGAGGATCGGGGCTGCTCTGTGTAAAACCACTGTACAGAGCAGGTAAGTGTGACATGTTTTTTTTTTTTTTTTTAAGTGAGCCTTTTAAATCCCTTCAAATCAGAAAATATGCTTACCTCATCTTGGTTATCTCTTACTACATTTTAGGTATATTACTACATTAGAAACTGTCTTACTCCTTTAACTTAATTTCCCATTAACCCCTGGGCTTCCACAAACCCCTGGGCTCCCAACATACCCTGGACACGGGCAGGGTGTAAAAAATTACAACTCTTCCCACACTTTGTTGTTCAGTTGGTTCACAACTGATGGGACAGCAGTGACCGGGCACGTGAGTTGTCATGATGCGCTGGGCTTTCCAATGTTGTATCCAGCGTGCAGGCCTTGCAAGAGCACACAGCTTCCAGGTAAACCCAAGTCATGGTGAACAGTATACTGACTGGCTCCAGAATTCTACCATTCCAGTGGGTTGGCATTCCCTTCACCCACCTGAACTTCCAGACTTCTCCACCATTGAGAAGCCTGCCTGGAGATCCATGCATACTCACCAGTGATGGGAGTAAGTCACACATGTGCAAGTCACAAGCAAGTCTCAAGTCTTAACCTTCAAGTCACAAGCAAGTCCCAAGTTACTGTGGCGAAAAGCAAGCAAGTCAAGTCGAGTCCCTGCTAGAAGTCAAGCAAGTCAAGTCAAGTCAAGTCAAGTCAAAATACTGATCTACCCCGAAGCCGGGACTTGGGGGGAGCTTTCTTTTGTGGGGGGGGGGGGGGGGGGGGCGGCTTTTGCCTAGGCCAAGACACAGCACTGGTGGTGCCAAGTCATTGCAAGTCAAATAGCCCAAGTCAAAGTCAAGTCGCAAGTCATTAGTGACAAGTCAAAGTCAAGTCGAGTCATTTATTTAATTTTGTCAAGCAAGTCGCAAGTCCTCAAACAGGTGACTCGAGTCCCCCACCTCTGAATCTCACTACCTGAACTAACAGCTACAGTTAGCCTCCTAGTGAGAGACGTGTTACAAACTCATTTCCAGGGAACCATAAGTAAGTGTATTTGTTCTAATCTGTGCTGCACTGTTCGTTTTTCATGTGAACTTTTTTGATACTTTGTTATAATGTATTGTGCTGTAACCTGGTGGTCAAGTGTGAAATTATTTCTAAGCACCCCTGTTATAAAGATAGCGTAATTGACTGTTATTCCTTGTTCAACACTATTTCCATCCTTGCTACCATTCTGTTTGTATTGGCTATTCACCTTGTGTTCATTTAGTAAATTTCAAGTTGCTCATTGCTGTTTGCCTGATCATTGGGGTTAATACAGTTACATGTCACAGTGATAGACAGGCTCTGTAGTAGAAGATGAAAGATTAACCCCTTAATGCCTAAGAACCAAATTGTTGAAGCAAAGGGGACTTTAATGGTGCCAGAAACCACTAATTCACACAATATATAAAATTTGATAAATCATAGATTTTATTTCATATCAAATTAAAAATGATTATAAAAACCATCACACAAGATGCAATTTTGAACAGCAGTGCAGCAGCAGCTTCTGCTCAACATGTTTCACCATATGGGCTTCCTCTGGAGTAATTTGAATGCTGCATGTTGCTGATACTACAGATAAAGAGAACAAACAATCCCTAGGTGGATTATAGTGACATACATAATGTGTCAGATGATCAAATACATATAGATTATGTGCATTTCATTAGGTCAACCAACATTTAATACAAAATAATAATCAGATTGAGGAGGCGGGCCTACCGGAATGCTCAAAAAGAAAGATGCGCTGAATCAATTGAAAGCTAGATTTCCAAAGGAGGACCAGAGTCATAAGGGAATGTATGACCATAGGAGGAACATGAAATTGATTACCTAGAACATAAAGACATTGCCATATTTGCATGTTGGTCCCCATAAGGGAGGAATCGTGATCTATCAATTACCTTAATTTGGCTATACAGAGTGTCAGCCAACTATAGTTCCCTAGGAGGATATGTCCAGATCCATGAGCAATGTTCCAATGGGCATGGAAAAAGAAGGAACAATCCCAGCGGGGAAGGAGGAGACCCTCCCCAGGTGGTCCAGACCAGGGTCAGTGTCTGTCCTCTCTAAGAGGAAAAACATTTAGGGTGTCCTGTGAAAGCATGCTCATTTCCATTGACTCTATTAAGATATGCCGTCATTATCATTCTCATCTTACCGAATCAGTTAAGGTTGGGACTTCAAATTAAACTTCCAGCATGGAAACTTCATTGGCCTTCATGCCTAAGGGTAAAACAAATGTAGCACTACCCCCGCAGGAGCCGCTAGATATATATATCACCCAGATCTTCTCCAATTCCACTTTTACAACCAGACGCACAGTATTTTCTTTCACAGCCAGGTGCACTCTTTTGCTTGTTTCTTCAATAATCAGTCTAGGGGATTTGTTTATTTTTGGTATTTTATTGAGAACTTGGATAGGGAAGGGAATGTAGTGGGATACTCCAAATTCACCTAGTTACAATGAGGACAGCTTCTTTAACTGAACTGTGGAATTACTGCATGATACACTGTAGCACCCTTGAGCAAGTTCTCTGTAGGAATAATAAATGCTTGCTCTTCAGTATACTAGCCAGTATCCTCTTTCTGCTGAACCCAGTAGCTGACTTTCCTAGCACAGACTGGGTAGCCAAAGGACCAGGCCTCAAGTCTGTACTCACAAGGCCTCTGTACTGAATGGTAACCTCATTCCAATCCTTCAGCAGCACCCTCCAGTGATCCCAGACAGATCTTCCAAGGGACGGCTACCCCTCAGTCAGCTCCTCAGAACACTTGAGCCAGCATTCCAGCTTCCAGGCCTCCCACCCGAGGCTGCATGGCAGTGGGTGCTGAAGAATGAACCGCACCCCCTCCTCAGCTGCACTCTTCTCTCTAGGAAAAGACCCCTTCCTGACCCCTCATGGTTTTTCACCTTAATGCATTCTATGTATTAAGGTGAAAAACCTTCTCTCATGCTGCAGCCCCCCAGAGCCTCGTTTTACTTACCTGAACCCGGTCTTTTTTTTCCCGGGACAAGCACACCAGCTCTAGCTGGTGTCTCGTGTCCTGATTGGATAGATTGATAGCACCAAAGCCATTGGCTTCCACTGCTGTCAATCAAACACAATGGTGCTGGGGGCGGGACCGAGTCCCGCTGTCTGTGTCAATAGACGCAGAAGCAGGACTCGGGAGCGCGCTGCACAGGTGTCCCGAAGGAGAGCGCTTTTCTGACGGGGCACTCAAGAAGAGGACGAGCTACCAGTGCCGCTGAGGGACCCCAGAAATGGATGATCGGGGCCACTCTGTGCTTAACCAACTGCACAGTGGAGGTAAGTATGACACTTTTTTTTTTAAATGAACCTTTAGTAACCCTTTATTGCCTAAGCACCATTTTGCAACTTTGACATGTGTTAGTAAAACCGTACATATCATCACAACTACTTTGTACATCCAGGTGAAATATACTTTGGTTTTTTCAGGACAAATTGGGCTTTCATTTGGTGGTAAATTGTAATAGATATCTCCTGATTTTTTTTTTATTATCAAAGGAAAACTGGCCCAAAATAGTAAAAAAAAAATGTATCTTAAACTTAGCTGTGTATTTGTAAAAACATCAAATAAATTTTCCTGCTCCTAACAATTGCAGCGATACCACATATGTGTATGTTAGGTGTTGTATGTACCACAGCTAAAAAACAATAGTTTGCATTTTGCTTCTTCCTAAGGACCAGCCTTGTTTTGAGATTTTGGTGTTTACAAGTTTAAAACAGTTTTTTTTGCTAGAAAATTACTTAGAACCCCCAAACATTATATATATTTTTTTCTAACACCCTAGAGAATAAAATGGCGGTCATTGCAATACTTTTTTTCACACCGTATTTGCGCAGCAGTCTTACAAGCGCACTTTTTTGGGGAAAAAAAAAAATCACTTTTTTGAATGAAAAAATAAGACAACAGTAAAGTTAGCCCAATTTTTTTTATATATTGTGAAAGATAATGTTACGCCAAGTAAATTGATACCCAACATGTCACGCTTCAAAATTGCTCGTGGAATGGCGTCAGACTTTTAAAAATCTCCATAGGCGACGTTTAAAAAATTCTACAGGTTGCATGTTTTAAATTACAGAGGAGGTCTAGGGCTAGAATTATTGCTCTCACTCTAAAGGTTGCAGCGATACCTCACATGTGTGGTTTGACCACCGTTTTCATATGCGGGTGCTACTCACATATAGGTTCGCTTCTACGCGCGAGCTCGTCGGGATGGGGCGCTTTAAAAAAATGTTTTTTTCTTATTTATTTTACTTGATTTTATTTATTTTTTCACTGTTTAAAAAAAAAAAAAAAAAAGGGTCACTTTTATTCCTATTACAAGAAATGTAAACATCCCTTGTAATAAAAAAAAAGCATGACAGGTCCTCTTAAATATGAGATCTGGGATCAAAAAGAAAAAACAAAAAATTAGAAATTTTGACTTTGAAAAAATGGCCCTTTAAGACCTATGGGCAGAAGTGACGTTATGACATCGCTTCCGCCCTGCATTAATATGGAGATGGGTGGGGGCCATCTTCCCCTCACTCGTCTCCATACCCGGCCACGGACAGGTCCCGATCGCCTCCGCCACTGCAGACGGTTCCGGTAAGCGGCGGAGGACGCGGGAGAGTGGTGGGAGGGGGGGTGGCACCTCTCCCGGCGCTGATAACGGTGATATGGCAGCGAATCCGCCACAGAGACCAGCATTATCGTAAACACGATCGTCTCCTGAAGAGATGGATACCTCGGCTGTGGCAGCAGCATCTGCCGTTACCGAGATATCCATCTTTAAAGTGCCGACGTATATGTACAGGAGCCGGTCGGCAAGTGGTTAAACACACTGACACTAACTGACACCAATACTAATTTAAGAAAAAGAAAAATTCTGCCCAAATTATACTGACCTTGACCTTTGACCCTTACTTGACCCAAACATTAACCCTGGCACTGACCTACATCAAACCTTGATCTAGGTAATTTTTTATTTTATTTTTTAATATTTATTTATTTTTATTTTTTTACACACTTTTTTTTCTCTCTGCAATGGGAGACAAAGGTACAATGTATCTTTCCTCTAAATTCACAGAGAGAGAAAAACACAGGGGCGGGCTTCACAGTGACTGATCACTGTAATAGCCAATCAGAGGCTACCACAGTGATCAGGTGACCCGGAATCGGGAGTTCCGGGTCCCGATTGTTAGTACGGGGCCCCGGGGCTCTAGGTGAAGTGCTGTTCATTTGTAAGTTAATTATCATACATAGTTTTGAGGCCTTTATCACTGGGGGATCTCGAAATTGGACAGACAAGATAGTATAACCTTGTAAAAGCTCCCATTTGATTCTTGTTTCATGATAATGATAAAAAAAAACAAAAAAAAAAAAACATGGAAGAGTATATGGTCTCAGCCTCATCAAAAATTGGGACATCTTAACCATATTGTAAAAATCCCAAACCAAGTCTTACATTTCGCACTATATTTGGTTCAAACCACCAGTATTGTAAAGTCCTGCCAGGATACAGCACATTGAAAACTTCCACCATAACAAGAATATGTTGAAGGCTTGATATTGGTTGTTAAAATGTGCTAATTGCAGTTGAAACTCCCTTTATTATTTTTCAGATAACCAGAAACTTTGAGGTTCACACAAATTTTCATTTTAGTGCAAAGTATTGATCCAAATATCTATATAAGCAAAAAAAAAAAAAACACAGGAAATCCACTGGAATTTTTTTTATTTAATCATTTATTTTAAATAAAGAACCCAAAAAAAGGGTTAACGCTGCGCTAGAAAAGTGTATATTGAAGAGTGAATTGTAAAAGCCGCCAGCACTAAAAGTCTAATAATAAACTCTAATACATCAAAAAAACAAAAATAAGTGCAGCGCTGAAACTTAATATGAAATATATCATACTGGAAATAACCATAAGGAGTGATTAACCCACCAAGAATAAAATGAATAAAGATAAATATAAAAAGTAGAAAAACAAGTCTCCCATAGAAGACTAAAACAAATATCCCACCATATACAAAAAGTGAAAAATTGAAAAATATATATAGGAAAGTGAATCAAGTCCCAATTACAAACAATGCAAAAAACTCAAAAAGTCCATAAACAAAGTGAATTGGAGACCAGAGTGCATATGTTCAGAGGAAATGTGACCTAGGTGAGTCCAGCATCCAGAGTGATTCACACCCAAGTGAGATATGAGGCTCCTTACCAGCTCGAGGTGACCACCATAACAGTGGTCTCACCAGGCATTTGGGAAATTATCAGGTCACCCACAAACCTATGCCGATATTCACAGTTGAAAACGTGGTACTCAAAAGACAAAAACAAGAAAGGCTCCCATAGTGTAAAATTGCAATATAGTGTGGGGATTGGCCAATCCCCAGACGACGTCCTATCGTGACGAAATGCGTAGGGAGGAGCCTGTGACGCTGACGTCCTTACGTTTTCCTTTGTGATTGATGGGACATACACAGTAAGCAGGTGGAAGCTCGTGGAGACGCCGCGATCCTCTTGTTTGGCTACATGCTTTTAATGGATGAAGATTCTTGTAAGTGCAATCTTATAGCTCAATAAACCACACTATATTGCAATTTTACACTATGGGAGCCTTTCTTGTTTTTGTCTTTTGAGTACCACGTTTTCAACTGTGAATATCGGCATAGGTCCCATGCTGGTCACATGATCAAAATAAAAAAAAACAGCCTTTGGGATACAGATGAAAAATAAATAATATCAATAAACTGTTATAAATTTGTTATACAAATTCACAGTATATTTGAAATCAAATCTTTATTTTTTTTTGGTAATAACATGGTGTGGGCAGATTTCTGCCAGTCACATTCTGTGTCACACCCCTCCAGCCTGTCTTAGAATAATAGGGAGGTGAAGCCTCCATCAATCAAAATGTAATATCCCACCCCTATCTTGTTTAGCTGGTTATTGGGTAATGGAGGAGGAGGGAGGGAGTGGGCTGTTATTCACACTGTGTATACGCCCGCATGTGTGACTCTATAGTCACATGGGCTACTCAGACGCAATGTGGATATAATGTTCATCTATACACACAAAACTATCTCCAATACAACTTACATATTAGCAACGGGACAAGCGGTCTTCTTTCTTCTTTCCGCATAACTACTTTATGCGGAGGTCAAATTTTTTGTTTAGCCCTGACATATTTGCATGGTGTAAAAAGTTTAATACATACAGTATAAACATATTCTCGGTATCACAAAGCATACCGTATGGTAGCAAACTCAAATAGAATCCTGTAGCCAAAAGATTAAACCTTTACCTCCAATTAAATTGCACATGTCACGTATATTACATTAATTACATATGTGTCCCAAAGCCATGTAGCTCTCATTGCCTGCCCATTAAAGTTGTGTTGCTATTTTGTTGCTAGTTTTATTCTTTCTTTCAGTGTACTTTGTTTTTTTCTTTTGCAAGAAATGTTTTGGGCTCTTTAAGCCACTGCAAAAAAAAGAAAAAAGAAAAAAAAAATAGGGAGGAAATTCTATTTTTTACTCTTTTTTTCACTTCATTTTCACATCCTCACATTTCCTTATTTCACATGGCTTTAAAGAAAAATGCCCCTGGCGTTATTTTTCCTTTCTCAAGAGCAAAGTGAATGTGACTTTTCTAAAGGGGTCACAGGATGCCTTCGGGGCCGGTGGGTGTAGCTGGACTGCTGCCTGCTTTCAGCTTAACTGAAGGGCTTGTCATGCTTTTCATCTCGCAAGAAATTAGCCCCGGGCCCTGGCCAGCAGCAGGAAAAGGCTGCATTATGGATCCCACGCTGGCTATTTCCCACTGACATCAAACCCTGAGTTTTTTTTTAAATTAATCCCTCACAAAGACAAGCCTTCATTTCGTTGCCAGCTCAAAATTTGCCTGAAATAATGACCTTTCAGAGACGTCTAGCATTGTCGATAAACCCCGGCCTAAACCTGAAGGTAATCATCACACTCCATAGGCTGGACAGACGTGAAAAGGGCCCCAGCGCGTTTTGCAGAGGTGACTAAGAGTCAGGACCAGTGGCCTGACCTGCCTGCCGCTTACGAAAATGAAACCAGTAGCCAAAAGGGACTTTGTGGCCTTCTCTCAAGAGCTCGGCAACAAGCAGATTAGTATATATATATATATATATATATATTTTTTTTTTTTTCTTCTTAACAAAACTGAATTTCTTCTACCTCCTAAAGCTACGCTAAAACACTGGGTGTGGAGTGATTTTATGGCCCCTAAAGTAGGAAAACAAGGCCAGCTAAACATCACCATTAGTTCTCAGAGTTAACATATGCGTGCAAATAAAATTACATGAAATTGTGTTTAAAGGAAACTCGGAGGCTGCAACATATTTTTTTCTTTTTTTTTTTTTTTTTTTAAGTGGCTGCTCAAATCTATTCTGTTTTCTTGCCATAAAAAAATCCACCTTTTACAATCCTTACTGTTTTCTTTGTGCTGAGTAAATTAAATACGTTCCAATTGCCGACATTTACTTAAAGGGGTAGTTTGCCTTTACCAAAAAAAACTATCTAGGCAGGTAAGAGGCGCCTGTGGATATAAAGAAACTGTGCAGCTTTGACCAAACTTTGAATAATGCCCTTACTATAAAGTGTAGGTTATCAATGTACCTTCCAAAGCCTGGCCAAAAAACTCCCAGAGATGGTATCATCCTGTCCTCCCTTTTTGCTGGGATGTTGCTAAGACACTCCCAGCTGTTACTGCTAACACCCTCACAGCAGCAAGCTCTCAAATCTCAGCACGTGTGTAATCCAATATGTCCTCCGTCGCAGCATCAGTGAACTCGGAGTTACTGCAACAGGGAAGAGAGAGTGCCAAAGGGTTTGAATTAGCTAGAAATGTCTTAGCAACATCCTAGCAATAAGACAGGGATGGGATGATGGCATCTGTAGGAGTTTTTCAGCCAGGCTTTGGGAGGTACATAAATGGCCAACACGTATAATAGGAGCATTACTCTATTTAACTATGGTCAAAGGTGCACAGTTTGGTTTTATCTACTCTTAACACCTTCCTGCCTGCGCTATATCCAAAAGATGGCTACAGCACGGCTCTCTAGTTCTCCCCCTGGTGTGCATATCGGGCACGCTCTGTGACAGCTGTGTCCTTTGGACACAGCTGATCACAGATTGCTGTAAAGGGCCAATCACAGTGGCTCTTTACCATGTGATCAGCTGTGTCCAATCACAGCTGGTCAGATGTAAACAAACTTGCCGGTTATCGGCATTCCTTCCCTCACACTCTTTCACCGTGTGAGGAAAGGAGAGCCGATAAGTGGCAAGGCTGATAGGGCACAGTGAGTACATTGTTTACACTGATAATCAGGGCACTGATTATCAGTGCAGCCCCATCAGTGCAGAGCAGTGCTGCCTCATCAGTGCCCTGATTATCAGTGCAGTCCCATCAGTGCAGATCAGTGCCCATAAATGCAGCCTCATCAGTGCCCTGATTATCAATGCAGCCCCATCAGTGCAGAGCAGTGCTGCCTCATCAGTGCCCTGATTATCAGTGCAGTCCCATCAGTGCAGATCAGTGCCCATAAATGCAGCCTCATCAGTGCCCTGATTATCAGTGCAGCCCCATCAGTGCAGAGCAGTGCTGCCTCATCAGTGCTCTGATTATCAGTACAGCCCCATCAGTGCAGATCAGTGCCCATTAATGCAGCCTCATCAGTTCCCCTCAGAAAAGTTTTTTTTTTCAAAAGTTTTGGCCTTTGTTGGTTTGTTTAGAAAAAAATACAAAACCTAGTGGTGATACCACCAAAAGAAAGCTCTATCTGTCTCAAAATAATGATAAAAGTCATTTGGGTACAGTGTTGCATGACTGAGTAATTGTTATTCAAAGTGAGACAGCGCTGAAATCTGAAAATTGGCCTGGCCAGGAAGGGGGTGAAAGTGCCCAGTATTGAAGTGGTTAAACTGCATAAGCAGTTAGGTAAAGGTGAACTAACTCTTTAAGAAAATACTGCTTGGCTGTCTTTCATGCTGATCTCTTAAAGCTCAACTATAAGTAGGTAGTATAGCCTTCCGCAAATGTCCCTCTCTATCTCCTGACGTCAGAACACAACAACAACAAAAAAAAAAAGATCTTACTGTGCTCCCACTTTGTGATACAGCAGTGTACATCAAGCCTTGGTCTGCTTTCTAACTCTCATTTGTGGCTGAGAGAGAAGTATCACCGCTCTAAGAGGGTCAATTAGGAACCGACCTCTCCTCCATGCTGGAAGCTACAGGTGCCGGCAATGCTTGTAACAATGAAGTGATGGGAAAAATTCCTGGATAGCCGCACTCAAATAATTATTGCCTTTATTAAATAAAAATCAACAAAAATAGCCATGGGCTATGATTAAGCACTGATTATAGTGTGAAACGCGTCAGCTTCCCTGCACTTTCTGCTGTGGCATGTATTTTTGTTGATTTTTATTTAATAAAGGCGATAATTATTTGAGTGCGGCTATCCAGGACTTTTTCTCATCTCATTTGTGGCTGCTGGGAAAGGAGCCAACAGAGCTTGTGGATGGACCTGTAGGTGGTTAAATAGGTGGTGATAAAGTTGCTTAGACTCCCCTGTCATTGATGAAGTTGGGAGTTGGTAACCTCTATGTTTTTATCACAGAGATAGCAAAGCGAGCCTATGTATTTCTATTGTGACCAAGTAGTACTGTGATCTGGCCTGAAAAATGTGGAGAATCCCTTAAAGTAGAACTAAAGGTAAAGGGAGAGGGGGGGGGGGGTTATAATCCCTGTTAGTTTTTTATTGACATCTGTGCTCCTTTGGGGAGATTTCCCTTTGCTTATTGTCCCATAGCCAAAACAGGCAACCAAAGTGAGGGAATCCCTAGCGGCAAGAACTAGTGTCCCCATTGGAAGATTTCCCCTCTATTACTTTGGGTGATAATGGTCACCAGGACAAATAGAGAAGGTGAACCTCCCTAATAAGGCACAGACAGTAAAAGAAGAAAAGAAGAACAGTGGGACTTTAAATGAGGTGATGACCTGGTAAGGTCCGGTGCTTCCATCACTATCTAATTGAGAACAGCGGAGAGGGGAATGGGACTTTAAATGAAGCACGTAGGTATAAAAAGATAATTTATATATATATAGTATAATACATAATGGTCATTGTGATTCAATGTAAATAGAATATATATATATATATATATATATATATATATATACACAATGGCAAAAGGAATCACATAGTTGCAAACAATGATCACATAGTACAAATTTTGAAAAAATCTAGTGCATGTGATGGATTGACACGGCATATAGGTAGCTCTACGCATTTCGTAGATTGATCCACTCTTCAGGAGCATACACGTGGATGTAATCTGAAATGTAATATGATAAAAAAGAATTTCTCTAAGGTCTGACCCTTCCAAGGAAAATGAATGATTATAAAATTAAAATAGAATAAAAATTAGCCCATAAACACCCCACTCTCTGAAAATACTTACAATTGTAGTTATATAATGAGGAGTTTCCGATCTTCAGTGTCATCTCCTCATTATCTAAACACAATTGTAAGTATTTTCAGAAAGCGGGGTGTTTATGTTCTAATTTTTATTCTATTTTAATCTTATAATCATTAATTTTCCTTGGAAGGGTCAGACCTTAGAGAAATTCTTTTTTTATCATATTACATTTCAGATTACATCCACGTGCATGCTCCTGAAGGGTGGATCAATCTACAAAACGCGTAGAGCTGCTATATGCCATGTCAATCCATCATGTGCACTAGGTTTTTCCCAAATTTGTACTATGTGATCATTGTTTGCAACTATGTGATTCCTTTTGCCATTGTATGTATATGTATATATATGAATTGTAATGGATCATCTACCCTATTTACATTGAATGATGGTTACCATTATGTATTATACTATTGACATATACAATAAAATGAATCTTTTTATACCTACGTGCTTCATTCAAAGTCCAATTCCCCTCGCCGCTGTTCTCAAGGCACAGACAGCCCTGAAAGGGGTTCTAATCCCTCTCCACGCTATCCAAATCTAGAAAGAAAAATGTGTTATACTTCAAAGCTGGAGATAGAATTTAAAATATTTTCCAAAATAAAACAATTTCGAGATTTTTATTATTTGGTGCAGGCTAGAAAAATGGAATGAAATGTGGACAAAAGGGCTTCGTCCCTTCTGAGCTCCACAGAGATGAATAATATGCAGGCTTCATTCTGAAAACTCCTATTGTTTAAACAGTGGGGGGTGAGAAGTTGCACATTTGTACTTCATTAAGATAATGATGATCAGTATCCAGCCCTATTTATAGCGTATGTGACCTGATAGTTCAGCCATGTTAGTTTATCCCGTGGAAAGCAAAAGTCTTCTTACTAATGGACCAAAACCTTCTGAAATCCATCCAAGTTTAATTACGCATGTCTGTTTCATTATTATGCTGAGAATAGGCTGGAATTGGAAAAAGTGAAGAGTGAGCATGGGGACCCTTCAGCCATCCAGATGCGGAGAAACCACTGATCCAAGCATGCCCTTAGATATATTGGGTGCTGATTAGTGCATAAGTAGCACTGGTTTAAAAAATTGGAGACATAATTTATAATTGGTTATATGTTGAGATCCCAACAGCTAGCTTGACTTTAATTTAATACGTTGTGTTCATCTTAGAGTGGAATTAAGCACCAACACTAACTATTCCTAAAGAATTTCCTTCCCCCATTCTCATACCTATCTTGCCTACCCTGTGTAGATCTGTATATTTACCTTTCTCCTGTCCAGTTCGGCCACATGATCCTGCAGCTCTCCTGTGTCAGAGAGTGGCGGCTGCAGGGGAGGGAAGGGACAGCCAACAACGGCTGGGCCATAGGAGCCTATGGGTGAAGTCATAAAGAAGAGAACAGGTTAGAACTAGTAGCATTTAATAAATTATAGGTGCAATTATCCACTTACATCAAAGTTATGGAAGTCCGGTACATGTCCTATCCACACTGATGTGGTGTCCCTCAAGCTTGAGAAAGGAGCGCACCTGTCTTGTTAGCCAGAGCGCATGCTCCGAAACGTCGTCGCAACCACCAGTGACGTCACCGCGCCCAACGCTGCATTCCACCACCGATCCATAGCTTCTACCAAGCCTCAGTCACAGCTCTCCAGCCTCCCGGAAACCCTGCTGCACAGGTTTCTCCTCTTCTGGAAAAGCTACAGTAACGCTAAAGCCACGGACGGACCCCACATCAGTGTGAATAGGATATGTGGCGGACTTCCATAACTTTGATGTAAGTGGATAATTGCAGCTGTAATTCATTAAATGCTACTAGTTCTAACCTGGAGGCCCCTGTTCTCTTCTTTTTGCATATCCTGGAGTCTGCTCTCAACTTCCCTCTGAAGGCTTGCCCTGGTTTATGGACTTTATTGCAAACTATTTACAGGTCTTTTCTCCTTCACCCCCCCTCCCCCCAATTTAAGTCTCAGCCCCTCTCCATTGAATGAATGAATGAATGAATGATTTGTAAAGCGCTGCAATTGCGAACTGAATCGCCTCAAGGCGCTAGATGTATTCTCTGTAGCCAGCTTCTAGAAAAGGAAGGTCTTTAGTTTTTTCCTGAAGGCCTGGTGGTTTTCTTCCATGCGGATGTTGGTTGGGAGAGCATTCCATAGTCGAGGTCCTTGGACTGTAAATCTACGTTCTCCCTTTGCTTTGTAGCGGTATTTGGGAATGATGAGGAGGTTTTGGTTAGCTGATCGAAGTGTAGTGTGCATCCATTGTCATTCCTGAGTCAAAGATGACTCCGAGACTCTTGACTTTGGTGCTGGGGGAGATGGTCTGTCCGAGGATGGAGGGTGGTGTCCACGGAATCTTAATTTTGAAATTTTTGTTGGCTTGCAGGAGAAGAAGTTCTGTTTTTGATCCGTTGAGTTTGAGGGAGCTAGTGGTCATCCAGTCATTGATTAAAGTGAGGCATTTCTGTAGTTGCTGATGATGATCTTTTTGTCTATTGATGCGAAGGTAGAGTTGGGTGTCGTCTGCGTATGAGTGGAAGCAGAGGTCGGTTTTTCTGATGATATTGAGAAGCGGGCGGATGTAGATGTTAAATAGCATTGATACCAAGAACCCCATAACAAGGACTAAACTGATGGACTCTTTCTTATCATGCATACCATGTGACAGCGCCACTATCCCCCATGTTTTATGGATGAAGTCATGACTCCTGGAATTCCCAGCCACTATTGAGCTCTGCATGACACAGGGGAGCTGGAGCTGTAGGATCATGTGACCAGAAGGGACAGAAAAAATGTAAGTATACAGATCTTTTTTATACAGGGTGGGCAGGATAGGTAGTAGGAGGGGGAAGGGAACATTTTTAGCAGAAGTTAGTGTTAGGCTTTAATTCCACTTTAAAGTAGAATGCCAGGCCTAAACAATCTAATCTATCTTAAAACTGCTCTCACCCCCTTGCTTAACACCTACACTAACTACCCTGTAGAAGAAAGATGTGTATATTTACTTATTCTCAGGGCACTCTGGTCTGGTCGTGTTTAAGCAGGTGTAGTTAGCAATTTTGCCACTAGGTGGCTCTGTTCCACAATAGTGTCTGGTTACAGAGAATGGTGTCAGCAGGTGCTAGAGACATCCCGACTCTTGTGGTGGAGGAGGCTAGAGCTGTGTTGCAAAAAGCCTTTTAGTTCAGGCCAAGTGTTCCTTGGAGTGAAGCTATTCCCCTAGAGGACCTGGGAGAAGTGTATCCAAGTCAGAAGTGAAGGCTACTTGTAAGTAGCAGTGAGCTGGATTTAGACAGCCTTAGGTAGACCAGGACCCTCTGAGTGAGTACGGATGACCCCAAGAGGAGAAAGACTTAGCAGGGAAGATGGCTTACTAGTATGCACTGAGTGCTGCTTTCACATGTGATTGCTGCGGTTCGTCCACTATATGTTATTGACAAAATGCTGTCATGTAACTCTGGATAGTGTGTCTATGTGATGTAACTGTAATGTCATCTTAACCACTTAAGTCCTGGAAGGTTTTACCCCCTTAATGACCCTGCGTGCCCCCGCTGTCTGATGCAAAAATGATGTACAGGTATGTCGTTTCGTGTAATAGAGCCGACCTGCCGCAGTATATGTACTGTGGCTGGTCGGCAAGTGGTTAAAATAACATCAGTAAAGTAGAGCTATCCTAACTTTTTTGTGTGGACATTCCTTCCTTGGGATAGAAAGGTCAATGGCCGAGAATGTTGTGAGAAGGCCCCTGGCATGGAGATGGGCACAAGATGGCAGAGGGTTAAAACCTCAAGCAGGTGGGTTGTTGTTCTGGTAAGAGAAGATGCGGGGCAGGGACTTGTGCTCTTGGCGCCATTACTAGCCATTCACAAGCTCCCTTACATGTGATCTCCCCTGTGTCAGCCAGTGCCTGCTACATGGGAGAAGAGAAGGCACTCCAACAAAGCCTGGAATGCCTGAGGACTGCTCTCCTGAAGGCACTGCTAGCTGAGAGAGAAGAACCGATCATGTGACCAGATCAGAGTGCCCTGAGAACAGGTAAGTATAGAGATCTTTCTTCTACAGGGTAGTTAGTATAGGTGTTAGAAGGAGGCGGTGGCAGTTTTAAGATTAGATAGCTTTAGCCCAGAATTCTATTTAAAGCCCTCATTAAAATAATCCCTAATGATCCTGCCATGACGGTCCATGTTCATGAAGAAAGGAAAAAAGTATAGCAATAAAAAAAAAAAAAGCATATAATTGTTTTTGATATACTGTGCGTTAGCTAGCTACATTGTAAATGGTGTCCAGATGTACTTTAAATTACGTAAGAATTTGTGGAATGGATACCACAGTGGCGCTACTCATCTGCGACAAGCAGCTCCTTTTATAAGCTTGGTCTGTTTTTGTCTGAGCAGTGACTGGCTGAAGATTGATGCACCCCGGGTCCATACTTACCATAAAGCATATGTGATTGATGCCTGGGGCAGCACAGTAAGAGGGTGCATCACCAAAAACCAGGGGCTGCTTTGGAAGTCAAAAGACTCTGTAGAACATGTAACATATAGCCATGTCCTCCTTCCCTGCAGGCTGCAGAACGGTAGGTTGAGGGAGAGATGTATATGAAGCATACTGCAGTCTGGTTTTAATTTTCACAATGATAAATAACATAGGGAGAAAAGGAGACTCTTTGCAAGGGCGTATTAGTGGCCTGTCTAGGACAGCATGTATGTAAGCTATAGCCGCGGATAGAAAACAATCTTCTGCCATGGTAGAATGGAAAAGCACTAGAAGCTTCCAGATGTTGCTAGAAAGTCAGCATAAACAGCAGTCAGTACAGATACACCTTTACTAAAAACACCCTAGAAAAGGTAGGGACCGCCCTGGGTTTGTATTTGAATGACCGCCCCATAGTGCAGCTGTGAACTGAGCATACTGGCGATCAGCAGGTGGTCACTGTCATTTGATGGTGACCAACTGAGATAGCCTTGTTTTTTGTTATGAAATCTACCTCACCTGTCAAGAGCATATAGAGACTATGACCATAGTAGATGATTTGATTTGCTTTCCTTCCCAGTGTTAGAAGAACAACAGCATAGTAGCTTTATATACTGTGAACTATACATATGCATTATACCTGTCTATACCAGCAGGTGGCGCTGCAGTATTATAGTGTGTATCTATGATATGATATGATGTGATGGGAGGAAGTACTGTCTTTCCTCTGTGTGTACTTGTTTGTGTTTAGTTCCTGTCTCCATGCTGATAGAGGCATGTTCTGCTATCCTCCATGAAAGTAAAGCGTATTGCTATGTACAAGAAGCTTCCAGCGCATTAATTTAATACTCTGCAAAACAGGTTATGGGCCCAGTGCACCCAGCAGCACCCAGGCACTGGAAAGAGAACTCTGCAACTCAGTGAATACAGTGAGTACTGCATACAAGCTACTGAAAGATGGCAAATGGTTCAGATGTGAAGTTTGCAATTGCAAAGCTAAAAAATGGCAATTACCAGCTGTGGAAGTTCAAGCTAGAAATGCTTTTTAGCATGGATGACTTGTGGCAAGTGCTGAATACAGACAGACCCACAAATAGCGTAATGGAGGATTGGGACAGGAAGGATAGACAGGCAAAAGCTACTATAAGCTTATTAGTGGAAGATCACCAGCTTATCCACATAAGAACAGAGAAAATGGCCAAAGGTATGTGGACTTCATTACAAAAACTGCATGAGTGTTCAAGCCTCAACAGTAAGCTATTTCTACTAAGAAAGCTACCTTATATAAAATAAGACTAGAAGAAGGCCAGCAAATGTGTGACCATGTGAAAGCTATGCTGGAAATCATAGAGCAACTGCGCGCAATCGGAGAGGACATCAAAGATAACCATACTGTTGCCCTGCTCCTCGGCAGCCTTCCAGAGACATATACTGCTCTCATTAACGCTTTAGAAACTAGACCCGTGCAGGAACTAACGCTAGAATTTGTCAACAGGAAATTAATCGATGAATGGCAGAAGGAAAGAAAATATGCACCATGGTGACAAAGCTCTTAAGATTTCCAAAGGGACAACAAAGAAAGCAGAGCCTGTTTTCGCTGTAAAAGGACATGTCACTTAAAAAAGGATTGTTCTATCTGGAAAGCCAAGCAGCGAAAGCTACAGCTATCCACAAAAGAAAGAGTCCAAGCAACCACAAAGTAAACTGAAGACACATGATGGAGTGGCACCTTTAAAGTGACACAAAGTGGCAAGCCAAGCGGCTGGAGCATAGACAAGCCACGTGACTAGCGAAGAGAACTTCTTCACAAACATTGATTACAGAGCAAAAGACAAAGTTTTTCTAGTGTAGCAAGGTCCCAGGCCTCCTTCAGTCTAATAAGAACCTCCAGGGCCAGAGATAGCTGACATCCTTCTGTATATGGTGGGTTGTGTGGCATAGTGGGTGTGGTGCAAATTAAAGTTTCGTGATTCTTCACTGTCCCCTGTTGGTGAGAATACTGCTCCGGTACTTGCTGGTCCCTGGTAATAAGATGGTTGGTCCCTTAGTGGCGACAGCTTCCCCTCTACCTCTGACCACGACAGGTTCTCCGGCCGGCAGAACCGTCAATCCTGCTTGGACTGCAAGCCGCAATCCCAACCCTGCGCTGCTCTCTCTTGCTTCTGGATAGGCCCTCAGACAGCCTAGCAGCCAGATGTGCCCAGAGTAGGCCCAGTCTCCAGCCTAGCAGCCCGAGCAATACAACACATGTCCACCCAGACAGCCATCCAGGTAGCAAAGAACACTGATCACCTGACTCCACCCAAATATATAGGTTCTCCCAGCAGGCCAAGGGATTCAAGAAAACCCCTGCCCATTGGCTGAGATACCCCATATACCCATAATGTGACCTTGCATTGCCCTTCTTGTATCTAATGCCACCAGGTACCCGGCCACCTAGCAGCAGAAGAGCAAAGTGCAACAATGCCGGACTTAGGGAGAAATCAATTGATCCCTAATAATTAGCCAAGGTAGCTACTCCTGGCAGGTAAATTTAGTAGCAGCCCTGCGAAAACTCCAGGATGCTACATCAGCAAATGGTAAAAGCATCACATCAGAAGGTAAAGGCCAGGGCTTCCTGAACTGCATTACACCACAAGGCAAGCAGAGTATCCTTGTAAAGAAAGTGCTGTATGTTCCAGAACTAGAAGGCGGCCTTCTATCAGTGAAAAGTCTTGCAAACACCAGTATCACAGTTAAGTTCCAGGGTGATGAATGCATAATAAAAAGCGATTCCTTGCAAAAGGAAAACTGAATGATCACCTATACAAGCACATCACCACAGACCAGCAAGCCAAAATAGTCTCTAATGACCTACACAGCAAATGTATTCACTTATGGCACAGGCAGCTGGGGCACAGAAGTCCAGAAGCTATACAGGACAATATAAAGAGAGGCTTATCAGAAGATTTGACGATAGCGCCTTGCAAATTTCTCATGAAATGCAAGTGCTGTATTGAAGCAAATGCCACACGTGCTCCCCTTCCAGAGGCGTCTCAAGGAAAAACTACCCACCCTCTGCAGCCCATACACAGTGATGTATGCAGTCCAATGAAAACTCCCACGGCAGGCAGGAACAGATATCTACTGACTTTCATTGATGACTATTCCAGGTACACAACTGCTTATCTGATGAAACACAAGAATGAAACATCAGAGAAACTTCAAGAGTTCATTGCCATGTCTAGCAACAAATTCCAACGGAAACCAGGAATAATATGCACCGACAATGGGGGAGAATACAAAAGCAAAGAAGTGGCCTCATACCTGAAGAGACAAGGAATAGTACACCAGACAACCGCACCATACACTCCCGAACAAAATGGTGTAGCAGAGAGGAAAAATCGCACTCTCATAGAAATGGTGTCCCCGAACACCGGGGACACCAGGCGCAATATGTGAGTTACTTGCTTAGTCCTAACCTCTTAGCTCTGAGTGTACTTAATCCTGAACCCTGAACTTTCTGCGTTACTTCTTAGACCCCCTGAATTCTGTGTCACTTAATCTTGACCCCTAAACTCTCTGTGTTACTTACGCCTAATCCCCAAACTCTGTGTGTTACTTAATCATGACCCCGAACTATCTGTGTTATTTACTCCTAACCCCCTGAACTCTGTGTGTTACTTAATCCTGACCCCTGAACTCTGTGTGTTCCCTAATGCTGACCACTGAACTCTCTGCATTACTTACTCTTAACCCCCTTAACTCTGTGCGTTGTTTAAAGGAGTTGTAAAGGCAGAAGGTTTTTTATCTTAATGCATTCTACGCATTAAGATAAAAAACCTTTTGTATTTAGCAGCCTCCCCAGCGCGCCCTAATTACTTACCTGAGCCCCATCTCTCTCCAGCGATGTCAATGAATGTCTAAGCCATCCGCAACTCTCCTCCTGATTGGCTGAGACACAGCAGCGGTGCCATTGGCTCCCGCGGCTGTCATTCAGAGTCAGTCAGCCAATCAGGGGAGAAATGGGGCGGGGCCAGGTCGGGCTCCGTGTCTGAATGGATACAAGGACCTCTGACTCAGCTCGGGTGCCCCCCATAGAAAGCTGCTGGCTGAGGGGGCACTCAATAGGAGGGAGGGGCCAGGAGCAGCAAAGAGGGACCCGAGAAGAGGCAGATTTGGGCTGCTCTGTGCAAAACCAACTGCACAGAAGAGGTAAGTATAACATGATTGATATTCTTTTTTTAAACAAGATTTACAATCACTTTAATTCTGTTTCTTGAACTTTCTGCATTACTTACTCCCAACCCCCTGAGCACTGTGTGTTGCTTAATTCTGTTCCCTGAACTTTCTGCATTACTTACTCCCAACCCCCTGATTGTGCGACCAGTTGTTTTAGGGCATGTTAAAAATGAGGGTGTGAATTTGTGGGTGCGGCTACCTATAGAGATGTGGTTTTGTGGGTGTAGTAAAGTGGGCATGGCCAGTAGGGTGACCCCAGATTTTATTTTGAAAATCTGGTAACCTCAGTCTACACAGAGTCCTTAAATCTTTAAACAATATATCATGACATGAAGGGTGGACAAAAGGCTGGTCAGCTGGACAGCGGACAAGACGGACAAAAGCTTCTGATCACCAGTCTCCCCTCCAGGAAGAGGCTGATATTTGTGACAGAGGATTCAGGTGTTTCTAGTGTAGCACTAACTCTCGGTGGAGCTGCTGGTTTATTGCGGGCTGTTACCGTCACCTTCGCTACCTCTAGTTCACCGGAACCGGGTCTAGGGTCCCGTTAAGTTTATCACCATACGATGTAGGCACCGGACACTTGAGTATCTTTTCCAATGCTTTAATAAACATGAATTGAAGGAAGTAGCAGGAAAGAGGTAGAAGAAGAGTTGCAGGGAAGTTCAAATACCTTTTCTTGGTGTAGCATTAGGAATTTAGATCTTGTTGATGAATATCCTATCTCTTTAGAGTTGAATCTTTGCCCGCCTGGATAGGTTCCTCTCACTAATCTAGCAGCCAGTACATAGCACGAACAAAAGTCTCTGCCACAGACTTGATCGGAACAATACCCGTATGATCCTCTGCCACAGGATGTAATGGTATAAGATGAATAACAAACACAGCACTAGAACCTTTAAGCCGACCCGGCAGTACTATGCGGTAGGGTTACTTTAGGATACGTCCTCCAACTGAGTCACCAGGCCCCTCTCCAGACCAGCACTCTGCATGATCCTTCCATGACGGGTCCTCCACTGGGATCTCCTCAGTTGTCCAGCTTCTTCCCTCTAGGACAGACAGCCCAGGACCATTCCTCTGCCGCTGTGGTAGGCCCCAGACAGGCTTCTGGGCCCACCCACACGCTGCAGCTTCGTGGGCCTCCCAGGCGGAGGACCACAAGGTAGTACACCTAGCACATACCTGTTGGCCAGGAGGGCCAGCAGGTGGAACGAAACGAACCCCAAAACATGGCGTCTCTCCCATAAATACCCTCTCCCAGAATGCAACTCGGAGGACCACCCCCACCAAGTTATCTCCGGGACAGAGGAGCACTCATACGCTTCAGCGTGTTGCCTTTCCAACACCGACCAATGGTGACAACGACACCCACAGGCACAGTGTGAAACTACATGCAACTCAGCCGAGCTGGAACAGAGGCTAATCTGACTATATATGAACAGATAACCCACTGAATGTATCTATCAGCGGTAGATTGAAAATCTACCAGCGCTACACTAGTTTTTACAGGCTTCCAAAAAACAAAACTGTTGGTTAGATGCAGGTTGAGTGAGATTTTTTCCCTCCAGGGTTGTGCTTTAAATGCCCAATTCTGAGGACATTGCAGGAGACGCCTGAAATGTTACCCCCAATCCTATGCACATTTTTGAGAAAGGCAGTAACCCAATTACAGAATCAGGGGGATGAGAATTCAGGAAATTTTCAAAAAGGCTTGTAGCCTAATTATATTTGTTGACACCTTTTTTTAAATGAAACTAATGCATCCTTTTTGTATATCTCCTAGCATCCTCTAATCCTCAGTATAAATACCTGTAAACATTTTACTACTTTGGTATTTTGGCGTTTGCTGCAAATTTGCAGTTGTTCAACCCAACCATTTGTGATCAGAGATGTTAATGTTTAATGCTTCTTTGTAGTTGTTTTTTTTTTTTAAACACAGCATTGCCTAGGGAGACCCAGAGAGACTCCCAGACATACATACTGCGTCTGACAAATGAATAGAAAGTCCTCACCAAGAGTGGAAAAAAACCTAGAGACATAAAAAAAGACTACTTGACATTGAGCATAATTCTTTCATTTAGTATTTCGTAGACAGCTCATTTACTGGCTACACCTACTGGCCACCATTGGCTAGTCCTTCTGTTCATTTCTCTAAAGCTGCGCGTTCTGAGATTATAGATCCGAAAACTGATGCCCTCTCCTGCAGCTAAATTAACTAGAATCACGTGGAAAACAAACCGAGCCTTGTATGAAAAGGGGGAGCCATTAACATTAGCCCGCAGCTATGGACTGCACCCAATATGACTGGAGACGTGCTCAGTGCAGATGTTGGGAGGCTGGCTCTGAGGCAAAACTCAGCTATGTTGTATAGCTACAATTAAAATCAACTCCTCTGCCAAAAAAATAAAAGGAAGGAGGGTAAAGGGAGAACATCAAAGACAGATTGAAATGTGTAGTTAGTAATAAGAGTGGTCTCCTCTTGAACTGAAGCCCTGCAGCGTTCCATGGCCCCCTTGTTAATGAGAAATCTTGACCTCTGGTTTGTAAGTTAAACTTGTAATCCCAGCTAATGAACTAAATCAATCCCAACTTCACCGCTCGCTTCCCATTTTTCTTTGCACACTGCGTGTCTGAGAGTTTGTGTCCAAATGTATAAATCTTGGAAAGAAGGGGAAAAAAAACGGTGAAAGAAATATAGATTTATTCCAAAGAAAGACGACACTCTCTGTTTTTCAAATTGACATTTCATTAACTCCCTTTCTCCGCTGATGGGGCAAGGGATAAAATAAGTGCGTCAAAATATATATATATATATATATATATATATACACGACCAGGCTCTCTGATTCCTACTGTAATCAACTTTATTGTATTGTTTGCCCTTATGTTGTTAAAACACTGCGTAAATTGTGAGTGCTTTATAAATCCTGTATTATAATAATAATAATAATAATAACACAGCCAAGAAATGCACCAGGTTTTATATGAATGTGTCATCCCTGAGCTGCCATCTCAGTCCAGGAAGTAGATGGTGACTTAGGATGATGCCTCAACAAAAATGTCTGTGTCCTTCTGTAGAGAAATGGCTATGACGGCATTGTCAGGGGGGTGCACTAGGATCTCTGTAAGAGGCAATAAATAACTGGAAGGGTTACACTGACACATCACTTAGCATGTCGTACTTATCACAAAAAATATATCCAAAGACAGGTCCACTTTAACAAACAAGGGAAATAAGAAGGCGTAAATTCAATGCACCTAAAAGCGATATTTTAGTTTTCATATTTATTGAGCAGTGGAGACCCCTTCTAGCTTTTATGTGTTTTTGAAAACTTCAGCTATGAGATCTCCCTTATCGGAATTCCCGAATGACCTCAATCACCTACTTTTTTTTTTTTCTGCCCACCTTTATTCATTCCCATTTGTAATTATTTTTGGGTATGCACACCGCTGCCAACAGCTTCCTTCCCATCAGGTACTGTCTCAGTGTCCACTGGTCCACCGGTATCCTTTAGGTGCTTCTGGGCTTCTGCATCTTCCTCTTTGAGTTACCATGGAATTGGGTAATGTAAAGCCACACAGCTCAACATCACTTCTGAGTATTTGCTATTAAAGTGGAATTTTTTTGTCATTAACGGTGGGTCAGTGTGCATTGCTCCCTCTGTTGTACATTGGTTCAATAGACATTACCATTTAATCTGGACATATCCAGTATATTCCACACCTTTGTGATCTGCACATTCTGACATTGTCATTTCCTACCAATAGACTCAGTTGGCATTGTTGGCTGCACAAGGTTAGGATTACTATCCTTACGGCTGATGTGTTCAGCGCTTTGGCAATACAGTCCATGGTTTCCACTCCTCTATTTGCATTCCCTATAATATCAGATGAAATGATAAGCATTGAAAATAGATGGCAGCCCTGGAGCCTGCACCTTCAAAGACCGGTCAGCAGTGGAAGCTTCCAAATTTCTATCTCGCAAGTTCTTTTGTAACACTCTTTACCAAAAACTGAAATAAAAGTTTTTGGCAGGTCTTCAAAGCTGAAGCTCTGGGTACGATCTTAATTGCATATTTACATTGGTCCAGCCTTGGCTGAAAGATGATAATTGAGGTCCAGTATTCTTGCCTCCTCTCTCTGACTGCTGCTACCTCTGATCGGGAAGCTCAGTTTCAGCCAGCCAGCTACCAGCCCAACTCCCGATCCTACAGCTAATACAAGAAAACACAAAAATGTGGATAAATTTATGCATCTACAAAAAAGACTATAAAATGGGTATTGGTGTAAGGGAAGGATGCGTGTTGGGAAGTAAATATGATAAGAACTGGAAAATATTGTTTGGGAGAAGGATGTTAAATTCTCTACATTTTTAGGGCTATTAGGCAAACTACAGTAAAAAAAAACATGGTAAGCTGGGCACTGCCATGAGGGTACCAATGCAAAAAAACTTTATTTTTAAATTACTGCATCTTTTCGTGTGGCATTGAGAGCAACTTTGAAAATATGCAAATCTTTAAATAAAATACTTGGGGATGCCTTAAAACATAGTGTTATGAAATTAAGCTTGGCTTACATGTAGCAGCAGTACCCCAATATCATTAATTTCCTTTGGGGAAATTTTTTTTTTTTCAGGTAACTTTAGCAACAACAAACAGGCTTAATATACCTGCCTTGATCAGCCAATAGCAACTGGGCAGTTTTTTCTCTCTGGCTGTTTATGTTCTTACTGATGCAAAACTGTCCTGTCACTAGCCAATTTCTATCAAGTTATCATTCAGAATTAGGAGACCGCAGGTCACACAGCAGTGTAAAATTGGCCAGCAGCAGGACAATTTCTATCAACAAAGTTAGGCCCAAATTGACTAGAGACAAAGAGCACAGGTTGAGGTTTTACTGCAAGAATTAAGATGTTGCAGAGAATACAGTAAGGTAAACTGGCCAGCAGCAGGCCAGTTTTAATCAGAGATGACAGAGCTAACTGGTATATGCTTAATCTATTTATTCTATCTATCAGGATATGGGGATATGGCAAAGGTGATTGATATAATGTGAGGTTGTTTGGGGGGGTTGACTGTTTTTGCTCTTAGTTTATTTTTCTTTAAAATGATACAGCTGCGTTCTGCAAACAAAAGGCAGCTCAAAGCACAGATGGTCAGTAACAATTGAATGTTCCACTTTGAGCACCCCAAACTTTAAAAAGGCCCTACCCACAAAATATAAAATTAAAACAAAATAAATTAAATACCCAAAATACCACTCTTGAAATAAAAGAACTTTTTTTATTTTTTATGGGAAGCCTTGCAGCATTAAAAAAAAAAAAAAAAACTACATCAAAAAGGATCTATATTCAGTGACTTAACCCTCGTTATTCATCAATATGTCAATAACATATGTAGAAACAACCCATGACTTGTAACCATAAAATCATAGACTTTATTCTGTGTTTTAAAAGCAATAAAATTGCATGAAACCACTAATTTCTGAAGGCCTGAAATAGTGTATATATTGTAATACACAGTATTTACATAACCTCTCATAACTATTTGTAGAACTTTGCCCATGGGCAACCCATCAAAAAACATGGATGATAGAGTGTGCATTATAATGGTCATTAGATGGCATCAGATAAATGTGCATGCAAACCCGAACAAGTGTCAATTTAAGGAACAATGTGTGTGAATGGTCGTATAGGAGATGCGGATACATATAAATGCACAACTGTCAAACCTTACACGTTGTGGGGGCAATTTACTAAAACTGGAGCGTGCAAAATCTGATGCAGTTCAGCATGAAGACCAATCAGCTTACAGTTTTTATTGTCAAAGCTTAATTGAACAAGCTGAAGCTAGAAGCTGATTGGCTACCATGCGCAGCTGCACCAGATTCTGAGTGCTCCACTTTTAGTAAATATCCTTTTTTTTTTTTTTTTTTTAAGAATGAATGGAATCTCTTGTTATTATAAGTACATTTCACCAAAAAGTATTGATCTGGGGAAATAATCTGACCACCAATAACAGAGATTTGTTGTCTAATGCCCAGTACACGCGGTCGGATTTTCCGACGGAAAATGTGTGATAGGACCTTGTTGCCAGAAATTCCGACCCTGTGTAGGCTCCATCACAAATTTTCCGACAACAAAATCCCTTGTCGGAATGTCCGATCGTGTGTACACAAAATCCGAAGCACAAAGTGCCACGCATGCTCAGAATAAATAAAGAGATGAAAGCTATTGGCCACTGCCCCGTTTATAGTCCCGACGTACGTGTTTTACGTCACCGCGTTCAGAATGATCGCATTTTCCGAAAACTTTGTGTGACCGTGTGTATGCAAGACAAGTTTGAGCCAACATCCGTCGGAAAAAATCCTAGGATTTTGTTGTCAGAATGTCCGATCAATGTCCGACCGTGTGTACGGGGCATATCTCTGGAATTACACTGGGAATTAATTTTCTTTCTTCCAACTCAGTATCAAAATTTGTTAAACCCGATCTGTGGTCTTTTCCAACCTTACGATGTTATAGTTAATTTACTGTAGATGTATTATTAGCTTACACATAGCACAGTTATATAACAATCAAATTTTACAAAATAATGCAGGGTGTAGCAGACAATATTGTCTACCTAAAGTGATTTCCTGCCTGACTCAGGGCCTGCTGGTCAGTTGTGGTGGTGATGTTGGTCCAGGATTTTACTAGGGATGAATGATTTCGGCCAAATTGATTTTACGGTGAAATTTTGCTGACACAGTTACTATCGTTTTCACTCGCAGAACTGCTTAGGCAAAATTTGCTGTAACAAAAGTTCTACGAGTGTCACTTTCTTTTTTTTTAGACTGTTGGGGTGGGTGGGTGAATTTCAGGTAGTTTACTTTGTTTTGTGACTATTTAAAGCACTCCTAAAACCACTAAACGCACCTTCGTGTTAGCTTTACTGTTGACTCCAATGCATATACAGTAGCCAAAATGGTGAAATTTTGCCGCAATTTCCTGATTTTCATTGAGATTTTGAGGAAATTAAAATTCTCAGTTTTTCTCATCCCTACTGAGCAACAGTCCCTACAGATTGTAGCTCATTGGTTGTGATGAAAGAATCATGAGCAAATTTCTCAGAGTCCCCCAGTGTTCAGTGAGCCACTCTCCATGGCGGCGGGCAGACGTCTATCTGGACATGGCGTGGTAAGCAGTTTGTAGGACGCAGCACCTGCTCAGGTTGTATGTTTTTGCGAGATGGAGACTAGCTTATTCATACTGATATGTTTTGTGGATTCCAGAACAACGATGTTGCATCACAGAACCATTCGTAGATGGATGACCTACTACACTTCCCATGAGGCATTGTAAAACTCTGACATTCACAGACATGACTAGGCATGATGGGAGTTGTAGTTCCTTAACAACTGGAGGGCCATAGTTTGGACACCACTGACCTAATGTGATTTATATATGACCAAATATTCCTGAAGTCCATTGTTTATACATACACTGTTTTCTAAATAAAAATATGACAATTTTATCTAACATGTCTCCTTTGTGTGGCCAATAAAGTCCATCATTGTAGGATACTGGGGGGTATCTTCAGTTATTTCTATTAGTTTTGAAAGAATCAGTTTGCAAATCAAGTAAATCAGCAAATTTCAATTTATTTATTTTTGTTTTTGGAGGAGAGAAAGGGTAAAGGGCCACAGGGCCCTAATTCAAATTCAGACTTTGCAGGCAAGATGGACAATGCTATAGTTCAAAAAATATATTTTATTAACAATAAGTCATATCAAACAGGTCAAGTAAAAAATAATTAAATACATACGATAGGCATATGATAGTAATGAGTATCTAGTGTAAACAAGAGAGTTGTTTTCTGTTAAAAAAAAAAAACAAGAGAGTTGACATCAAATAAACAGACGCGAGCCCCTGTGCGTCAACGTGTTTCGCTGTTTTGCTTCGTCAGGACACACTTGGAGGTAGTTGGAAGGAACAGGTCTCACTTGTCAGCATAGAAATATCTCCACATGGAGAGCTCCCACTTGATCACCCAGGAATCAACGTCTAAAGCAGGAGACAGTTTCTTACTAATACCAGCGACCGTGTATAGGGCTGATGGCGTAAAGATATATAGATATGAATATAAACTCATATGGTTCACCGGGGGAGGAAGGAGATACACCGCACGTATCCAGATAATTAAAGGGGGAGAGTAATAGAGAGGAGAAGGGTAGAACAAACAACACCCTTTCACCTGTTTTCAGTCCATAGAAACAAGGGCTTCAACAATAATCCATATGGACAGATATACCGTATTGGCGTATAACACGCACTTTTTTCCCCTTAAAATCAGGGGAAAATCATGGGTGCGTGTTATACGCCGATCCCCCCCGCTGATTGTCAGCGGAGCGAGCACCGGCCGCCGATATACATACATAGCCGAGTGTACTCGGCTAGGTTCGGCTAGCTCCGCTCACAGTCACGCCCAGTCTCACCCTATGATGGACATAACACAGGGACTGGGCGTGACTGTGAGCGGAGCTAGCCGAACCTCGCCGAGTACACTCGGCTATGTATGTATATGGGCGGCGCTCGGCTCCGCTCACAGTCCCGCCATTGGACCTGTGTTATGTCCATCATAGGGCAGGACTGGGCGGGACTATGAGAGGAGCCGAGACGAGAACCGAGAGGAGCCGAGGACCGGCTCTGTGTATCTCGGCGGCGCCATTTTCTGACTGACAAGTCACTGCAGTTTAACTGCAGCTTGGGCAAGGCTGCAAATGTCACTGACAAGGCTGCAAGGCTGCAAATGTCACTGACAAGGCTGCAAGGCTGCAAATGACACTGGACAAGCATACAGATGGACACTGATAAGGCTGCATTGATGGGCATTTAAATGTAAGTTTTTTTCCTTAAAATTTCTTCCTAAACTTTGGGTACGTGTTATATACCGGCGCGTGTTATACGCCAATTATTCCTTCCAAACCGGATATATCAAACTCTCCTATACCTGCCCACAGTCAGTATATCTACATAGGCTCCATAGGTATATTTAAACAGGCCCTAGTAGCATGAGGTTCAGTGTCTATAATTATTTTTGTATATACCACCTATATTTATTTTTGTATTTGGTATCCTGAATATATACACAAAAATGTGTATGGTCTGCAGAGTCGCACTCTTCCTAAATCACAGTGGCCTGCATTTATCAATTGTGCAACCCTCTGCAGCTTGGACAGACATGAATGCAAAACACAAACATTTGGGAATCAGCAATCCATTCGGACCAATATTTTTTTGCTCTTTGGGTGTGCTTTGTACTATCAATATTCGAAAATGACTTAGGAATAAGAGCCCAAAATATCATCCATGGTGTAATATAATAGATAGTAAATTAATTGCTGACAGTAGATGGCTTCAAGTGCCAATATCAGCTTCATCCACCAAAACAGGGGGGGGGGGGGGGTGTAAAGTGATAAAAAGATAATTTTAGCATACGTTAAATATTATTTTACCTTCTGAGTCGCCATGGGGGTCTTCAAAACTGATAAGGGTGCCTTTAGCAATAAAGCTGTTAGTTGCAGGTCTCTAATTAACAGTCACAAATGGAATAGTTTTCTTGTAGATGTCAATCTACCTAGCACTTTACTATCATAAATGACAAGGACGTATTATCACGGATAAATAGGAATATTCTCACCTGATTGTAGATGACAGAACGTGCGATTTTCTTAATTTACTGATGGTGAGAAAATACACCTGACAGACATTTGATCACGGCAAGTTAAACTGTGAAAACCCCATTGTCATATCGCTGCATCTTTTCTTCTCTTTTAGGCATGCTGACTCTTCACCTGCCTCTGACATTTTGACAGTTTCCTTGTATACAATGGCCAGGCAAATAATTGGAATTCCCTGTAATTCATTTTGAATGGCGTCTCAACACACTAAACCAGTGGATCTCCGATGCACCTTCGATAGAACACACTACAGCACACAGTAACCTGCTACCATGCATTGTGGTGAGCTCTGCCTCCAAAAGGTGTAGGGCTGCTATTTGGTCTGTTATGGTACAAACACATACCTCCCGACTTTCTGAGATGGGAATGAGGGACACCTATCAGCAAAAGTATGCAGGCATTGGACACACCCACTGCCACACCCCCTTAAAGGAGACTTGTACAAAAAAAGATTGGTTAAACCCACAAGTGCTTTTTTTTTACTACTACTATTCCTTTATATTGGCTTTTGGAATTTACAAATGCAGCCATCAGATGAAAGGTTTAGCACTGGAAAACACTTTTTGATAGATAAAAAGTGCATTTTATATACATCTATATAGATCAGACCAAAATGAGGGACAAATGAGGAGGAAAGAGGGACAGAGGAACATTGCTCCAAATCAGGGACAGTCCCTCGAAATCAGGGACAGTTGGGAGCTATGCAAACAGATGGCAACTACCCCAACCTATAACTGGCCTTTGCAGCAAGAAACAAATGGAAGGGCGAAACATGGCAAAAAACAACAAAGAAAAATTCCCGGCTCACTTACCAACCAGCTTGCAACAAACCGAATTGTCCTAACCGTTTACGTTAAAACCAGGGGTTTAGTTTGCACACATTTGCAGATATATGCGTAAGCTGCAGAGCCACCTCACAGAACCCAAGAGTACTTCAGTACATACTCTATACATATTGAGAGTCTCCGAAGTTGGAGCACATATATACAGTATAATAATGGATAGATTGAGGGCAGATATTGTACAGGTTATTTACGAAAACCGGAGAGTGCAAAATCTGGTGCAGCTCTGTATTAAAACCAATCAGCTTCCAGTTTTTTTTTTGTCAAAGCTTAACTGAACAAGCTGAGGTTAGAAGCTGATTGGCTGCCATGCACAGCTGCACCAAATACTGAGTGCTCCAGTTTTTAGTAAACCTCCCCCTATGTCTGTTATGGTGCATTAGCAGCCCATTCACATGGATGGGCTGCATATAAAAAGGATCTTGTACTCCATGCAAGGTCAAACTTTTTTAGCGTGCCCTCTTCCAACTACAGGGGGCACGCCATTTCTGCTATGATTAATCACAGCAGAATCCGATCGATGGGCGCACTGGATGTCCGCCATCACCCACCAATCCTCGGTAAAACGCACAGAACTGAGATCTGACTATGTAAACAAGGCAGATCTCCATTCTTACAGAGGGGAAGGGATAGATTTTGTGTTCCTTCAGAGCAGGGTATAAAATCCATCTCTTCACCAAGTAAAAGCAGCACATACAGTACACATAAACACTGGCTATGCACACAGTTAACCCTTTGATCGCCCCTGATGTTGAACCCCTTCTCAGCCAGTGTCATTAGTACAGTGACAGTTTTTATTTTTAGCACTGATCACTGTATTAGTGTCACTGGTTCCCACAAAGTGTCAAAAGTGTTATGCCCCGTACACACGGTCGGACTTTGTTCGGACATTCCAACAACAAAATCCTAGGATTTTTTCCGCCGGATGTTGGCTCAAACTTGTCTTGCATACACACGGTCACACAAAGTTGCCGGAAAATCCAATCGTTCTGAACGCGGTGACGTAAAACACGTACATCGGGACTATAAACGGGGCAGTGGCCAATAGCTTTCATCTCTTTGTTTATTCTGAGCATGCGTGGCACTTTGTCCGTCGGATTTGTGTACACACGATCGGAATTTCCGACAACGGATTTTGTTGTCGGAAAATTTTATATATCCTGCTCTCAAACTTTGTGTGTCGGAAAATCCGATGGAAAATGTGTGATGGAGCCTACACACGGTCAGAATTTCCGTCAACAAGGCCCTATCACACATTTTCCATCTGAAAATCCGACCGTGTGTACGGGGCATTAGTGTTTCCGATTGGCCTTCACAATATTGCAGTCCCGCTATAAGTTGCTGATCGTCGCCATTACTAGTATAAAAAATAAATAAATAAAAATTCCAGTATATATCCCATAGTTTGTAGACACTATAATGTTTGCATAAACCAATCAATATGCGCTCATTGGGATTTTTCTTTTTTTTACCAAAAATATGTAGCAGAATACATATTGGCCGAAATTTAGGAATAAATTTGATTTTTAAAATGTGTTTATTGGATATGTTTTATAGCAGAAAGTACAAAATATTGTTTTTTTTTTTAATTGTCGGCCTTTTTTTGTTTATAACACAAAATATAAAAACGACAGTGGTGACCAAATACCACCAAAAGAAAGTTCTATTTGTGGGGAAAAAAATGACATAAGTTTCAAAACCGCGCAATTGTCAGTTAAAGTAACGCACTGCTGTATCACAAAAAATTACCGGTCATGAAGGGGGGTAAATCTTCCGGTGGTCAAGTGGTAAAGTGTATCTAAAGCCTTTTTTCTTTTTTTGGGTAGGGAAGGGTTAGAATCTCTTGTCAGGATTTTCTTGCTGTCCGTGTCTATTCTGGGGAGATTTGCCCTCTCTATGCATCCTCATGACCATTGTCGCCTGGAACGATAATGATGGTGGAATCGAAAAATTTGGATAGTCACTGGAACAGGAATAGTGGAGAAACCTTCCTAGAGGGACAACTTGTTTTGGTGACCAATAAGAGAAGATTTCCTTTACTTCAGAGAAATTTCCTCTTACCTCCTGTTATGTCTACAGGTTGGGGAGGAAATCTCACCCATGGGACACACATCGCAAACAACAAAAAGAAAAAAAAATATATAATTTGACAGGAGTCCTGACCATTCCCAATTTAATCCAAAGCAAACAAAATGTTGGCTTTAGATATACTTTAAAGCGGTGGTTCTCAACCTCAGTCCTTAAGTACACCCAACGGTCCATGTTTTCAGGTTTTCCTTTACTTTTGCACAGCTGCTTTAAATCAATATCAATGACAGGGTATTGATAAGAGCTATTTTATCTAAGGGAAGTTCCCAAAACATGGCCTGTTGTGGGTACTTGAGGACTGAGGTTGAGAACCACTGGTTTAATGTAGTGGTTGATACTCAAAGTATATTCCCAATAATGTCAATAAGGCATTTTTAGACTACTATTAGTGTGTAATGAGTGAATTTATTTTGTCCATTCTGCCAAGACAGTCAGTACAGGTGCATGTGTGATGAAGGCCTGGGGCAAACCATGAGTACAAGTCAGGTGCTGCCTTCATCAGTATAAGAGCGATAGAGAGAGAGACAGGTGGGTTCGCAGATTGATATACAAACGTTGCTGGAATAAAATTCACATCTGTGATAGAAAAGACAAATCCTAATTAGCTAAAAATGCTGATCGCTCATAAAATATATCAAAGTTTCATTTATTTAAACATTCAAACCAATAAGCTTAATTAAACATTTCTTCTACTGTCACAATTTGAAAATTTTAGGGCCCTTGCACATCTAGGTGTTTTAACAGATATCCAATGGGTTGTTTTTTTTTGTTTTTTTACAAAAGTTTTTATTGGGTTTTTCAAATTTTGTTTTAAAGTTGTACAAAACATATACAGAAGAGTGCAACATAAAAAAGTAACATAGGGAAGTGCATAGTAACAAGCCCGTCAAAATGTGGAGGTAACACATCAAATTACTTTGCGCAAGTGCACATTTCCATCATCGATAGGACTCAGAAGATGGGGACAAATGCTTCCAGTGAAGGCAGTCGCCTCAGTTAAGGTAGGCAAAAGGGGAGAATGCTCTGGAGCCTAAAGAAAAGCACAGTGCTGAAAGGGAGGAAAAGAGGAATGGACGATAACCGCCTGGAAACCTTGTTGGACAGTAGAGAAGAGAGGAAAGAAGAAGGGGAGAGGAGGTTTACCTGGGGAAGGGAAGGGACTGGGGTAGATTTCCGTGCAGTCTAGCCCATTACACCGCACAAAAATGGGCCATTCAAACAGTCATATGGAAAGTAAACAACAGTCCAGGTTTAATTGATTGTTGTAGGTTACCCATAGGTTCCAAATCTTCAATAATTTGGTGTGGGTATCTGAAGGTATAGAGGTGAGCTTCTTGTGAACCATGGTTCCCATAAGCTGCTGCTTAACCTCAGTGAGGTGAAAAAATGGCTGGCACCAGGCACTGTAAAAACAGCCTAAACAGCTAAACAGCCGCTATGATGGCTTTTACATTGCAGGGAATCACCTGCAGCTACAGGCATCATCCAGATATCTCCACTCAAAGTCCACAATGTCATATGACATCAACCTGGGGGAAGTGGTTAAAGAGGATCTAAACACCATAAACTGAAAACACTGTTTGGTGAATTTTTATTATTCAAAGCAAACTCACCCATCCATGTCTCAATGATTTATTTTGAGAAATCACTTTGAAAAACATTGTTTGTATAGTTGTATCCGACTTAGGTAGACACCTAGTATCTAGCACCTCATCCCAAAAAGTCAAATATGCAAAAAGGGTTGCAAGGGGATTATCACAGTGCTTGCAGATAATAATGGAAAGCATACATATATAAACATATATACATTTTGTTATAAACACGATTAAAAACCAAACATGACAAGTCATTGAATTCTGTTGAACATCCCCATTGTGGTGGTCATGTATGAAGGGTTCCAGTGGAACAAAGATTAGATATTCGTATGATATCCTGGCATGTTTCGCCTTATGGCTTCATCAGGGGATATGAAAAATACTCCCCTAGCTTTTTTAGCTGTGACCATCTTGCTAATTAAAAAAAAAATCAGGTGGTATCTATTATAATTTACCATCAAATGAAATCCCACTTTGTCATGAAAACAAGATACAATTCACATGGATACACAAAGTATGAGCAAAGTTATTCAAAGTTTTACAAAACACATGCCAAAGTTTTAAAACTGCGTTCAAGCGTTAAGATGTGTTTCGCCATGAAGGTATTAGAAGTTCAACCAGTCCTAGACATCTATAATTGGCTGATAGACTGCTAGTGTGTGTCGCTTTAATGAAGCCTAGAAATAAACTCTGTCAGTTGTTAAAAACTGCCGTATCTACCTTTCAATTTAGCTTGTGAAACATAAAACATTTAAATTTCCCCAACAAGTAGGGACAAAAAAAAAAAAAAAATACACACCACACACATAAAATTCAATCGCACAAACTCTAGTAGGTGTTAAAAAAATAAAAAAATAAAGATTTCTGATGTAAGGGAACTTTGAAAATATTCACGCTTTGTTAGCCAGAGCCCCAAACCCTTTGTTTCTATTCATTTACTTCTAAGTGAAACAACTCAGCATGCAAAACTAAAATTAGCTACATTAGAAAAAAAAAAAAAAAAAAAAGTGCTAGCTTACAAACAGGCAGAGCCATCGGAGGGGTTGGGTTATGGCTGCCTTGACTTTCCTCACATGGTAGCCTATTAAAAGTGGTAATGTATGCCTAAAGCTCTGCTCGGGGGGTAGAGAGAGAAGGCCAGCATAGGCATATTTCAAATGCATCAGACACAAGAATTAAATAGACCGTGTTCCCTAAAAGACTGAAGTACATATCTTTCTGACGTTCATTGCAGGCAAAAAAAACCATTGATCTCAGTATATCCCTTGGCAATTATAAAATATTAAATCCAAGTCACACTTTTCTCGTTGGCTTAATTTTTTTCTCTATTCACAGCTTTCTATTTGATCAATTTTAACAAGTTGGGAGACGCGCTCGGTGTAATAATAAAAAAAAGAGAGTGAAGTTTGTGCGCACTCCCTCCATGCCGTCTTCTTTGCCATCCAGTGCGCCATGCGGTAGCGGTATAAAGGGCGCGCAGACATGTTTAGGAAAATAAAGAACAACAAACCGCATTGGAATCAGCCTGTCAATATGTATTTATATTCAGTGGTAGATCTGATTGCCTGCCTGCCCTAACTATGAGAAGTGCTCGCAGTTCCCGTTTTAAAAAAAAAGTAAAAAAAAGTATTATAATTAATATAAATTAAATAAAATATTATAAATTAAATTGTATAAATTAATCCTTAAAACTGTTCTTCTGCAGAACCAAAGCACCCTCCACAGGAGTGCAATTCCTCTAACGGGACTTTTATCATAGGGTCACTTCTAATGAAGGTAGGAAATAGTAGAATTTATATAAAAATAGTTATATTTATTGAAATATTCATCTAAAAATCATTGACATGACCTAACAATACATAAATTAAAATGGATGCATATAAGTGAGGAGGAAACAAATCTATGAGACAATGACCAATTGTAATGATACAGGTAGATTGAACACCAATAATCATAAAAACCCGACCGTTTCGAGGTAAGCAAAGGGTTGACCTCTTCTTCAAGGGTAACGACAATTGGTCAGGATGATTATTTCATCACTTAAGTTCATATGAAAATTTCCATGGACATTCTCAGCATCCAGTAGAAAAAGGTGCCGTCCGTCACGGCCACACAGGGGTCCAAGGCCCAAAATCCAGGGAAAAAGGAATGACCAGGCAGGTCACAGGGGTAAGATGCCAGGGTGGGCTGTGGTTACTTCACAAAGGATATCCCCAAAAGACCAGATACCATCACCCCTTCGGTAAGAAGCTTATCAAAGCCCAAATGGTAGGGTTAAATAATAGAGGGTTCAATACCACTAAGGGAGTGAACTTGAGTAGAAACGGATCAAATCATGAATCCCAGTCCGTAAAGCAGGACGCCAAAGGGGGAAGGATAGGTAAATAGTAACCAGTATCAAGTAGGCAGGATTTCAAGGGAGCATAAAAGTTCCCTAGTCAGGTGCAAGCCCACAATTATCTGCCTGTCTCTCCTTCCTCGATGCACGTCTGTGTGGTGTCAGAACCAGCTGTTTCTGACACCAATACCATGTCATTGATATTGATTTAAAGTAGCTGTGCAAAGTAAAGGAAAACCTGAAAACATGGCCCGTTGGGGGTACTTGAGTTCCGAGGTTGAGAACCACTGGCCTAGGCAAACCAGGTGGAAGTGGTCAAAACCAGGTACCTGCTCCCCCCCAAAAAAATATCCAAATGTTAAAGAGGAGGAGGCAGAAGAGTGTAACTTACCCTTTTGGGTGAAGTTCTGCTTTAATGTAATTTTCCATTAATCTACAGCCATCTGTAAATGACTTTAATGGTCTAAAAGTTTCATATATAAAATATAGAGCAAAGAGAGCCCCAAGCAAATGATGAGGTCAAAGTAAGAATTTTTGGTTTATAAGAAATCTGTTGACACGTCAGTATGTTCCAGGGTTATTCGAGACTCCCTTCATCAGGGCTTCAAACTTTCAAGAGACAGGAATATTTGTATTGCAGAGAATCCAATTCAAAGATAGCATTAGGTAATGGAAGGATCACTGGTTAGCCACCAAAATCCCAGAAATGTGTTAGCTTGTAATAGTAGATATAAACTCAATTAATAAAATCTCATTCAAGCTTTGCTATGTTAATGTAATTTCAAAAGTCCTTTTAATATTTTAAGTCTAAAGCTTTTCTAAAAAATAATTCCTGATGATCCTGCCATGAAGGTCATTTTTCAGCAGGGGCGGCTCGTCCATTAAGGACGCCGGATGCACAGATTCCAATGAGGGGGGGAGGGTTTTTTTTTTTTAAGCATCTGATTAGAGGCTCTAATAGGCTTCAAAATAGGGGGGGCTCGGGGCGCAGAAAATGCGAACTGAGCTCACCCAGGTGTGTTACAAAAGCGAATGAATATTCATTCTCAGGAAGTGGGTCTTGAGACCTGTCACCCGATTGGCTGAAAGGACTGGCTATCTTATTGGACCCCTAGGAGGAGGGGAGGAGCAGCACGACGGAAGCCGCCGTGATGGAGGAGAGGACACAGAAGGCGCTGCCTGCCACCTGCCACCTAGATAGGGTAAGTGCTGGTTCCCTTTTGGCCCTGTTTTGGGGAATTGGGGTGTTTGGTCATCCAGTGTTTTCGCTTGTTTTGAAGACTCCCTCAGCCCTCCTTTTTTCCTTCATTAATTTGGGTTCCACTCTAATAGCGTATGTGGTTTCCGTTTGGTAATGTCCATTTGTTCCAAAATCAAATGTTAAAAGCAAACAGAATTTTGAACTACTTTCGAACTGCATCTGTCAAGGATTAGAGTGTATTAAGTTGTCATTCGAAGAACTGCTGGCTGGCTTTATTCTGCCATGTGAAAGTTTTACTGAGCTTACCACACTCTACATGCAGGAGGAATATCACTTTGGGGTAAAATTTATTTTTTAACCAGTTCTCGCCCGGCCAATAGCAAAATGACGGTGGCGGGTCTTTCGTTGATCCGGGTGGATGTCATATGATGTCCTCCTGGTGCAATCTGTGACCGGCTGTGGCCATTGACTGACCAGTGTACCGGCTCGCTGCCATGTAACATGGCTTTGCCACATCAAGCTATACATGTTACCTGCCATCACAGCGTTATATTTACTTCTCTTGAAGCACTTTGGAACTGGGGGTATTTTCACTTATTTTGGTTCCCTTTTGGCCCTGTTTTGGGGAATTGGGGTGTTTGGTCATCCAGTGTTTTCGCTTGTTTGGACGACTCCCTCAGCCCTCCATTTTTCCTTCATTAATTTAGGTTCCACTCTTTCTAAATTAGATCCAGCTGAGGGCGTCTATATGTGGATGACCTCCCTTTCTCTACTTTGCTATTTTTTTGTTTTTAATAATCACTCATATGACTCGGGACACATATTTCTGTGCTGGACACCTTTATGCCAGGTGTGTTGAATTGCTAATATTTACTCCTTGGCATCTTATGAGTTATTAGACTTACCAATGTTGCAAACTGGATCCTGAAGAAGCCTCCCTATTTGGGTGAAACGCGGTGATCCATACATTTATCAGCACTCATTGTTTGCACAGAACAGTATCTTTTTGTTAATATTGTCGTACTATATATCTATGATATCATATATTTTTTTAACTTTTGTATAAATAAAATGTATGGCTTCTTACAAATATTGCTGTATGTAATATTGATTTTTTGGCACTTAAAAATCCCCCCCTTTCCCACAATCTTCCCATCAGGGGAAATGTTGAGACTTTTTCTCAATATATTCTATTTGTTGTAGGGGATTGCGCCAGTTTTTCCTATTTCCTATTTCCTATCACATGCTGGTACCATGTGATCGCTGTGACCAATCACAGCAAATCATATGACAGTTGTACACAATAGATGTCTTCCTTTCATGCCATCCATTGTGTAAAATTGTGTCGCTAGCTGTAATCACATGAAACAGACATGAGATTGTCAGTCAGTAAATCAGGACTGATCAATTTTCAGATATATACAGTATCTCACAAAAGTGAGTACACCCCTCACATTTTATTATATATTTTCATGTGACAACACTGAAGAAGTTACACTTTGCTACAATCTAAAGTAGTGAGTGTACAGCTTGTATAACAGTGTAAATTTGCTGTCCCCTCAAAATAACTCAACACAAAGCCATTAATGTCTAAACCGCTGGCAACAAAAGTGAGTACACCCCTAAGTGAAAATGTCCAAATTGGACCCAATTAACCATTTTCCCTCCCCTGTGTCATGTGACTCGTTAATGTTACAAGGTCTCAGGTGTGAATGGGGAGCAGACTGCATCAAATTGGTCTGTATGGCTGTCGTCCCAGAAGGAAGCCTCTTCTAAAGATGATGCACAAGAAAGCCCACAAACAGTTTGCTGAAGAGAAGCAGACTATGGATTACTGGAACCGTGTCCTGTGGTCTAACGAGACCAAGATAAACTTATTTGGTTCAGATCGTGCCAAGCGTGTGTGGCGGCAACCAGGTGAGGAGTACAAAGACAAGTGTGTCTTGCCTACATTCAAGCATGGTGGTGGGAGTGTCATGGTCTGGGGCTGCATGAGTGCTGCCGGCACTGGGGAGCTACAGTTCATTAAGGGAACCATGAATGCCAACATGTACTGTGACATACTGAAGCAGAGCATGTTCCCCTCTCTTCAGAGACTGGGCCGCAAGGCAGTATTCCAACATGATAACGACACCAAACCCACCTCCAAGATGACCACTGCCTTGGTAAAGAAGCTGAGGGTAAAGGTCTGGCCAAGCATGTCTCCAGACCTAAACCCTATTGAGCATCTGTGGGACATCCTCAAACAGAAGGTGGAGGAGCGCAAGGTCTCTTACATCCCCCAGCTTTTCAAAATGTTCAGTCTTTTTTTCCTTTATTTAGCAAAAAAAACGAAAAAACCCAGTGGTGATAAAATACCACCAAAAGAAAGATCTAGTTGTGTTAGAAAAATGATACAAAATGTTTTTGGGTACAATGCTGCATGACTGCGCAATTCTCATTCAAAGTGCGACAGCGCTGAAAGCTGAAAATTGCCCTGGGCAGGAAGGGGGTAAAAGTGTATTGATGTGGGCATTTTTTCCTGAAAAAAAAAAATATGAATGATATTTTTACTTCACTTCAACAGAGAAAAGTACATTCAGGGTAAAGCATGTCCTGTGTGAGCTCTCAACTAGATTGGTAGCAATTTAACTCCAGGGCAGGGCTTGTCCTGTTTGTGACTTCAACATGACGTAGAGCAAAGTATCTTCAGGGAAAGGTATGTCCTTTGTGAGCCCTCAACTAAATTGATAGCAAAATGCCTCCGGGGCAGGGCTTGTCCTGTTTGTGCCTTCAGCTTGATGGGTAGGAAAATACCTCTAGGGCAGGATTTGTGCTATATGAGCCCTCAACTAGATGGGTAGCAAAGAAATCCCCAGTGGCTTGGTTCTGTGTGACACCCCAACTTGGTGGGTATTTTGTGTAGTAGAATAGTTTATTGGGATTATATTATTATTATTTCTAAAAATATGATTTTCAAATTGTTTCCATTTCTCAGGCACACATATCTTACCCTCTTCAAATATTGTCTTAAGGAAAGGTCATTTATTTCCTCTGTCTATTACAACTTACAGTATTTGGCATTGATCACAACATCACTTGACTACTTTGTGAACATCTGAACCCTACAAATCTCAGACTATGACTGAATAGCAATGAGTCCGATTACATGTTTTTGACACGTGCTGTAAGACTTCATTCACACGGTTGTATGTAAGCTCATTTTTCATTGTGACTTGGCAAATTCCAAATCTGAAAATGTGATGGATGGATTTCTTAACTGGTTGTTCTTCTAGTGGAATTTCTATATATATTAAGGCAGCTACTTTCCGGGCCAGTCTCCTGTGAATTTAGCAAAGGTCCGTCAAGTGGGAAAGGTTATTAATGAGCGCAATATAGATTTTATTACTGGACATTCTGTCCTCTGCCATGGCCTGACAGATGTCATTTTCTGTGTATTTAATGGCAGTATTTAAAGTGCAGACGCCTCCCTGAGAAATTTCAGTGGGAAGTCTGGACAGTGAAATCATCAATGTTGTAAAAAGTATTTAAAGTGAACCTGACCTGTCCTAAAATGTAACAGTGCCTAAATGTTGGCTGCGGCTTTATTACTTTTCGAAATTGTATCTTGTGTCCTTGTGGAGCATCTAGAATCCTAGGCACAGCTTTACATGGAGCTTAGACTTCTGCTTGAGTTGATTGAGCTCATCTCTGCCCAGTACTATGCCCTGTCATTTAATTGTCAGATGCCAGAACGTCAGTGGGCAGTAGCAGCTATGGCTTGATGGAACAGAGTGCCTAGCTGCATGCACCTAGCAGTGAATGGCGAAATCGAATAAAGCGGAGCTCCAGGATCCTTCATAAAAATTATTTTTCAATCGGCTCTCAGGTGCTGCAGTCGCCATTTCTTGTGAGGGAAACTGGCAGTGAAGCCTTGCAGCTTCACAGCCGGTTCCCTACTGCACATGCGTGAAGCGCGCTGCTCTTTGTGAATGGACTGCGGACGGGGAAAGCAGAGGTGGGGGACTCGAGTCACATGACTTGACTCGAGTCAGACTCGAGTCACCTGTTTGAGGACTTGCAACTTGCTTGACAAAATTAAATAAATGACTCGACTTGACTTTGACTTGTCACTAATGACTTGCGACTTGACTTTGACTTGGGCTATTTGACTTGCAATGACTTGGCACCACCAGTGCTGTGTCTTGGCCTAAGCAAAAGCCGCCCCCCCACAAAAGAAAGCTCCCCCCAAGTCCCGGCTTCGGGGTAGATCAGTATTTTGACTTAATTTGTGACTTGACCAAAATAAATGACTTGACTTGCTTGACTTCTAGCAGGGACTTGACTTGACTTGCTTGCTTTTCGCCACAGTAACTTGGGACTTGCTTGTGACTTGAAGGTTAAGATTTGAGACTTGCTTGTGACTTGCACATGTGTGACTTACTCCCATCACTGGGGGAAAGGAGGAGGGGGACCAAGACTTCGCCACGGCGAGATCAGCCAGAAGTGGGAGCAGGTACCTGTCAAAACCAAGAACCTGATCCCCCCCCCCCCCCGAAAGGTGCCAAATGTGGCAAAGGAGGGAGGGAGGCAAACAAGCAGAGCTTCCCCTTTTAGGTGGAGCTCTACTTTAGTGTTCTCTCAGCATGCGGCATTGTACTAAGGAACATTAAAGTGACCCTGTGGCTATACCAAATGTTTAAACTAAGCCATACAATTCTTTAGATGAGAGCCCTTTAGGATGTATTGTCATTTTCATTTGAGCCCTGATGAAGGGGGACCGAAACGTGTTGGCTACCTTTATCTTCCTGTTGATACATTTTACAGAGGAGTTCCAGGTATGGATATTTTATGCATATACCATACCTGGCCGATGCCCCTGAAAGATGATAATCACTGTATAGTCACAGCTACTCCAGTGCTCTCCATTTGCTTACGGATCCTGTGCTGAGAGGCTGGCCTGCTGCATTCTGAACACAGGAGCTTGGTGGCTTGGCATGGGTGCCATTCAGAGAATGCTTTGCACCTTCTGATTAAATGCAAAGCGTTTTCAGATTGGACATTGTGGAGAGTTGAGGCGGTGACGTTTTGCATTCCACCTCATCCAGTCAAGAAAGCTTAGCATTCATAGCATACAAAGCATTCTCTGAATAGCACCCGTGCAAAGCAGCCAAGTTCCTGTGTTTAGAATGCAGCAGGCCAGGAGATCACTGGGGTAGCTGTGTCTATACAGTGATTTCCAGCTTTTAAGGGTATCAGCCAGGTATGGTATATGTATAGTTACACCGCTCCAAGTTGGACCAATGTACCTATGTATCTAATATCCATACTTCAAAAATTTTCTTTAACTTGCAATACATGAATTCGGACTCTGGTGCTCTTTTTCTTTTTGATTTTTCACTTTGGGGGGGGGGCTGCCACCTCATGGGAGCACCAACCAATATCTTCTGTTCTGACAGATAAAAAGATCTAAATCCAGCACCTCAATCCAGCACCTTGCACCTACTTCTAATAATCTACTATCTTGTTATGAAATCCGTGAACTAGGACTTCCCTACGCACTTCAGTAGAAGATCTCCCAGAAGCAGAGTGGTGTTTCCGGGGAGCAGAACAAGTGAGCAAGTTCTGTCTTCTTTTACAATTATTGCTTGGTCTAAAACGTTTTGTATAGGGACAAGATCTCTTTTAACCTAAAGGCTGTGGTAGGAAGCAGATCATCTCAATTTTGTTTTAAAGTTGAGGTCCAATGTACAGCCTGGGCCTAGGATCCAAGTAGAGTTGCCACCTCATCCCTTTAAACCTGAACACATATTAATTACACAGGTTCTGTGGCAGATTAAGGTGGTAATTAAACTCACCTGTTGCCTTATCTGCATTTAATTAGCCTCAGAACCTGTGTAAATCATATTTGTTCGGGTTTAAAGGGATGAGGTGGCAACCCTTGATCCAAGTGGTTCTACAGGAACACAGGAATTGATTTGAAGTCTAGCACAGGTAATCACAATCACCATAACGTGCTACACTTCACGGGAACCGGAAGTGACGTTCACGTATCACCGGAAGTGACGTTCACGTATCACAGGAAGTGACGTTCACGTATCACAGGAAGTGACGTTCCGTGTGTTTTGAGGAGGTGGTCGGGTGAGATTTGATGTACAACTGATGTCCGCCGCTACTTGATATCTCTGGCATCTTCTTAATTATCAATGCGAGTTTTAAATTACTTTTTTGTGAGTGCATTACCATTAGGCTAGATGTTTAATAAATTCCAAATGTTGTACGTTATCACACTATTTGGAGTCTCATTTCCTCCACATATTTCGGTCATTTTGGAACGCTAACCGATGGGGTGTTCTTAAATCCTGAGGGATTTACTGCTGTTCGTGCCAAAACACGAGAGTGCGAGGCAACTTGTGTGGTGAGTGTACATCTGATTGGGGAAGCGGAGACGCGTTTGCTCACGTGGCGTGGTGATCCGATCAATCCTAGTTACTGAATCTCCGTTCATGGAATTTTGTCTTCAATATAAACGTTTCCACTCATGGACTATTAGTTCTGCACTCTACCTCAATTTTTGGGTGTGTTATATATATATTTGTGTCATTAATATCCTGAGTGCCGGTTCACACTATAGCGACTTGGGATCCGACTTGTCAGACCTCCAGTCCCCCCCAAGTCGCTTGACATCGGAAATTCCATTATAGTTAATGAGAACCATCTTAATGTACACTACTGAAGTCGCTCCGACTTCAGAAAAGGTTCCTGTACTACTTCTAGGCGACTTGTACCCATAGATTTCAATGGAAGTCGCCTTGAAGTCGGATCCTCGTCTATAGTGAAGCGACTTAACAGGAAGAAGAAAATAATTTACCCAGGTACAACAATGATGTCACAAGAGCTGATTAGCTCTAATTGGCCACAGGCAAAGTCGCCTGTCCTGGAGGCGACTTGAAGTCTTGTTGTAAGTCGCTCAAAGTCGTGCTGAGGTCGCGCTGAAGTCACCTCCAAGTCGCCTTGCAAAGCCGCGCTGTAAGTCGTGTTGCCCCTGTGTGAACCGGCACTCAGCGCCACTGTTTACCTTTAATTGCACTTTGGTAGATTTTGTATTTAATGTTATTTATTTTCAAAGTGGCTGCTATATATTTTTAGTTGATTGCACTATTGATTAGTGTTCTCTGTGGCGCAGTGTTTAGATCTTTATTAGTGGCGCATTGTGAGATCTTCCTGTTTTCACTTCAGTTGATACCTATGGCACTTTTTAGGCCAAGCAAGGTTCACTTACCCATCTTGTTCTGCTTTGTCTGATCAGGAATTTGATGCATCCATCAGAGATGCTGCAGAGATTCGAAAAGACTTAAAACATCAGCTGTATCAGCTTCACCATTATCCCACACCTTACTAAGGCCGGTAATACATTATACAATTTTCTTGTACAACTTTCATTTAGATTTACCAAAACCATTTAATATGTGGTCAAACCTAAGCACTTTCTATTTGTTTGCAATCAGGCAGGCCCTTGCACTACGTAGATGAAGGCAATTGTAAAGGAAATTGAATAAGAAATTTGTAGAATGTATGTCCAGCTTTTTTTGTTTTTTGTTTAAAAACAACAAGCGTGTTCTACTTACCTGCTCTGTGCGATGGTTTTGCATAGAGCAACCCAGATCCTCCTCTTCTCGGGTCCCTCGTCGGCACTTCTTGCCCCTCCCTCTTGCAGAGTGCCCCCACAGCCAGCAGCTTGGTATGGGGGGCACCCAAGGCGAGCCGCTGCTCCCTGTGTCCATTCAGACGCGGAGCTGCAGTTTGGCCCCGCCCCCCCTCTCTCTCCTTATTGGCTCACTGACTTTGACAGCAGCAGGAGCCAACGGCGCCCGCAGCTGTGTCTCACCCATTCAGGAGGGAGAGTCCTGGACAGCCAAGGGCTCTTATGCAACATTGCTGGATAGAGATGGGGCTCAGGTAAGTATTAGGGGGGCTGAGGGGGGTTGCTGCACACTGAAGAAACAAGTGTTTTGATTGGTTAGTCAGAACCGTTCATATTTTCTATGTTCTAGCTTTCATAAATCACCCACTGTGGCTTGTGTTGGCGTTTTCCGTTTGCTCGAAAGTCTCCACCTCACTGGAAAGAATACAGTTTATTCATCTTATGGAAGAACTGCTAATTGCTTCCCCAGCTGTTCGTGTACACGTCCTCACAACTACATGGAGATGCTTCACATATGTGTAACACGATGTAGAAAGAAGGGCACCACCTCTAGACCTCAGTAAACCACATGCTTTGACAACAAGAGAAAAATAAATCAAAGCAAATCCAGGATACTGTAATGCCCCGTACACACGTTCGGAAGTTCGGCCAGCAAAAGTCCGATGAGATTTTTTCGATGGAAAATGTGACCGTGTGTATGCTTCATCGGACTTTTGCTGGCCGAATTCCAGCCAGCAAAAGATTGAGAGCAGGTTCTCAATTTTTCTGTCGGAAAAAAGTTCCTATTCGAAAATGCGATCGTTTGTAGCAATTCCGATGCGCAAAATTCCTACGCATGCTCGGAAACAATTCGACGCATGCTCGGAAGCATTGAACTTCATTTTCTCGGCTCGTCGTAGCGTTGTACGTCACCGCGTTCTTGATGGTCGAAAATTCAGAGAACTTTTGTGTGACCCGTGTGTATGCAAGCCAAGCTTGAGCGGAATCCCGTCGGAAAAGCCATCATATCTTTTTCCGACCAAAATCCCAGGGGAGTAGAGAGAGAGAGATCTGCTGTTCCTAGTGATCAGGAACAGCGATCTCTCTCTACTCCCTGTCAGTCCCCTCCCCCCCACAGTTCGAAACACCTCCCTAGGGAACACTTAACCCCTTGATCGCCCCCCTAGTGTTAACCCCTTCCCTGCCAGTGTCATTTATGCTATTTTTAGCACTGATCGCTGTATAAATGTTAGTGTTCACCGCCATTGCTAGTAAAAAAAAAAATTTTATAATAAACATGCCATAGATATATCCCTTATTTTGTAGACGCTATAACTTTTGCGCAAACCAATCAATATACACTAATGCCCCGTACACACGGTTGGACTTTGTTCGAACATTCCGACAACAAAATCCTAGGATTTTTTCCAACGGATGTTGGCTCAAACTTGTCTTGCATACACACGGTCACACAAAGTTGTCGGAAAATCCGATCATTCTGAACGCGGTGACGTAAAACACGTACGTCGGGACTATAAACGGGGCAGTGGCCAATAGCTTTCATCTCTTTATTTATTCTGAGCATGCGTGGCACTTTGTCCGTCGGATTTGTGTACACACGATCGGAATTTCCAACAATTTTGTTGTCGGAAAATTTTATCTCCTGCTCTCAAACTTTGTGTGTCGGAAAATCCGATGGAAAATGTCCGATGGAGCCCACACACGGTCGGAATTTCCAACAACACGCTCCGATCGGACAATTTCCATCGGAAAATCCGACCGTGTGTACGGGGCATTATTGCAAATTTTTTTTACCAAAAATATGTAGAAGAATATATATTGGCCTAAACTGATGAAGAATTTTTTTTTTTTAAATTGGGGGATATTTATTTGAGCAAAAAGTAAAAAATATATATTTTTTTTCAAAATTGTCGCTCTTTATTTGTTGATAGCGCAAAAAATAAAAGAGGTGAGCAAATACCACCAAAAGAAATCTCTATTTGTGGGGGGGGGGGAGACATTAATCTTGTTTGGGTACAACGTCGCACGACTGCGCAGTTGTCAGTTAAACCGATGCAGTGCCGCATCGCAAAAAAAAAATAATGGCCTGGTCAGGAAGTGGGTAAATCCTTCCGGGGGCTGAAGTGGTTAAAGTGATTGTAAACGATCACCTTGTAAGACGACCCATTCAGTTTAAAATAGGAAGGAAACATTTTTGTATAGATATAAAAATACATTATAAATACCTTTTTTTTCCTTTTTTTTTATATGCAATCACTAGACATGTGCACAGCCCAAAAATTCGTTCATTTTCGTTTTCGTTTCATTAGTTTATTTTTTTTTTTCGTTTATCGGGTCATTCGTTATGATCGCGATTCGGAAATTCGTTCATTCGTAAATGCGTTCGTTCATACATTCGTACATTCGTAAATTCGAACATTCGTCCATTCGTACATTTTTACATTTGTTCATTTGTAAATTCGTACGTGCATACATTCGTAAAATCGTACATTTGTAAATGAGAAAATTCGGAAATTTGTAAATTCGAAGTTTGAAAATCCAAAAACCCAAAAATTAAAAAATCTGAAATATTAACTAACTATTAAATTCTAGGTATTGTAATTTCCTTTCAAATTCGACTGTCAGTGAACGTAACAAATACGAATTTATCCGAAGTTACCAATTATCCAAAACGAATGCTGCATCTAAACAAATGGAACGGAACAAATTAATAATTAATAATAAAACGTTGTTATTATTATTATTGTTATTTATTATTATTAATTCATTACGTTCCATTCCGGATTTTTTCGGATCATTCAAAACTTTGGATAAATTCGTATTTGTTACGTTCACTAACAGCCAAATTTTAAAGGAAATTCGGATATTCCCGAATTAACGAATTTGCCGAAATTCGTTAAAAAACGAATTCGGAACGAAACGAATTGCACATGCCTAGTAATCACATTCCCTCTGTTCTCAAGCGGCATAAGAGCTGGGGGGAGGGGGGAGAGAAACAGCTGCACACTGAGCTTCCCAGTGGATGGGGGCACGTCAGGACAAGTCTGATCATTGGAGGAGAGCATACTGAGTTCCCAGCATAGCTAGAGAACTGACCAGGTTGTGCTCTCCTGCTTAGTGCGGTCAGTTTTTTTAAAAAATAGGAAAGCAGAGGGTCTTGTAGGGATTTCACAGCAATACAAAGAGAACAGGAGACTTATACAAGTACATGGTACAGCGGGCACATATCAGGAATATGAAGTGTTGGGGTAATGAAACGCTTTAACTTTTATCAATATAAATTCATGCATCATTGAAGTAATTAGGTCCATTGAAAGGGTGCATTCACTAGAACATTTCACAGACAGGGGTGCTGGCAGTATAGAAATGACAGTTTTCTGTTAACAGGCCATCCATCGGCCTAATTTTCCTTTGCTATAACGGCATATTAATTGTAAAGGTCATTATACCTTAGTTACCATAGCACTGACCTATATCTAACCCTCCTGCTCCATCCACCTGGATGTCTGCCTTGTGTTAGTGCTCAGAAATATTTCTTTTTTTTTTTCCTCCTCCACTTACAAGTCCAGCACTGAGGAGTCCCAGCCCCTAGAGCCAGACTCATAAAGAAATCGCTTGCAGACAACATGGTCTGTTTCCAGTGTAATAATCGAAATTGAACTAAATTGCAATGGTTGCGTTAACTACTCGACTGCTGCTTCCTTCCTCGCTTTCTGTCCTGACTCAGACGTAGAAAAGATGACCCCGTGAGACTAATTGCCCAACAGTGGCCCCCCCTGCGCACATATAAAGCTATGTTGCGGGTTGCCGTCACTGCCCTTCTGCGACCTTGATGTTAACTGCAGAGCAGGGAGAAGCTTAAATGGGAACAAAGGGATGAGATGAAACTACAACGCGATAAGTCTGTAATATGTTAGCAAATTATTGGAAAGATGGGTCTCTGGCTGCTGAAATGGGTGTGGAGGAATGGAAGCGGTTCGCGGGTCTTTGTCTGTCTTATGCCGCGTACACACGAGCGGACTTTTACGGCAGACTTGGTCCGGCGGACTTTTCGACGGACTTTCCCAATGAACGGACTTGCCTACACACGATCAACCAAAGTCCGACGGATTGGTACGTGATGACGTACGATCGGACTAAAGCAAGGAAGTTGATAGCCAGTGGCCAATAGCTGCCCTAGCGTCAATTTTTGTCCGTCGGACCAGCATACAGACGAGCAGACTTTTCGTCCGGACTTGAGTCCGTCGGAAAGATTCGAAACATGTTTCATTTCTAGGTCCGTTGAACTTTTGGGAAAAAAAAAAGTGCGCTGGAGCCCACACACGATCTAATTGTTCCGACGGACTCCGGTCCGCCGGACCACGTCTGCCGTAAAGTCCGCTCGTGTGTAAGCGGCATTAAAAAGACTGGGTGTTTAGACCACAGAAGGAATAAAACTTAAAGTGTGTCTTTAACCGCTTACCGACCGCCTCCCTCCCGTACATATACGGCGGCTGGATTGCTTTACTGTGCGAATCGCCATATATATAAGGCGGCTCCTTTAAGAGCCATAGCAGGCGCACGCCCGCTGCATAGCGGGGGGGGGGGACCCAATGCCTGTGGCCGGAGGGAGCAATCGCCGCTGGCCACCCGCGATCATGGGCACAAGAGCCTTTTTTTTTTTTTTTTTTAAGTAAACACACAAATCCCTGTTCTGACAGGGGAGGAGAAACAGATTGTCTGTTCCTACTAAGTAGGAACAGCGATCGTGCTCCTCCTCTAGTCAGTCACATCCGCTCACAGTTAGAAACACACCTAGGGAACACACTTAACCCCTTGATCGCCCCCTAGTGTTAACCCCTTCCCTGCCAGTGACATTTATACAGTAATCAGTGGCTATTTTTAGCTCTGATCGCTGTATAAATGTCAGTGGTCCCAAAAAAGTGTCAAAAGTGCAAGTTTAGGAGAACTTCACGGTACCTACAGGTAAGCCTTATTATACGCTTACTTGTAGGTAAAAGTGGTTATACGGGGTTTACAACCACTTTAAAGTAAATGTACAGTACATCCTGAACTGAATACCATTTAGTTTGCTAAATTATTTTGCATCAAACAATCACCTTTTTTCATGCTTTCTTACATTACAGTGCTGCTGATCTCCTGCAACCTCCTTGCAGCCACTACCAGCCTGCATGCATCAAAGGAGCTTACATTCTAAAGTCCCATCACAATCGCACACTAAATTTATTATATATTTATAGAGCTCTGACATATTCCGCAGTGCTGTACAAAGAACACTAAACCAGTCACATCAACCTCTTGCACCATACGGGGCTCAGGGGCTCCGCCCCCCCATCCATGTGTCCGGCCCCTAATCTACATGCAAGGTGCTGGACGCATGGATTCCAATGGGGTATTTTTTTTTTTAAAAGCATGTGATTAGAGTTTGAGTCTCTAATTGGCTTAAAAAAAAAAGGGTGGGCTCGGGGCAGTTTTTGCGAATTAATATTCGCTATTGTCTTCCTGGTTCTCCTTCCAATCAGGAAGCAGGTCCTGGGACCCATCACCTGATTGCCCGAGAGGAGAGGTGAACCTATTGGCCGCCAAAGAGGAGGAGACACAGGGGAAGCCGCCAAAGCCAAGGAGGAGGAGTCACAGGGTGAATCCGCCACCCGCAACCTAGATGGGGTAAGTGCGGGGCTGGTGACAAACCGAGCAGGGATGGGGGGGGGGGGTAGGTGTCTGTGACCCAACCGACCAGGGGGGGGTGCAAGGGGTTGGATTGTTTGCCGCCCCCCCCTCACAAAAAATATACCACCAGCCGCCACTGCTCTGCACCAGAGGAGCTTACACTCTAATGTCCTACCACAGTCACACACTGTCAACATTATTATTATACATTGCTATAGCATGCTGCTGTAATTGCATTATCAGAATCATACAGTGCCTATGTGTGAATAAATATTTTTAATGTGTGCTTGGTGCATTGACTTATTAATGTCCTAACCACATCTGTTCCTTCTTTGTTTAAATAGGAACTTTGCTCTGTACAAAAACATTTTTTTTTTATAGTTTCTATTGGCAGGGCTGTTAAACCTATTAACTTTTTTCCTCAATTTCTGGTTCAGGGAGGTCTACTGTGCTAGTAAATTGATCTCCGGAACCAGACACCCAGTATTAATGGTTGCCTGCGCCCGCCTTAAATGTGGGTGTCATCCTGCGTCTAGGCTCTGCCCAGTTACTGTATTCTCATTACTGATGCAGGAATATATATAATTGTTTGTTTGTCTTTTTTTTCTCTATACCTTCCAAGCTTATTTTTCTTGATATTCAGCATATTAACCAAAGAAGATGGCCCCCATCAACCAGCCAAACTGGGGACATATTTTTTTTCTTTACACCTATCCAGCATATTAACCACAGAAAAGGGGCCTCATCAACCAACCACGTGAGCCAAAAAGGCCCCATATGTCATTCCTATTGTAGCGCTACCCCCGTTGGAGCCACTAAGTGGATTGCCCGGATCCTTTTCCCAGTAGTTTGCTCGCAGCAAAACACACAGTCAAATCATTCTTCAGGCTCATTAACCAGTCTAGGGTTATACTTTTTCTGATGCTTTAATAAGAACTTGGATAGGTAGTGGGCAGTGGAGGCTGGTGGTATAATCAGTCGGTCAGTCGGTCACCAGCCCCGCACTTACCCCATCTATGGCGCAGACAGCTGTTCGCGACGGGCGTCGGCTCCCCCTGCGTCTCCCCCTCGGTATCACGGCGGCCATGCTTCTCCTCCCTCCTCCTAGGCCAATAGGATCGCTTCTCCTTTTGGCCATTCGGGAAACGGGTCTCATGATCCGCTTCCTGATTGGCCTGGGAGGAGAATCAGTGTGACAATAGCGAATATTCATTCAGTGCTCTGCGCCCCGAGCCCATCCATTTTTGCAGCCTATTAGAGCCTTTGGCTCTAAACACGTGCTTCAAAACAAAAAAAAGCCTATTGGAATCCATGCGCCTGGCTCCCCGCATGTAGATTAAGGGGCCGGACACATGGATAGGGGGGGATAGGGGGGCAGCGCCCCTGTGCCCTGCGTTACGGGCCGCCACTGGTAGTGTGTAGCAGTAGGGTACTCCAGTAACCATTAAAAAAAGATTTGAGGACACTGAGCTTTCTCTTGTGAACCAAGTTCTTGCTCAAGTAAAGGTTGGACTGAGCTTTGTAGTAGCAACTTGAGGAGATTAATCTTCCTCTCTGGACAGCCTGAGCAAAGTCCTTTCACTAAGAATTAAATAGACTGCGCTCTTCAGGACACCGGACACTAGGTCCCCTTTAAATACACTGACTCTAGCATAAGAGGTTGGCAACAGCGCACAGTCTATAGGATCTCTCTTACCAATCTGTACTCACAAATTTCCTTGGAAAAATTGATTGCTTCCTTCCAATATTCTCGAGACACTTTCACCCTGTGGTACAAGACTAGATCCTCAGATGACAGCCCCTCAGTCAGCTTCAGAAACTCTCAACAAAGTAGGTTTCGACTGAGGCTTTGACAACCCGCAGGCACATGGCGGAATTGCCTAAGGGGCTAGCAGCTCCCCTAAGCTGTGATCTCCTGCTCAGGGAAAAAGACCAGGCTGCTCTCAGTTTTAGAGTATTCAGAGCAGCCTTTCTCAACCTTTTCAACACAGAGGAACCCTTGAAATAGTTCTCCGGTCTCGGGGAACCCCTGCTAAAAATTAGAAATCTACAACTCATGATACATTAGTGTGGTGGTCAGTGGGAAGAATGGTCCTTACACTTGTGGTCATTGGGAAGAATTACCTCCTTACACATAGCTAAAAAGATCAATGGTGTCAGTGGGAACTTATCTGAGAGGCAGAAATTGCCCAAAGCTGAAGGAACCCCTAGCAACCTTTGGAGGAACCAAAGGGTTCCACGGAACCCTGGTTGAGAATCGCTGATTCAAAGTATATACAGACTCCCAGACATCATCTGGGCACCTCTCCCTGGGGTTGGCCAGGGCTGTATGGATCTTCAGCTGATGATTATACTGTTCCGGCCCTCTAACTTCCAATACATTTCTGTTCTGAACATTCAGTCAGTCCTGCAGCCACTGAAACACAGAACAGACCAGAACAATCAACAGAGCCACACCGATTACAGTAAGCCAAAACTAGATTTGCCTAGCAATGCTATGCAGCTCCACTGGATACCGTGAGCCAGAACGAAATGTACCTAGTCCTAGCGCCTACCTAGGAGGTCGATGCACTATTATTCACTAAAAAATAAAGATGCCTCAAAGCTATTGTAGCCACCAAGTCACCATGATGAAATGTTCTTCTCTGTGGTTAATATACTGGATGTATTCATCATTGGGAACATCGTCTTACTTTAAATCAGTAATCTATGTCTTATTGGGTTATTGCTGTTCAGGGTTGTCACCGTATTCCTGAAGAAGCAAGCCTTGACCCGAGAAACACGTTTAATATATTATTGACTTGGTACCTTTTAAAGTCCTGGGGGTTTTGTTTGTTAGGATTTCTATACATTTATTCAATTTAGGATGTGGTACCCTTAATAACATTATAGCTGTTGCCCCCTTTTTTCTTGCCGTTTTGTGCAGCCATACTGTGAGCCCCGACCAGTCTGATGAAATGTCTCCAGGGGGTGTGTCCATGACAGCCTGGACTCACAGAAAGTGAGTTAAATGATACTGGGTGTAGCTGAACAAGGGGGCAGGGTGTCAACATTGGGGTAAAGGTGAGTATTTTATATCCAAACCTTTTTATTTTACTTATTATTATTATTATTATTGTTTTGGGGGATAGAATAGGGAGGGAGGAACCCCTGATAGGTTATTTTTCAGCATCGAGGTAAAGGTGAGTATTTTGTATCCAAACCTTTTTTTTTTTACTTATTACTATTATTTTTTTGGGGGGTAGAATAGGGAAGAACCCCTGACAGGTTTTTATTGTTGTCTGTGTCTCTCCTAGGGAGATCTAAGCTTTTTCTTGGTGACCACTGTCACTCAGACAGAAAGTCAGGGAAAATCCAATATTTTAGACTTGTCACCAGAACAGCATGTGAGATTAATCTTCCAGTGGGGACACCTAAACAAGTATAAACAAGACCAAGGATAAATCCAAGGGAGAAAACCAAGCTTAGCTTACCGACCAGTAAGGATGAGCTCCGGCGTGTTCTCACACCCCACGTGCAGAGCCCGCCAGAAAGTCGGCACTGCGCTGCGCTAATCACAGGCAGTGAGACATTGTCCCGATGCGCGGCTGCAGAGATCGGGAAATGTCTCACTGCCTGTGATTAGCGCAGCGCAGTGCCGACCTCCTGGCGGGCTCGGCACCTGCGCTGTGCGAACACGCCGGAGCTCATCCTTACCGACCAGCCCTCAGACAACCAATTAGACCTGTCTAACAGTATGCATTAAAAGCAGGGGTTTAGTCTGCACACATTTGCAAATGCATTCGTAAGCCACAGAGCTTTGTCACGGCACCCTGGTATCTGTGGTACCTAAGGCCCCTTTCACACTGGGGGCGGTTTGCAGGCGCTATTGCGCTAAAAATAGCGCCTGCAAACCGACCCGAAACAGCCGCTGCTGTCTCTCCAGTGTGAAAGCCCCGAGGGCTTTCACACTAGAGCGGTGCGCTAGCAGGACGGGAAAAAAAGTCCTGCTAGCAGCATCTTCGGAGCGGTGAAGGAGCGGTGCATGCACCGCTCCTTCACCGCTCCTGCCCATTGAAATCAATGGGACAGCGCTGCTATACCGCGGGCAAAACGCTTTGCGATGGTTTTTAACCCTTTCTCGGGCGCTAGCGGGGGGTCAAACCGCCCCGCTAGCGCCTGAGTACCGACGGTAAAGCGCCGCTAACAATAGCGGCTCTTTACCGCCAACGCCGCCCCCGCCCCAGTGTGAAAGGGGCCTAACACTAACTTATAAGTGTCCCCACAGTGGAGGCACGTGCATTCTGATGGATAGGTGAGAGCAGGTGGAATGAAGGGGAGCCCACCCCTTCTTAAAGGTACAGGGGCACACTGAACACCCAGCATATAGCACAATGGCTGCAAAGGTGTCAGTGCGTCGCCTGACCAAAAAAACACGACAGTGATACAAAAAAGACGCCACTTGCCCCCATCTATAGCTGGCTATCGCAGTATGAAGCATTGGAAGGCTATCCACAGGTATAAACAAGACCAAGGATAATTCCAGGGGAAAAAAACAAGCTTAACTTACCGACCAGCTCGCAGACTGGTATCTTTTTTGTATCTTTTTTTGGGACACCTAAACAACCTTAGGTAATTTCCCCTCACTTTGTAGAGATTTCCTCTCACTTCCTCTTATATCTCTGGGGCAGGAGGTGAAGTAAAAACTCCTCTGTGAGAGATAAACAAAGGGGTTTGATCCTTTCTTTAAAAAAAAAAAAAAAAAAAAATTTATCACATATTCTTATTTTCACCTTCTAACAATTGAGATATTATTTTTCTTTTAAATACTAAAACATGATAGTCATAAGACAAACAATGCGTAAACAGTTATTTAAATGAATGAAGACGTGTTACTTGCCTTTTGTGCTCTTCTCAAATCAGTTTACTTCCAGGCATGTATTGGATTTGTCCATTCCGCAAATTCTTAACCGAAAATATTCCCTGATCTACCTACAGTGTAAATAGACAGACTAAACAGGGTTCAGTACAGACGACACACATATCCCAAATCCAATGTCATTTCCATCATCCCTCCAGGCTATTCTCCTTTTATCAAGGTACTTCCCATACCTGACCTGTTTTTTACCCCATTATGCCTTTCAGCTTTCATTTTATTTTACATCAAGACATGTTTTTGACATACAGCCCACCTTCCTCTGTCTTTCCGGATTCCACGGAATTTAACAATTAACTTGCATCAGGATTTCAACACTTATTAGTATTATACTTTTTTTTTTTTTTTATATGACAAAGTAGCCAATTAGGCCTAAAAGGAGGCAATTGCTGACTTGTTTTTAATGATGCATGGCCCAGGGCTGTCCTCCTTTTCCTTCTGTCAATACTTGACAAGTCCCTGACCTGGAACAAGCATCTGAATATCAGGTTTTTAGCCCCGTGACACACATATTTGTTTCACTAAATAGCGATACAAGTATACCAGTGACAACCCTGACGCCTGGCAGCTCAAATATTTTATCGGACAGACAAGTTCCCTTTAAAGAAAATCTGCGCTAAGAGAGGTATGGAGGCTGCCATTGCTCTGTGGCTTCTGAAAATGCTATACAGCGGGGAAAATAATTATTTGATCCCCTGCAGATTTTGTAAGTTTGCCCACTTACAAAGAAATGAAGGGTCTATAATTGTTATCATAGGTGTATTTTAAATGATGGAGACAGAATATCAACTAAATATCCAGACAAAACACATGATACAAATGTTATAAATTGAGTTGCAGTAACAATAATTCGGGCTCCCACACACTTGCTACATGTGGTACACAGATTAGTCCTGTCAATTTAGGAAGGTGCCCTTAACGACAACTCGTTATGTGTATAAAAGACACCTGTCTACATAATCTCTTTCTTCCATTCAAACCTCACCATCATGGGCAAGACCAAAGAGTTGTCAAAGGACATCAGGGATAAGATTGTAGACCTGCACAAGGCTGGAATGGGCTACAAGACCATCAGCAAGAAGCTCGGTAAGAAGGAGACAACTGTTGGAATGATTATTTGCAAATGGAAGAAATACAAAATAACCATCAATCGTCCTCGGTCTGGAGCTCCGTACAGGATTTCGCCTCATGGGGTGAGGATGATCATGAGAAAAGTGAAGGATCAGCCCAGAACTACAAGGGAGAAGATTGTGAAAGATCTCAAGGCAGTTGGGACCACAGTCACCAAAACAAACCATTGGTAACACAATACGCCACCATGGATTGAAAGCCTTCAGAGCCCACAAGGTCCCCCTCCTCAGGAAGGCACATGTACAGGCCCATATAAATATTGCCAATGAACATCTATATGAGTCAGAGAAGGACTGGGAGAAGGTGCCGATGAGACCAAAATTTAGCTCTTTGGCATCAACTTGACTCGCTGTGTTTGGAGGAAGAAAAATGCAGACTGTGACCCTAAGAACACCATCCCTACAGTCACGCATGGAGGTGGAAACATAATGCTTTGGGGCGGTTTCTCTGCTAAAGGTACAGGCCGACTTTTGCCGCATTGAGGGGCCAATGTATTGTAAAATCTTGGATGAGAACCTTCTTCCCTCAGCCAGAACACTGAAGATGGGTCGTGGATGGATCTTTCAGCATGACAATGATCCAAAACATACCGCCAAGGGAACAAAGGAGTGGCTCAAGAAGAAGCACATTAAGGTCATGGAGTGGCCTAGCCAGTCTCCAGACCTTAATCTTATAGTACATTTATGGAGGGAGCTGAAACTTCAAGTTGCCAAGCGACAGCCAGGAAACCTTAAGGATTTGTAAAGAAGAGTGGACCAAAATCCCTCCTGAGATGTGTGCAAAAACCTGGTAACCAACTACAAGAAACGTCATTTACAATTTTCTTATACTTTTTTGTAGTGGTGAGGTTGGCACAGTTTTTACTCACCTTTTTAGTTAAGTGGATAAGCGCAGGATTTGGTCTATTTAATAAGAAACGTCTTACCTCTGTGCTTGCCAACAAGGGTTTCTCCACCAAGTCATGTTTTGCTTGGGGATCAAATACTTATTTTATTCACTGAACTGCAACTCAATTTATAACATTTGTATCGTGTGTTTTTTCTAGATTTTTGATTGATAGTCTGTCTCTATCATTTAAAATACACCTATGATAAAAATTATAGACCCTTCATTTCTTTGTAAGTGGGCAAACTTACAAAATCTGCAGGGGATTAAATAATACTTTTCCCCGCTGTATGTCTGGCAATCTGCGGTGGTACTGAATCTAAAGCAGATCTTACCAAGGGATAGGGTACAGCCATCCCAACTGTTTTATTATAGGGGATAAGATACAGCCACCCCAAGTGTGTTATCATTGGGGGTAAGATACAGCCACCCCAAGTGTGTTATCATTGGGGGTAAGATACAGCCACCCCAAGTGTGTTATCATTGGGGGTAAGATACAGCCACCTAAACCTAGTTATTATTGGAGGTAAAATACAGCCACAGCAAGTGTGTTATTTTCAGGGTTAAAGTAGTTGTAAACCCTTACATATACCCAGTGAAGGGGCTATCCTCAGGTGATACACAGATATGAAACAAATACTATATAGGTTATATCTGTCTATCTGCAGTCTTCTCTTCTCTACATCTATTAAATCTATTAAATCATGTGTGGGGTTTACAACCACTTTAGAGAAGTATAGGTTTGGCTTTTTTCCCCCATTATACTTACCTAGGTGGATGCAGCATCGGTCTGATGCTACATCTGTCCCCCGGCATCTCTGCACTGAGAACTGGGCCACCGAAACACCGCCGATGGCTCGGTCCTCTCGGCTCCCAGAGAGGAGAGCTGCTGATTGTCAATCAAAGTGGTGAATTTATAAAGCTCGTCTGAGAGTTCAGAAAAAAGGGTCAGAGAGCTGAAGTTACACTCTGCAGAGCTCAGAGAGGAGAGGTCTGAGAGCTGATTGGAGGGAAGAGACACGCCCCCCCTCACGGGGAGCGGCCTTCTCAGTAGCTCGCTGGGAGGCTGAGACTGCCATCAGTCCAGGCACCTGGCGGATCCAGACTTCCGAAGTCGGGATGACGCGCTGCCTGGACTGATCTTGGTGACTTCAGCAGAGAGCAGACTTCAGCTCTCTGCTGAAAACGGGTCACAGGAGTGCAAAACGAATTGCACTCCTGTGACCCTTAGGAGAAGCCCAGCCAAACGAGCCGAGGCTGGACTTCTCCTTTAGGATACAACCACTCCAAGTGTGTTTATATTTGGGGGTAAGATACAGCTAACCCAAATGTATTATTATTGGGAGTAAGATACAGCCACCCCAAGTGTGCTATTATTGAAAGTAAGATAGTAAGATACAAAGATACAGTCAACCCAAGTGTGTAGATATTGGAGGTAAGCTATAGCCACCCTAGATGTGCTATTATTGGGGGTGAGATACAGACAACCCAAGTGTGTTATTATCAGGGTTACAATGCAGCCACCCTAAGTTTGTTATTATTGGGGGTAAGATACAGCCCACCCTTAGTGTATTATCTGAGGAAAGTTACAGCCACCCCAAGTATGTTTTTGTTGGGGGTAAGGTCCAACCACCCAAGTGTGTTATTATTAGGGTTAGGATAAAGTCAAACCAAGTGTGCTTTCAGTATAAGATACAGCCACCCAAAGTGTGATATTATTGGGGGTAAAATAATGCCAAACCCAAATGTATTGTTATTGGGGGTATGATACAGCCAGCCCAGGTGTGTTGCTATTGGGGTATGATACAGCCAACCCAAATGTGTTGTTATTGGGAAGTAAGATACAGTAAACCCAAGTGTGTTATTATGGAGCGTAAGATACAGCCACCTCAATTGTGATATTGTAGGGGGTAAGCTACAGCCAACCAAAACACGTTATTATTGGGACTAAGATAATGCCACCCAAAGTGTGTTGTTATGGGGGGGGGGGGGAGATAAGATACAGTGACCCTAAATGTGTTGTTATTGGGAGTAAGGTACAACCAACTCAAGTACGTTATTGGGAGCAAGATACAGCCAACTCAAGTTTGTTATTATCCGGGGGAAGATACAACTAACCCAAATGTGTTTTGGGGGATAAAATACTGCCACCCCAAATGCTTTTTTTTATCCAGAGGTAAGTCACAGCCAACCCAAGTGTGTTATTATTGGGGGGCAAAATACAGCCACCCCAACTGTGTTATTATAGGGGATAAGACACATTCACCCCAAGTGTAAGAGGCTTCATAACGGTGCTTTTGTCTTGTGTAACGCAAATTTTATTTACTGCAGGAAAAACCAGAGACATTCCACAAAAATCTGATGGGAAGCCCATAATAATGGACATTATTTTGTACATTCACTACAAAGGTGAGGTCCCTTTTTTTTACTTAACTTTATTGCAACTTTTCACATAAATGCAGATACCGTGCAATAAGAATCACGCACATCAAAAGCACACGTCAATCCGTGCAGCCATGTATCAATCGCGTTTTACTGCACGCGCATCGATTGGTCTAACCTTCACAATTTCGGGTAGGTCACCCCTACTATGTTCTGATTCAGGGTAACAGTCACTCCAAGCTTGCTATAACTGGGGGGGACTTAGGCACGGTGCATTATCTTCTGGTGCAGTTCTGTTTTTAACAATCATTTAGAACTAAAAAAAAAATATATAAATCTCATCCGCCTGAGACTTTTCTCTGTACAATTTCCAGGCCATGCAATCTATACATAATTCTGGAAGCCATCTTATCCTCTTCAGGCTCAAAAAAAACAATATCATGTGGAATTAAGAATCTGATTAATGTTAAACAGAGGAGGTTTGCAAAAAAAAAATCCCTTGCATCGCCTGAGCAATGTGTCGGAGGCTTCCCAGCAGCGCAGGGGTTAATCAGAAATTGAGTGGGTACGCTCCGGGGCAGCAGTGCTTCAGAACATAGCAGTGTTTCGTGAGAAGGAAAAGTCATTTCCCGAAAACACTGCAGACACATGGCCTGCGGCGGTCTAAAACCTTTGGAGACCAAAATGGCTCGCAGGAGTTAGAAGTAATAAGGTGTTTTTTTTCCCTTTCTTTCTCCTTGACTGAAATTCTGTAAGGTTCTATGGCTTTCTGCAGAAACAATGGCACCGTCTTTTTTGTGCTTTCTATCTGGGTATTCAGATCTGTTACCAATGTGACATTCTTGAGATGGGCGATGGGGTAGCATGACGTTACATCTTTGTGCTTTATCTTATTTTGTTTTATTACACATCAGAGAAGCCGTTTGTATTAGTATAGCGTCATTTTTGCATGTAAAGAGAGAAAAATTCCAAACAAAACTATATAACTTAGTAGAACAGATCTAAATTCAATCGCAAAAATCTCATAGAAGCTTTAACGTGTTAATGTCATTTCGAAAATTGTCTATCTTCTGAACTCTGGGAAGATATGAAGGACACAAATTAATGCTACTCTGTATTTATTAATACATCATTAAAGGCTAATTCACACTGGAAACTGCATGTTAGTCATGCATTTCCACATATTAGTTTACACGCGCTGGACATGTTCATCTTGCAGTGCGTTTTTTTTCGAATGCCCCGTACACACGTTAGGATTTTCCGACGGAAAATGTGTGATAGGACATTGTTGTCGGAAATTCCGACCGTGTGTGGGCTCCATCACACATTTTCCATAGGAATTTCCGACACACAGAGTTTGAGAGCAGGCTATAAAATTTTCCGACAACAAAATCCGTTGTCGGAAATTTCCGATCGTGTGTACACAAATCCGACGCACAAAGTGCCACACATGCGCAGAATAAATAAAGAGATGAAAGCTATTGGCCACTGCCCTGTTTATAGTCCCGGCGTACGTGTTTTTACGCCACCGCGTTCAGAACGATCGGATTTTCCGACAACTTTGTGTGACCGTGTGTATGCAAGACAAGTTTGAGCCAACATCCGTCGGAAAAAATCCATGGATTTTGTTGTCGGAATGTCCGATCAATGTCCGACCGTGTGTACGGGGCATTAGTGTTCTTGTTATGGGGAGGGACGGGTCATCCATGGAGTCGAACTTGTTCTCAGTGTCGTGTTTATGCGTGTTGCATTTGCACACGTTTACATGTGTTTATTCATGTTTGTGTTGCAAAAAATACAGAACATATATATATATATATATATATAGAGATAGAGATATCTATATTTATTTTATTAATTTCAGGTACTTGTATAGCGCCGTCAATTTACGCAGCGCTTTACATATACATTGTACATTCACATCAGTCCCTACCCTCAATGAGCTTACAATCTAAGGTCCCTAACTCACATTCATACATATACTAGGGACAATTTAGACAGGATCCAATTAACCTACCAGCATGTCTTTGGGGTGTGGGAGGAAACCGGAGTACCCGGAGGAAACCCACGCAGGCACAGGGAGAACATGCAAACTCCAGGCAGGTAGTGTTGTGGTTGGGATTCGAACCAGCGACCCTTCTTACTGCTAGGCGAGAGTGCTACCCACTACACCACTGTTCCGCCCATATATATATCTATCTATATATACAGTATCTCACAAAAGTGAGTACACCCCTCAAATTTTTTGTAAATATTTTATTCTATCTTTTCATGTGACAACACTGAAGAAATGACACTCTACAATGTAAAGTAGTGAGTGTACAGCTTGTATTACAGTGTCAATTTGTTGTCCCCTCAAAATAACTCAACACACAGCCATTAATGTCTAAACCGCTGGCAACAAAAGTGAGTACACCCCTAAGTGAAAATGTCCAAATTGGGCCCAATTAGCCATTTTCCCTCCCCGGTGTCATGTGACTCGTTAGTGTTACAAGGTCTCAGGTGTGAATGGGGAGCAGGTGTGTTAAATTTGGTGTTATCGCTGTCACTCTCTCATACTGGTCACGGGAAGTTCAACATGGGACCTCATGGCAAAGTACTCTCTGAAGATCTAAAAAAAAGAATTGTTGCTCTACATAAATATGGCCTAGGCTTTAAGAAGATTGCCAAGACCCTGAAACTGAGCTGCGGCACAGTGGCCAAGACCATACAGCGGTTTAACAGGACAGGTTCCACTCAGAACAGGCCTCACCATGGTGAACCAAAGAAGTTGAGTGTACGTGCTCAGCGTCATATCTGGAGGTTGTCTTTGGGAAATAGACGTATGAGTGCTGCCAGCATTGCTGCAGAGGTTGAAGGGGTGGGGGGACAGCCTGACAGTGCTCAGACCATACGCCGCACACTGCATCAAACTGGTCTGCATGTGCGCTTCAGTTCGCATGTACCGATGACATCAGCACATGCAGGGGACAGGGGATATCTCCTAAACCTTGCATGTTTAGGAGATATCCTGGGTAGCTACAGGTAAGCCTTATTATAGGTTTACCTGTAGCAAAAAGTGGTCTGTGAGGGTTTACAACCACTTTAAATGGGGGAAGAGGGGAGTACGATGTAAAGGGGGTGGGGGCTGTGATGTGAAGGATCTGAGTTATAGCACAAACATGAGATTTGGACCTCTGCTGGAAGAAAATTTAATGACCAGACCTCCCTGGATTTTAATTCAATAATTCTCCTGTCTTATGCCGCGTACACACGGTCAAATTTTCCGACGGGAAATGCTGGATGTGAGCTTGTTGTCGGAAAGTCCGACCGTGTGTATGCTCCATCCAACATTTGCTATCGGACTTTCCGCCAACAAATGTTGGCTAGGTTCTCAAATTTTCCACCAACAAAACTTTGTTGGCGGAAAGTCCGATCGTGTGTACACAAGTCCGTCGCACAAAAGTTCACGCATGCTCGGAATCAAGCAGAAGGAGCCGCACTGGCTATTGAACTTCCTTTTTCTCGGCTTGTACGTCACCACGTTCCCACGTTTGTAATTGTTGGCCCACATTTGCGGGACCATGTGTATGCAAGACAAGTTTGAGCCAACACCCTTCGAACAAAATTCCACGGTTTTGTTGGTGGAAAGTCCGATCGTGTGTACAGGGCATTAAGGCTGAATCTTTAACCTGAAACCACCACCAAACCTAGACCAAGACCTGAAGCTTAAACTTGGACCTAACCACTTTTCTTTACTCTTAAGCCGCGTACACACGACAACTTTTCGGCTACAAAAGTCCGACGGACGCCGACAGACCAAGTCTAGCGGACAATCCGATCGTGTGTGGGCTTCCCCGGACTTTTCCAGCCACAAATCTGGACTTCAGATTTGGAACATGCTTTAAATCTTTACGTCGTAACCTCGCCGGACCCAGAAATCCGCTCGTCTGTATGCTAGTCCGACGGACGAAAACCGACGCTAGGGCAGCTATTGGCTACTGGCTATCAACTTCCTTATTTTAGTCCGGTGTACGTCATCACGTACGAATCCGTCGGACTTTGGTGTGATCGTATGTAGGCAAGTTCGGTCGTTAGAAAGTCTGCCGCAAGTCCGCCAAAAGTCTGTCGAAAGTCTGTCGGACGGGCTGTCGGACTTTTGTAGCTGAAAAGTCCGACCGTGTGTACGCGGCATTAGGTCATTGCCCATTACCATTTATACTATTGCAATTATATTGATGACAAAATGTTCACTGCAAACTTACAACAGGTCAAGAGAATAAAAGTAAAGATACGGCTTCAGCCTGAAATGTATTTAAAAAAAATTTTTGTCTTGGAAAACACTCTCAAACCAAGTTACTCTCAAACCAAGGTTTTACTGTATTATGTAATGAAAGCAAACAAATGAACTGTTCCTGGAGTTCTGTTCTTTATTCCAGTCTTAAATATCAGAAATGGTGCCTGCCTGAAAATCTGTGATTTTTTCTTTCTTTCTTTTTTTTTTTTTTTGCTGTGGTCAAAGCTGTGTAAAACTCATAACAACTCCCACAGAATGAAAGCATTGGGTCTGAAAAAAATTGATGTCAGTATAAAAGTGTTTGCAATTTAACTGTTTGACTTCTTCTATCGCTTGTATTGTTATTCTTTAAAGATTTACTTTAAAGTGGAACTTTAATCAGAAAATTAAGTCCTGCTGTATCGCTTCATTCTGACCCCTTTTGCAGGTATAGCTATGTAAAACATTAAAAATAAGTGTCCATACCGTTTACTGCCTCACCCTGCTCTGCACATGCGCAAGTTGCTCTCCATTTTTATGCACTGCTGAGTTTGTAGAGGCCGATCAGCTGAAAACCTTAAAGCGGAATTAAACTCTCTTATCCTTTACAGCCAAGGAAGCTGCTTCTGTTTGATCTGCAACTGCCATTATTCTGCACACGTGATCAGTTATGACACCAGCCCCGTACACACGGTCGGATTTTCCGACGGAAAATGTGTGATAGGACCTTGTTGTCGGAAATTCCGACCGTGTGTGGGCTCCATCACACATTTTCCATCGGATTTTCCGACACACAAAGTTTGAGAGCAGGATATAAAATTTTCCGACAACAAAATCCGGAATGTCGGAAATTCTGATCGTGTGTACACAAATCCGAAGCACAAAGTGCCACGCATGCTCAGAATAAATCAAGAGATGAAAGCTATTTATAGTCCCGACGTACGTGTTTTACGTCACCGCGTTTAGAACGATCGGAATTTCCGACAACTTTGTGTGACCGTGTGTATGCAAGACAAGTTTGAGCCAACATCCGTCGGAAAAAATCCTAGGATTTTGTTGTCGGAATGTCCGATCAATGTCCGATCGTGTGTACGGGGCGTTAGAGTCAATTACCCATGTGCCACATCCGTATAACTTGTTAGAAAAAAAAAAAAAAAAAAAGAACCAACCAGGTCGGACTTTTGAGGCAGATTGGAACAACAATATAATTTAAAAACTTTGCTTTTTTTAAACAAAAACATATGGACACATACAGTATAATAATTTTGTAAAAAAGGTATTGTCCACTAATGGCCAGGCAATGGCCAGAAAGAGAGGTCATTACATATACCCAATTGAAAAAATGACGTTCAAAAGTATGACATCAGAACATGCGTGAACCCCTGTCTACACGTTTCGCATGATCACTTCTTCAGGACACACATTGGGGGGTATAGGAACAGGTCTCACTAATCCGGACATATGTCACTGCCTGCACTGGATTCTCCCTGGATGGGTGCCACAGCACTGGAATAACCAAGACCAGGGTCCAAGCTTGAAATATACAGCTCAATAATTCAGCTAGGGGCAAACGACGACTGGTAAGGTACAATGGCCATCAGACATAAATCATATACTTGCTGCACTGATATAGATGGTCACATCCACGTCGGGCAATAATTACATCCCATTTTCATCATTATAATTGCATGGAGATCATCTATTTCACAGCTCCAACTGCATTGATCCATTGAGGGCCAGCACCCTCCTGATTGCCTGTATATCTTCCCCGGGGGAAGATATACAGGCACATCTACAGGTGCCTAGCCCTCAATTGATTAATGCAGTTGGAGCTGTGAAATAGATGATCCATACTCGCCTATATGCTGCAGCATTGGTCTGATGCTGCAGCTGTCCCACGTCACTCAGCTCTCGGTCTGCTCAGAGCAGAGAATGATGACTGCCAGGGCTGGGGAGAATACGGGAGTGGCAGGCTCCAATTTTCAGCTGCACGCTGAAAGGCAGAGTCAGCTGTCAATCAGACAAGGGGGCGGATACAATCAATATTGTCGGGATGCTTCCCGATACTAGAGTGGACCTGCCCTGTCAGCTGATAGAGGGCAATAGTCCACTATCAGCTGACTCTGGGTCATAGGAGAACAAAAATAAGTGTACTCCTCTGACTCCCAAGAGAAGTATGGCCAAAAAGCTTTGGCAATACTTTCCTTTTAATATTATTCAAAAGAGACCCAACAAGGTTTTCATTCAACATAATAATACAGGATATTAGTCTGTTTCAGCATCAGTAATGTTAACTATAAGTAACAAACCTAGGGATATCCCATCCAAGGATTAGGGGTTAGGGAACAGAACAACTTGGAAGGGAATAGAGCCTCTGTGGTGGGCAAGTAAGGGACATGGAGACATAGACCTCAAACAGGAGAGACCAGCAGAAGAAATGAGATTAGAGAAAAAAAGAAAAAGATGGGAAGGAGGGGAAGGTGTGTGTGTGGGGGGGGGGGGGGGAAATGGAGGAAGGCCTTTCGAAGGACCTTGCAAATGTCTGTTTTGCAGCAGTATAAACATGAGTAAGCAACAAACAAAATTCTGATTTGGTACAGTTGAACATTTTTTTATTTAGAAGAGCTTCCCCTGAGTCAACCCAGTTACTAAATTTTCATATAAGTTTCAAAGGTAATTGTCAAGATTTTAAAATCTGTAGCTTTTATCATTAAAATAATATCTGATGATCCTTAGGCAAGGTTCTTTGTGCATGCACTACTTGTAATTGGTTGACAACACTTTGTCCCTGCCTCACAACTGTGCTTCTGCGTTGTCAGCTTGTCACAAGGGCTTCTCATTAATAGAATTGGGGGCATTGTTTGTAATTACTGAGCAATCAATGAACATCCTTATTATCATTAAAGGAAAAAGACGGGTTTCGGCTTACCTCCAGTTGGAGAGATTTTAACGTATTGGGCGATGGTAAGTGACAGGAAACTGAAAAACATGTTTTTAACTCTTATCTCTGTGATGACATCTACTCAGTAAGCTTTCCACTTGCAATTAGATGCCACGACCCCAGTGAGCGTTCTCCCGATTCGCTGAGAGATACAGCTCCATTGAAAGCAATGGGAGGCCGCTGGCTCTGCGCTAATTGCTCATACAGCGATCACATGCGAGTGATCAGACCTGGAAGTAGGCTCCTCCATGCACATCCAAGAATTTACCTTCTGGCGAGTTCCTCCACTAGCAGAAAGGTAGCAGCCTAGAGCGAAAACCGGGTCCACCAGTACTGGACTTTAGTCACAGATTTGCTTATTTGAAGGAAAATCACTTTACGGCAGATCCATCTAAATCAATTTTCCCTTCTATTGGTCAGGCGCTATCACACACACACATCAGGCACCTTCTTTAGAACAATGCAACTGACTGCTAAAATGATAAATCCCTAAGTGTATCCCTCAACTCATGCGAAGGACTGTAGGATGCAGTTTAAAGAAACCTCAAAGACGAAACAGCAAGTAGTGATGATGCTGAGAGAATTAAACTGACCTTGCATTTTGTCCTGCTAAATCAGTTGAAATCCAAGCCATGGGTGGCCCTGTTGGTGTCATCCGAGTCCACGAGCTTTGTTCTGAAAATTGAAGGACCCTGTCGAACAAATCTTGGCCAAGCGACTGCAGCCAATGGATGTTCAGGAATTTAGATTTGATTGTCTCGGGTCCAGCGTCTGTCAAAAGGAAGGAAGGAAGATTCCTCCATCCATGCTCTTTTTCATGGATGGAGGAGTCTATTGATTTCTCTATTCTTAACATGTATGGCTATCCTAACATAGGCAATGGCAATAGAGATAATAAACTATGAAGAATCCAAGTAATGCTTCCTGATAATAAGGCTTTATAAGCATCACCATGACACAGAACATTTCAATCAGCTCCCTTTCCACTTCACCAGCAGAGAAAAAAACCTTTAAACTTGTCCTACATGAGCAATTCTAATCTAATAAATACTTTGTCTAAAGATTTGCAGGAATTTTATTACTTCCCCCAGCCTCTGGAAGAAGCTTCCAGAGCTTATGGCAGGAAATTCAAATAACCAGCAAGAATATTTATCATGCCCCAGTCAATCTCTGGAAAGGGGTGTCCAGAGGGGGTTGGAAATCATCTGAAGCACTGGAGAGCAGAGTTCCATTTCCCCAGAAGGATTCCAGAGCCAGAGGGGCCCTTGCCCTCAGGCAGCCTATAGACTGTATAGCTGCTCTTGAAGTCTTAGTGGTGTCAGGGCTGAGGCCCTGGATGAACTTTGCTTGGAGCCGATTGTCAAACTTCACCACATGGGATCAGGTCTGGAGAGGTGGGTCTCACTCACTGGACTGTGTTTGGAGGAAGCAGGTGGCAGCTGTAATGGGGACTTGGGAGTAAAGGCCCTAAACTGATCCCTGTAAATGTGTAGTGTTCTGGAGATTTCGCTGGGTATCAACAGTTGAGAAGAAGCACAAGGTGCCAGATGCCATAGACTTGCCTCATGGTCTCCATCTATGAGACATTAGACTGTCCAGCACCTACAATTACTCAAGAAGAAGATTGTCCTCTTATTGCTGAATTCTGCTTGTTTTGGAGTATCCCATGCCCTAACGCCTCTCCTGTTAAAGTTACTTCAAGCAATAAATACTAAAGAGACAACCCCTAGACTGTTTATTTTAACTGGGATGAGTGAACTGGTGCTTGGGTGGACAGGCAGCCTCTACACTAAGAAAGAACCAGCTAGTACCAGTGGCCAATAAGGGGTGGCACTACACTTGTAAAATTGTTTTGTTTTGTTTTTTTGGAAGGAAAACAGTTCAGTTCAAATGCTGAACAAAGGCATGACAAACACCTTATGAGTGTTTATAGCACATTGGCAACATGTTGAGGGCTTTGGAAGATGCCAATACCTGGCAAATGTCTGCATGGGTTGGATTTCCTGAAACCCTTCTGTGCTGGTTGGTTCAGTGCACCATCCTGTGGTAGTTCAGTGCTGTGTCCTCTAATGGTTAAGGGGTCGGCAAGAGAAACCACAAAGCACAGGGGGGAACCAGAAAGTCCTAGAAGTGTTGATTTTTTAAGATTCTTCAGGCATTGTTATTGCTTTATTTTGATGGCATAGGCCATGGTAGAAGTAAGTATTAAATGTCTTCCTTGCATGCGACACTTTTTCCAGTTTAAAATTGTCTGCCTATTCCAGGGTTTTTTCAATTAAACCTTTTCTGTTATTAAAAAAACAAAAAAAACTAAATGGAGTGCGCATGTGCGCAGCCACGGGAACTGACATGCTGTGACCGAGCTCCGCTCACTACCGGCTACAAACCGAGCTACAATCAGCACAAGAAGACTGATAATGACCACACCTCTCTCCCAGAAGAGCGCGATGGGCTCTTTTCTTGTCTAGTTTCAACTACATTGTCTCATTCTTACCCGGTACTAAGAATGTAAGGGCTGACGCTTTGTCACAACAATTTTCCTCCACTTTCAAGATGGAGTCGGTTCCAGTTTCTGTGATTTCTCCTGATCATATTCTGGCTACGGTTCGCACCAGTCTCACTTCTCCTTTGGGCGACAAAATTCTTGCTGCTCAGGTCCATGCTCCTCCTGAGAAACCTTGTGACCGCTGCTTCCCAGAGAGTCTCCGTACTGCCGTGCTCCAGACTTACCATTCTTCCAAGGCTGCTGGCCACCCTGGGAGGAATCAACTCTTTTGGGCCATTTCCCAACAATTCTGGTGGCCTAGTCTACGTGCTGATGTAACCGCCTTCATAGCTGCCTTTTCCATGTGTAAGAATAAGAGCAAGAATGAGAATCGGCACAGCCCTGAAAGAATGGAGATGTCTCCATTCTTTCAGGGCTAAAATGATCGCTAACAGCTCTCTGTCACTAATCTAGTAATTGCACTCCGCAGGTGACAATTTCTTGGAAAAGTAGCCACAATGATGCATAGCGCTCTCAGAGGTAGGACGTTAAGACAGAAGGGCGCCAACTCTAGTCTCAGAAGCATCAACCTCAAGGATAAAAGGTAACATAGGATCAGGATGTACCAACACAGGAGCAGAAACAAAGGCAGCCTTGAGACTCTCAAAGACCTTAATGGACTGCGAAAACCAACTCTGTGGGTTACCATCCTTTCTGGTCGAATCAGTCAGGGGCTTGACCAGAGACGAAAGGTTATGAATAAACTTCCGATAATAGTTGGCAAAGCCAAGAAAACGCTGCAGAGGACGTAAACCAATGGATCGGGGCCACTGTAGGACTGCAGAAAGTTTCTCTGGGTTCATCAAAAAACCAGCAGTGGAAATGACATAACCCAGGAATTTAACCTGTTCACGATGGAATTCGCACTTCTCCAATTTACAATAGAGATTCTTCTGTCTTCATTTCTGAAGCACACGATAGACATCTGTGTAGTGACTTTCCAGGGACTTGGAAAATATGAGGATCTCGTCGAGATAAACCACCACACATAACTGCAACAAATCTCGGAGGTCATCGTTAATAAATTCCTGGAAAGCTGCTTGGGTGTTACAAAGGCCAAAAGCCATTACGAGGTACTCATAATGTCCTGTTCTGGTATTAAATGCAGTTTTCCACTTGTCGCCCTCCTTAATCCTCACAAGATTGTATGCCCCTTTCAAATCAAACTCCATGAAAACCGTTGCTCCCTTGAGGCGGTCAAATAACTCCGTAATCAACGGAATCGGATAGGCATTCTTAATCGTGAAACGATTGAGGCCCCTATAATCAATACAAGGTCTCAGTTCATCACTTTTCTTCTTCACAAAGAAGAAACCAGCACCAGCAGGAGATGAGGATTTGCAGATGAAACCTCGAGAAAGTGCGTCTGCAACATCTCCATGGCCTTATCCTCCAAGACAGACAAAGAATAAACCCGGCCACGGGGGGTATGGCATCAGGTTGAAGGTCAATGGCGCAATCATACGATCAGTGTGGTGTGGCAAACTACCGGCTTGACCTTTGTCAAAGACATCGCTAAAATCGTGGTACTCCTCCGGCAGGAAAGTGAAGAGGTGCACAGGACCTTGGCTACCTTCTGGAAGCATGTCTTACTGCATTGTGGCGACCAGGAGAGAAGCTCAGCACGGAGCCAATCAAATCAAAAAAGGGGTTGTGCCTCTGTAACCAAGGATAACCAATAACCAACGGAAACATTTATAGGGTCCACATTACTACCGTACGTGACCTCAGTTAGAATTCTTACCACTCTGTGGTCGAATCACTCGCCGGTTAGATTATCCCTTTCAGACCTGTGGAAAAAGCCACACCACTCTCCATGGCGACTCAAAGCAACATTATTAAATGACCCGGGAGTGCTAACGGAGATAGAAGCGGAGATATGCTAATTTTTTAGGGTGAATTTGTCCTTGGCCACGTCCCCAATTTTAAATTGGGCAGCCCACAAGGCCACTATTCATGGTAAGTTACTACAAATAGTGGCCAGACTCAAACGATCCTGAGACAGTACAATTACACAACAAGAGAAGGAACTGAATGACCTACTATTGGAACAAAGAGCGTCACCATAGATAAATATTATGCATAAAATTGATGGGGCCAGACTGGCAATGAACTTGAGTCTCACCACTCAGGCAGAAAAGCGTATATGGTGGTCACGACACAGATATTACACGATGGGGGACAAACCTACCACTCTACTAGCGCGAAAACTAGTTCCCTGCCCCTACAGACCAGCATTGCCTAAACTTAGACTAATCAACGGGCAGTCGAGTCAGAACCCAGAACCCATTATAACTGAATTTACCACATTTTACTCCAAATTGTACAGTGACCCAGCGAAAGTGGGACAAGTTAAAATGGAAGAGTTTTTCAGTAACATTTCCTTGACCAAATTGACCCGAGAACACTTGAAACGAATGGACAAAGAATTCTCAGAAATAGAAATAGGACAGGCTAGAAAAAGCTTGAACCCCTGAAAAGCCTTGGGCCCAGATGGGTTTTCAGGACAATACTACAGGAAATTTCAAGAGGTCTGAACCCCGCATCTCTGTAATTTTTTTAATGCAATCAGACAGGCCACAGATCTTCCAGCACAGAAAAACACAGCGTATATACACGTAATACCGAAACCGGGAAAGGATCACAGACTTTTAGCGAATTACCACCCAATCTTGTTGATAAATACAGATTAAAAAAATTATGACAAAAATCCTGGCAGTTAGACTGAACTAATTTCTTGCAAAATATATCCATGCGGACCAAACGGGCTTTGTTCCTGGATGCCAAGTGTCAGACCAAACTAGAAGAGTCATGGACATCATTTCTGCAATTCACTCGGACTGGGATGAGAAAGGACCAAGACAGGGTATGTTGCTGTCCCTGGACATACACAAAGCATTAGTTTCCTTGTCTTGGGATTACCTCTTTTCTGTCCTGGCCCAGCTGGGTTTCGGGTCATACTTTATATTGACGATCCACGTCCTCTACAGCTCCTCGACAGCAGCATTAATGATAAAGGGATACTTTTCAAACCCCATTGCTATCCAAAGGGGAACTCGTCAGGGATGTCCATTGTCCCCGTTACTCTTCGTCCTGCCCCTTCGCATTAAAAATTCATACCTCTATTGATATTCGAGAAATAGAATGTGGTAATAGGGAACATAAATGCATCCTTTTTGCGGATGACATCTTGATGTTGGTTTCATCCCCTATCACCACCCTCCCCAACTTATATACCATAATCAAGCCATTCTCCATAATCTTGGGTCTCAAAATGAACCATGATAAGTCACAGGCTATGAACATTTCACTGGAGGAAAACACACTCTCCACCCTGAAACATTCTAATAACTACATATGGCAAGCAGAAGCCCTCTCATATTTGGGCATTGATCTCACCCTATCCTGCATTATTTAAACGCATAGGGGCTGATCTGGCTAGATGACTACGCCACCCACGTCATGGTTTGGCAGACTACATTCAGATGAATGTACTTCCAAAAGTGCTATATCTCTTCCGCACGCTACCAGTGACACTGGTCTGATCAGACTTGAGGATATTTCAGACAAAACTTCTATCCTTTATCTGGGGAGGTAAGAGGCCTAGGGTGAACAAGCGTACGTTATATACCCCCAAGAGAAGAGGGGGGTTGGGGGTCCCAGACCTACAAAAATATTACTATTACCACTTAGCCAGATTTCACAGTATGCAGCCCCACCCGATCTGGATGCAGATAGAGGCCTGTGCCTGTCAGAAGAGATCTATTTCCTCTATCTTTTGGCTATCGCCCAAGGAAAGGCCCCCAATTTTATGCTCTCTCCACCTCTTTGAACATCTAGGACAGATTGACAAACTTTCATAAATTTAAATCCAAGCATACCCCACTGGCTCCTATTCTTGGAAACGAGAATTTCACGCCGGGCCTCACCCCCAGAACATTTGAATGGTGAACCAACACCATCCACTGTTGCGTATACCAGACTTATGCGATCATAAAGGCATACTGACAAGAAAAGTTCTAGTAGAGAAATATCAAATGCCAACTTCAGAATTCTTCCGGTATACGCAGATAACACACTTCTTAAATACCATATCACAGAATTCTGATATAACTACTATATCCCCTATGAAATATTTGTGTCAGAAGTTTGATAAAATCAAGGGACATACCTCTGAAATTTACACTGTTTTGACGAACTCCTCCGTAAAGCTAGAGTATATGGAAAGATGGGAAGCAGACTTCCAGGAAGGTATTGAGCTGGATGAATGGCATACCATAGCCCAAAGCGCCTCAAAATCCATCATAAACACAACAATGATAGAAGCAAATTATAAGGTAATACTAAGATGGTACATGGTCCCGGCAAGACTGGCTCCCTTATGTTTCCGGGTGTTGTGCAGTGTTAGTTTTCTGCCACACATAGCGTTTTGTTTTTAGGCCAAAAAGTTAAATTTTGGTCTCATCTGACCAGAGCACCTTCTTCCACGTGTTTTCTGTGTCCTCCACATGGCTTCTCACAAACTGCAAATAGGACTTCTTATGGCTTTCTTTCAACAATGGCTTTCTTCTTGCCTCTCTTCCATAAAGGGCAGATTTGTGGAGAGCACGATTAATAGTTGTCCTGTGGACAGATTCTCCCACCTGAGCTGTGGATCTCTGCAGCTTCTCCAGAGTTACCATGGGCCTCTTGGCTGCTTCTCTGATTAATGCTTTCTTTGCCCGGCCTGTCATTTTATGTGGACGGCCATGTATTGGTAGGTTTGCAGTTGTGCCATACTCTTTCCATTTTCGAATGCTGGATTGAACAGAGCTCCGTGAGATGTTCAAAGCTTGGGATACTTTTTTATAACCTAACCCTGCTTTAAACTTCTCCACGGCTTTATCACTGATCTGTGTGGTGTGTTCCTTGGCCTTCATGATGCGGTTTGTTCACTAAGGGCTCTGAGGGCTGCACAGAACAGCTGTATTTATACTGAGATTAAATTACACACAGGTGGACTCTATTTACTATTTAAGTGACTTATGAAGGCAATTGGTTCCACTAGATTTTAGTTAGGGGTATCAGAGTAAAGGGGGCTGAATACAAATGCACACCACACTTTTCAGATATTTTTTTTGTAAAAAATGTTGAAAATCGTTTATAATTTTTCTTCCACTTCACAATTATGTGCCACTTTGTGTTGGTCTATCACATAAAATCCCAATAAAATACATTTACGTGTTTGGTTGTAACATGACAAAATGTGGAAAATTTCAAGGGATATGAATACTTTTTGAAGGCACTGTATATTATTTCTTTCATTTCTGTCTATGTTGCTGACAAGGGCTTACACTGGAAAGGCACACAGGGAAGCCCGGACCGGTGTTGCGGGATGGGAGGACAATTACAGAACAATGCACTGTGTCTGTGCAGCTGAAAGCTGGTTTCTCCCCCTCTCCCTGCTGCTGGCTTTCAGCTGCTGGAGGGAGACACAGTGCATTGTTCTGTTATTGCAGCGAAATGTGGATCTACAAAGTATTGATTCAGAGGGGCTGAATACAAAAGCATGCCACACTTTTCACATAGTTATTTGTAAAAAATTGTGAAAACCACTTATCATTTTTCTTCCACTTCACAATTATGTGCCACTTTGTGTTGGTTTATCACATAAAATCCCAATAAAATACATTTAGGTTTTTGGTTGTAACATGACAAAATGTGGAAAATTTCAAGGGGTATGAATACTGTTTCAGGGCACTGTAAGAATATTCAAAAGAATATACAAAAAAAAAAATACAAAAAATATATATATATGACATTCGCTAACAATCCAACTGTGGTGCAAAATATGCTGTGCCCGAACTGATATAAACTCATGCACGTTTTAAAAATGCCTGAGAATGTTTTGACTAGGAAATATGTAATAACTCGCATAGCACAAAAAGTGAACAATGCATGAATGTGTGTTGCATGTGGTTCCCATATTGAAATGCACCAAAAATGCATCTTATGTACTCTGTATGGAGTATAATAGGCTCTTTGCACTATTTTAAATTGGATGAGTCTGTCCCTGAGGGAGACGAGTTGTTAAAAGTGAAGGTCCCAAATATCTGACAAGTCGTCAACATCGAGATCCGGGATGTCAGTCAGCCATCTGTCCCAGAGAGCAGTTAGGTTGGTGAGGGTAACCATGCATTGGTGTTTGTAAAGAACAGACATAGGTTTAGCTGGGTAGTCCATCGGTTTGATCTCCTCAAGCATTGACATGGAAAGAAGCACCGGAGAAAAAGAAAACTGGCCACTAAAAACATGGGATAATTGCCAATATCTGAAAAAAAAATGAGGCTGAGAAGTTATATCTTGAACAAATAGCAGGGAAGGAAATCAATTTACCTTGGTCCATATGCTAGATTGTGACTTAATTTGGAATTTGATCCATGCTTGTGGTTCTGGAAGTGAGTATAGATGAGACAAGGTGAAGTTAATCCACAAGGGGGTGTTCAGAGAATACTGCTGTTATAGGGTTCAAAACTGAATCCCACTCTCCAATAAGAGCGGTGAGTAAGTAGGGATGGGCTCAGCCATGTTTCGTATTCGTATCGTAGTCCCAACCCACCTGAGCGATCCCGCCAGGAAGCCCTGCACACTGCCAATCATAGGCAGTAAGGCATTTCCCGATCCTCAGCTGCACATACACATGCTGCCTATGATTGGCAATTTGCACTGACGGCTTCCTGGCGGGATTGTTTAGGTGGGTTGGGACTACGATTTGAACATGCCTGAGCCCATCCCTAGTGGTGAGCATAGAAGGCGTAAAAGAGTAGGGGGCCTTATTGCCACAGAAAAGCAGTGGTTGAAGGGCTTCCGTAAAAGAGAGCACTTTTGCCTCTAGGACCGCCACAGTGTTAGAGGTATGAGGGCATATCCACCAGTAGGCTGTGACTAACTGCAAGGCCGGAAAATATTTAAAACAATCTGGCATGGCCAGACCCGCTTGTGAGGAGGGTCGCATTTAAGTGGATAGCTTATACTGGGCAGGGCGGGGGCATAGAAAGGAGGCTAATAGCTTGTTAGATGTGGTAAAAAAAAACTTTTTAGGTGTCCATTGGGTGGGTGTTTCGAAATAAAAATGAAAATAAAATGAATTTGCCCAGAATCTATATTTTTATGAGATTTATACAACCTATTAATGATAGTGGCAAGTTCTCCCATTACTTGAGCTTCGCTTGGACAGCAGCAAGAGTCTGTAACAAGTTCATATCAACATATTCTGTAGTAGAGTGAGAAGTTAGGACACTCAGATACTTAAACTTGTCTACCCACTGCAAAGGGACATTAGGTGGAACAAAGGCCTTGGCCCCATGGGACAGGAAAAAGTTGAGACTTTGTCCAGTTCACTTGGAGGCCAGTGACCTTTGAAAAAAGTTCTGAGGGTTTGGAGGGCAACTTGTAGGGATGGACCTGGGTCGTTGAGGAAGAGGAGCAGGTCATCAGTGTACAGGGCCACCTTCTCCTCCAGCCAGCCAATATGTAGACCTTTGATCTCTAGAGAAATGCGGAGAGCCACTGCTACATGTTCAATGGCGATGGCGATGGCGAGGAGAGATAGGGAGAGGGGGCGGCCCTGCCGCATGCCTCTATGTAGTGAAAAGGGTTCAGACAGCCGACTGCCCAATTTAACAGATGCAGTAGGGTGTTTGTACAGTGTACGTAGCCACTTTATGAAGCTTAGTGCAAAATACTCCTGAACCTTTTTCACACCTATTTAAAGTTTACAGTCTTGCTCCTCACCCTTTCCCTTCTTTTCACTGTCATTGTTTGTAGAGTTTTAATTTTAGTAATACTTTGCACAAAATGCAAATACAACATAGAATGCTCACTATTAGCACCTCCAGCGAATCCAAATTTAGTTTTCTTGCCACTTGAATCTTTACAATCAACGCTTCCAAGTGTGTTGCATCCCTGCTGTGCCTCCCCCTAAGCTGCTACATCACTACCATCTAGTCCAATGTTATCATGACTGGGTGAACCTAGGGGAATTTCGGTAAACCAGGGCAGGACTGAAAGCACAAACAATAGATTGGCTAAGATCAAGTGTAGCATCTGTTCTTATCAGTTGCCAGAGGAGGCGCTATGCTACTCCCAAATGGGGAGGGCTATGCAAATCTTATGGTGTAATTGTACCTGGATGGTCTGTTTCAGTAGGGGCCACATTGGCGCTCTTAGGTCATAGAGGCCAATTGCTGGTTGTGTCTGAGCAGGCCTGAAGGGTGCTCCTGGTGAGGATGGGTGCTGAACTTGGTCTGGCCCAAGGGCAGGGTTATCTCGGCCTTCTGGCTAGGATTGGTGTGGTTGCTGTTCCTGTCAGCGTCCGGTGGAGGAGCTGTCATTGCCCTTAGCAGGGGTTAAGGGTGGTGGCATGCAAATCCGCTGGAATGATGGGGGCCTGGAAGTCCTAGTACCGATGGTCTGCTGCTTTGCTGTCAGCGGCTCTCCCCGAGAAAACCTGGAAGGGCTCTCTATCTGGCAGGGATGGAGGGCCGCACTGGTCCGGCTGAGGGTCGGACCTGAAAAGAAGCCCATGGTGTATGTGTCTGGCTTAGTTCGCTGTCTCCCTTCGGGGGAGCCCCACCTAGTACTTGGGTATGCCTGTTTCGGCAGATCCCCCAGAGAAAGGGGCCCGTCTGGCCTCGGCCAGATGGACCAAGTGTAAGTACCCCAGTCCCCGTCTGGAGCCCCAGGGGATCAGGGCAAGGCCCTCTGATTTTAGAGGGCTTGTGTACACCCATTGCACGTTGTTGTGTTTCACTCTTTATGTGTGTGCATTTTTTTTTGGTGACGTTTTTGAGTGTGTTTTACACGCCATGGGCTTTCAAAAAAAAAACAGTCGATTTTAAAGTATGAGCAAAGTTTGCCTTCTCACCCAGCCAGCCAGAGGCTGTTGAGGTCCATTGCTTACACATTCTTGATTCTTCCGGTATTGTACTGTATGCAAGGGAGGTCTTTCAGCAAAAAAAAAACAAAAAAACGACCTACAAGTGTTTCTGTAAGGGTGGAAAAAAAAAATCACATTGATCTAGCTAATCTTACTTTGCATAAATTTTACACACCATTGCCAGTGGTGTAATGTTGATGAAGTGCTATGTAAATTCACACTATTCAGAGCTCAGCAAGACAGCATCCTATTACCGCAGTCTGTATAAGCAGGTTATCTTATCACTTAAGCATCGGATCTGATCCCGGCTTTTTTATAATCATTTTCATTGTCTGTAAGGAAAGTACTGATTATTTCTACGCTTATATTTTATTGTTGTGTTCATCCCCTCCGATGCCAGTGGAATCACACAATGTGATTACTCGAACAGAACTAGTGTAGATTGTAAGCTCTAAGGAGCAGGGCCCTCTGGTTCCTCCTGTTTTAAATTGTATTGTAAGTGTTCTGTCTACCCTCATGTTATAAAACGCTGCGCAAACTGTGGGCACTATATAAATCCTGTATAATAATAATAATAATAATGAGTAGGTTGGACATGTTGTAGCAGAACTAATCAATGGTATTGAAAAATTGGGGATCTCAAGAATGCAAATGGGCAACATCTGCGCTTGTGTCTATTATGATCCTGAAAATAATGTTTTTGTAGTGGTTCTCCATTTTTCTGACTTCATTTCCATGGCTGGCTCTGATGCCAAAAATTTCTTTTGATTTGGATTTAGAACAGGAAAATCTGGATGCCGCACACCGGATAAAGCTGAAAAATCTTCTTTATTGTAAAACTTGGATCATCAAAAGTACAGGACAATCAGGCAGATAGTACAGACACAGCTGACGCGTTTCACACTCTAATTTGAGTGCTTACTCATAGCTATGAGTGCTATGAGTAAGCACTCAAATTAGAGTGTGAAACGCGTCAGCTGTGTCTGTACTATCTGCCTGATTGTCCTGTACTTTTGATGATCCAAGTTTTACAATAAGGAAAATTTTTCAGCTTTATCCGGTGTGCGGCATCCAGATTTTTCTGTTCTAAATCCTGCACCAATTTACATTTGGCCAGCACCTGGGACTCTCCACCTCTGAAGGCTTTACTAACACACACCCGGGATTAGATCCTCCTGAGCGGTGAATCGTCTTCTCTGTTTTCTTTTGTCTTGTTGAGTGCATTTTTCCTAGGCACACACCTGCTGGACACAAAGTGATTACAAAGTCTCGTTTTTCTTTTTTTTTTTTTCAATAAAAATAACAAACATGTTATACTTACCTGCCCTGTGCAGTGGATTTGCACAGAACAGCCCTGATCCTCCTCTTCTCGGGTCCCTCTTCTGTGCTCCTGGCCCCCCTCTCCTGTCTAGTGCCCCCACAGCAAGCAGCTTGCTATGGGGGCCCCTGAGCCGTCTCATAGCTCCCTGGGTCCATTCAGACACATTCAGGCCCCGCCCCCTCTCTCTCCTGATTGGCTGACGTTGACAGAAGCAGGAGCCAATGGCACCCCTGCTGTGTCCCAGCCAATCAGGAGGGAGAGTCTCAGACGGCCCAAGACACCCGTGGACATCGCTGGACAAAGATGGGGCTCCGGTAAATATTAGGGGGTGCTGGGGCAGCTTCTGCACACAGAAGGTTTTCTTTTATCTTAATGCATAGAATGCATTAAGACAAAAACACTCTTGACTTTACAACCCCTTTAAAGTAGATGTAAACCTTAACGTGGTTGGAAACCCTTACATATTCCTAGTGAAGTTATTGGTCTCGGGTAATACACAGAGATTAAACAAATCCTCTTACATACAGTGCCTTGCAAAAGTATACACCCCCCTTGGCTTTTTACCTATTTTGTTACATTACAGCCTTTAGTTCAATGTTTTTTTAATCTGAATTATATGTGATGGATCAGAACACAATAGTCCAAGTTGGTGAAGTAAAATTAGAAAAATATATACATAAAACTATTTTTCAGAAATAAAAAACGGATAATTGGCATGTGCGTATGTATTCACCCCCTTTGTTATGAAGCCCATAAAAAGCTCTGGTGCAACCAATTACTTTCAGAAGTCGCATAATTCGTGAAATGATGTCCACCTGTGTGCAATCTAAGTGTCACATGATCTGTCATTACATATACACACCTTTTTGAAAGGCCCCAGAGGCTGCAACACCTAAGCAAGAGGCACCACTAACCAAACACTGCCATGAAGACCAAGGAACTCTCTAAACAAGTAAGGGACAATGTTGTTGAGAAGTACAAGTCAGGGTTAGGCTATATAAAAATATCCAAATCTTTGATGATCCCTAGGAGCACCATCAAATCTATCATAACCAAATGGAAAGAACATGGCACAACAGCAAACCTGCCAAGAGACGGCCGCACACCAAAACTCACGGACCGGGCAAGGAGGGCATTAATCAGAGAGGAGCACAGAGACCTAAGGTAACCCTGGAGGAGCTGCAGAGTTCCACAGCAGAGACTGGAGTATCTGTACATAGGACGACAATAAGCCGTACGCTCCATAGAGTTGGGCTTTATGGCAGAGTGGCCAGAAGAAAGCCATTACTTTCAGCAAAAAACAAAATGGCACGTTTTGAGTTTGCGAAAAGGCATGTGGGCGACTCCCAAAATGTATGGAGGAAGGTGCTCTGGTCTGATGAGACTAAAATTTAACTTTTTGGCCATCAAAGAAAACGCTATGTCTGGCGCAAACCCAACACATCACATCACCCAAAGAACACCATCCCCACTGTGAAACATGGTGGTGGCAGCATTATGCCGTGGGGATGTTTTTCAGCAGTCGGGACTGGGAAACTGGTCAGAGTTGAGGGAAAGATGAATGGTGCTAAATACAGGGATATTCTTAAGCAAAACCTGTACCACTCTGTGTGATTTGAGGCTAGGATGGAGGTTCACCTTCCAGCAGGACAATGACCCCAAACACACTGCTAAAGAGAGACACTTGAATGGTTTAAGGGGAAACATGTAAATGTGTTGTAATGGTCTAGTCAAAGCCCAGACCTCAATCCAATAGAAAATCTGTGATCAGACTTAAAGATTGCTGTTCACAAGCGCCAACCATCCAACTTGAAGGAGCTGGAGCAGTTTTGCAAGGAGGAATGGGCAAAAAGTGGTAAGATGTGGGCAAACTCATAGAGACTTATCCAAAGCGACTTGGAGCTGTGATAGCCACAAAAGGTGGCTCTACAAAGTATTGACTTTAGGGGGGTGAATAGTTATGCACATTGACTTTTTCTGTTATTTTGTCCTATTTGTTGTTTGCTTCACAATAGAAAAAAAAACATCTTCAAAGTTGTGGGCGTGTTCTGTAAATTAAATGAGGCAAATCCTCCAATAATCCACGTTAATTCCAGGTCGTGAGGCAACAAAACATGAAAAATGCCAAGGGGGGTGAGTGGTTTTGCAAGGCACTGTAAGTTGTACCTGTTTATCTGCAGCCCTTTGTCCTGTACAGACTTCTTCAAGACACAGAATTTGCACAGAATCTGTCAGCATCTCTTAGCCACACAAAGCAGGGGGCAGGGGTCTGAATTCACATACTGCACAGCTAGGGGAGAAGATCTCTGAGCTCTGATTGGAGGTAAGGAAAGCACACCCCCTTCTCACACCACAGCTGTGGCTGTCAATCACAGGTTGTGTGCTGAAGCTCTCCTCTCTGCAACTACAGCTGGAGGTCCGCTAATTGCATATCACTAATGTACATGATCCTGCACTTCTGGGTACCGGGCGCGAAGGCACACCGCCGGCGGCTTGCTCCTGATTATACACAGCAGTAGCTGATCAGCACTTACCGCGGACTCGGTGTCCGCCGGCACCTACCAATCATTCGGTACAGAAGCAGAACGGCAGTCCGCCTATGTAAACAAGGCAGATTGCCGTTCCGTCAGTAGGGAAGGCAGAACTCAAGACCAGTAAGGGAGGGTTATAACCCATGTCAAGGTTTTTTTTGTCATCTGTGTCCTGTTGGGGAGACTTACCTTCAAGAGGAAATCCCTTCAAAGGAAAATCCCAGGTTGTCACCAGATCTAGTGTCCCTGTTGGAAGATTTCCCCTGTGTTGCTGTTCTGGTGAGAACCCAAAATTTGAGATTTTCTTTCACTTTCACAAATAGAGAGGATGAATCTCCCCCACGGAGGGGCAAACAGAAATACAAACCTCACAGGAGTTCTAATCCCTCTTCACTCTATCCAAAACTTAAAGAAAAATTGTTTTTGCCTTTGGTTATATTTTAAACTTTTAAAGCCCTGTACACACGGGCGGACTGTTCGACCGGACTGATCCGGCGGACTTTCAATGGACTTTTGACGGACTTCCAATGGACTTTTTTTCTTTTTTTTTTTACAATAGATTTTTATTGAAGGGATTTTCTTAACAATACAGACTGACATTGTCACGATAATAATTGTGACTAACTTCTTTGCAATAGTTCTTAAGAATATTCTTATACAAATACAGTAATTGATAGTCTGTACCAGCCTACCCCTATTGGGTTCAAACTGTAGGCATGGATAGGCCATCAACTGCGTTAATTAGTTGAATACAGAAAATTGTAAGGAAAACAAAAAAAAAAATAAACACAAAAAAAAAAAAAAAAAATATATATATATATATATACACACACACACACACACATCTAAATTAACTGGACTTTTTAACGACTTTCCTTCATAAGATCACACCAAAGTCCGACGGATTCGTACGTGATGACGTACACCGGACTACAATAAGGAGGTTGATAGCCAGTAGCCAATAGCTGCCCTAGCGTTGGTTTTTGTCCGTCGGACTAGCATACAGGCGAGCGGATTTCTGGGTCAGGCGGAGTTACGACGTAAAGATTTGAAGCGTGTTCCAAATCTAAAGTCCATTGGATTTTCGACTGGAAACGTCCGCTGAAGGTCCGGTGAAGCCCACACACGATCGGATTGTCCGCCGGACTCGGTCCGTCGGACCAGTCCGGTCGAAAAGTCCGACGGTGTGTACGCTGCATAACAGATCGCTAAAGCTCCTTTGCTCAGTTTTAATGTGTCTGTGCTGTGTGTATTCCTCCATAATCAACTTAAAGGTGGGGGGAGACTTTAAACAACTTGCAGGATGTAGACAGGTAAGAATTCCATAAGAGGTTCCTTTCAGGTGATCACGGAAACATGTTCCAGAGATCTGCAGCATGAAGAAAATACAACAAACTATCAGAAACTGTTTGATAGTGGAACATCCAAAATAACGAAGGCAGAAAATGAAGAAAATTCAGCTTTGGAGAAGCCTGCGGGCTGCAGGTTTCAGCACATATATTGCTTGTGTTCTGTCATATCCTAATACCCTGGATTCTCCAGAGCCAGATGCAGCGCTCTCTGTGTTCTTTTATTATCGCCCTTGGTGCAAATAGACCCCAGGCTTTATTCCATTTCTATTGATCACGCTACAGTCTAAATTGTAGAGGATCTTTTATTTTCTTGTGTTATCTATATATATCTATATATTTATTTCTCGAGGCTGCTGCCAGAACGGAATCCTATTGAGGTTACAGTGCTTACAATGAAGGTGCGATTAGCTTATTTCAAATGAAGTTGTAGCAGAATTTTGTGGTGCACATGGACAAAGACTTAGCCAGTGTATGAGCTGGTCTGCTTGGAATAATCTTTTTTGCTGAGACTTAAAGCGGTTGTATACCCGCGTTTTTTTTTTTCCTATACCTGTAAGGGAAAAGACATAATGAGCTAGTATGCACCGTATACTAGCTCATTATGAGATACTTACCTTAGAAGGATCTGTGCACCCCCCTTTGATGGTGGATGTCTTTTGGACGCCCATGCATCACCGCCCGTACATGACGCTGGGGGCGTAGCCTTCGGGGTCTTGTGGGTATATCTGGATGTTCAGCACGGCTGGGATTCTGATTCACTACTTGGCGATTGGATAGAGCGGTCACATTTCTAAGAACAAACTGACAACCACTGGATATTTTTCACTCCATTGAGACATTTTCCAGACACAATTTTAAGGGACTAAGTGGAGACCGCAGTGAGAAATACCCCTATCCAGATCGTGCTGATCCTCCGGATGTTCCCCTATTGTGACCTTTGTTTGTTCCGCCTCCTCAGCTCCCGAGCTGGATGCATTACACTGCTGCCATCTTGATATCCAGCGTTTGGCGATTTATCTCAGACTTCGATACAACATTCATGCATCTGCCCCTGAAGAAGCGAGCAGGGTCTCGCGAAATGCATAGGGCTTTATTGATGCTTGTTTTATGCCGGTACATGCTGGGTATTATTGATGTCTGCATTATGTTCACATACTTCCCTGTCCACATGTATGTACATTTTATCATCTTATTCTGTATGTGTATTTACTGACCTAGCAACTTTCAAGTTTTATTGTTGCTCATTGATGTACAACATTTGTAATAAATCTTTGTATATTTACGTTCATCTCTGTTGTGTACATTGGCTATTATGCCTGGTAACTCACAATCATTGTTGTTACCGCTCCGTTACATAACATTTTGAAATGAATAAATTGATTTTGTCTCAGTGTTCGCTGTGGACATTGGCTAAACCTCTCTCACCTCATCTAAAGTCCCAGGGCTATTTTTCTTGTTTTTTTGTGCACTATTAGGGATGAAGGTGTCAGAGGGGTCACACCAGACCTTAATCTTTCTTTTTTTTCTTACCTTAGAAGGAGGCACCGGCATCTCATCCTGTCCATGCCAAGGGAGCTGACATTTCCCCTCGGCGTGTCTTCCGCGATGTCGTCACTCTCGCGCGTGCGCGCGGGAGACTTCCGTCCGGCAAGCTCCGGAGTTTGCCGGGCTGTCAGCCGTGAATCCCCTGTGCGCATGCGCCGCTGCAGTCAGCGGCTCATTGCGAGGGGAATATCTCCTAAACCGTACAGGTTTAGGAGATTTTTTTTTACCTACAGGTAAGCCTTATTATAGGCTTACCTGTAGGTAAAAGTTAAAAAAAAAAAGGTATACAACCACTTTAAAGAAAAAAATTTCAGGTATGACTATTTTTACATAGTTACATTGGTACAGCTTGAACCAATGTAACTATGTATATACCATACCAGTGGGATCCTTGTGGAAGCTGAAAATCACTGTAACTGAACCGCCACTCAATGGATCTCCACTAGCTTCCGGGTCCTGTGTTGAGTAGCTGCTCTGCTGCTTAATGCTCCACCCCTCCACTGCCACATGTGGCACTTTTTTATGGGGGGGAAGCGGGTACCTAGTTTTAACAGGTACCCGCTCCCACTTCCAGGTAAGATTGCCGATAGGCGATCTACGACATTTACGGCCCCTCCTCCTTCACCCAGCTGCCTTCTGGGACACACACAGATCTCAGAGGACCAGTCAGAAAGCTTCACTGCTGGTTTCCCTCACTGACAATGCCGGAGCCTGCACCCGAAGCCAATTGACGAATCGACTTGGGTGCCGACATCATAGGATCCCTATGGGTAAGTGCCCTTATATTAAAAGTCAGCAGCTACAGTACTTGTAGATGCTGACTTTAAATTTTTTTCCCAGACTGGAGCTCCTCTTTAAGTCTGGTACACACGGGCCGGTATCGGCCAGTTCAACAGAAACAAGCTGACATTCAGCCCATGTGTACGGCAACCTGTCGAACAGAAGCTGGCCAAACGTCTGGCTTTTGTAGAATGGGCATGCCAGAGAAACATCTGCTGATTGGCATTCGATCAGCGCTTACAGCAATGACCAGTGTCCCCCTATTGTGTTCTACCCCCTGTCAGAACACAATAATTTAGCGGGGAGATCACTGTACTAACATCTCCATAGTTAGTACAAAGACCTAGTCGCGGTCTCCTCCAGTTTTTTTTTTTTGTTCAGCCCAGTGGGGGATAAAGTTGTGGAGAAGTTTAAAGCAGGGTTAGGTTACAGAATTTTGGGGATAGATTACTCCATAGTGACTGTAGATACAGAGGTTAGCAAAGGCTTGTTTTAAAGCCAAACTGAAACTATATTTCAGATGAATTAAAGAAGAAGGTTTGCAAAGTCTTATGCCCTGTACACACGGTCGGACATTGATCGGACATTCCGACAACAAAATCCATGGATTTTTTCCGACGGATGTTGGCTCAAACTTGTCTTGCATACACACGGTCACACAAAGTTGTCGGAAAATCCGATCATTCTGAACGCGGTGACGTAAATCACGTACGTCGGGACTATAAACGGGGCAGTAGCCAATAGCCTTCGTCTCTTAATTTATTCTGAGCATGCGTGGCATATTGTGCGTCGGATTTGTGTACACACGATCGGAATTTCCGACAACGGATTTTGTTGTCGGAAAATTTTATAGCCTGCTCTCAAACTTTGTGTGTCGGAAATTCTTATGGAAAATGTGTAAAGGAGCCTACACACGGTCGGAATTTCCGACAACAAGGTCCTATCACACATTTTCCATCGGAAAATCCTATCGTGTGTACGGGGCATTAGAGTTGGTGCTCTTTGTCAGCCACAAACTGAGTAGAAAAGCCTGTCCCCTGCCAAATACTGCAAATCAGAACCCTTGCTCTCTATGTGTAAACAGTAGTCTCCCTGTAGAGGCCAGACATGCTCCCTGTTGAGTCACAGCTAGAGCTATCCAATCAAAAGTAAGCATGAAGTCTGCTGATTGGAGAGCTCTGTCTCTGACTCGGCAGGGGGTGTGTCAAACCATTGCAATGAGACCTCTGTTTCAACACATGTTTGCTGTGTCCCCCAAATGGCTTCTCGCAACCTCCAAACAGGACGTCTTATGACTTTCTTTCAACAATGACTTTCTTCTTGTCACTCTTCCATAAAGATTTGTGGAGAGCACGACTAATAGTTGTCCTGTGGACAGATTCTCCCACCTGAGCTGTGGATCTCTGCAGCTCCTCCAGAGTTACCATGGACCTCTTGGCTGCTTCTCTGATGAATGCTCTCCTTGCCCAGCCTGTCAGTTTAGGTGGACGGCCATGTCTTGGTAGGTTTGCAGTTGCACCAAACTCTTTCCATTTTGATGATGATGGATTGAACAGAGCTCTGTGAGATGTTCAAAGCTTGGTATATTTTTTTATAACCTAACCCTGCTTTAAACTTCTCCACAACTTTATCCCTGACCTGTCTGGTGTGTTCCTTGGCCTTCATGATGCTGTTTGTTCACCATGGTTCTCTAACAAACCTCTGAGGGCTTCACGTAACAGCTGTATTTATACTAAGATTAAATTACACACAGGAGGACTCTATTTACTAATTAGGTGACTTCTGAAGGCAATTAGTTCCACTAGATTTTAGTTAAGGGTATCAGAGTAAAGGGGGCTGAATACAAATGCACGCCACACTTTTCACATATTTATTTGTAAAAAAATTTGAAAACCATTTATCATTTTCCTTCCACTTCACAATTATGTGCCACTTTGTGTTGGTCTATCACATAAAATCCCAATAAAATACCTTTTTGGTTGGAAAATGTCAAGGGGTATGAATACTTATTCAAGGCGCTGTACGTATCTCATTTGTGTATGTGGCTGTTTGCATGGAGTTCAGTCTTTTGGGTGCCCCAATCTGTAATCTCTTCCATCTGTATTTGGGTTTCTCTCTGGGCTCACTGCTGGCAGGGGAAGGGTTATGTGTCCTGTACAATCACACGTATAGTAAGTTGGGTCCTCGCTTCCCTTATTCTCCCTACCTGGTGATGATAAACAGATTCATACAGATGCAAACAGATGACCTTAACTGCCATTATGTTAAGTAGTCAGACAATGGAAACTGTCTCCAGATGGCATTCTCTAGGAAAGGTTAAGGATCATTTGCTTGCCCTCCGGCCCAGAAGATTCTGCACAAATGCCATTAACGTACTGTCGGCTGGTTATGAAGAAATGGTACCGCAATCAGGGAAAAACTATACTTGTCCCCTTGAGCGTGAATACCAGGCTCCAAATCCAAGGCTGTCAGACAGAGGGAACATGTGTCCTGGCATTGCAGGCCCCTCTAATCATCTTCTGTGTTATGGAACCAACATTATAAATATCCACTTCAATTGTATTACTTACTGCTAAATGTGTTCTTGCAGGTATATTCAGTGTGAAGGCTGGGAAACAAAGTGCACACTTGGCCTGCTGCAGACAAAGACTCTTAAAAGCTCCCATGCATTGGTCCATAGTGTACCTGAAGGGATGCAGTTTGACTCCTGCTACGTCCTTTAGGTATGACGCACATTGACACGTGAAGGATGGTCTCTAATCATCTTTCTGGTAGGGGTGCATTCATGTGCAAAGGTGTGTCTGCAGTCACCTGCAATTCATTCAGCATAGCTGTGAACAGACTGTCTTACATTCACCAACATACAGTATCTTTCAAAAAGTGAGTACCACGCTCACATTTTTGTAAATATTTAATTATATCTTTTCATGTGACAACACTGAAGGAATGACACTTTGCTACAATGTAAAGTAGTGAGTGTACAGCTTGTATAACGGTGTAAATTTGCTGTCCCCTCAAAATAACTCAACACACAGCCATTAATGTCTAAACCGCTGGCAACAAAAGTGAGTACACCCCTAAGTGAAAATGTCCAAATTGGGCCAAAAGTGTCAATGTTTTGTGTGGCCACCATTATTTTTCAGCACTGCCTTAACCCTCTTGAGCATGGAGTTCAATAGGGCAGTGATGGCGAACCTTGGCGCTCCAGATGTTTTGGAACTACATTTCCCATGATGCTCAACTACACTGCAGAGTGCATGAGCATCATGGGAAATGTAGTTCCAAAACATCTGGAGCGCCAAGGTTCGCCATCACTGCTCTAGGGCTTGGAGTTCACCAGAGCTTCACAGATTGCCGCTGGAGTCCTCTTCCACTCCTCCATGACGACATCACAGAGCTGATGGATGTTAGAGACCTTGTGCTCCTCCACCTTCCGTTTGAGGATGCTCCACAGATGCTTAATAGAGTTTAGGTCTGGATACATTCTTGGCCAGTCCATCACATAACATGTTGAAATACTGCCCTGCGGCCCAGTGTCCGAAGGGAGGGGAGTATGTCACAGTACATGTTGGCATTCATGGTTCCCTCAATGAACTGTAGCTCCCCAGTGCCGGCGGCACTCATGCAGCCCCAGACCATGACACTCCCACCACCATGCTTGACTGTAGGCATAACACTTGTCTTTTTACTCCTCACATGGTTGCCGTCACACACGCTTGACACCATCTGAATCAAGTTTATCTTGGTCTAAAGCCTATTAAGCATCTGTGGAGCATCCTCAAATGGAAGGTGGAAGAGCGCAAGGTTTCTAACATCCATCAGCTCCGTGATGTCGTCATGGAGGAGTGGAAGAGTGGAAGTGGACTCCAGTGGCAACCTGTGAAGCTCTGGTGAACGCCATGCCCTAGAGCAGTGATGGCAAACCTTGGCACCCCAGATGTTTTGGAACTACATTTCCCATGATATGAAACAAGATCCCCAGGTGGCGGACTTTTAAGGCACAAAATGTTGCATTTTGTGCCTTAAAAGTCCGCCACCTGGGGATCTTGTTTCATTTCTTGTAAACATTGGATGTGGCACAACTATATGCCCAATTGTAAACCGACTCACCCTTGCTACATTTCCCATGATGCTCATGCACTCTGCAGTGTAGTTGAGCATCATAGGAAATGTCGTTCCAAAACATCTGGATTGCCAAGGTTCTCCATCACTGCCCTAGCGGGTTAAGGCAGTGCTGGAAAATAATGGTGGCCACACAAAATATTGACACTTTGGGCCCAATTTGGTCATTTTCACTTTTGTGTACTCACTTTTGTTGCCAGCGGTTTAGACATTAGTGGCTGTGTGTTGAGTTATTTTGAGGGGACGGCAAATTTACACTGTTATACAAGCTGTACACTCACTACTTTACATTGTAGCAAACTGTCATTTCTTCAGTGTTGTCACATGAAAAGATAGAATCAAATATTTACAAAAATGTGAGGGGTGTACTCACTTACATAATATAACTAAGAACCATACATAGTATCAAGGTTTTCGAAAATGTAAGAATATGTTCAACAAATGTATCACTTTAAATGAAAAAAAAATGTATGCAACAACTAAGACCTGTGAAAGGATGAAGAACACGGCTTCTTCAGATTAAATTACCAGGACAGCGGCACTGCCCAGTATTGCTGAGAGTGATACTCCGGGCAGTTTTAAAAACACAGAGCCTGTGAATGAGTCATGAGGTCCAGGCCCTCGCCATTGTTGTATGATGTATCACGCAGTCATATGTCGCAATTGTGTTGGTATTTTAGAAGCTTGTAAATACTCGTGCAAATCAAGCTTTCCTGATGTTCGGCTGCAGGGCAGGGCGTGTTTTTTTTTTCTTCAGTGCCTGGGGAAAATGGGATGCAGTTACAGCCAAGAGGGCGTAGCGTGCAAGAATATGCCAGATCTGAATGGTTTCAGGCAGTTTGCCTTAACTAGTTTGGGCTAAACATTCCAGCTCAGGAAAACAACAGGGAAAGACTGAGAATGTCTGCCGCATTAACTCGGCTTTTGTTACAGCACAAACCGTGGCTATTGTGTCAGCACTCCAGCTCGTGAAAATCACTTTCATCACTTTAGTTTGAGATGGTTATACAAAGGTTATTATAATAACCTTTATGAATTGCTGGATTTACAGAACCGCACAAAGCGGCACTCGCTTTTAAGGTCTCACTCAACATTTTAACCACTTCAATACCGGGCGCTTTCACCCACTTTCTACCCAGGCCAATATTCAGCTTTCAGCGCTGTCACACCTTAAAAGACAATTAAGCGGTCATGCAATACTGTACCCATATGAAATTTTTATCATTTTTTTAGAAAGCGCTTTCTTTTGGTGGTATTTAATCGCCACTGGGTTTTTACTTTTTGCTAAACCATTGAAAAAAGATCAACACTTTTCTTTAGTTTCAGTTATAAAATTGTGCAAATAAGTAATCTTCCTTCTTCACTTATGTGAGCTGATGAGGCGGCACTGATGAGCACTGATAGGCTGCACTGGTGGGCACTGATGAGTCGGCACTGATGAGCACTGATAGGCTGCACTGGTGGGCACTGATGAGTCTGCACTGATGGGAACTGATAGACTGCATTGATGGGCACTGATGAGGAGGCACTGATAGGCGGCACTGATGGCCACTGATAGATGGCACTCATGGGCACTGATAAGCTGCACTGATGGGCACTGATTTGCACTAATGGGGCTGCACTGATCAGGGCACTGATAATCAATACCCTAAATATCAGTACAGTGGAACCTCGGATTGCAAGTAACGTGGTTAACGAGCGCTTCGCAAAACGAGCACGATTCAGGCCAAAGCGGTGTGCAGTACTGCTTTTGGCCTGAGGTGGGGGGGCACCGGAGCCGAGCAGAGCCGACCGTCGCCGATCGTCGCCGTTCGGAAATGCATGCAAAGGCCCGAGTACAGCACAGCTGACCTCGGCAAATATCGGGTAGGAAGTATTTCCGAGGTTTGCCGAGTTCAGACGAAGTGTCCTCGGGCCTTTTCGGCCGTTTCCTAGGCTCTCCAGCGCCCCCCCCGCCTCTGGCTGCATGCATTATTGAATCCCATTGAAGTCAATGCGGAACAAATTATTTTCGTTTCCATTGACTTCAATTGGAAAACTCGCTTTGATATGCGAGTATATTGGATTACGAGCATAGTCCTGGAACGGATTATGCTCGTAATCTGAGGTTCCACTGTATAAAGAATGTACTGAGAGCCTTGCCAGTTATCCACTCTCCTTTCCTCACATAGGCACAGCGTGCGAGGAAAGGACTGCTGATAACCGGCAAGTCTGTTTACATGTGATCAGATGTGATTGGACACAACTGATCACATGGGAAAGGGCCACTGTGATTGTCCCTTTACTGCGATTTGTGATCAGCTGTGGCCAAAGGACACGGTAGTCACAGAGCGTGCCCGGTATGTGCCCCAAGGGGCATGGTGGGAAGGGTTCTGCGACAACATCCATTGACACCCTCTCAGAACAAGAGAGTTGCGGTGTAGCCATCTTTTGGCTATAGCGTGGTACTAAAGTGGTTAAAGTAATAAGTCACGGTACATATATGTGAGCCTGGCATTTTTTTGTTGAAGCAGAACTTTATGGTGATGTAATAGACAAAAATTAAGGTGTATGTAATCGCAACATTTTTTATTTTAAATCTGAACTCCAGGATAAGCATATATTGTCAATATTCAGCATGTGTATTCTTCCTTGAATCTTGGGGTGCTTTGTGTATTTTTTTTTCAGATCTGTGCAGGAATCCAATGTGAGACTTCCTGTAATAAAGACTAAAGACCACTCACTGCTGCTCTCTCTCCTTACTGAGGGTGACTGGTCTTGTCTCCGCCCCCCCTGTAGTTTTCTGCAGGCAGCCTGCAGTGAGTGGAGCTGCTGGTCCCCTCCCACAGTTCAACCCTCTACGCAGGCTATATACAGCACAGTAATGATGTAACTGCTACTTTTAAAAGTTATATCTGGGTTTGCAAATGCATTTGGTGCACAAAAAGTGTGTAGGTCTTTTGTGGCTATTAAGCAATATATTTAAACAAACGTTTTTTTGTATCCGACGTTCAACTTTAAAGCAGAGTTCGGCAAAAAAAACATTTTTTAAAAGTCAGCAGCTACAAATGCTGCAGCTGCTGACTTTTAAAATATGGACATTTACCTGTCCAGGGCACCCGCGATGTCCTCACCCAAAGCCGATCTGTTCCTCGGGCTCTCGGGGGAAGGCGCCGCCATCTTCGGTAAGAGAATTAGGAAGTGAAGCCTTCACAGCCTGGTTCCCTACTGTGAATGCGTGAGTCGCGCTACGCGTCCTCACTGGTCCCTGCTGTCTTCTGGGACCTGTGTGTCTCCCAGAAGACGGGGGGGGGGGGATGGAGGAGGGGCCGGACATGGCGTAGATCATCGCGGAGCCTGTGGCAATCTATGCCCGGAAGTGGGAGCAAATACCTGGATTAGACAGGTATCTGCTCCCCCCTCCCCCCTGAAAGGTGCCAAATGTGACACTGGAGGGGGGGAAGAATCCGATCAGCGGAAGTTCCATTTTTGGGTGGAACTCCGCTTTAAGTTTTGGAGTATGGAATCGGCCACTCCATTTGTCTTAGTGACTGAGACGGAATGTAAGAGGACATCCATCCTCAACTTTAGAGTTGTTATGAGAGCATGATGTAAGGGGAAATCTTCCAATTTGGACAAATGCTCTAACAAGGAGTCTAAGATGATAGCTCCCCTTGCATTAGGGAGATTTCCTCTCATTTCCTGCTGCATCTCCAAGACAGAAGTAATGGGGCAGAGACAACAAAATAAATCCAATAATTTTTATTTAAAATTTTTAAAATTTTATACACTTTAATGCAGCTTTAAAATTAATACATTAATGAATATTTATTTTAATACCTCAATTTGATCTTGTATCAGGCCCTGTACAGCAGAGTTCAGATTGGGAGAGAAAGAAGCAGCACAAGGAGACAGTTAGCTTTGTTGCACAATATTGAATAAAGAATTATATATATAAAAAATAAATAAATAAAAAAGCTTTGTTGCAGAGCTCATGCACTATCAAGGAGTGAGTAAGTGTGTATTTCTAACATAAGCATATTATTATTATTTTTTTACTTTTTATTTACTATTTATTTGGCAATTTATGCAGAACCTTACATACTGTACATTGACATCAATCCCTGCCTTTATGGTACTTACAGTTTAAAGAGGATATTCACCCTAGGAACAAAAAATGAACTACAACTACTGTAGCTGCTGACTTTTAATAAATGGACACTTACCTGTCCAAGGATCCAGCGCCGGTCTGGTTCCTCACCAGTCTTTGGGTCCCAGGCATCTTTAGTGTAGGAAGCCATCTGTGACTCCTTACGTCTTCACAGCCGGATTTCCACCATGCATATTCGAGCCGTACTGCGCTTTGCAAATGGTCCCGCTGCCTTCTAGGACTTGTGAGGTGTCCTAAGAGAGTGAGGGGTGGGGGGTGAACTCATAGCGCGTAGGCGGTGGGAGCTGGTACGTATCAAAACTAGATATTCACTCCCGAAATAGGGAGGAGAGGAGGCAAAAAATCAGAACTTCCCCTTCTGGGTAATGTTCCGCTTTAACCGCTTGTCAACCGCCCCAAGTATATCTACTGTGGGGCGTCGGCTCCTACAGGCAGAATCACGTACAGGTACGTGATTCTGCACCTCCAGGTCGGCAACCAGCTCCCGCTGTGATTGGAAAAAGCAGGGGCCAATCAGCGGGTTCGGTGGACCCGATGTCGGCCGGGACCCGCCGATCGCTCCCGACAGAGGCAGAACAGTGGTCTGCCTATGTAGTTGTAGCAAGGAGCTAGCTCTCGTACCTGCAGTATCAGAAGACACTCTGCAACAATGCTGCAGTGAAACTGTTTCCCTCTAGTGGCAGCAAAGACTGTGTCATCACATCCTGCCAGCAGAGTGATTAACACCAGGAAGCAAAGCATACAGGGAATTGTAGTTCCAGGACTCAAGTTTCACATTGAGATTGCACTGTTTAAAGACTACAACTTCCAGACTGCTGGGAGAGGGGAATAAAAAGGCTGGTCTAGGCCCAGATGGCTCTCTTGAGACGCCGGTCTGGTTCTGCAAGCAGGGGCTCTGTGTTGGAGAGTGCTGAGGCTGAGTTGTGGCCTACACAAGAAGAGTCACCACATGTGCACCTTTGGAGCACCTGCGGACAGCACTGCTTTACTGTCCAGCAGCAGCCGGGAGGCCTTTTATGCTCCATCTGAATCACACACAGTAGCTGATCCGGGTAGGCCGCGGCGGAGGTCGAACGCTATCCCCTGAGCCAGGAACCGAAGGGAGAGACTGTAAAGTTACTTTCATCACCACCAGCTTCATCTGTTGCAGTTTTGGGATACTTTCAAGTACACCTTGTTCATCCTGAACAACAGGACACCAAGTGCACCAATGCCATTCTAGCCGAAGATCCTGGATATCTCCATTGTGAGGACCCTTTCTGTTGCTCTTGTAGTAAAAGTAATTTAGTGATCCTACTGATTACCTCTAATGGGGAACTCTCACGTTAATTGTTAAAGAGATAATTTGCATTTGTGGCCTATTGCCTCACATGATCATTGCCTGGGTCTACGATTTCAGGATTTGAGGGAAACAGACTGACTGTGTTAAAGCCACATCTGTTCCCCTTTATGGCTGAGAGCATAGGCCATTTAGAGTCAGTTAAGTTGTTTGACTGTCCTATTTTGAAGTCTACATTGGGTTTTGATTTACACAGTTTGCTATTCTTTACTATCGAGTTATCAGACTACTGTATATTTTGATTGTGGAAAGTCCCCCAGTAAACAAACTTCCTGTTCACTACATTTGTGTCTGTTATTACTGTGTTTGCAAGTACACTGTTTGCTAGGTGTGCCAGAGGGGCTGGGACATTTTCTTGGGGTTGAGAGGCAGAGTACGCAACAAACATACTTAAGCGGCTCCTGTTGGGGCAGCGCTACATAAACACGGCAGATTGCCCTTCTGTGACAAGGGAAGAAGGAGATCCTGTGTTTCTGCCAAGCAGGAACACAGATCTCTGTCTTCCCACAGTACAAGCCCCTCCCCAAACAGTTAGCAAGCACTCCCTAGGGACACATTTAACCCTTTGATCGCCCCTGATGTTAGCTCCTTGCCTGCTAGTGTCATTAGTACAGTGGCAGTGCATATTTTTTTTAGCACCAATCACTGAATTGATGTCACTGGTCCCCAAAAAGTGTCACTAATGCCGCGTACACACGGTCGGACTTTACGGCAGACTTTGCCCGGCGGACTTTTCGACAGACTTTCTGAATGAACGGACTTGCCTACACACAAGTCCGTCGAATTCGTACGTGATGACGTACGACCGGACTAAAACAAGGAAGTTCATAGCCAGTAGCCAATAGCTGCCCTAGCGTGGCTTTTTGTCCGTCGAACTAGCATACAGACGAGCGGACTTTTCGACCGGACTCAAGTTCGACGGATAGATTTAAAACATGTTTCAAATCTAAGTCCGTCCAACTTTTGAGAAAACAAAGTCCGCTGGAGCCCACACACGATCGAATTGTCCGACGAAACCCCGTCCGCCAGGCAAAGTCTGCCGTAAAGTCCGCTCGTGTGTACGCGGCATTAGTGTCTGATTTGTCCTCCACAATATTACAGTCCCGCTATAAGTTGCTGATTGTCGCCATTACTAGTAAAAAATAAATAAATTAATAAAAATTCCATTAAAACATCCCAGGGTGTGAGTGATGTAAGAGTAAGGGAACTGTTGTGAGTGGGAGTAAGGATAATTAGGAATGAGTGGTGATGGGTTTTAGTTAAACGTAGTGGTACATATGAGGGAGCATATTTGGTTTTAGGATAAGTTGATAGTAGGGATTTAGGACTGAACCTACGATTTGAACATGAAAATAGAGGGTAGTTTTAATACACTACAGGGAAATTATGAATTTGTGTATGTTGTATATAAAAATTGTAAAAATGTTTTGATAAAGATTATAAAAAAATATATATATATATATATCCCAAGGTTTGTAGACTAGACGCTATAACTTTTCCGCACACCAATCAATATACGCTTATTGGGATTTTTTTTTTTTTTTTACCAAAAACACGTAGCAGCATAAATATTTGCCGAAACTGATGAAAAAAATTGATTTTTTTCCCATTTTTTTATTGGGTGTGTTTTATAGCCGAAAATAAAATATTGTTTTTTTTTTTTTTCAAAATTGTCGCTCTTTTTTTGTTTATAGCGCAAAAAATAAAAACCCCAGAGGGGAAAAAATACCACCAAAAGAAAACTCTATTTGTGGGAAAAAAGGACATTCATTTTATTTGGGTACAGTGTCGCACGACCGCGCAATTGTCAGTTAAGCTTATCGCAAAAAATGGCCTGGTCATGAAGGGTGATGAACTATGCGGAGCTGAAGTGGTTAATGTCCCTAACTCACATGCATACATACTGGGGGCCAATTTAGACAAGAGCCAATTAACCAACCAGCATATCTTTGGAGTGTGGGAGGAAACCAGAATACCTTAACCACTTCCCGCCCAGCCTACAGCAAGATGACGGCCGGGTGGTGGTTCAGTTATCTTGACTGGGCGTTATCTCCAATGGAGGCTCTTTACCATGTGATCAGCCTTGTTCAATCACGGCTGATCACGATGTAAACAGGAAGAGCCGTTGATCGGCTTTTCCTCACTCGCGTCTGACAGACGCAATTAGAGGAGAGCCGATTGGCTGCTCTCCTGACAGAAGGGGTCTGTGCTGATTGGTTATCAGCGCAGCCCCCCTCGGATCCCACCCAGGACCACCATCATGCCGCCCAGGACCACCAGGATGGCCATCCACACTGGACCACCAGTTATGCCCCCCCAGACCACCAGGGAAATGTAAATCTGTGCCAAGGCAGCTGCCAATCAATGCCCAGGCAGCTGCCAATCATTGCCCACTCACAATGCCTACCACTGCCAGTGCCACCAGGGATGCCTATCAGTGCCGCATATCAGTGCCCCTCAGTGCCACATATCAATGCCCATCAGTGCCCAGCAGTTCCGCCTATCAGTGCCCATGAGTGCCCAGTAGTGCCGCCTATCAGTGCCACCCATAAGTACCTATCTTTGCAGCCTTTCAGTGCCCATCAGTGCCCACCAGTGCCACCCATGAGTGCCCATCAGTGCCGCTTATCAATGCTCTTCAGTGCTGCATATCAGTGCCACCCATCAGTGCCGCCAACCAGTGCCCATCACTGCCGCATATCAGTGCCCTTCGTCGGTGCCCATCGGTGCACGCTCATTGGTGCCACCTCATCGGTGCCGCCTTATCAGTGCCTGTCAGTGCTGCCTTATCAGTGCCCATCAGTGAAGGAGAAAACTTACTTATTTACAAAATTTTGTAACAGAAACAAAAGCAAAACTTTCATTTTTTTCAAAATTTTCTGTCTTTTTTTATTTGTTTAGCAAAAAATAAAAACCGCAGAGGTGATCAAATACCACCAAACGAAAGCTCTATTTGTGGGAACAAAATTCTGTTTGGGTACAGTGTAGCATGACCGCGCAATTGTCATTTAAACAGCGACAGCGCAGAAAGCTGAAAAATTGTCTTGGGCAGGAAGGGGGGTAAGTGCCTGGTATTGAAGTGGTTAAGGAAACGCACGCAAGCACAGAGAGAACTTGCAAACTCCGTGCAGATAGTCTCCTGGCTGGAATTAAAACCAAGGGCCCCAGTGCTGCAAGGTAGAAGTGCTAGCCACTAAGTCACTGGACATTCTCCTAGAAAAAGTGTAAGCCATGTCTTCAAATGCTAGTGACAAATTCATAAATTTTACTTGAAATTTTATCCCAGCTTAAAAAGAAAAAAGAAATGACTGGTTGCTGTCCTGGAATAGCAGTCTTGCCAGGGCTATAAATATAAGCCTCTTTCAGCTCCAGTACTGAAGCTCCAGAGCCTACACTCTTTCACACTCTTTCAATTGGCCTTCAGCACATTTATGCAAACATGGACCTGGCCTAGGAAGGCCAGACAATTGCATGGCCCTCAGACTTTGCAGGCACAACTTGGTTTTAACGGCATTAAGCCAATATGTTTACTGTCTTTCCCACTTGGTATGTGACTGTTAACCAGGGCTGCTGTTAGAAGTCACGGGGCCCCATACAGCCTATTTGACAGGACCCCTACCTCCGAAAATATTGCATGATATTTTTGCTAAAGTGCCATGGCTGCGATGCTATGCTTCTCAGCCATGGCAGAAATTATACCCTTATGGATAAATACCTATTCAGGTGAATAGTGTTGCTCTGCAAGTGCCCTGCAATCATGTGCAAAGCATGTCGTTGTGGTGTGCTAGTGTGGGATTAAAGCAGGAGGTGGGGAGGCAATATAAGACATTTGAACAAGTTCGTAATGTTTGTAAAATAAATTTTTAGAATTTTTACATTTTTAAAAAAAAATTATTTTTGATTTATATTTTACATTTCATTTTATACTGGTGGGGTGGGGGCATTGGTGAACTATTAAGGGTCTAAATTAGGGTTGCCACCTTTTCTTTAAGTCAAACCGGAACACTTTAGCGGCGCACAGCAATTTTTTTTTATAGTAAAAACTATAGATATATTTTGCAATTAAATAACCTTTCTAATCATATGAAGTTAATCACAAAAGTCCCCCTTTACATCAGAGTCCACAGAGTTCCCCTTTTACATCTGAACTCGCAGAGTTCCCTTACACTGTAAGGGGGGACTCTGCAGACTCTGATGTAAGGGGGAACTCTGGGGACTCGGACTTAAGGGATGTTCTGGGAACCCTGATTTATGGGGGAACACTGTGGCCCCTGGTGTAAAGGGGACTCTGATGTAACGGGTGCTCTGAGAACCCAGATTTACCTTACTGTACTCAGAGGCAAGAGAGAGAAGTGGGGGGAGACTTCAGTCACAGACAGGGATGGATGTTGAGCTCACTCACCCCTTGGCAGTCAGCACCTTCCATCCAGATGTATCTGAGGCTGTTGGACTTCAAATTTCTGGCCTCTACTTTATTTTTCTGAGGCACAGCGCCAGGGATTGGAGTGTGGGCAGATCGAGTCCTCTCTCCTCTCCAGTCTGAGTGTATGTGTGCGTGGGGGAATTGTTATGCCGCGTACATACGACTGGTTTTGCCGTCGGAATAAACTCCGAAGGTTTCTCCGACGGAACTCCGACGGAATTCCATTCAAGAGGTCTTGCCTACACACGGTCAAACCAAAGTCCGTCCGTCCAGAACGAGGTGACGTACAACACTTATAACAGGACTAGAAAAAGGAAGTTCTATAGCCAGTAGCCAATAGCTTCCGTCTCGTACTTGCTTCAGAGCATGCGTAGGTTTTGGTCCGTCGGAACAGCATACAGACGAGCGGTTTTCCCGATAGGAATTGGTTCCGTTGGAAATATTTAGAGCATGTTCAATTTCTAGGTCCGTTAGAATTTTCGAAAAAAGAAGTCCGATGAGGCCTACACACAGGGCTGGTGCAAGAATTTTTGACACCCTAGGCGAAAATTCATTTTTCTGCCCCCGGCTTCACCCCGGACCCCACCCCCTTTTCCCTGCCCATGTATACCCCACCTTTTTAATGAAGCACCCATCAAATACATCCCACCAGCGCTCATCAAATGCAGCCTCACCAGGGCCCATTAAATGCAGCCTACCAGCGCCCATCAATGCAGCTCCACCAGCGCCCATCATATGCAGCCTCACCAGCGCCCATCAAATGTAGCCTCAACAGCGCCCATCAAATGCAGCCTACCAGTGCCCATCAATGAATGTTTGCTTGCTTCCATTCATTCAGGACACAGACACAGTCCTCCGCCGTCACCGCTGCGCCTCTGACACTATGTGCGAACAGAGTGGCGGCTGCCTGCTGATGCTGAGACTTAGTTGCTTGCTGTAGAGAGAAGAGAGTAGGAACACCAGTGGCCGGGCTCCATAGGGAGTAGGGCGCCCTATGCGGCTGCCTAGTTTGCCTAGTGGTAGCACCGGCCCTGCCTACACACGAGCGGAATAGACAATGAAAAGCTTCCGTCTGACTTTTTCTGTCGGACATTCCACTCGTGTGTACGCGGCTTTAGTGTTGGCTTTGGGCAGTGTGAAAGAGAGTAAAAACAGACACTGTTGGCTTAGACAACTGCAGCCAGCAACCCCGATGGTAAGCCATAATCCAGTCTGAATAATGTGTCTGGGTTTCAGGTGGTCAGAAACCCCCATGATTCCAAACCCGAACTGTCCGGGTGAATCCCGGACAGGTGGCAACCCTAGTCTAAACAGACCTCACATTTGAGATAGAGAAAGGCACACAGGACAGAGATTCATCAGTCCCTTTCTCTGCAGCCTCAGCAACACAGTGTCCACAAGTGTCAGCAATAAGGCAGTACAGCTGGTGTTCTGCCGAGAAAGTTCCCCTCAGTGGATAAGGACCCCCCTCTACTGCGCAGGCGCAGCTCTTGCTCAGTAGGAGCCGGCGGAAGTAGCCGAAGCCGAAAAGAATAGAAATCAGCTGTACACGGCGCCTGTAAGAGGGCCCCTTGCGGGCTCGCTTCGCTCGCCACGCTTCGGGCACGGCCTCGCTTCGCTCGCCACTTTTTTATTCTCCCTCTAGGTCCACTTGGATGGTGGGGCTTGAACCTGGACCCAGGGCGCAGGCGCCGTGTACAGCTGATTGAAGTTTTTCAGCTTCGGCTATTTTCGGAGGCTCCTAGTCGTTCGTACTGCGCAAGCGCTGCGTCTGCGCAGTACAGGGGGGTCCTTATCCGCCGGGGGAACTTTCTCGGCAAGACACCGGCTCCTCCAGCTCAGCAGGTGCCTGGGCCCCCCTTTTGAACTGATGGGGCCCGGGCCCAGTACAGGAGGGCTGGCTGTGTACTGCCTTATCAGCGGCCCTGCTGTTAACACCATATAGTTTATTCATTATCTGAACTCAGGATTATAAAGTGCAAGCTCACACCTTCACCAGGTTGTATGCTGTACTGCGGGAGAATTTGGGCTTCACCAAAAGCTGTCTGTATACTCGTTCCCTGCGGACCTGTGTGTCTCCTAGTAAATCTCAATGTTTTTTCTTATCAAGATCAGGTCTTGCCTGTTCTTGGTCTTGTAAACGCTTTGAAGTGCCAGTCCACTATCTCGTTTCAGTTGAGACAGTGTATCCGTTTCATCATTTTCGCCTTGTCTCTCTGGGTCACAGCGAAGCTATAGCCTCAGCTCTAGTTCCTGTTCAAAGCAAGATGTGTCAGGAGTGAGATGGGGGGGAAAAGTGTGCTTTAACTCCCGGCCTGCCGGAGCACTCGCTGGCCAATTGCGAAGCAAAAATGACCCAGTTCTTAATTGCTGTAATAACTGCTTGACCCACACAGCAGCTTCAAGCGGCAGGAACATTTTCTGTATGTGCGCTGGGCCATGTGCCTATAGAAAAGCTATCGCAGACCTGGGCAATTCAAACTGAGCGCATGGAAAATGCATACTCAGAGGTCACCTTCTAGGAAATCTAGTCCAGACAACCAGCAGATCCTGAGACACAGGCAGCTGAACATGTATTAAAATATTTAGACTCATCCTGTTAAAATGTGAGCTTGGACCTGTGCCATTGATACCTCCTGAAACCCCTATTAGTTTCTTAATGCATTGGGAAGCCTTAATGACCAATAGAGGCAAAGGATTGGAGGAGGAGGCATGGCATGGTGATAAAGAGGCTCAGGATGGGTAAAGACATGGCAGGTGATACAGCGGCAAAGGATGAGTGGACGCATTGTATGATGATGTTACAATGGCAATGGATGGACGAGGGATTGCAAGATGATATGGTGGCAAAGGATGGGCAAAGGATGGGTGGAGTCATGACATGGTGGTACAGTGGCTAAGGTTGGGTGGAAGCATGGCATGGCGATAAAGCAGCAAAGGATGGGTGGAGGTGTGACATGGCGGAGTTGGACTTTAAATTTAGGCTTCGTTCAAGCATGAAAATATTGCCTATAATCCTATATAGCAATGAAAAACTAAAGGGAGAAGTATGGCCAAATCTTTTTTGGCCATACTTGTCCTATGGATCACAGGAGTGCAATTTGTTCTGCACTCCTGTGACCCATTTTCAACTGACAGTGGGCTAAAGCCTTCTGTTCACTGACGTCACTCCAGGCTTAGGAAAGATCCCAACCATTTGGTCGTTATCCACCCAAAAGCCTGGACCAACACCTGGCTGAGCCTCTCAGCAATCCTCTGAGAGCCTGAGCCAGCACCTTCCTCCCCCTCCACAGCCCAGCACTCCAGTAAGCACTGGAGGGGAGAGCAGAGAGCCGTGCCTTTCAGTCGTCAGCTCTCTGCTCTCCCCTCCAGCGCTTACTGGAAGGGGGGGGGCATTGAGTGATTAGAGGTGTTTGATTGCTCGGTTCTAACTGCAGAGCCGGCAGGGGACAGATGCAGCATCGGATCCATGCTGCATCCACTTAGGTGAGTATAAATTTTTTTTTTTTTTTTAATTCCAAACTTCTCTTTTAAACTGGTTCTAGAATTCCTCTACACCACTGTCTATTTGCTGTAGGAGATTTTCCCTCACTTCCTATCTGGTGAAATCATTGTCAGCAGACAGGAAGTAAAGGTAAATCTCTCTAACAGAGCCTCAGATATCAGTGAAACCTGAAAGTCTTTCTAATCTTTCCTCATTCTATCCAAAACAAACCCAAAACCTTATGACTGGACATACATTTTAATGAACTGGAAATGTCTACCTCTATCATACCTTCCAACATTTTGAGATGGGAATGAGGGACACCTACTAGCAAAAGTATGTAGGCATAGGACACGCCCCCTGCCACACCCCCTTAAAGGAAAATTAACCAAAAAGAAAGGTTAATTAAATCCACAAGGACTTATTATTACCACTACTATTCCTTTATATTGACTTTTAAAATGTACAAATGCAGCAATTTAGAAATTGGATGAAAGGTTTAACACTGGGGAACACTTTTTGAAAGATAAAAAGTGCATTTTATATACATCTCTATAGATCAGATCAAAATGAGGGGCAAATAAGGGGGAAAAAGGGACATTGCTCCAAATCAGGGACAGTCCCTCAAAATCAGGGACAGTTGGGAGCTTTGCTCTATGGGCTCTACTGGACCTCTTGAGAAAGGCCAACACTGCAATGAGACTGTTGGTCTCTCAGAAAGAGGAGCGCTGACCAGCTTGGAAGAAAGAGGATGTATCCTGTGAACCCAGAAAGGGATGTAAGTCTCTAGACACTGTCCTGTATGATACCGTGCTCTGGCTTCTGCTTTAACTACAAGCACAGGCACGGGCGGACTGATAACTCATGGGGCCCCCGGGCAACAGGAGATTATGGGGCCCCCAGGCAATCAGAGATTATGGGGTCACACAGTATACACACACACAGTATACAATCACACAGTATACACATACATGACACAGAGTATACACAGACAGATGTAAAAAAAAACCAAAGATTTATACATACTGTCCCTGGTTTTACTGAGGCTGGCAACCCTGATGGGGCCCCCTAGTGGCTCAGGGCCCTCGGGCAGTGCCCGAGTCGCTCAATGGTCAGTCCGCCCCTGAGCACAGGTATAACAAAGGAGTGTGGTATAAAAGATAACATTCAGTAGGATCTATAACTTTCATTGTGCACTTTGTCATGGTGGCGACAAAGTGCAGATGGTGAACTATGCTCTTTGCACTTTGCTTTTATATGAAGCCTTTGGTTAAAATCTGGCACAGACAACATTCTTCTAGGAGGTAAAGAACTACAAGTCTCCCCATTCAATGCCAACTCAATACAAAACAGAGAAGACAAATAAATCTAAATGATTTCATTGACACTTAACATTCATCTAGGTAAAATGTGAAGGGGATTGAGCCTTTCAATACTCCGAATGAAGGCAGCACAAATATGAACAATTTGCCTGGGGCCGTTCAGCTGAGCACAATGAGCACTGGAGCCTACGGCTCCTGCTTCTCAGAAAATTGCCCAGCCATGGGTCAAACTTTGCCAGAGGGGCAAAGCCACCTTTCATGTTTTTTTTTTCTGCCAGAGGCTGAAAAGAGATTGGACTTTAAACTATGCAGCAACAGACATCGTCTCTTGACGTAAATAGGAACAAAATTATCCGTCAGCCTGGGCTTTTGTTTCCATACTGGTGACTAAACTGTAATTGTGATGTTACAGTAAAAGCAGGTTTAATGGCCCAGTTTGCATGATGGAACAGTTTTAAAGCATATCTACACTTAAAAAAAAAGAAAGCTATATATTTCAACTTAGATTTGGTGGCTTTGTTGGTTTTATTTATTTATTATTTATTTTCCTCTTTTCACCTGATCCAGCCAGTAGCACACTTCGGTCTTATGCCGCGTACACACGAGCGGTTTTGCCGTCGGAAAAAACTCCGAAGGTTGCTCCGACGGAACTCCGACGGAATTCCGCTCGAGCGGTCCTGCCTACACACGGTCACACCAAAGTCCGACCGCCCAGAACGCGGTGACGTACAACACTTACGACGGGACTAGAAAAAGGAAGTGCAATGGCCAGTAGCCAATAGCTTCCATCTCGTACTTGCTTCAGAGCATGCGTCGTTTTTGGTTCGACGGAACAGCATACAGACGAGCGGTTTTCCTGATAGGAATTGGTTCCGTCGGAAATATTTAGAACATGTTCCATTTCTAGGTCCGTCAGAATTTTCGAAAAAAAAAAAGTCCGATGAGGCCTACACACGATCGGAATATACGATGAAAAGCTTCCGTCTGACTTTTTCTGTCGGACATTCCGCTCGTGTGTACGCGGCATAAGAATGACAACACTCATTCATTGTACTCTCGATGTCTCCCCCTTTCTTCTTTTCTGTTGCATAGTGGGAGGGGTCCCTTTGGTAACATCGTAGATGTGCTGAAAGCTCGGGAAGGTATCCGCTCAAAAGATTTCTGGTAGGACCAACAGGTATTATTGTGCACTTATAATACAAATACATAACAAAATGCTATGGCATATTTAACAGACCGAAAGGGAGTAAAATACGATTTGGATGTGTGCACGCACATGCTAAAAAGGTAGGTTGCCACCAGGGTGTGTTGAATACCTGCTTTTTCCACCTGTTTGTTTGTGGCGGGTAATGGTGCGTGTTGACAGAAGCATTGCAATGCAGATTTAAATGCATCCATATGCGCACAGGCACATGTGGACATGCGTTTCCATTGGTTTTATCAGAGAATGGATCAGTGGTAAAAACACAGAGGTGTGAATAGGCTCTTAGGCTTCATTTCCATGAGTCTCAAAGGGATGTAGCTACTTGATATTATCAGTTCCTTCAAAGCTTCCCTGAATGACGGTTCTGAAAGACTGTATGGAAATGTAGAATAGCCCAACCCACTTTCATTTGTTGGCTTTCACGTCCTTAGGCTGCATTCTTCCATTGATTTCTATTTGAACTAAAAATCTGGTTGTGTGGTTAGGAGCATCTAGTACAAATGCTCATCTTGCTTGAAATTGTTTGAAAACGTTAATTGGTTAGAAGCATCAGAAAAAGCCAACACATTTTCAGCATAAGGACTCATACTCCTTCAGGGCTTGAACAACAGTTTGTTGGCCATTTACTGGTAGGACATGCTGGCGCATATCAAGTCTTAACTCTAGTTAGGACTTTCTAGTGCAGCATTTCTCATGCTTTTTTTCACCCTTTAAAAGTTTAAAAGTATGGAAAATCTTGAGACACTCCAGTCTGAAATGTAAAAAAAAAATGGAAAATGTAAACAATTTAAATTGGAAAACTGATCCTGGGGACAATGCATACAACTGCCTTGATAAAATTAACTTCATATCAGAAGCCTCCTTCACATCAGAGGTCCCTCTTTACATCAAAGTCCCCCCATCACATAAGAACTCTCCCTTTTTATCAGAAGACCCCACCAGAAATTTGTTTGTTTTCGTTTCATTCGTTTATTTTTTTTTCCATTTTTCTGGTCATTCATTATGAACGCAATTCATACATTCGTACGTTCGTAAATTCGTACATTCTTACATTCGAACAGTCGCACATTCGTATATTTGTAAATTCATAAATTCGTACATTCAGAAGTTCGTACATTCGCACATTTGTACATATGTAAATTCGTACATTCGTAAATTCGTTCATTTGTAAATTAGAAAATTCGGAAATTTGTAAATTTGAAATTTGAAAATCCAAAAACCCGAAAATTCAAAAATCTGAAATAGTAACTATTAAATTATAGGTATTGTAATTTCCTTTCAAATTTGGCGGTTAGTGAACGTAACAAATACGAATTTATCCGAAGTTACGAATTATCCGAAATAACGAATGCTGCATCTAAACAAATGGAACGGAACAAATTAATAATAAATAATAATAATAATAATGAAAAGTTTTTTATTATTATTATTGTTATTTATTATTATTAATTCATTATGTTCCATTCGTTTGGATACGGCATTCGTTATTTCGGATAATTCGTAACTTCTGATAAATTTATATGTGTTACGTTCACTAACTGCCAAATTTGAAAGGAAATTACAATACCTATAATTTAATAGTTAGTAATAGTTAAGTTATTATTAGTTAATTATTATTTCAGATTTCCGAATTTCCGAATTTACAAATTTCCGAATTCACTAATTTACGAATGTACAAATTTACGAATGTACGATTTTCGAATATTTGAATTCACGAATATTCGGAAAAATTTGTTAAACGGGTTTTCGTTATTTCGGATATTTCCAAATTACCGAATTTGTTGAAATTCGTTAAAAAACGAATTCGGAACGAAATGAATTGCACATGGTTACTTCATATTAGAGGCTACCACACCATATCAGAGGTCCAATCATCACATTAGAGGCCCCATACCATATCAAAGGTCCGATCATCACATCAGAGGCCCCATACCATATCAAAGGTCCGATCATCACATTAGAGGCCCCACACCATATCAGAGGTCTGATCATCACATCAGAGGCCCCATACCATATCAAAGGTCCGATCATCACATTAGAGGCCCCACACCATATCAGAGGTCCGATCATCACATTAAAGACCCCACACCATATCAGAGGTCCGATCATCACATTAGAGGCCCCACACCATATCAAAGGTCCGATCATCACATTAGAGGCCCCACACCATATCAAAGGTCCGATAATCACATTAGAGACCCCACACCATATCAGTGGTCCGATCATCACATTAGAAGCCCCACACCATATTAAAGGTCCGATCATCACATTAGAGGCCCCACACCATATCAAAGGTCCGATCATCACATTAGAGGCCCCACACCATATCAAAGGTCCGATCATCACATTAGAGGCCCCACACCATATCAAAGGTCCGATCATCACATTAGAGGCCCCACACCATATCAAAGGTCCGATAATCACATTAGAGACCCCACACCATATCAGAGGTCCGATCATCACATTAGAGGCCCCACACCATATCAAAGGTCCGATCATCACATTAGAGGCCCCACACCATATCAAAGGTCCGATCATCACATTAGAGGCTCCGTACCATATCAAAGGTCCGATCATCACATTAGAGGCCCCACACCATATCAGAGGTCCGATCATCACATTAGAGACCCCACACCATATCAAAGGTCTGATCATCACATTAGAGGCCCCACACCATATCAGCAGTCCGATCATCACATTAGAAGCCCCACACCATATTAAAGGTCTGATCATCACATTAGAGGCCCCACACCATATCAAAGGTCCGATCATCACATTAGAGGCCCCACACCATATCAAAGGTCTGATCATCACATTAGAGGCCCCACACCATATCAGAGGTCCGATCATCACATTAGAGGCCCCACACCATATCAAAGGTCTGATCATCACATTAGAGGCCACCACACCATATCAGAGGTCCGATCATCACATTAGAGGCCCCACACCATTTTAAAGGTCCGATCATCACATTAGAGGCCCCACACCATATCAAAGGTCGGATTATCACATTAGAGGCCCCACACCATATCAGAGGTCCGATCATCACATTAGAGGCCCCACACCATATCAAAGGTTCGATCATCACATTAGAGGCCCCACACCACATCAAAGGTCTGATCATCACATTAGAGGCCCCACACCATATCAAAGGTCCGATCATCACATTAGAGGCCACACACCATATCAGAGGTCCGATCATCACATTAGAGGCCACACACCATATCAGAGGACCGATCATCACATTAGAGGCCCCACACCATATCAGAGATCAGATCATCACATTAGAGGCCCCACACCATATCAGAGATCCAATCATCACATTAGAGGCCCCACACCATATCAGAGGTCCGATCATCACATTAGAGGCCCCACACCATATTAAAGGTCTGATCATCACATTAGAGGCCCCACACCATATCAAAGGTCCGATCATCACATTAGAGGCCCCACACCATATCAAAGGTCTGATCATCACATTAGAGGCCCCACACCATATCAGAGGTCCGATCATCACATTAGAGGCCCCACACCATATCAAAGGTCTGGTCATCACATTAGAGGCCACCACACCATATCAGAGGTCCGATCATCACATTAGAGGCCCCACACCATTTTAAAGGTCCGATCATCACATTAGAGGCCCCACACCATATCAAAGGTCCGATTATCACATTAGAGGCCCCACACCATATCAGAGGTCCGATCATCACATTAGAGGCCCTACACCATATCAAAGGTTCGATCATCACATTAGAGGCCCCACACCACATCAAAGGTCTGATCATCACATTAGAGGCCCCACACCATATCAAAGGTCCGATCATCACATTAGAGGCCACACACCATATCAGAGGTCCGATCATCACATTAGAGGCCACACACCATATCAGAGGACCGATCATCACATTAGAGGCCCCACACCATATCAGAGATCAGATCATCACATTAGAGGCCCCACACCATATCAGAGATCCGATCATCACATTAGAGGCCCCACACCATATCAGAGGTCCGATCATCACATTAGAGGCCCCACACCATATCAAAGGTCCGATCATCACATTAGAGGCCCCACACCATATCAAAGGTCCGATCATCACATTAGAGCCCCCTCCTTCACATCAGAGGCCCCCATCATGTCAGAGGTCCCTCTATCACATCAGAGGTCCACCATCATGTCCGGGATCCCCTTGTCACATTATAGTCCCTCCTTCACGTCAGAGGCCCACGGGATTCTCTGGCCCCCTGGTTGAAACACACTTTTCTAGTGTATTCCATTTTGATTTTCACAACTGGGGACTCCAATGTAAAGCCTTCAGGTCGTCCTCCTTTTGAAAGACCATGTCAGGGTTAAGCAATTGGAAACCCCAAAAACATTTCTCTGTACTAGTTTTCTCATTCTTGATAAACAGAATCAAAAGTATTTGTTAAGTGTTTTCTCGGAAAATCTGTGCTTTTTGCCATCAATTTTTCAAAAATCAATCCCATAGTGACTGGGCCTCATCCTTGGCAAGTAATGGCGCCTATGACATAAGCTTCAGAATTGCAAAGTCCCTGATTTAAAAAGGGGCTTAGAAAAATGAAGTTGCTTCTCGTAAAATGGGTGTATTGTGCTTTTGAGTTGATGTACTGTACTTCATAAAGACAGTATTGAGCAAATACGCCCCGGCCTCCCGGTCTAAACCCTCATACTTTTATTGACAGTACGTAGACAACATTATTGAAACATGTCATGTTAATAGTTAATGTCTTTCCTAAAAGCATTCCTGAAATGCAATCTGCATAATTTTCTTTAATCTATCGACGATTAGAGTGTAATGACTGAAAGGAAAGCAAACAACCTTTTACTGCGGGAAAGCAGGATGTGGTGTCAATCACAGCGGATAACGATTTGCGCCGAGATTCTTTTGCAGGGTGTGGGCACATACGTGTCCACAAAACCATTTCTAAAACCCCTGATTGATGTTGGGGGGGGGGGGGGTGCATCTGTGCAGATACCACAGCCTAGCCCAAGGCGTTTTGTATTCATCCTATACAGACGTAGCAAAACTGCAACATAAGTCTATGGAGAAAGTGACATCATTGAGCTCCAAGGTTTTGTTGTTATGCATTAAAGTTGTATTTAAGCCCAAAAACAAAAGTGTAAAATATTGCAGTTTATCCGTCCTTTTTTTTTCCAGACTTTTTTTTCCCTTTGTTTTTAAGTGATGATCCTGCCAGTAACACACTTCTTGTCACAAGGTGACAGTGATCACTCACTGTACTGTATCTATTGTAAGCGCTAACGAGCAGGGCCCTCCAATTCCTCCTATGTTAAATTGTATTGTAATTGTATTGTCTGCCGTCATGTTGTAAAGTGCTGCACAAACTGTTGACGCTATATAAATCCTGAATAGTAATAATAATAATAATATGGAGCAACAGCATTGTCACCCTTGGGCAGGACATGTGTTAGGAATACAGATCACCCCCCCTCTCTCCTTATCTCCATAACATGGAGGGGAGGGGATACTTTTTCTAGTACCTTCTCATGCAGAGATTTAAAGCGGGGGTCCACTTATCTATCGTTTTTTTTTTTTTGAGTTAATTCACAAACTTTTCTTCTCAGCATTACATACTCACATATTGTGTGTAATATGTCCACCTGTGTCAGATTTCGTCGGAAAGAATAACTTATATTATTCACTGCAGGCGGTTTCCATCTTCATTGTGGGCATTTGAAGCCCACAAGCATTTATTTCCTGGATGTGGTGAATGCTGTGCTCCCAGCATTCACCACTCGTTCCCGCACATGCTCAGTGGCATCCTGGGAAGCCTGAGACTAGCTCCCAGGAGTCTGGGAGAGGCTAGAAACACGCCTACTCCCACGGGAGGAGAACCAGGAAGTGCAAAGAAGAATAGAAAAATAAAAGGTAATTACGGCGATTTAAATTTTTTTAAACGGCATGTCGGCATCTAGGCAAGGAAGAGAATACATACAGATATTGTTAAAAATTTGGGTGGAACTCCGCTTTAAGGTGTGGTATCTTTGTTAGAGAAAACATGGAGATTGCTTTAAAATATGTCTTTTCTTTGATCCCACATCTTGGATCTGTTTTTTTTTTCCATCTTGGATACAGCAGAAGAATGGTAAACCCCATTTTCTTTCTTTTCTTTTTTTTTTGCTAGCGTCATCCCAATGCAGGAATTTCCCCTCACTTTCTGTACTCTAGATATCAGGCAAAACTTCCCTAACACAGTGGTCACCAGAACAGTTGTCTCCATTGGAAGATTTCCCCTCACTTTTAGTTCCATTGAGCAATAGTCACCAGCAGGAACTCAAACAACAATTTAAAAAAAACACTACAAGTTTTAGACCATCTAAAGTTTTGACTTTTGATACATTTTAAGCACTACGTTGTACCAGTGCGGCCCGCCCAGACGCACCCCCCCCCTCCTATCCATGCGTCCAGACCCCTAATCTACATGCGGGGCACCGGACACATGGATTCCAATTTTTGTTTGTTTTTTTGAAGCATATGATTAGAGCCTGAGGCTCTAATTGGCTTAAAAAAAGAAAAAAAAAGGGTGGGCTCGGGGCGCAGTGAGCCCACCCACTTGTGTGACAATAGCTAATTAATATTCGCTATTGTCTTCCTGATTCTCCTTCTGGCCAATCTGGAAAGCAGATCCTGAGACCCGTTTGGCCAGGGGCATTGGTTTGCTGCCCCCCCCCCCAAAAAAATATTGAGCACCAGTGTTGTACTAACATTGTACTTACATTTTAAGCATTACATTGTATTTACAATGGTTATTTAACATACCTACTGTGTAGTTACAGAAGAAAGAAAAACTTCCTGCCAGAAAAAATTTAGGCCCCGTGCACACTGGCTTAAAGTAGAGTTCCACCCTATTTTTTCAGCTTGGCCCCAGACATTGCTTAGCGCTATGCCATCGATATTTGGGAACTTGTTTTTTGATTCAACGTTTATTTACCTTTTATTCTTCCTGAAGTGCTGCACTTCTGTATTACCTCGACGTGGCAAGGTACGTCATAACCTCCCGCCCGTGACTCCTGGGATATAGGTGTCATCAATCCCAGGAGTCAACGGGCATCCTCCACGCTGTGTGCATCTCCCTCTCTTCACACTGTGCAGGCGCGAGATCAGGAGGTGCATGCTGGGTAGCCAACTGCACCGTATCCAGGAAGAAAGTCCGACCGGGCTTCAGATGTTAACACTGAAGATCGATGTTTCCAGATTCGAGAAGGAACAGTGAGTAACATTGGATTTACATGGAACACAAACGATTACATGTGCAGCTTATGCCACTTTGCATGGCATAAGCTGCGACTAGCACGGGAGTGCTTTAAAAAAAATAAATAAACAATTACTGGAGCTCCGCTTTAAAAATAGCTGCTTCTACAGGAGTTTTGTGTTCTGCCTGTATAAGCAGCTCAATGTTATCATATGTGTCCATGTACATTAGGACGTTAAGAGGCATATTTTGAGTTCAGTGTTTAGAGGCAGAAAAAAAAAAACTTCTGGTTCGCGTTTCTGATTGGAGCTTTTTGGCGGAAAAAAAAACCAAAACTCTCCTAAACTCTATATGAGCGTTTTTTTTCTGCCAAGAAAACTTACGTTTTTTTTAAGCCCAGTATGTATGGAGCCTTATTTATTTAGTGCCAACAATCTATGCAGTTTTATACACACGCACACACACACACGCATATATATAATCTGTAATTCACATCAGTCCCTGCTTTCAAGGAGCTAATACCAGATCTAAGGTCCCTAACTCACATTCATACAAACACATACTGGGGACCAATTTATACAGGTGCCAATTAACCAACCAGCATGTCTTTGGTGTGTGGGAGGAAACCGGTGTACCCAAAGGAAACCCACACAAGCACAGGGAGAACATGCAAACTCCTTTATTGTGTGCTAAAACATATGCCTGTGGAAACTTAAAAAAACATATATATATTTAATTCTACAGTAGGACAGTGGTAGGGGAATGGGGTGACTGACTGACATTGGTTTGTCTGAGGAGGAAGAATAGCAACCATACACAAATATCCAAGACAACTGATCACTTTGTTTTCTAAAGTGTCTATTGCATTATGCCAGCCATTCCCAATCAGAGTTCCTCCATATCAGGAACCATGAATCAGACCGAGACAGAGGTATAGTTAAATCACACTTATTTAATAATAATAAGGTAAACAGAGTAAGCGTAGTCAAAACAAGCCAGAGTTCCATAACCGGATCGGGTAGTCAGCCAAGCAAATGTCAGAGAGCCAGAGATAAACGTAGTAGGATCAGGAGCCAGAAGGAACGTCAGCAGAGCAAGTCTTCAACAGGAACGCAGGAGAAAGTCTCTGTGATGTTGACAAAGGCGAAGGCAGAGATCAAGTGAGCTGGACGTAAGTAGGCAGGACTGGCGAGCAGAATCAACAACAGCTGAGTAACTGTGGAGAGAAATGGGAGCTGGCAATTAGCCGACAGCTGAGCGGCCAGCTCAGAGAAAGAAGGGCTGAGCCCAGCCATGACACTCCAGAGGTTGCTAGAGTGTCTCTGAGCTGTGGCTGATTGACCTTCAATATGATGGTGCCTGCATGGTTCCAGCACCACTTAGCAGAGTCAGTGACATGACACCAATGATCTTTTTAACTGTTTGTAAGGGTGGCATTATGACCACCACTGTATAATGTGGGCATACTTCCCACTGACCTCCAATGCATTTAGTTTTTTTTTCTCACCTACTGAAAAAGGACTGTATATTAAAGGTTCCTCTAGGGCAGCCTTTCGCAACTAGTGGTTTCTAATGGGCTCCTTGAGCAATTTCTGCCTCTCGGGTAACTATTGATACCAATGATTTTTTTCGGGGGAGATTCTTCCTACTGGCCAGAAATGTAAGAATCATTCTTTCTACTAACCATCACTAGAATGTACTGTGAGATGTAGATATAATATTTCCTGAGGCCTGAAAGTTATTTTAAGTGTTTTTATGAGCTGTTTTTTCCAATTAATCCTGTATATTTTTGATACCTTATGTTTGTTGTGGTCGATGCAGAGTCTTGGTTTGGAGTACTTTTATTTTTCATGTGTAATTTGAACCAGTGGGCTCCAGACCTTTAATATACCCTTGAGTTCTATTTCATTTCTTTCTTCATATTTGAATGTTTGCCCAGGCCCTATTCTCCGTCCTCCCAGGACTCCGGTGAACATTCTCTTCTTTTCCCAGCACACCAGACAAACAGGCTTCCCCCTCCAGCAGAGCTAGTGAAAATCACAGAAGCATATACTTTTGGCCTCCAAAAGTATCTTGAGGTTGTTTTCTCTAGTGTAGGGGTGTCTATCTCGATATACTCCAAAATACTCACACATCTGTGGTGTTTCTCCAGCATCTAAAAGTGGATGATGGTAAGGTATGATATATGCTAAATAAAATAAATCTATATTAATCTACCTGGCCCCAGTTAGGCACACATCTCTTGATGCAGCGTACTTTGGAACAGACAGTTTTGATGGTGATCTAGTACAAGGTAGATTTGATTTCAGTTTTCAGCTCTTAAATTTTAACGGTTAAGATGTCTGCTCCTCCCATGTTCATCTCCAGGATTTCTCCAGAGACTCTCCCATGCTCTGGAACTCTCTACCTCAATCTGTCCCGCTATCTCCTTCTCTAGCTGTCATTAGGCAATCCCTGAAAACTCATCTCTTTAGGGAATCCTCTCACGCCTCCAACTAAGTGAACTTTTATCACTTCCATCAGCTCACCCCCCCCCCCCCCCCACAGTTATAATCTTTTGTAGCACTTGCCCCACCTATTAGATTGTAAGCTCTTATGAGCAGAGCCCTCTTAACCCTCTTGTATTTTATTGTATTGTAACTGTACTGTTTCCCTTTATATTATAAAGCACTGCACAAACTGTTGGTACTATATAAAGCCTGTATAAGAATAATAATAAAAGAGTTAAGATGGTAAAAAAAAAACAGCATAATTCTGTCCAGTCTGACCCCCAGGCAAGCTTTTAGTCCTTTCACAGCAACCTTAGTCTGTATACTCGCTGTACACACTTCCCTTTTATACAAGCTAAAGTCTATGTGAACAAGGCCCAAGAGAAAATCTCTCAAAAGTGAGGGAAAATTCACTCTTATGCCCCGTACACACGGTCGGATTTTCCGACGGAAAATGTGTGATAGGACCTTGTTGTCGGAAATTCCGACCGTGTGTGGGCTCCATCACACATTTTCCATCGGAATTTCCGACACACAAAGTTTGAGAGCAGGATATAAAATTTTCCGACAACAAAATCCGTTGTCGGAAATTCCGATCGCGTGTACACAAATCCGACGGACAAAGTGCCACGCATGCTCAGAATAAATAAAGAGATGAAAGCTATTGGCCACTGCCCCGTTTATAGTCCCGACGTACGTGTTTTACGTCACTGCGTTCAGAACGATCGGATTTTCCGACAACTTTGTGTGACCGTGTGTATGCAAGACAAGTTTGAGCCAACATCCATTTTCAAAAATCCATGGATTTTGTTGTCGGAATGTCCGAACAAAGTCCGACCGTGTGTACGGGGCATTAGACAGTTGGTAAGAGAAGACTTGCCACCATTGGAAGATTTCCCCTCACCCATTTTCAAAAATTTTGTTTTTCCTATCACTCTCTGTCCTGTTGACTAATGGTCGTCAGTATAGCTAGAGAGGGGGAATTTCCTTAGCAGGGAAACAGACATAGAAAAACCTAATCTTCGAATGTACCACGCTTCACTGGTGTCAAAGCACATCTGCTTATCCTTGCAAGCTCTGTATATATCCCAAGGCCATATACACACAGAAGAGAGTAAGGCTGGCCATACGCGGTTCGAATCTTGGCAGTTTAGCAGGAACCGACCCGAGATTCTGACCGTTAATGGGCAGGCTGAATGTACTAGGTTGATCAATCAACTTGAGTACAACCAGCCTGTCGGATTCACTTGCGATTATTTATAGCAGCCGCTAGCGATAATCAGTCTTCTTCTAGTGGGGACAGGTTCCCCTGCCCCAACCCCGCTGGGAGAAGACAATAGTTGGGCAGGAGGGATTCTCCTACCAGCACTGTTTGTGTTGATGGAAGAATTGTGCGAATTTCTTTCCTGCAACCCATGGTTGCAGGAAAGAAATTCACACCGTGTGCCTTACACAAACCAGAGTGCCCTGGACAGTGGATAGAAAAGCATTGTAAATTGTACTTAAAGTAAAGTGACCTAATCAGGGCATATCACCAGGGAGGACCTCTCCAATGCGATACCAAGTTAGAGGCTGATGAAGGGGTATGGCTCCAAAGCATGTAAGTGAAGGTTCCTACTAACCCAACTCTGGTCTTTGGGAACTTATTTGTAATGCCTTGCTCCATGATTCTTTCAATGTGCAATTCCTTGCTCAAATCCCCCTTCCTCCCAGCTACCTCGTGTCTTCAGCAACTATTTGGTGTGACCAGGTGTCCCAATGGAGTGGTTCTCCGTGGAGATACAGTATGCCCCGATCAAATCACCAATTTCGAGTGTACTGTTGAAAACATTTTTTGCACAGTGTGGAAAACATTTTTGTTTTATGTTACATTTTGTAAAACCCTAATACAAATATTGAAAGAGGAAAAACGTAAGAGGTTCTAAAATTTCTTTCCTCTAAGGCTAAAACTGGATCGTCTACATCTCCTCTTCACACCGATATTAACTGGCCAAGAAAACCAAACCAATAAGAAACTACTCGGAAACGGACACTTTTCCTTTCTTTTTTTTTACTTTACAGAAATGTTTATGGCATGAATTACTATATTAGAAATATGTATACACAAGTACATGACAATATTTTTTAAAATAATGTATAATATACAATTCTACATATACTTTATGTACAGATCTGAATGCAGCACCGGACCCATACAGATATAAAATTGCAGAATAAAATATTTCTAAAAACGTTTATTACGCAAAGCCAGTCTGGAAAAAAAAAATGTGTTCAGTGATGAATGACCCCCAGATATGTAGCATGTTTAACCCATACATGGCTGCAGGATCCTTCAGTATTAGTGCTAATACATTGTAAACCTCCGCACAGCAGGAGGAATGGAATCCAATGCTCTGTATATACATTAGCTTATTACACATATGTGCATGTGCTGACACCGCTGGAGTGTGTAGGGCTTCAGAGTGTTATAAATTAAAGGGGTCAGTGTAAAGTGAGGAAAGCATTGTGTTTAAAGGTCTAGTGAATCCAACCTGGTCTTTTCAGATTTGGACTGAATTCCAGCATGTTGAATCAACCTCTAGATTCTTATAGTTCTCAAGGATTCCAATAGAAAGATCTCTGTACCTGAGTTCAGAATTTTGCCCAATTCTGGTGATTGGCAGAGCTCTGAACCCAGGTCCAGAGGTCTTACGTTAGCAGTTTTTTTTATATGGTTTCCATTAGAGAGGTTTCAATAGGCAAAGCAAAACTGTGTGACATTGGAAGACCTTTCCAATAGAGAACCATTAGAATAAGAGATAAATATAAACATATACACAATATGGCCACCTGACCATTGCATGCATGCATGACCAAAGGTATATGGACACCTCTCCAAATAATGGAGTTCAAGGGTTTCCAGTGAAGGGTGCTGGTAATACAGCATACAAAGACAATAGATATTGTGGTAACAGTTTTGGAGAAGACCCTTTTCTGTTCCACTATGACTGTGCCCCGTGTACTGTACAAAGCCAGCGCCATAAAGACATGGTGTGACCAGTTTTGTGTGGAGGAACTTGAGTGTCCTGCACAGAGCCCTGACCTCAACCCTACTGAACACCTTTGGGATGAATATGGGCCCATATAGGTGTAATGGTCAGGTGTCCACAAATGCTTTTGACCATATCGTGTATAAGTATCCAGTGGACGTTTCAGCCTGCCAAGCATTATCCATAAATGAGATGTCCATTTTACTGGACTAGTTCTTTAACGTTTTTATGGCAGTGATGCAGGCTGGTCCAAACATTCTCCACATTTGAGACAAATGTGACCTGTACAGGTCTCTCCTCTGAATAGAGTGATACATTTTAGCTTTTATTCAGAGGCGGCTCTAGGCTTTGTGAGGCCTTAGGCAAAACTTACACATGAGGCCCCACGAACTGGAACGCTCCGTGATTTGGCCGCTATTCCTCAGGCTGCGGGCAGTATCTGATTTGTCTGTCAGCTCCTAAGCCACAGAGTCCCAGTGGGGGTAGGCGGAGCCGCCAGGGTCAGCTTCAGTGATTGAGAACAGGCAAATTAGGCGGCCGCGAGGCCCCTGTGAGTGTGAGGCCTTAGGCGACCGCCTAATTTGCCTAATTAGAGAGCCGCCTCTGCTTTTATTTTAGAATCAAATCAAATCCTAAGACCTAATGACATCACAGCCATGTGAAACACTTTGTGATGGTCATTCTTCCTTAGGCATTTGAAAGGCTTATTGGCTTATTGTTTTAGTCCATAGCATGGCCTTCCCAACTGTATAAACTTCAAGTGCATATTAAAAAAAACGTTCACAAACGATCAGAAAATTTTATCAAATGTCTTCTGAATTCTAGACAATTGTGTACACACCCATTTGTATGCATTTCCTTCAGTTAGGGTACAGGTTTAGTATACTTATCTTTGTACTGAACCCTGCAAATTAATTATTACTAGTGAAGAAAGTAAGTTACATAAAAAAGAGAAAGTAAATGAAAAAAAAATCGGAACTATAATTAAGGTATTATTGTTCATTTTAGTCCTTCATTGAAGACTGATATTTTAAAGTCTACAATACATTTTATGCCTGTTGGTATTGTGATTTACAAGGAAGATTAATTATGGAACAACTCCAGACATGAAAAAGTTGTTTCAGGTGGTGCCCAACGGAAGTACATGATATGAGAGTTTTCAATGTCTCCACGGACCATAGCTGCCTTCTTGTTGGACATTGATAAAAGATCATGGTGATACAATGACTGTCATTTCAGACTGGCCAAGTGGATATTATGGAATGGTAGAAGGGTCCGCTTCTAAATCGATATCGGGGCCTATGTTATCTTATGCTTAAAGAGTCCTGATTTAGCAGAACAAGCAAATCTACTGCAGTTTAAATATAGCTCATATTTATCCCTTAATTTGGACCTATACACAACTTTTTCCTGCAGTGTTTCCCACATAATCAATTGCCCAGGGGCTTGGTCAAGTGATCCCTTCTGAAAGGGAAGGATTAGAGTTCTGATGCGTTCCTTTGCCAGAAATCAGGTGACCAAACGCCTAGACCTTCAAACATGTAACTATCAAAGGTGGGAATATGGAGCAGCGTTTTCTACAAGAAAGCATTTCAGCTCCTCAGCTAATCTTCATCTATCCCAACAGACTGTTAAAATAGCTTTAAGTTGAAGTGGACCTTTCAGTAACTCAGAGATGTTAAATATATTTCTGACATCTCAGAATATACAATGGTACTATAATTTTTCAGGAAAGTTCCACCTTTTATCATTAAAAAGCCAGCCTTGAGCCTGCTGAAGGCAGGACATAGCATTTCTTGATAAGTACCAGGGAAAGTAGACTTTTGAGTCAAGGGGAAGCATTCAAATGGTTGCTCCGCTTAGCACAAGAGAGGAGAACTTCCCTGGTTTCATCCCTAGGTGAACCTCATCTATGACCATCCAATGTAGCTATAGTGAATTCATCCCAATCTCTAGGGATTGCCCAGCAGCAAATATCACTTTTTGATCCAGCACATATACTGGTGGAGGATGAAAGCCTGCTTATTACTGCCTGGCTTCAGAAACGTTTTAGGCAAAAAATCAAAAATTAAGCAGCCAACTGCCCATAAAAAGAACTACTTAGCCACATCTGCAATTTTAGATGCTAATCATTCAAATTACATTTTTGTCTCCTGCCCAAATCCTGCCTGTAACACAAGAGTTCTGGATTTGTGTCAGTGCACCCTAGCCATTCCACACTCGCTAATCTGAGCCAATAATTGACCCACCAGAGTGGAATTCTGCTAACAGAACAGCTGGGAACTGGAGGTTTCTACTTCGATATGAGAATTTTTGATGGTTTTGTTCAGCATATGGGGGGAAACTGTTTTTTATGTTTTTATATGTACACAAGAAAGCAATCCGCTTTAAATAAGGAATCTGTGTACATCGGGCAGCCATATTTGCACATATTGTATGCAGGCTATACTTCCTTCTTAGTAGTTGTGCCTTCCTAGTTCTGTCTCAGTGAAAGTCTGACAGTCAGGTCTGACAGGCTGCAAACAATGCCCTCTCTGTCACTGAGAGGTGGGAGTGAGGTGATGGACTCAGATCTTCAACTCGCAGACTGGAATCATTGGTTGGGCATAATGACTTGGATCCACGAAACAAGGGACCACTCGAAAGACAGGAGTCACCCAAATTCTGAAATCCACATTAAAAAACGCCAAGAAAGAGAGGCAAATAATTGTCTCAAGAGTCCAAAGTCCTTTATTACAATCAGAGGGAACATCAGGAAAGCAAAAAGGTGGCCATTTTGCTTCAGGGGCCAAAAATTCCCTTCATCAAGGCTTATAACTATGTAACAAAAAGTAGCTAACTCAAAATAAGCTCCAGGAAAAAAATCACGAGCAGAAGCAATAATTTATGGGGGATTGCGCCTGTGTCAGTAGCCAAGGAATGTGTCATATCATCTGGCCTCGGCAGCAGACAAAATCACCTATGCCAAACGCATTGGCTGCCTTTCTTGCTTTCCTGTTACCTGTGATTTCAATAAGAGACTTTGAACTCATGGGACGATCATTTTTCACGCATTCTTTACTCATTTATGTGTGACTCTTTCTGTCAATGAGATTTATCTTGGAGTTGTTGATCTGCACAGATTGAATATCGGTGCATATAATATAGTTATGGAAATATGGTACAGGAAGTGTTTAAAAAAAGTGAAAAAAAAAGATTGCAACAAAACTTATTTTTAGGTAAGTATAACATCAATAAATAAAATATGGGTTAACTATAAAATACGTTAAAGTTTTCCTCTATTAGGCCTCATGCACACGGGGTGTCTGTAAAATCCCCTCTAAACGGCAGACCTCCTGGAAATTACTGATAAAAAAAAAATTGTGCTAAAACCCGCATATTGCACAGGCGTTTAGGCGTGTCTACTGTTTGTTCACTAATGCTTTCTATTCGCCAGAATATTAATTTATCTAGCTACTAAAATGCATTACTGCTCAAAGGTTAGACACATCTAGTGTTTATGCGCGTTTAGATGCGCTTAGACTTATTTAAGCGTGTTCCATGTTTTATCTGCTCTTTAGCGCCTTTCCTGAAAGTGCCTTTGCTAGGCTTTTTTTCAGCCTCTTAACCCTCTCTAATACTCCTTTAGACACCTACTCTGTTTCCCCGAAAATAAGACCTAGCGTGATTGTCGGTGATGGCTGCAATATAAGCCCTACCCCCCCAAATAAGCCCTAGTTAAAGTCCTTGTAGGTCTTATTTTCAGGGTAGGGCTTATTTTCGGGGAAACAGGGTAGGGCTTATTTGGGGGGTAGGGCTTATATTGCAGCCATCACTGACAATCACGCTAGGTCCTATTTTTGGGGAAACAGGGTATTGTTGCACGGACACATAGGCTTATAGTACATAGAGGTATTTTTACAGGCTGAAAGAAAAAATGCTCAACACCTGCAAAGGTGCCATTTTTAAGCTCTATATGCATGAGACCTTAGACTGGGGTTACAGAACACACTTTCCAGAGGTTCTCTGGTGCAGCAGGTCACGTGTTTCCAAATTTATTCAACAAAAAATCTGTTTTTAATTGATGAAACAATTTAGACTTTTTGCTGAGTGAATTTTTTTTGCTAGGTATAAATTCTGGAGGGAAACCCAATATTTTTAATGGTGCAACCGGTTTCTGTCTAGAAGCTAGTGACATGACAGTCCTGACATCCTGGGTTTGTATGTCCTGCCTATACCACCATTTAAGCTAACCATACACGCCAATTTCATCTTCGAGCCATTGGCAATCGCAAATAAGACTGCAAGTAATCGCCAGAAACCTGCCAGGAGTTTTACTGAACACCAGAATTTGGTTAATTGTGAAGTCGAAACTGGCCAATAAATTTTTGAAAGATTGGGTTGAAATGGAAAAAAAACTTCCACTAAGTTCCTTTGGAGGAATTTTGACCCCATCTCAATCTGGTTGATCAAAACCACCCTTTTATGTTTACGATTACTTTGTGATTTCACCAAAAAAAATAAAATAAAATGGTTGATCACTTGATCAAATTGCCACGTGTATAACCAGCTTAGAATGAATGTATTTTGGCATCAACCATCTAGCCTAGTCTCTGGTTCTCATCCACACACCAATTCAAGGGTAGAGGACTTGGAGTCCCTATCAGAGAAGCTGAATAGTTTCAGGTTCCTTGCCAAGAAAAGCTGTCACCCTTAAAATGACTGTCAGGGGGAATTAAAGCTAAAGTTTAGGTTAAAGCAGAGTTCCACCCATTTTTGCAGATTGCTTTCATCCACATGCTCACCCACAGTGCAGCCCTAAATGGATATTCATTTTTTTATTAATGTATCCGAATACCTTCATTTTAAATGTGTTGGCGGCACTTCCGGTTCCAACCACCTAGGCGATTCCCTTGGACTCCTGGGATATCAGGGTCATCGATCCCAGGAGTCCAAGGGGATCGCCTGATTCTCTATTGATTGACAGGTTGCCATAACAACGGGGCGGGAACTTCCCCCGCCATTGCTATGGCGACCTGCAGTCAACAATCTGTGCCGCGCAGTGTCATTACTGCGCAGGTGCGAGATCTGGAGGTGCATGCTGGGTAGCCAGCTGCACCTAATCCAGCATATAGACACATGCCCAGAACCGCAATGGCCTCTGCCTGCTTCCGAGATCTGGTAATTTTTTACAGATTAAAAAAAAACATAATTACAGTTGGGACAGTATCCAAATATTAATGTACAATCTGTGCCAATCATGGGGGTGCTTTTAGAAAAAAAAAAACTGATTATGGTGACTGGAGCTCCACTTTAAATTGGTACAGCTTGGAACAATGTACGGTGATTGCTGATGGCTTCTGGGTTCCGTGTCGAGCGTCTGTCCTGTCTCTTGGTGAACACAGAAGGTCCCTTTGCTCGGCATGAGCGAGAACACTTTGCATTTTCTCAATGAGTTCAAAGTGTTGTCTGATTGAACAAAGTGGAGATCACAAGGTCACCACCCCACATCATCCAATCAGAGAACGCTTTGCATTCCCTGATTGACACCTGTGTGCGGTGAGCAACCTCCTAGGTTCACTATACAGCAGGGCAGCCGCTTCACTTGGGTCCCCGGATGCTAGTGGAGATCACTGTAGTAGTGGTGCCTACTACAGTGATTTCCAGTTTCCAAGTGATCCCACAGGTATGGCACATACATTCTTACATTGGGCCAAGCTCTATTTTACCATGTAAAATATGCATAGCTAAACTTTAGCTTTAAATATTTTATGACATGCTAAGTCTTGTAGTGTCATGACCAGGGCTTTTTTTTCTTCTCAGAGAATAGGTGCAGGAACTCCCCCTTTCTGAGTCAATTCTTGTCTCCGCCCCCTACCCACCTCCGAGCATCGTTTCTTGATTCCACCCACCTCTCAGTACGGCCCCTTTTAGAGAATACAGAGCTAAGTATCATTTTGTGGTGCTAAGTAATTTGTATGGAATTTGTTAATGATAACAAGAAAAGCAGTAAAATAGACCCCCCTGCAGCCAGCAGCAATAAACCCTCCCCAGCAACAATAGATTTCCCCCCCCCAGCAACAATGGACCCCTGAAAAAAAAATCCCACCCCATCAACAATAGACCTTGAGCATCAACAACAGATCTCTAAGCAGCCAGCATCAATAGACCCCTGCCTCAACAGCAGATCCCTTCCAGTAACAATTGACCCCCCCCCAGCAACAATAGTCCTCCCCAGATTAAATAGACCACCATGCAAAAATATAGCTCCCCGAGGAGCCAGCATCAACAGACCCTCCAGCACACCCCACACCCCTTGTCATTACATTCAGTACTGGAGGGTGCCGAAACTGCATTCCCTGCTGAAAAAAGCCCTGGTTATGACACATGGGGGGGGGGGCACAGACCTACGACACTACCATCAGTCTCGAATGCCAAAGTCGCTGATAAAGGCTGCAGCATTCGTAGTTTACCCCAGAGAAGTGAATATACTACTTCTTCTCTCGCAGGGACCTGTGTTATGATCTTTAACTTCTCGACGGGGGTCGCTCGAAGCGTGGAATCTGCTTCAGAGACTTTGCTTTCAGTGATTTCCTTGATTTCCTTGAACTGAATCCCTTTGTCATTAAAAATACAGCGTTACAGAATGCATCAAAATACTAAAACAACCAAAACAGTTACAGTATGGATAGTCTAGCTGACAACATTTTTTTTTAGTGCTCCTCAGTCCAGTACTGTATGTCACAGTTACCCATCCAAAAATCAGCTTTTCATTAGATCAAATATATGATTAATCAGGTAATTGCAAGGATCAGTCGACTGGATTAAATAGAGGAAAAATGTGTCTTATTTTACGTGTCGGTAATATCATTAATTGGACTGGGGGACTGGACCCCCCCTTGGATATTTTGTTCATCCGGTTCCCGTGGGCAGCGAGATTCCAATCTGGAGAACGCAATTCCACTTTGTGAGACTTTTTGTCTTTACAGCACAGCTGTCGCGTTGAGTACCAGTCCCCCTGGACCCCCTTCCTTTCTTTTTTTTTTTTTCCAAGGGCCGAGTGTCTGTCCACTTTGCAAAGTCGTCTTTATAAAATATCACAAACTGGCAACAAAAAGTCATATCGAGTCTGTTAATACTGTTAAGCAGGTCCTGAAGTTTTTTTTTTTTTTCACATCGAGGACTTTAGAACACTTCATCCGCCATAAAAATGACACCATTAAGGAATCAGTCCAGAGGCTCCTGTTTTATCCTCATTGTGTTCGGCTGCACCCGCCTGTCCTCCCGGCACAATACGTATTCACTAAACTGTGAGGAGTCAACTCCGCCACCGCATGAGGCAGCCACGTGGAATCCCTTTTGAAACAGTCTTTCGAGCACCTACAGGGTAAGAATTGAAAATTAAACTCTTGAAGAAACAATATGAGAAATATACTAAGCAATGAAAATAAGCAACCACAATGTACTGCTCATATCCACTTTCCCTTAGCGCTCATAGATCAATTAATCGAAAAGGTCGGAGACCTTTTAGAAGCTGCTATGAAACATCAAATAACATCCATCCGACTACTGGAACTAAGTTACCGTATATCAGTGGTTCTCAACTCCAGTCCTCAGGACCCACCAACAGGCCAGGTTTGCAAGATAGCTGAAATACATCACAGGTGATATCACTTGCTGCTCAGTGATTGCAGTATTCTAGTCTGCATCTCCCCAAGGTAATACTTAAAATCTGGCCTGTTGGTGGGACCCGAGGACTGGAGTTGAGAACCACTGCCGTATATACTCGAGTATAAGCCGACCCGAATTTAAGCCGAGGCACCTAATTTTACCACAAAAAACTGGGAAAACTTATTGACTCGAGTATAAGCCTAGGGTGAGAAATGCGCAGCTACTGTAAGTGGAAAAGAGGGTCAACAATGCCCATTTGCAGACTCACTGTGCCCATTTGCATGCCTCACTGTGCCCATTTGCATGCCTCACTGTGCCCATTTGTAGCCTCACTGTGCCCATTTGTAGCCTCACTGTGCCCATTTGCATGCCTCACTGTGCCCATTTGCAGCCATAGGTCCCCCGAACTTCAAACTCGGTAGTTAAGGGTTCCTAGATGCCCCCTAGCTGCAGCCAAAATTTGGGGTCTCTGGACCCAAAGGGTCCCGAAATGACATTGCTGCAGATGGACACAGTTGACCGACTTTGGGGCCCTGTATCTAAGGGCCACTTGATGCTAGGACCCTCAAATTTGGTGTGCAAACCCAGGGGAACTAGCACTACAATATATTCAAGCTGGGGTTCCTAGCACCAAGTGGCCCCGGGATACGGGGCCCCAAAGTCGGTTCGGAAAATGTCAAGCACTTTTCTGCAGCAGAGAATGACATTTTCCGAACCAAATTTGGTGCCCCGTATCTCAGGGGCCACTTGGTGCTAGGAACCCTATTAGGAAAGCCACCATTAGGAGGCTTTCACAAAACGATTTTTTCCCTTCTGGAGACCGTCAACAGCTAGACCGATTGCCACCATTAGAAGGCTTTCACAAAGCAATTTTTCTTCACATGTTTGTGAGTAGTTTTTAATCTGTTTTTATCAATAACTATATAAAGGATAATGCACAAGGCTCTCTTTTCTTTATTTGCTTCTTTATATGGCAAGGCCCTCTGTGTACACAGCAAAATGGCTGCTGTATTGCTTGCTGCATCATTTTTTTTTTAGAACCGTCTGTCTATATTGTGTTATTACTGTACCCTTCTTTGTCTTAAACCTTTCATGGTACTGTATTTATTTTAAAGGAAAAAAAAAAATAATAATAATAAAAAAAACATATGATACAAAGACACCACATTTTGTGGGGGTGGGTCATTTTAGAGTTTTCCTCCAGGCAGAAAAAAAGTCAAGGAAATTCTGCCTTTTTTATCCGCCATTCTCAGCTTGTCAATGAGCAACACACTTGTTAATAGTCTGAGGGCAAGTTTTACAGAAACTCTTCTTTTCAGAGAAAAAAGTACAGATCAATTTTTTTCCCTTTAAAGTCCATACCGCAGGCACCATCATTTAATTATGAGCCAGACATAAATTATGCATTTATACATTGTTGCATTCTCTGAAGTGGCGGAACATTGAAAAAAATCTTCCCGGGTAGGTGTTTGTGAGGGTGTAGACGCAGGGTCTGTAGACATTTATCACACACAGGGAGAGGGAGAACATGGCATTCTATCCAATGATCTATCCATTTATTGAGCTATCGATTGATTTATCTCAGATTCATCTATCTATCTTATCTATCTATCTATCTATCTATCTATCTATCTATCTATCTATCTATCTATCTATCTATCTATCTATCTATCTATCTCAGATCTATCTATCTCAGATCTATCTATCTATCTATCTATCTATCTATCTATCTATCTATCTATCTATCTATCTATCTATCTATCTATCTATCTATCTATCTATCTATCTATCTATCTATCTATCTATCTATCTATCTATCTATCTATCTACATGCAGGGCTGATCCATCTATCTATTGACCTATTTATTAATCTACCCCAGATTCATCTATCTATGATCTATCTATCTCAGATTTATTGATTTTATCTAGGGTTCTTAGCATAAATGAGTACACCCCAACAAATATGTCAGAAAACCTTTTACTTTCCTTTCGGAAATAAAATTTTCTATGGGACGCTATACTACACAATACTCCCACAAATGCGGGCCATTGATTGCAACCAAGATTTGTTAATTTGCGCACACAAAAAAAAGTATTTTTTTCCCTAACAAAATCATTTAAGACCATGTTGCGAAAATGAATACACCCCAATGAAAAGTCTTATGGCCCGTACACACTTGGACGAAAAATACCGCTTTCGACACGATAATCGGGTCGTTAGTACAGAGCTTCCGAGAGCTGATCACGACAGTTCATCTGATATTATATGATCGGACATGCACGAAAAATTTTCTCGTATAATACCAGATCGTACGATTTTCGTTTAATTAGTACAGTTGTCGTCCGAAAATACAAATACTCTGCAACACATGACATCACTTTTGAGTTTTTATCCTGTCGTACGAGAATTTTCGTAACTTTAGTAAACTCTTTAGGTTCGATATACGACTAGGATGCAAAAAACCAGACGATCTGTCGTCCAATTTTCGGATCGTGTGTACGGGGCATTAGGAGCAAAGCTAAATTTTAGACAACAAAATCCTAATTAACCCCTTCAGCCCCGGACCATTTGGCTGGCCAAAGACCAGAGCACTTTTTGCGATTCGGCACTGCGTCGCTTTAACTGACAATTGCGCGGTATTTGATCACCTCTGCGGTTTTTATTTTTTGGGCTATAAACAAAAAAAAAGCGACAATTTTGAAAAAAAAACGCATTATTTTTAACTTTTTGCTATAATAAATATCCCCAAAAAATATATTAAAAAAAATTTTTTTCCTCAGTTTAGGCCGATACGTATTCTTCTACATATTTTTGGTAAAAAAAAATCGCAATAAGCGTTTATTGATTGGTTTGCGCAAAAGTTATAGCGTCTACAAAATAGGGGATAGTTTTATGGCATTTTTATTAATAATTTTTTTTTTTTTACTAGTAATGGCGGCGATCTGCGATTTTTATCGTCACTGCGACATCATGGCGGACAGATCCGACACTTTTGGTGCCATTTTGGGAGACTATTCGATCAGTGCGATTAAAAATGCATTGATTACTGTGTAAATGTGACTGGCAGTGAAGGGGTTAACACTAGGTGGCACTGTAGGGGTTAAGTGTGTCCTAGGGAGTGATTCTAACTGTAGGGGGGATGACGCTATGTGTGACATGACACTGATCACCGCTCCTGATTACAGGGAGCTGTGATTAGTGTCCTGTCACTAGGCAGAACGAGGCAATGCTTGTTTACAACAGCATTTCCCTGTTCTTCCTCTCTGTGAGATGATCATTGGTATCCCCACAGACATTGAGTCCGCGGGACCCGCGATCACACTCACGGAGCGGGCGGCGCGCGCGCGCTGGCACAGCGGCAAATTTTAAGGGACTTACCTGTACGCTCATTTGCCTGTCCGTGCCATTGTATCAACGTATATCTACATGCAGAGGTCGGCAAGCGGTTAACAAGAATTCAACTACAGGTGAGTCGAATTATTCATGAAGTGTCCAGCAGATGGATGATTATTAAAGGGCGTTACTTAACAAAAAAACCCCCTCCTATTTCACGTTGCTGTCAGCAATGGCACCACATGGAAGAGAAAGGTCACAAGGCCTGAAAAAGAAACAATTTTCTTTACACAAGAAAGGTGAAGGCTACAAGAGGATCACCAAAGCTTTACTTATCAGTCAGAATACTGGAGCAAAAGTGATACAAAAATGTAAAAAATATGGAATGGCAACTATCTCACAGAGGCCTCCAGGCTGTCCACAGAAGTAAACACCTCGACAGGAACGTCTTCTGATGAGAAGGGTTGATAAAAAATAAAAGTTCATTGCGGTTAGCTAAAGAAGTAGAAAGCCAAACTGGGGTGTTTCCCGCGACAATACGGCGTACACTGCAGAGGAATGGCATGTATGGGTGTCGTCTACGAAGGAAGCCTCTCCTAAAGCCCATGCAGAAAAAAGCCTGCCTAGAATTTGCCAGGGCCCATGCTAAAAAAGAAGAAGACTACTGAGACTCTGTACTCTGGAGTGATGAGACCAAGACAACATTTTTTGGAACTGATGGCTTCACAAAGGTGAGGAGCACAAAGAAAAATGCATGGTGCCTACATTGTGGTGGCAGTGTCCTTCTGTGGGGCTGCGTGAGTGCTGCTGGTGTTGGGGAGCTGCATTTCATTGATGGTATCATGAATTCACAGATGTACTGCTCTATATTGAAAGAGAAGATGCTATCATCGCTCTGTGCCTTTGGTCGTCATGCACGTTTCCAACATGACAATGATCCAAAACACACATCTGTTCCATTTCTGAAGAACAGGGTGAAAGTGATTCAGTGGCCAAGTATGTCTCCTTGTCTGAACCCAATCAGGGAACACCTATGGGGAATTCTGAAGAGACAAGTTGAGCATCACTCTCCATCCAGCACCCAGGCTCTAAAAAGAGGTCATTCTTGAAGAATGGAAAAAGATTGATGTTGCCAACTTGTTCATTCCATGCCTAGAAGACCTGGTGCTGTCCTTACAAATCATGGAGGTCATACAAAATACTAGATGGGAGTAGTTTTTGTTGTGGGGTGTATTCATTTTTGCATCAACTAATTTGAGTAAAGCTGAAGATTTTGTAATCTAAGTTATATTATTAACCTTATTTTCATGTAATGAGCTAAACATATGTTCTATAAAACTTAGTTTTGTCAAAATTTGGGAAATTGTTCTTATGTTCATTGAGATATGGATTAAATCTTCCTTTTCAAAAGGGGTGTACTCATTTATTATCTATCTATCTATCTATCTATCTATCTATCTATCTATCTATCTATCTATCTATCTATCTATCTATCTATCTATCTATCTATCTATCTATCTATCTATCTATCTATCTATCTATCTATCTATCTATCCTTATATAAATTCTGACCTGCATCCTTAGGCCCCTTTCGCATGGGGTGGACTGGGGCTGCGATCTTCTTGCTCAGCAGGGGATCTGTCCGCTGATTCCCACTGAGCAGGCGGATAACAGGTCCGTGTCTGCACTGCTTATGCAGAGTGGACACGGACACAGCCTGCTCTGCTCTATGGGTGGTCAGATGTAAATGGACCGCCGGTCTGTTTACGCACGACTGCCATCCCATCCGAATTGCTGGATGGAAGGGGAATGGATTCCAATCCGTCTCTATTTAGCAGGTAGGATTGGATGTCCGCGCAGTTTCCGATCCGTTTCTCAGGCAGACCCGATCGAAACGTCTGTGTGAAAGGGGCCTTATTTATAGAAATTTCCTTTGCATTTGGACCTATCAGGTCTCCACATACTTTTGGCCCTAAATGTAAATAATGCAGGGAGCGTAACTCTAATCTAAGCAGACCATGTGACTGTATTGAAGCTCAGAACGGTCTGTTCATTTTTGCAAGTGGCAAAAGCATTTGACAAATGCATTTGAATTTTCATTAATTTTTAGGAACTCGCATATAGAAGATTGGTTTAAAAACAAGTCGTATTCTATATCACTAGAAACCCTGCCTCTAGGATGGACATTACAGAGATGAGGACCCCTTAATGCATTAGCTATGGGGTCCCTTCATACATAGATCCAACCCTGACATCACAATATCTATCTATAGATGTTTCACAATATCTAATCTATCTATCTATCTTAAAAAAAACTATCTATCTATCTTAGGGCTGTATTTATAAGGGGACCAAAGGGTCAACTGCTCTGGGCCCCCTGACAAATGCCCCCCCCCCCCCCCATACAAAAATTGAAAACAATATCAAAATCCTAGTTTAAATACTCCTCTAACCTTCTTATAAACCTCTTCCCCAGCACAGCAGATCCCATTTCATTCAGGTCCAAACCATCTTTAGCATATAGGTTGCACCCCAATGAAAAGTCAATCCTTCGCATTGTGTGAAAAGGCTGTTTGATTTGGCTGTATGCACAGACCCTCCTCTTCTTCCACTGACTCCAAAACAGGTCCAGATAAGACAGAGCCTTTGGAGTCAGGCTGCACATGCTCAGTTTGGTGTGTATTGCTAGAGTTTTTTTTTTTTTTTCTTGGGAGAGTGCATGTGATCAGCACAGGACCAATCAGCACTGTCCAGACAGAGGGTATGCATCCTAATAGGTCAGCTCAGTGCAGTATGAAAACTCCGTCTACAAGCTATAACCAGGCACTGATAGAAGTCACAAGACTGCTATATACTGCTGATGAGAAAAGGTATTTAGCAGTTTCTAAAATCTCATTAAAAACGCTGCGCTATCAAAGGTATAAGCATAAAGCCTCTGAACTGGTAAAATTATATCCTCTACACCGTGATACTAATAATGTATAAAATATATGATAAAAAATATATAAAATAACAAGTGCTTAATAGCCAAATAATAAAGTGACAATGTGCATTCATATAGTGATGAAAAATATTAAAGCAAATAAGTCCGTGGAAATCTAAATAAATCCAAATACTGGAATTATAAAAAAGTGCTAAAGTGCACTGTGCAAAGTTCAAATTGATTCAATTTACAGGTGCTCCACACTCCATGCGATTCAGTAGGACAATATTTGGTGGGCACTAAAGTACTAAAATCGCATTAAAAATCCTATTTAGCAGTTTCTCTTAACTAAAACTATTGCATTTCCATGTTCCGTGTACTGTGGGAGACCAGATTTAGTGAATGCAGGGTCCGGGGTTTCGTAACACTTTAAGTGTATACAAACACATACATTTTTTATAATTTATTTGAAACATTTTCTTTGTTTCTTAACTATATTACCCTAACAAGTTAGGCTGACATAGTGACAAGTACTCTTTAGACTTTAAAGATGAACTCCGAGCAGAAAAAAGTAATTTAAATAAAGCAGATTGGTTTCTATGCACAGCTGCACCACATTTTGCATTCTCTAGTTTTAGTAAATCGGTGAGTAATATGGCCACCCCTCCAAATGATTGAGGTATTTAAAGTGAAGGGTACAGTTTATAGCTACAACACACAAAGACATTGTAGACGATTGTGCTTTTCCAACCTTGTGATAACAACTTAGGCAGGACCCTTTTTTGTCCCACCGTGACTGTGCACCAAGCCAGCTCCATAAAGACATGGCGTGACCAATTTAGTGTAGAGGAACAGGAGTGTCCTGCGTAAAACTCTGACCTCAACTCTAGAAAACACCTTTGGAATTAATTGGAAAGCCAATTGTGAGCCAGGTCTTTTCATCCATAAATCGACTTCAGTACAATCAGCCTGTCAGGTCACCTGATCACTGCCGGCAGCTACAGCCATCAGCAGTGATCATTGTATCCTGCCAGTGGGGAAGGCACCTCACATTCCTCGTCATTCCAGAACACAATAGGGCTGCAAGGGGGATTCCCTCCATCAACACTGCCTGTGTTGATGGGGGAATCTAGCAATTTTCTTTCCTTCAACCCATGGTTGAAGGCAGGGGCATTGCTAGGTCTACAAAAGATCTGGAGCTAGAGCTCATAGCAGCGTAGTAAAGAAAGTCATACGCATGGGCGGGCTTACACATGTATATAATATACATGTGTGTGTGTATATATCCCTAGAAAGCCTCCCCCTTACATCAGGGTCCCCAGAGAGCCCCCCTTACATTAGGGTCCCCAGAGAGCCTCCCCCTTAAATCAGGGTCCCCAGAGAGCCTCCCCCTTAAATTAGGGCCCCCAGAGAGCCTCCCCCTTAAATCAGGGTCCCCAGAGAGCCTCCCCCTTAAATTAGGGCCCCCAGAGAGCCTCCCCCTTAAATCAGGGTCCCCAGAGAGCCCCCCACTTACATCAGGGTCCCCAGAGAGCCTCACCTCCCCTTGGGGACCCCTGCAGAGACTCGGGGCTATGGGCCCCAGATTCAGGGCTATAGCCCCAAAAGCCACCCCCTAGCGACGCCACTGGTTGAAGGAAAGAAAATTGCATAATGTATAGACTGCCATAGTGTTATAGCAGCTTGATCAATCAGGCCCATTATACTGTGATAAACATAACAAACAGGAAGAACGTAGGAATACCTGAACGGAGTTTAATCGGCAATAGCCGTTTAGTGGAAACCTGATGACGTGGGTAGGGTCTTGGTTCCATCCAGCATTTACAGAGTTGCACATGACATCGCCGGTCTCTGGAAAGTTCTCCTCTATTAATGCCTTCTCCCCACTCAGTGCAATCCTCTCGCCAAGGTCTGGAGTCACCCTCACCACGAGACAGTCACAAGGCTGAAAGTGTTTTCGGTGCTCTCTGTCCTGTTTCCATCGCTCAAGTTCCTTCACCATTGGGTGGAGCTGGTAGTATTTGGCTTCTTCATACAACAGGTTCAATTCCTAAAGGTGCAGAAAACACGCTGTCATATAGAGTCCAAACAACTTCACTAATTCCAAACAGCTGTATTATGGAGGCTTTAAGGCACTATAAAAAGATAGCTTCCAACATGCGAAGTTCAGACTAGACAATCTCATGATTTACATGTATCAGTATACTGCTTCTACGGGCTGAGAAAATTTACAAACAAATGATGAACCACAATTTAGAGGGGATTTAACCTCCCTGGCGGTATGATTATTTCAGATTTTAGGTGCTGAAAGCGGTACAATTATTTTGCATGGAAATTTGGCGTTTTATATTGTAGGCCTGTAATTCTTAGGAATAATTCACTTAAATCTGTCCAAACCAGAGTCTAGTAGACATCCCGGGTATGATAAAGTTTGAAAAACGAAATCATAAATTATAATATAATAAATAACTATAAATAATTATACCAAATAATAATATAATAATAATAAAAATTATTCAATAATGTAATCAAATCAAAAACACTGAAATTTTCTCAGTTGCAGAATTGTCGCTGTCGTTACTATTCAGTGTTTGATGACGGATCTCCCCACAAATCACGATCGCTCCATTCTGCGAGTGATTCTAATTTATTATCGCTGTTTTCTAGCTGGTCTAAAGCCACTTTTGATGTAAAGGGACGGTTTTGGTTGCTATGGACAATCTCTAGTTTCCAGGCAGAAAGAACAGTTTTTATAATATAAAACTGCATGCAGGGCACTGGACAGACCACTAGGGACAAAGGGGATGTGTAATTATTTGATACAGTACTGTAATCTGTAAGATTACACTATACTGTATCTATACTGTGTGTTTTACTATTTGAATTTGGCGCCGAACTCCGTCCCCGTGCGTTGCAAAGCTCGGCACTGTGAATTGAGCGAGACACGGCGGCTCGCCGATCACAGCGGGGAGACATCGCAGGATCCAGGGGACAAGGTAAGTAACCTCTACATGGATCCTGCGATGCGATCCTGAGTCTGGCTCGGGGTTAACGCTTTTGGTATTGAAAGTCCACCCCGAGCCAGACTCCGGAATACTGCTAGGGGGGTTAAAGTGTATGTAAATTAGAAGTCCGACCTAACACTAAAACCCCTGCATCTACAGACACCCACGATCAAACATTAACCTATCTATCCCTGTAGGTACTCTGTTTCCCCTAAAACAAAACCTAGCGTGATTGTCGGTGATGGCTTCAATATAAGCCCTACCCCCCAAATAAGGCCTAGTTAAAGTCCTTGTAGGTCTTATTTTCAGGGTAGGGCTTATTTTCGGGGAAACAGGGTGGGGCTTATTTGGGGGGTAGGGCTTATATTGCAGCCATCACCAACAATCACACTAGGTCTTATTTTAGGGGAAACAGCGTAGTAGTATATGCAGCAATACTGATCTCATGATCAATTTAAAAAAAAAAAAAATAGCATTTACTAATTTTTCCAATGAAGGCTGCAGAGTACCTGCGATCAGTGCGTTGGAGGTCTAATGCACAGGTGCTTAAAAGTATTCCATAACTGCCAAAAAGAAAGCGTCCCCCCCCCCCTCCCCAGCAAAAAAACAAAACAAAACAAAAAAAAACAAAATAAATATATTACTAATAAATTATGACAAAATTCATGTTGAATCATAGCAGAGACATACAAATTGCTCGGATCCATTGGCGGTGTACAGGTGTGAGAGCTGAAGTGGTTACATTAAAAATCTACTTTTTTTATAAGAACTCAGAGGAAGTTAATAATGATAGATGTAATCACTGTGAAAATGTTTTGCTTCTATTGCACCGTATTAAGAAACAACACCAAAATCTACTTAGAAAAGGACTCCGGGTGAGCGAAGCCCCCGCCAATACAATCTATCCATTCCTATTCTCCTCTTTAAAATGATTCAGAAACTGAAACCATCCTCACCTGGAAATCAAATAAACTTGCACAAAAAAAAATAATTTTCAAAAAATTAGTCACGCCAGAAAACACGATTGAACTTTTAATAGTGAATTTCCATTTCCATAGTCACCGGGAGCTAATTAGCAGCCTACACAGCAAAGCCTGCAGCACATATAATTATAGATGCCCAAAAGCCGTACTAACGTGTAATTTTTTCCATAGTACAGAACCATAGGCTGATATTACCTGTCACCTTAATCAATAGGCCACTCGCTTTGGACACGCTGTCATTGCTTATTTGAAAAGCGCCATCTTTTTTTTTCTCAAAGCAGACCTTGTATGAAGAAAAGATTTTCTAACAGTATAATCTACACTACCTGCTCAGCTTTGTAAAATAACTAAAATGCCTTTGCTCTAATGTCCACAGCTTGATAATAAGCAACTTAGGAGTGTCCCATACCTCCCCCCTTCCAAATACAGCTTGTTACCCCCATTGCAGCTAAATACCAAAGTACTCACTGGGCTTCTTATTACCAAGCTGTGTCCCTCAATGGGGTTTACAGTGAGTGCAAAAATCCTATTTTCTATATCATCCATCGGGGGACACAGCTTGGTAATAGGCAACCTAGTGGCCAGTCTGCCATTTAGCTGCAATGGGGGAGTAAAATGTATGTAGGTAGAAAGGGAACCCTCCTTGCTTGTTTAACACCAAGCTGTGTACCTTAATGGAGAAAAATAGTGAGAAAAGAGTTTTACGATGAGCACAAAAATCCTATTTTATCTTATCGTCCATTGGGGAACATTGCATGGTAACAGGCATCCTAGTGTGTGTATAATATAACCAAAATTGTACCCGCTCTTATGGTAAACAATCCAAACCAAACAAAAACAAAATTAAGTGATGGACTGCCTTGGAAAAGTATTCACACCCCTTGAAATGTTCCACATTTTGTCATGTTACAACCAAAAACGTAAATGTATCTTATCGGGATTTTATGTGATAGACCAGTGATGGCGAACCTTGGCACCCCAGATGTTTTGGAACTTCATTTACCATGATGCTCCACTACACTGCAGAGTGCATGAGCATCATGGGAAATGTAGTTCCAAAACATCTGGGGTGCCAAGGTTCGCCATCACTGTGATAGACCAACACAAAGTGGCACATAAATGTGAAGTGGAAGGAAAATGATAAATGGTTTTCAACATTTTTTTTACAAATAAATATCTAAAAAGTGTGGTGTGCATTTGTATTCAGCCCCCCTTTACTCTGATAACCCCTAACTAAAATCTAGTGGAACCAATTGCCTTCAGAAGTCATCTATTTAGTAAATAGAGTCCACCTGTGTGTTTAATCTATTTAATCTAATTTAATCTCTGTATAAGTAAAGCTGTTCTGTGAAGCCCTCAAAGGTTTGCTTATAGAACCTTAGTGAACAAACAGCATCTTGAAGGCCAAGGAACAAACCAGACAGGTCAGGGAAAAAGTTGTGGAGAAGTTAAAAGCAGGGTTAGGTTATAAAAACTATCCCAAGCTTTGAACATCTCACAGAGCTCTGTTTAATCCATCATCCGAAAATGGAAAGAGTATGGCACAACTGCAAACCTACCAAGACATGGCCATCCACCTAAACTGACAGGCAGGGCAAGGAGAACATTCATCAGAGAAGAGCCAAGAGGTCCATGGTAACTCTGGAGGAGCTGCAGAGATCCACAGCTCAGGTGGGAGAATCTGTCCACAGGACAACTATTAGTCGTGCACTCCACAAATCTGACCTTTATGGAAGAGTGACAAGAAGAAAGTCATTGTTGAAAGAAAGCCATAAGAAGTCCCGTTTGAAGTTTGTGAGAAGCCATGTGGGGGACACAGCAAATATGTGGAAGAAGGTGCTCTGGTCAGATGAGACTAAAATTTAACTTTTTGGCCTAAAAGCAAAAAGCTACGTGTGGCGGAAAACTAACACTACACATCACCCTGAACACACTACCCCCACCGTGAAACATGGTGGTGGCAGCATCATGTTGTGGAGATGCTTTTCTTCAGCAGGGACAGGGAAGCTGGTCAGAGTTGATGGGAAGATGGATGGAGCCAAATACAGGGCAATCTTAGAAGAAAACCAGTTAGAGTCTACAAAAGACTTGAGACTGGGGAGGAGGTTCACATTCCAGCAGGACAACGACCCTAAACATACAGCCAGAGCTACAATGGAATGGTTTAGATCAAAGCTTATTAATGTGTTAGAATGGTCCAGTCAAAGTCCAGACCTAAATCCAATTGAGAATCTATGGCAAGACTTGAAAATTGCTGATCACAGAAGCTCTCCATCCAATCTGATGGAGCTTGAGCTATTTTGCAAAGAAAAATTGGCAAAAATGTCCCTCTCTAGATGTGCAAAGCTGGTAGAGACATCTACCAGACTTGCAGCTGTAATTGCAGTGAAAGGTGGTTCTACAAAGTATTGACTCCGGGGGGGGGGGCCGAATACAAATATACCCCACACTTTTCACATATTTATTTGTAAATAAGTTTGAAAACCATTTATCATTTTCCTTCCACTTCATAATTATGTGCCACTTTTTGTTGGTCTATCACAATGGTTCTCAACTCCAGTCCTCAGGACCCACCAACAGGCCAGGTTTGCAAGATAGCTGAAATACATCACAGGTGATATCACTTGCTGCTCAGTGATTGCAGTATTCTAGTCTGCAACTCCCCAAGGTAATACTTAAAATCTGACCTGTTGGTGGGTCCTGAGGACTGGAGTTGAGAATCACTGGTCTATCACATAAAATCCCAATAAAATACATTTAAGTTCTTGGTTGTCACCTTACAAAATGTGGAAAATTTTAAGGGGTATGAATACTTTTTCAAGGCACTGTATATCAGTAGTAGCTGCTGTCCAAAGGTAATGAATCATCCTGCAGAAACATATAGCAAACATCCCTTAGGCTGGCCACGCGTTATACAATTTTCTTGTACAATTTTCCTTTAGATTTACCAAAATCATATAATATGAGGTCAAACCTCAATAGTTGAAGGTAAATCTAAATGAAATTGAATAAGAACGTTTCATAATGTATGGCCAGCTTTAGTTGAGAGGGAAGACCGTGCTTGTCAATAATATACATAAACAAAAACAACATTGCTAATGAAAAAAAAAAAAAAAAAACAGAAAACGAGAGAGAGAGAAACAAAAAAAAGAAGAAAAAAAAAGAAAATAACTTTTTTGTTGTTTTTGATTAGCAATATTTTGTCTTTGTTTATGCATATTATTGCGTGTAAATGTGACAAGCAGGCTGCTGCCTGTCAGGTGGAAGCATTTGGGCGGCTGCGCTGCCGCCCGATTGCTTCCACACACCCCCGGTGACGCCCCCTCGTCATGTATCCCGGGCTCCTGTTGCACATCTACGGGCCCGGGACCAACATAGCGGGTGCCGCTGGTTAGAGGGGAGGGAGCTGAGCGGACACACACACCCTCCTTGTTGCTGACCCGGAAATCGACGTGTATGACTTCCCTTACGGGTCCGCCTCTCGGAGTCCCAGCATACCCGGGAAAGCACGGGGGAGACCTTGGATGTCTTATTAAAGAGAACCTTTCACCAAAAAATCATCACATAGGGGAGTTTTTGTCCTCTATGTGATGAAAAAAAAATTATATAAATTGTAAAAATTTTAGGTTACACCCAAGCACATAAAACCCCCCTCCTCCTCTGAAAAACTTTTGAGGCCCCCCCACCCACACATACATACGCACGTATGAACGTAAACGCACATGCCAGGGTCACCTACACGTGAAAACACTTATTGCAATACACATGTTACATATCCACGTGCACCCCAGCGTGAGAGCCATAATTCTAGCACCTTACCTCTATAACACTACACTGATGATCTATAGGGGTCTTTTAACTACTTCAATGCTGGGCACGTTTACCCCTTCCTGCCCGGACATATTTTCAGCTTTCTGAGCTGTCACACTTTGAATGACAATTGCGCGGTCATGTTACACTGTCTCCATATAAAATTTTTATCATTTTTTTCCCCACAAATAGAGCTTTCTTTTGGTGGTATCTGATCCCCACTGGGTCTTTTATTTTTTGCTAATCAAATTAAAGTTTTTGAAAAAAAAAAATTATTTTTTAGTTTTTGTTGCACTGACGGGCACTGATGAGGCGGCACTGATGAGGTGGCACTGATGTACAGCACTAATAGGCGGCACTGATATGCAGCACTGATGGGCACTAATAGGTGGCATTGATGAGCACTGATAGGTGGCAATTATGGGCACTGATAGGCGGCACTGATTGAGGCACTGACAGGCATTACTGATGGGCACTGATTGGCATCTGTGATGGGCACCGACAGGCATTACTGATTGGCACTGATTGGCATCTGATGGGCACTGATTGGCATTTGTTGTGGGTACCTCTAATGGGGGCTGCACTGATTATCAAAACTTTTATTAGCAAGTTTATGAGGGGTAAACCAGGAACCTCAGCGGGACAAAATATAGACAGATTAAAATTCAGCACTAATCGTTTATTTAAGTGACATTTTATGCAGGAAAATAAAATAATGGTAAAGTCACTTTATGAACATGTAGGCTTATATATGTATATATATATATATATATAATATTTAAAAAAAAGTTAAAATATAATACCCTCCTAACACTAAACTTCTAGCCCTTCAGGGCACCATCTTGACAAAAACCAGATTCAGGCGATATTTTTAGTTTTACTGGCCACTTCTCCAGAACATGACGCTTCAAAGGTTGAGAAAAGCCCTTGGTTGTTTTCAGAGATCATAGGGAAATCCTTCCGTATGCCGCTACCTCTTGGGTGTGAAAGGCCTGAGCAGCCGACTGAATTCGCGGGTGTTTGTGATGAACACCGCCAGCCTGAAGAGTGTTGCACAATCACTGGTGTTGACTGACTTTTTGAGTGCAACTCAACTTCACTTCACTGTTGCTTTAGAAGATGACCATTTAGCATCTGTACAATACAAGTAATTGTATATATTCACAAAATAAATCCCCAGAGCACTCCAATTCATTTTCTACAAAAACTTATAAAAGTGAAGCCTCAGTCCCCAAATGCTGTATAGTAAACTGGCGCCGCCATCCGTGCATGTTTTTCAGATAACTTTTATTCCACAGATACAGGTTGTAATAAAACTTCAGTCCCTTAAAAAAGGGGTTGCTGGAGCTATCATTTGGGCACATATATTTCTTTAGATCAATGGAGCTTAACCTTATTGAGACCAGGGCCTGGTAAAATTCTTCCAAAACCTTCCATTCCCCAATAATAGAAAAGAAGTTCATACAAACACAATAAAAATGGGAAAATACATATTGAAAAAGTTAAAGGCTTTAGAGGCTGGGTGTCACAGTTGGGGGATGGGGGTTCTGGAGGGAGTTAAGGGACTCTGCAGCAGACTTGGTGGACCTGTGGGGGAATGAGATTTTTGGAAGGAGCTGGGGGCAAATGTGGTGGATGGGGTCTGTCCAGGAGGCTTGGGGCTCTGCTGGGGCACTGAAAGAGGCTGTAGGGCCCCCGCGGGGGCTTGGGTACTCTGTTGGAGGTTTGAGGCACTATGGGGGGAACTGGAGGCTCTGCAGCAAGCTAGGGGGTACTGTGTGACACTGTGGGAGGTTGGGGGGCATTGTAAGCTCTCAGGGGGTCTGGGGGCACTGTGGGAGGTTGAGGAGCACTGTGGCTCACTATGGATGCTGAGAGCTCAGGGGATTTGCAGCTGGCTGGAGGACCAGAAGGAGGGAGGCCACAGCCCATCGGTTGGAAACCACTGCTCTAGAAGATGTCCTATCTTGATTGCAGTTGATGCACACAACCATGTGGCTAGCACCTCAGGGACTCCATTGGGACAACATTTTAGCAATAAACTGGTGGTCTTCTACCATTTATCAAAGGAAATATTTGTGAAATTTAGTTGTGAGGGTCTCATCACATTGTACCTACAGAATCAGCACTTGAGTGAGGTGCAGCTCACAGACTTAGTAGACCTGTGGGGGGGATGAGGTTTATGGAGAGAGCTTGGGGAAATTGTGGGGATTGAGGTCTTTCTAGGAGGCTGGGAGCTTTGCAGGGACACTGTAAAAGGCTGTAGGGCCCTGCGGGGGCTGGGGTCCATGCTGGAAGTTTGGGGCACTATGGGGCAGGGGGGAGGAACTGGAGGAACTAAGTCCACTCACAGACTTAGTGGACCTGTGGGGGGATGAGGTTTATGGAGAGAGGTTGGGGAATTTGTGGGGATTGAGGTCTTTCTAGGAGGCTGGGAGCTTTGCAGGGGCATTGTAAAAGGCTGTAGGACCCTGCGGGGGCTGGGGTCCATGCTGGAAGTTTGGGGCACTATGGGGCAGGGGGGAGGAACTGGAGGAACTAAGTCCACTCACAGACTTAGTGGACCTGTGGGGGGATGAGGTTTATGGAGGAAGCTTGGGGAAATTGTGGGGATTGAGGTCTCTCTAGGAGGCTGGGAGCTTTGCAGGTGCACTGTAAAAGGCTGTAGGGCCCTGCGGGGGCTGGGGTCCATGCTGGAAGTTTGGGGCACTACGGGGCAGGGGGGAGGAACTGGAGGAACTAAGTCCACTCACAGACTTAGTGGACCTGTGGGGGGATGAGGTTTATGGAGAGAGGATGGGGAAATTGTGGGGATTGAGGTCTTTCTAGGAGGCTGGGAGCTTTGCAGGGGCATTGTAAAAGGCTGTATGACCCTGCGGGGGCTGGGGTCCATGCTGTAAGTTTGGGGCACTATGGGGCAGGGGGAGGAACTGGAGGCTCTGCAGTAAACTAGAGGGCACTTCAGGGTACTGGGTAACACCGTGGGAGGTTTTGGGGCACCGTGAGCTCTTAGGGGGTCTGGAGGTGCTGTGGGAGGTTAAGGGGCATTGTGAATGCCAACGGCTCTCAGGGGGTCTGGGGGCACTGTGGGAGGTTGAAGAGCACTGTGGGTCACTATGGAAGCTGGGAGATTAGGGGATCTGCAGCTGGCTGGAGGACCAGAAGGAGGGAGACCACAGCCCATCAGTGGGGAGCTCTAGAAGTCCTAACTTGATTGGATTGCAATTGATGCACACAACCACGTGGCTAGCACCTCAGGAATTCCATTGGGACAACATTTTAGCAATAAACAGGGGATCTTCTGCCATTGATCAAAGGAAATATTTGTGAAATTTAATTGCGAGGGTCTCATCACATTGCACCTACAGAATCAGCACTTGAGTGAGGTGCAGCTCACATTTATTTCACACACAAAAACTAATATTTCACTTTTAGACAGATTTCCTATGTAATTGGTGGCTGGCAGAAGATCTGCAAAATACTATAGACTGCTATTAAAAAAAAAAAAGTGTCACTGAGCCATCAAGTTCCTGTATCACACCATTACCATCACATATGATTTAGGTATCAGCCTCCAAAGGCTACATCATGTATAAACAACAATTAGGAACTAATGCAAATTAAATTCCCAGGAATACATAGGTCCCTATCCTCCAAGGCCTGAAAGTTTAAGAGTGCGACACCTTATCTCATGTACATACAACAATTTCACACCCGTACTTGAAGTACTGCAAGACGTATAGACAGACCCCCACCCGCGTGCCCCCCACCCCCCCACCCCTGTCGCCTTTGTGTCAGGCAGGCAGAAATTAACGGGGGCCTCAAATTGTTCCACACTAAATATTCCAAAACTTTTAACAACTTTCACAAGTGCCTCGGCGACACCAAACACAATTTCACCCGAAGGCGTCTTATTCCATTTGATTAAAGTAAGGTGAAAACTGATAAATATTCACAAGGCGGTCGCAATGACTGCTTTCGCATAAGACATGGCTCAGGAATCGGGGAGAAATTTGCCTGTGTTCTACACTCTCCTAGGTGTTTGCTAATTAGAAAAATAACACAAACACTATATTTATCTTCCCAATACAATTCTGCATCCTACTCCTCCTGCAAAGAGTTCTTATATATCTTTTAAACTAATTTTGCTCAATACTACCATACACCATACTGTAGCAATGTGCCTTATTGGCACATCAAGCTCAAACAAGGTATCTTTCAGGCTGTATTGCAAAAGAAGAAAGCAATTCTGGTTAAGTGCTCTTTCTGCATGGCACTCCTAAACTCCCCACCTGCTGAGTTTTTAAAGGTAAAAACTAAGAGTTTTTTTGGTCAATCCTAATAGAACTCTTTTTATAAAAGTTGTTTTAAACTCAAGTGTGATGTGTTTTTTTTTTTTCATTATGTGTATAAATCTTTATTCTCCCAAATAAACTGTGCATCTATGATGTTCAGTTTGCAAAGCGCAATAATGCTGAAGGAGCTGTGAGTACTCATCAAGAGTGCCCCACTATGCCTGCACTAATTTTTAACCTGGACCCTACAATTTAATCTAATCTCTAAAACTGACACTAAGCACCCCACCTCAACACATATTTTGAACTTTAACCACTTAAGAGACTGAGATTTGTTGTTGTAAGTTAACATTTTTTTTTTGCTAGAAAATTACTTAGAACCCCCAAACATTATATATATATTTTTTCTAACACCCTAAAGAATAAAATGGCGGTCGTTGCAATACTTTCTGTCACATCGTATTTGCGCATCAGTCTTACAAGCGCACTTTTTTTGGAAACAATACACTTTTTTGAATTAAAAAATAAGTTAGCCTGATTTTTTTTTTATATTGTGAAAGATAATGTTGAGCTAAGTAAATTGATACCCAACATGTCACACTTCAAAATTGCGCCTGCTCGTGGAATGGCAACAAACTTTTACCCTTACAAATCTCCGTAGGCGACGTTTAAAAGATTCTACAGGTTGCATATTTTGAGTTACAGAGGAGGTCTAGGGCTAGAATTATTGCTCTCGCTCTACCAATAGCGGCGATACCTCACATGTGTGGTTTTAACACCGTTTTCATATGCGGGCACTACTCAGGTATGCATTCGATTCTGCAAGTGAGCTCGGCGGGACGGGGCGCATTTAAAAAAAAAAAAAAAAATGTTCTTATTTATTTTACCTTTTGTTTTTTATTTTTACACTGTTCTTTTTTTTTTTTAAATGTAAACATGCCTTGTAATAGAAAAAAAGCATGACAGGACCTCTTAAATATGAGATCTGGGGTCAAAAAGACCTCGGATCTCATAGTTACACTAAAATGCAATGAAAAAAAACAATTTGTCATTTAAAAAAAATAAATAAAAAATGGCTCTTTTTGACGTTTTGACGTCGCTTCTGCCCTGTAATGATATGGAGATGGGTGGGGGGCCATCTTCCCCTCACTCATCTCCATACCAAGCAGGAGAGTGGACCCGATCGCTACCGATGGCTCCGGTAAGCGGTGGAGGGCACCGGAGCGTGGTGAGAGGGGGGCCGATCTCATGGCGAATCGGCCGCAAAGAGCACTTTTATCTTGAAGCGGACCGCCCGCTGAAGAAAAGGATACCGGGGTTATGGCAGCTAGCTGCTGCCATAACAACGATATTCCTCTTCAAAGTAGCAACGTAAAACCGCGGCAGGCGGTCCGCAAGTGGTTTTAACCCAATCTAAAAAAGATGCTATTCGCATAGGGCTTGACACACCCCCTCCTTTCCAAAATACACATGTAACTACACTTGTTACCTGGAAAAGTAGTATCAGGCTAACTGTTGGCCTTAAGCTGACCTTAGCATGGAAAGTGATTGTAAACATAATTTTTTTTTAATTATTACAAACATACCTGCTCTGTGTAATGGTTTTGCAAAGAGCAGCCTTGATCCTCCTTTTCTGGGGTTCCCCGCTGGACCTCCTGGCTCCTCCAACCTACTGAGTGCCCCCACAGCAAGCCGTTTGCTCTGGGGGCATTTCCCAAGCCACTCGATCCCGAGCCGCTCTGTGTGTCCATACACACAGTGTGGCCTCCTCCCTTGTCAATGGCCAATGTCTCCCGCTGCTGCCTCTATGTCCAGTGAGAGGAGAGAGAGAGCAGACAAAGCCGCTGCTCTCAAGCACAGTGCTGGATCAAGAGCGAGAGCAGATACCGTATATACTCGAGTATAAGTCGTTCCGAGTATAAGTCGAGGCTCTAATTTACCACAAAAAAAAATGGGAAAAACTTATTGACCCGAGTATAAGACGAGGGTGAGAAATGCACAGCTACTGTAAGTGGAAAAGAGGGTCAACAATGCCCATTTGCAACATCACTGTGCCCATTTGCATGCCTCACTGTGCCCATTTGCAGCCATTGGTCCCCTGAACTTCAAACTCAGTAGTTAAGGGTTCCTAGATGCCCCCTAGCTGCAGCCAAAATTTGGGGTCTCTGAACCCAAAGGGTCCCGAAATGACATTGCTGCAGGTAGACACAGTTGACCGAATTTGGGGCCCTGTATCTAGGGGCCACTTAGTTCTAAGTACCCCAAATTTGGTATGCAAACCCAGTGGAACTAGCACCATAAAATTTCCAAAGCTGGGGTTTCTAGCAGCAAGTGGCCATGAGATACAGGGCCCCAAAAATCAGCTCAGAAAATGTCAAGCACTTTTCTGCAGCAGAGAATGACATTTTCCGAACCAGTTTTGGGGCCCCGTATCTCAAGGTCACTTGGTGCTAGGAACCCTAGCTTTGGATATGTTATGGTACCAGGTCCACTGGGTTTGCACACCAAATTTGGGGTTCCTAGCACCAAGTGACCTTGAGATACGGGGCCCCAAATTCGGTTCGGAAAATGAAATTTTTTGCTGCAGAAAAGTGCTTGACTCGAGTATAAGTGGAGAAGGGCACTTTCAGCACAAAAAAATGTGCTGAAAAAATTTGACTTATACTCGAGTATATACGGTAAGTATTTTTTAAGGGGGGGGGTTGTGGGAGATCCTGTGCACAGAAAGTTGTTTACCTTAATGCAGAGAATGTATTAAGGTAAAAAGACCTTACAACCACTTTGATCTGAACACTAAAACCTGAACTCCAGGCTAACAGCTACTGTACATACTCTATACCAAAATTTGTGTAATCCACTTTATAACTCAGACTCTCTTGTCAGACAGCACAAACAGGTCCTGGACCTCTTATGCCGCGTACACACGAACGGACTTTTCGACCGGACTGGTCCGACGGACTATCCGACGGACTTTCGGCGGATTTCCAACAGACTTTCCCAACGAACAGACTTGCCTACACACGATCACACCAAAGTCCGACGGATTCGTACGTGATGACGTACACCGGACTAAAATAAGGACGTTGATAGCCAGTAGCCAATAGCTGCCCTAGCGTCGGTTTTTGTCCGTCGGACTAGCATACAGACGAGCGGACTTTTCGATAGGAACTGGGTCCGGCGGAGTTCCGACGCAAAGATTTGAAACATGTTCCAAATCTAAAGTCCGTCAGATTTTCGACCGAAAAAGTCCACTGCAGGTCCGATGAAGCCCACACACAGTCGAATTGTCCGCCGGACTCGGTCTGTCGGACCAGTCCGGTCGAAAACACCGCTCGTGTGTACGTGGCATTAGACAACACAACAGTTTATCAATGCAGTATAGTTTTGGACCCCAACACCACCATCACCACCACCAGTGGCATCATGCTGATGGTAATCTCTGCATTCTCTGATGAAAGTGCTGGTGCATGGAGGGGAAAAAGCATGCTTTTTTATTTTTTTTTAACTTGAAGTACAGCTGTACATGTCCACAGGCTGACTAAAATGAAGTATATCCACCATTGGTAAAACTTCAGGATTAGTTTTCTTATCTCTACTAGGTGCCCAGAAGCCAATACATAAAAAAGATTGTTTGCTACTTTCACAGCACTAGACCACTGTTCAGTCAATCAGAGCTTTCACAACACAAACATATCTCTTGAAGCTGAAACAACAAAACTTATACTACATGGCCAAGAGTTTGTGGACTCCCTGATCATCACACCTCCATGAGCTTGATGGACATCCAATTCCAAAACCCTGGGCATTTAATATTGGTTGCCTTTGCAGCTATAACGGCCTTCACTCTTCTGGGATGGCTTCCTACAAAGTTTTAGAGTAGTATTAGAGTACTAGGCAGATTCGCCCATAACTACTCACAAGATGAAGGGGCACAATTTTCCAAAATGTCTCTGCATACCATGGTACTCTTCATTGGAAACACCCGTATGCAATTGTTTAGAGGGCTTACTTTTGGTGGGATGTTCAGGTGACCACAAATTTCTGGCCATTCAGTAAGCTACTACGACTTATTTCATAATGCAACTCGGAGTGTAAGAACTGAAATTACAAACCATCTTTTTGCCATGTGGCAAGCTTGCAGTGGTTGCTGTGAGTGGCTCAACATTTCCTATAAAGTGTCCGGCAGTCAAAAAAACCTGGAGGCTCTAGGATGCACAACTTCGAGAAGTAACAGAACATCACACTATTGGCTGCCCACTGGGAAGTGTGAAAGGTGCGAGTGCTTCCAACTTTCCTTTACAAACTCAAAGTTTTAGCCACCCATAAGCAACTGGTGGCTTTGCCATAAGTACACGTTTGTATTCACTGGGTAGTTACCAATTCCACTATATATCAAGCGACTTTAGCTGTAAAACTCAAATGACCAACAAAAGATTTTCAGGGCTTAAAGTGGTTGTAAACCTTAGATACTTAGTGCTCTGGATTGAGACAAGTACACACTAAAGAGGGATATGCTTTATTCATATTTCAGGTCTGAGGTTTACAACCAGTTTAAACCTTTTTTTTGGTATTTGTATAATAAGAACCAAGCCTGATTTTGCTATATTATAGAACATTTTGCATGTCATGGAGAAACGAAGCGCATTTTATAGAGTAATGAAAGCATATTTGCTCTTGGTATGTCAATGCGATATACTGGTTCTCGTTACCTTAAAATCTTCTGGAAGCAGCAGCTTAGAGGTCCGTAGGAAGCTTAAGATATAGCGGAAAATCTCCCCATCCCGATCAATGAAGTAGTGCTGTTTTAAACTGTCCAACACGATGGGTTCTGTACCATTAAATAGACGACTTATTCTAAAAACAAAAAAAAAAAAAGGAAAGAAAAATGATTATGTGAGAATCATAGCTCTACACAAGTGCCATATATTTGTATAGCCCCACTTCAGGGCCGTCTTTAATATTGACTGGACCCTGGGCAAACATTTTCTTGGGGCCCCCCCCTCTCCATGCAATTTTGCTCTCCACCTGCCTGTACATCGTTGACTGGGGTGGTGAAAGGACCCATCGATAGACAGAAAACTCCTAGGGATCCTAGAACTATTGGGATCAGTGGCAGTGCTGGGGAGAGGGGAGTGTGTGATCAATGGCAATGCTGATTTTCTTACCGACTACCAATATAAAGAGGAGTTTCAACACTGGCCACCAATGCAATAGGGGTTTCCACCTATGTAAGGAGGGGGACCTTCACACTGGCCACTAGTGTGAATAAAAGGATTGTACACCAAGCCCCAATGTAATGAGAAGATTTACACTGGCCACCAATGTAAAGGGGGATTTACACTGACCACTAATGTAATAGGAGCATTCACAGTAACCACCAATGTAAGGAGGGATTTACACTGACCACTAATGTAATTGGAGCATTCACAGTAACCACCAATGTAAGGAGGGATTTACACTGACCACTAATGTAATAGGAGCAATCACAGTAACCACCAATGTAAAGGGGATTTACACTGACCACTAGTGTAATAGGGGCATTCACAGTAACCACCAATGTAAAGGGGATTTACACTGACCACTAATCTAATGGGAGCATTCACAGTAACCACCAATGTAAGGAGGGATTTACACTGACCACTAATGTAAGGGGGACCTTCACACTGACCACTAGTGTGAATGAAAGGATTGTACACCAAGCACCAATGTAATGAGAAGATTTACACTGACCACCAATGTAAAGGGGGAGTGTGTAATCAATGGCAATGCTGATTTTCTTACCAACTACCAATATAAAGAGGAATTTCAACACTGGCCACCAATACAATAGGGGTTTACACCTATGTAAGGAGGGGGACCTTCACACTGGCGACTAGTGTGAATAAAAGGATTGTACATCAAGCCCCAATGTAATGAGAAGATTTACACTGGCCACCAATGTAAAGGGCGATTTACACTGACCACTAATGTAATAGGAGCATTCACAGTAACCACCAATGTAAGGAGGGATTTACACTGACCACTAATGTAATAGGAGCATTCACAGTAACCACCAATGTAAGGAGGGATTTACACTGACCACTAATGTAATAGGAGCATTTACAGTAACCACCAATGTAAAGGGGATTTACACTGACCACTAATCTAATGGGAGCATTCACAGTAACCACCAATGTAAGGAGGGATTTACACTGACCACTAATGTAAGGGGGACCTTCATACTGACCACTAGTGTGAATGAAAGGATTGTACACCAAGCACCAATGTAATGAGAAGATTTACACTGACCACCAATGTAGCTGAGTCATTTAGCCTGCTTTCACATTTGTGTCTGTGTCAGGAACGCATGCAAAATCACTTTCCTGACACCACAGAAACACCACCCCTTTAGCAGATATACAGCAGCGCCATTAATAGTTAATGACACCCTCACACATCTGCTGACATGTGCTGTGCAACCGTATGACCTTGAAAAAGTGTTAGGGACTTTCTTCCTGCATTTCTAGAGTATAGAGCAGCCCATTCAAATAATTGGGATGCCGTACACGCGCCCCACATCTTTATCCACCCTGTCAATATAACTTTGCATCCTAAAACCCCTGCTAACCTCTGCACCCCAAACCTCCCCCACCCTCTCCACTCCAACCCTCCACTCCTTTAACTCTACCTGCCCTCTCTGCTCATCTTTGTACCCACCTTCCTTTCCTCTATACATCCCCTCCTTGCTCACTTGTGCAGCATTTAGCAGAGGTGATGATGGATATGACCTCAGTGGGGCATGATATACATATGAATACTGCCTCTATTTACATATGAATGCCGCCGACCCTCGGCTACTTACATATGAATGCAGCTGCTATTTACATATCAATGCCGGTTATTTACATGTAAACACAGGGTCTGCAGGTGAGTCATCTGTACACAACAATAGGCCAGAGCAGGGCAGCATTAGTAGCAGCACTTCACACTGAGATATCGGGACACAGCACAGGACTAAAACTTCAAGGGACAAGGGAATTTAAACCGGGATAGTTGGCAAGTATGAGGCAGCTGGTTTGGGCTCCACAACAATGACAAGGCCCAGGGCAGCTGCCCCTTTTGCTCTGCCTTAAAGACGGCCCTGCGCCCACTTCCCCCTTGACTGATTATATACACATTGACAAATTTTGTAAGACAGAGACAGTTTTTTTTGTATCTCATTCATTGATATATTTAAATCATTTAAATCATGCTGATTAATCTGCAGCAAAACCCCAGCAAACAGTTAAATACACAGATGAAATACATGGAACTCTTAAAGAGTCAGCATACCAAGACATTTTGGACAATCTCATGCTGCCAACTTTGTGGGAACAGTTTGGGGATGACCCCTTCCTGTTCCAACATGACTGCGCACCAGTGCACAAAGCAAGGTCCATAAAGACATGGATGAGCGAGTTTGAGGTGGAGGAACTTGACTGGCCTGCACTGTCCTGACCTCAACCCGATAGAACACCTTTGGGATGAATTAGAGCGCCTGACCTCACAAATACGCTTCTGGAAGAATGGTCAAACATTCCCATAGACACACTCCTAAACCTTGTGGTAGGGCTCAATATTGAGCCCTACAGACTAATAGGGCGTACACACGGTCGGACTTTGTTCGGACATTCCGACAACAAAATCCTAGGATTTTTTCCGACGGATGTTGGCTCAAACTTGTTTTGTCTACACACGGTCGCACAAAGTTGTCGGAAAATCCGATCGTTCTAAACGCGGTGAAGTAAAACACGTACGTCGGGACTATAAACAGGGCAGTAGCCAATAGCTTTCATCTCTTTATTTATTCTGAGCATGCGTGGCACTTTGTCCGTCGGATTTGTGTACACACGATCGGAATTTCCGACAACGGATTTTGTTGTCGGAAAATTTTATCTCCTGCTCTCCAACTTTGTGTGTCGGAAAATCCGATGGAAAATGTCCGATGGAGCCCACACACGGTCGGAATTTCCGACAACACGCTCCGATCGGACATTTTCCATCGGAAAATCCGACCGTGTGTACGGGGCATAAGACTGGGATGCCATTAAAGTTCATGAGCATGTAAAGGCGGGCGTCCCAATACTTTTGACAATATAGTGTAGTTCGAAGGTGCGGTCCTTTAATGTGTTGGGATACTAACCCATATATAGTGCAGCATTTATTTATTTTTTGAAGGCAAGCAAGCTTTAAAGAGGTTGTAAACCCTCAATGCATGCTATGCATTAAGGATCACTAAAGATAATTTTTTTTTCCTTTTTTTCAAATAACAAACATGTTATACTTACCTCCACTGTGCAGCTCATTTTGCACAGAGTGGCCCCGAACCTGGTCTTCTGGGGTCCCTCGGGGGCTGTCTCGGCTCCCCCCCGCAAGGACTCAACACCTTCATGCGAGCTCCCTCACATGGTGTTGAGTGCTTGCGGGCGCGCTCCCGTGATACATCCGGCAGCCATAGCCGCTCACTATATCACTCGGCCCCCCCCCTGGCGCGCCGCGTCATTGGATGTGATTGACAGCAGCGCGAGCCAATGGCTGCACTGCTCTCAATCCATCCACTGTAACCAATCAACGGCCAGGCTGAGCGGCGAAGAGGATGTCGGGGGCGAGTGCGGGATTTTCGAGGGGTCAGGTAAGTAAAACAGGGGGGGCTGGGGGGGGGGCAGTATTGTCGGATGTTTTTTCACCTTAATGCATAGAATGCATTAAGGCAGTGGTCATCAACTCCTGTCCTCAGGGCCCACTAACAGGCCAGGTTTGCAAGATAACTGAAATACATCACAGGTGATATCATTTGCTGCTCAGTGATTGCCGCATTCTAGTCTGCATCTCCCCCAAGGTAATACATAAAACCTGGCCTGTTAGTGGGCCCTGAGGACAGGGTTGATGACCACTGCATTAAGGTGAAAAAACTTTTACCTTTACAACCCCTTTAAGATGAGAAACCGCCTGTGATGCAGCAGCCCCCCATTTACTTTCCTGAACCCGGTCTTTCCAGCGACGGGGGTGATCACACCAGCTCCAGCCGGTGTCTCGGGTCCTGATCGGACAGATTGATAGCAGCGCAGCCATTGGCTCCCGTCAATCAAATCCAATGACGCGGGAACCGGGAGGGGCGGGGCCAAGTGCTGCTGTCTGTGACAATAGACGCAGCAGCAGGACACGGGAGCGTGCCCGCACGAGTGCCCCGAGGGAGAACGGCTCTCCAACGGGGCACTCGAGAAGAGGAGGAGCCAGGAGCGCTGCTGAGGGACCCTAGAAGAGGAGGAGCCAGGAGTGCCGCTGAGGGACCCCAGAAGAGGTGGAGCCAGGAGTGCCGCTGAGGGACCCCAGAAGAGGAGGAGCCAGGAGCGCTGCTGAGGGACCCCAGAAGAGGAGGAGCCAGGAGCGCTGCTGAGGGACCCTAGAAGAGGAGGAGCCAGGAGTGCTGCTGGGGGACCCCAGAAGAGGTGAAACCAGGAGTGCCGCTGAGGGACCCCAGAAGAGGTGGAGCCAGGAGTGCCGCTGAGGGACCCCAGAAGAGGAGGAGCCAGGAGTGCTGCTGAGGGACCCCAGAAGAGGTGGAGCCAGGAGTGCTGCTGAGGGACCCCAGAAGAGGTGGAGCCAGGAGTGCCGCTGAGGGACCCCAGAAGAGGAGGAGCCAGGAGCGCTGCTGAGGGACCCCAGAAGAGGAGGAGCCAGGAGCGCTGCTGAGGGACCCTAGAAGAGGAGGAGCCAGGAGTGCCGCTGAGGGACCCCAGAAGAGGTGGAGCCAGGAGCGCTGCTGAGGGACCCTAGAAGAGGAGGAGCCAGGAGTGCCGCTGAGGGACCCCAGAAGAGGTGGAGCCAGGAGCGCTGCTGAGGGACCCTAGAAGAGGAGGAGCCAGGAGTGCCGCTGAGGGACCCCAGAAGAGGTGGAGCCAGGAGTGCCGCTGAGGGACCCCAGAAGAGGAGGAGCCAGGAGTGCCGCTGAGGGACCCCAGAAGAGGAGGATCGGGGGCCACTCTGTGCAAAACCAACTGCACAGAGGAGGTAAGTATGACATGTTTGTTTTAAAAAAAAAAATTTAAAAAAACAAAAAACCTTTACATATCCTTTAATAATGTGATTCGGTGATTCTGCCATAATCTTTTCAGGTTCATATAAGGAGTGAATTTTAATGATGGGACCACTTTAAACCGTTTCCCATGCTGCACTGGCGGCGTAGTATTAGAAAAAAAAAAAAAAAAAAGTAAAATCGATTCTGATTCACAATGTTCCAAACACTCCATCATCGAGTCACACATGTGACAGAATTTCTGTAACATAATGGGTCTGTCGTGTGCGAGTCCTGCCCTGGATTTAATACAAGGCCCCCCAATGAGAAGGCGATTATTTACGGGTCAGTTCCTTGTGTCCCAGATGTTCTCTATAGATCAGTAAATCGTGGTGGAGATCTCTTGTGTCGGCATCCATGAGGGTATATTTTACATTCTCCTTGCCCGGCTGTATTGGGGGGGTGGGGGGCACGCTTAGTTATTCTAATAAAGTGATAAAATCTCCAGTTTGTAACGATGATTCCGGCACTGAATGCAGAGATCCTCCCCTCCTCCTCCCATCTCGTGTGTGCAGCTTCTTCCCAACCAGATCTGCACATGGTACAGCTGTAGCACTAGGTCAATAGCCCGCGGCTCTGAATCTCATTGGGCCCTCGGCGATAGGCTGCTCTTGTTCTATGGCATTCTGGGAGCCGAGATTGAAGTATTCATCATAGAAAACCTACTATGGGATTCGCAAGGACAGGCCAGCTCCATTGCATCTTTTTTAATTTTTTTTTTATTTCATGTGCGTGTTTCTGAATAGCGCAAGGCCTGCTTATGAAGACTGTGGAAATAATTGCTTCCGGTTTTCATGCAGTTTGTCTGATTTTTTTTTTTTTTGCTCTGAAATTGCGCCTGGCTTGCTTGCAATTTCTAAAAGTCTGACACGGGAAGTGGTGATGTCAAAGTGAAGAGTAGCAGACTGGCAGAAAGAAAAAGGTGTTAAAAACTTGCAAATGATAAAATGTAAAAAAGCCACCCATGGAGGGAGTTGCTTTTTTCTTGAAATAAAAGAGTTGGGGCCCATTCACACCAGAAACTGCACGTAACGTAGCGTTTTTGACTGCGTGTTTGTATGCATTTGAAGCGCGCTTTACTGCGTTTGCATTGCATTTTTCTATACGTTTTTTTGGGCTTGCCTTTCTTGGCTTAACCTCTAGTATACAAGAAAAAGAACCGCCGCTCCAGGTGTATGGAGATAAGGCTGATGGGTTTTACTTCCTCTTTTTTCCCCTGCAAACTAAAAGCATAATGGGCTACTTACCTGCAAACGAAGCCTGCGCTGTCCCCGCTGGAGGCCGCATCCATCTTCACCCCTCTTCCTTCCGGGCCGCGGACTCCGGCTCTGTCACTGTCCGGAGTCACGTGACGTCACTCCCACACGCACGGAGGGCCGTTTGTTTATAGCGCATGCGCCGATGACATCATCAATGCACTACAAGGTAAATATCTCCGGTACCTATAGGTGAGGCTTATTTTAGGCTTACCTATAGGTACAACGTCCGCAGTAAGGGTATACAACCACTTTAAGTGTATGGGGCCGCATTTACAGTGTTAAAGTGGTTGTAAACCCTTCCATATACCCAGTGAAGAGACTGGCCTCAGGTAATACACAGAGATGAAACAAATCCTCCTACCCTGTTTCCCCGAAAATAAGACCTAGCGTGATTGTCGGTGATCGCTGCAATATAAGCCCTACCCCCCAAATAAGCCCTACCCTGTTTCCCCGAAAATAAGCCCTACCCTGAAAATAAGACCTACAAGGACTTTAACTAGGGATTATTTGGGGGGTAGGGCTTATATTGCAGCCATTACCGACAATCACGCTAGGTCTTATTTTGGGGGAAACAGGGTATGTAAGCTGTACCTGTTTATCTGCAGTCTTCTCTACATCCATTCAAAGTGCTTAATTTATAAAGCTTATCTGAAAGTTAAGAAAAAAAAGGGAAAGAGAACTGAAATTACACTCTGCAGAGCCCAGTGAGGAGAGCTCTGAGAGTTGATTGGATGGAAGAGACACACCCCCTTCACACAGCACACAGGAACAGAGCTGAGGTTGTCAATCAGCTCCCCTGTCACCTTTTTTCTCTCAGTGTCAGAAAAACTTGTCAGAAGTGACCCATGCTGATAGCAGAGGAAGGAGGCAGAAGATTTAACGGCACTTAGCCCGCGATGTCCTCACCTGAAGCCGATCTGTCCCTCGGCTCCGGGTGGAGGCGTCGGCATCTTCGGTAAGGGAATCAGGAAGTGAAGCCTTGCGGATCAGTTGTGTACGATCACAACCCAGAGCTCTGTGTTGAGAATCGACACATACACATAGGCACACATTCACCCCTTGTTCGTCCTAGATGTTAACCCCCTTCCCAGCCAGTGTCATTAGTACAGTGACAGTGTATATTATTAGCACTGATCAATGTATTAGTGTCACTGGTGATGTCAGTAGCAGTTAGTCAGATCCCACCCCAGTGTCAGTGTCGGATTTCCCACCACACTGTCGCAGTCCCATTATAAGTCGCTAATTACCGCCATTAGTAGTGTAAAAAAAAAAATACAGTACTGTATATATACCATAGTTTGTAGATGCTAGAACTTTCACGCAAAGCAATCAATATACACTAATTGGGATTTTTTTTTTTATCAATTAGACCAAAATTTATTGAATAAATTCGATTTAAAAAAAAATTTTTATTGGATATGTTTTGTAGCCTAAAGTAAAAAATATTGTTTTTTTTTTTTCCAAAATTTTTAGTCTTTTTTTTATATCGTTTGTATCGCAATAAATAGAAAAACCCAGCGGTGATCAAATACTACCTAAAAGAAAAATCTCTATTTGAGTGAAAAAAAAATAATATAAATTTCATTTTGGGTACAGCATTGCATGATGCTTGTGCAATTACTATCATAATCATTTATAATAATAAATGATTATTATTTAAAGTAGCGTAGTGCCGTATAGCAAAAAATGGACCTGGTCCAAGTTTTCCGGAGGTCAAGTGGTCAAAGCGCTTCCTTTCCGATAATAGAGCATGCCAAATGGATAGCAGTGTAATTGCTAAATAAATTTCAAGTTAAAAGAATGGTCGGAAAATCTTTAAAAATTGCCAAAATCTATCAAATAGATTTCCTTGCCTTATTGACACGACGGAAGGAATTGCCCAGAGCAGCTTCATAATAGGCAAAACTGTCAGAAATCAATATCTCCCATTAGAAAAAAAAAAGAAAATATCAATTTTCACTTATTAGAAGTAGTCCCCAGGATGGGGAGACAGTTCCATCCTGCAATCCATTGTTATACATTCTTATTGCTCTTCCAAGCAGAACCTTATTGCTGTCTCCTATCTGAGGAGTCTGAGAATACAGAGTTTGAATATTTAGAGGATCAAAAGTATAAACCAGAGACTTAGCGATAATAAAGGCATTTTTTTTTAAACTAACAAACATGTTATACTTACCTGCTCTGTGCAGTGCTTTTGCACCTCTGCTTGGGTTCCTCGTTGGTGCTCCTGGCCCCTCCCTCCTGCCCAGTCCCCTCCCCAGAGCAAGCAGCTTGCAATGGGGGCTCCCAGGCAGGCTCGCCCCCGAGCAGCGGCTCTGCGTGTCGATTCACACACAGAGCCCTGCCCCCGCTCTCTCCTTATTGGCTCACTGGCTGTGATTAATCTTGAGCCTTTGGAACCACTTTAATGCCCCGTACACACGAGCGGAATTTCCGTCTGAAAAATCTTGGATGGTTTTTCCGACGGAATTCCGCTCAAGCTTGCCTTGCATACACACGGTCACACAAAAGTTCTCTGAACTTTCGACCGTCAAGAACGCGGTGACGTACAACACTACGACGAGCCGAGAAAATGAAGTTCAATGCTTCTGAGCATGCGTAAGGATTTTGCGCGTCAGAATTGCATACAGACAAACGGAATTTCCGTCAAGAACTTTTTCCGTCGGAAAAATAGAGAACCTGCTCTCAATCTTTTGCTGGCGGAAATTCAGACAGAAAAAGTTGGATGGAGCGTACACCACGGTCGGAATATAATATATATATACATAATAGTTTACTATTATATAAAAGCCTCAATATGACCCCCTATCCCCCCCCCTCCCCCCACACACACACACACAGCCATACCTCCCAACATTTTTATATGGGAATGAGGGACACCTACTAGCACAAGTATGTAGGCATAGGACACACCCCCTGCCACGCCCCTTAAAGGAGAATTAACTTTAAAAAAAAAAAAGATGAGTTAAATTCACAGGGGGCTTTTTTTTACTACTACTATTCCTTTATATTGTTTTTTTTTACATTTTACTAATACAGCAAATTAGGATTTGAATGAAAGGTTTAGCACTTGGAAACACTTTTTGAAAGATAAATAGTGTATTTTATATACAACTATATGGATCAGACCAAAATGAGGGACAAATGGGAAAGAAAGAGGGACTCCAAATCAGGGACAGTCCCTCGAAATCAAGTGCTGTGACATCCATTGATAACTTTCTCCAGGCCCATAACCGAAGGTCCGTACCTCAGTATGGACCTGCGGCTGTAGGAATAGTCTGCAGAGGCCTCTGCATTGCACCTGCAATACACTGATTATGGTTGCAATGCTTTGCAAGCTTCAATGCAAAAGAATGAATAAATGGACATTTTTCTTGGGTTTCACTATACTAAAATATCAAAGTTGGCTTTTCATTGAACCTTCTCCCAGTTCACAATGTGGTGGCCTCTCAGGGTCCGGGCGACATTTACAGCCTCTTAGGACTGGCAACCCCTGCAGTCAGGGCCGGTGCTACCACTAGGCAAGCTAGGCAGCCGCTTAGGGCGCACTGCTACCTAGGGCACCCGGCCACTGATGTTCCTTCTCTCTTCCCTCCGCAGCAAGCAACTAAGTTTCAGCATCAGCAGGCAGCTGCCGCTCCGTTCGAACATAATGTCAGAGGTGCAGCAGTAGCGAAGGACTGTGCCTGTGTCCCGACTCCCGAATGAATGGAAGCAAGCAAACATTCATCGATGGGCACTGGTGAGGCTGCATTGATGGGCGCTGGTGAGGCTCCATTTGATGGTGCTGGTGAGGCTGTATTTGATGGGTGCTGGTGAGGCTGTATTGATGGGCGCTGGTGAGGCTGTATTGATGGGCACTGGTGAGGCTGCATTGATGGGCGCTGGTGAGGCTGTATTGATGGGCACTGGTGAGGCTGTATTGATGGGCACTGGTGAGGCTGCATTTGATGGGCACTGGTGAGGCTGCATTGATGGGCGCTGGTGAGGCTGCATTTGATGGGCGCTGGTGAGGCTGCATTTGATGGGTGATGGTGAGGCTGCATTGATGGGCGCTGGTGAGGCTGAATTTGATGGGTGCTGGTGAGGCTGCATTGATGGGCGCTGGTAGGCTGCATGATGGGTGCTGGTAGGCTGCATTGATGGGCACTGGTAGGCTGCATTGATGGGTGCTGGTAGGCTGTATTGATGGGCGCCGGGGAGGCTGCATTTGAAAGGCGCTGGTGAGGCTGTATTGATGGGTGCTGGGGAGGCTGCATTTGATGGGTGCTGGTAGGCTGTATTGATGGGCGCTGGGGAGGCTGCATTTGATAGGCGCTGGTGAGGCTGTATTGATGGGTGTTGGGGAGGCTGCATTTGATGGGCGCTGGTGAGGCTGCATTGATGGGTGCTGGTGAGGCTGCATTGATGGGCGCTGGTGAGGCTGAATTGATGGGCGCTGGTAGGCTGCATTTGATGGGTGCTGGTGAGGCTGCATTGATGGGTGCTGGTGAGGCTGCATTGATGGGCGCTGGTGAGGCTGCATTGATGGGCGCTGGTAGGCTGCATTTGATGGGCACTGGTGAGGCTGCATTGATGGTCGCTGGTAGGCTGCATTAATGGGCACTGGGGAGGCTGCATTTAATGGGCGCTGGTGGGCTGCATTCTATGGGCGCTTCATTAAAAAGGTGGGGTATACATGGGCTGGGCAAAGGGGGTGGAGTCAGGGGTGGAGCCAGGGGGCGGCATAATGAGGTTTCGCCCAGGGTGTCAAAAATCCTTGCACCAGCCCTACCTGCAGTATCCTGCACCTATGCGGGCACTGGCCATACAGAACAATGGGCTTCCTGTCTACCTGCAGAGTATGCAATGATCTACCTGTAGTGCAGAGGTCTCCGGCTCCTGAGAACCCATAAATGTTATTGGGAAGGCCTCGGCAGCCTATATCTTATACGTTTATATAAAATTCAGCCACTGCCCAGAGTTCCATCAGCAGATAAACAGAAAGTAGTGGTTTTCCTGCACTGAAAATTGGGTTTTGGGTTCTGGTTACTACTACAGCAACATAGACTCTTTGGGGTTGATTTACTAAAGGCAACTAGACTGTGCACTTTGTTTGCAAAGTGCACTTGCACTTGCTCCAGAGCTTAGTAAATGAGGTAGGGCTTCACTTTGCAAAGAGTACCCAATCAGGTGCAAGGAAAAAAATAAATGCATTTTTGCTTGCACATGACTTGATGATGGAAGTCAGTAGAGCAGTGGTTCTCAACCTTCCCAGTGCTGTGACCCCTTGATAACATTTCCCAAGTTGTGGGGACCCCTAACAGAAAAATTATTTTTGTAGCGTGGAAATTTAGCGCTCCCTGAGTCCCTTCCACTTGTACAGTATTAAACCCCCTTATGGTACATTTTAAGATGTACCACTCTTTGTTCTCCTTTCTTTGCCCTTTATCTCTATCGTAATTTCCTGTTTTTTTCCCCCATCCCTCTCACTAGCCATGTTTCTTATTCTTTCTCTCCCTTTTTTCTTTGTTCCTCCCCCTCTTTTCCTCTCCCTTCCATGTATTCTCTATTTTTATTCCCTCTCTTAGTCCTTGGTGGGGGGTGGGATGAGTGGCAGTGTTGGGGAAGTTCTGATCAGCCAACTTGGGTGCTCTTGATCAAGGTCATCTGCTGATCTAAGAACTGTAGTGGGGACTTTTAATCGAAACTCTAATCACAGGTAGTGTTACTCACTGTGTCTCCTACTTTGTGGTGTCTCGCAGCAGTGACACCTATGCTGAAACCAGAGGATGGGGTCTCCTCCAGCCCCTCACACTTTACATTCCTCACCAGTCAGCTGACCTCTAGTCTCTGCCCCCAGCCATGCCGTGAACTGAATGGGTGGCTGCGAAAAGGCTGGGAGAGTGGTGCGGGCTTCAGGAACAGCCCAGGATTTGGTGACCCTTGGCAAATCGTCATTCGACCCCCGAGGGGGTCCCGACCCCCAGGTTGAGAACCACTGCAGTAGAGCTTCTGCTCATTTACTAAGCTCTGGAGCAACTGCACTTTGCAAAGTGCACAGTCTATTTGCCTTTAGTAAATCTTTATGTTCATCCTTTAAGATTTTGCACTTTAGGATAGCGGGTTAGAAATATTTACCTACACCACCGGTAGAGTCCCGCATCTCAAATGTCCAAACCTCCCCCACCACCTTACATACTGGAGCGAGAAAACTGACTGGCAGCCGCAGACCTGGCCTGGTAAAAATCTAATTTTTCATACTTTTTCTAATATATGTCTTCCTTAAATTAATATTTAACTCAAGAAAGAGGCAAGCAAGGGAGTCCGGGGGAGGAATAATTACCTCTTTGGAGCAGAAATGCCTCAAGGACTTTGTACAGAAGACAAGATTTTAAAGGCTGGGGGACGACAGTAGTTGCAAACTTTCAAAATACAGCATCGAGCTTTTATAATAAAAGACAGAAGCTGCTCATTATGGGATGCCTGATAAAAGGTGACACCCTAAATACGAAAACTCCGACAAGAGGACAGCTAACACTTCAACATTTAAAGGGGCAGTAACCTTTAAAGCCAGCTTTTGTTAATCGGACCTGGTATAGAGAACGACGTATTCACAGCTGTTAGCATATTCATTTTATTCTAAAAGTTTGATTCGGGTTTTTAAATCTGCAGCTTTGATTGAAAAAAAAAAAAAACCCGGTGACCCTAAAAAAGATCTTTGTTTAGGCACTTTCTGTATAGCATGACGACGCTCTGTCCGTGCTTTCTGATTGTGCTCCTGCGCTTTTATGTCGTGTACACACGATCGTTTTTTCCGGCAGAATAAGCTCTGGCGGTTTTGCCGACGGAGTTCCACTGAAACGGACTTGCCTACACACGATCACACCAAAGTCCGATCGTTTAGAACGCGATGACGTAGGACGGGACTAGAAAAAGGAAGGTCAATAGCCAGTAGCCAATAGCTGCCCTTGCGTCGTTTTTGGTCCGTCGGAACAGCATACAGACGATCGGTTTTCCCGATAGGAATTGATTCCGTCGGAAAGATTTAAAACGTGTTCTATTTCTAGGTCAGTCAGAATTTTCGAAAGGAAAAGTCAGATGAGACCCACACACGATCGAAATATCAGATGGAATGATTCCGTCGGACCTTTTCTGTGTACGCGGCATAAGCCTGTCAAATGGGCTTCCAATGGAGAATACAGGTGCTCATTCTTACACACACATTGCACAGGTACCTTCCACTGTTGTCGCTTACATAGCATAGGTGTGTGCAGCTTATTGCATTCCAGTGTGCACCTCAAAGCTCAAACACACATGGCCTTTCTCTGTAGCCTCAGCTGCACAGGGCAGTGACTGAATGGGAAGTGCTCTGCGCTGAGCGGCTTCCTGTTCATTCACAAACTGAAGCCTAGTAAATTCTGTTTACTATGCTTTGCTTATGAATGGACACAGTGAGCGAGTGTGTTCATTTAGAAAAAGGAAGAGGCCAGTAAATGACATACGGTAAAACCTTGGTTTGAGAGTAACTTGGTTTGAGAGCGTTTTGCAACACAAGCAAAATGTTTAAATAAAATTAGACTTGATATACAAGCGATGACTTGATATACAAGTAGCGTCATGTCACAACTGGGTATAAAAGAGAAGAGAGGCGCCTCTAAGTGTAGTAATATGGTTACATTCAGGGCTTTTTTTTCTCAAACAATAGGTGCTGGAACTCAACCACGACCCCCCCAAAACCCCTTCCCCCGCACACACACCCTCCAAATCACATCAAATAGTGGGCGTGGTCATATTTCACAAACAGTAGGAGGGTCTTAAAGGGGCATTAAATATCAGGATTGCATTACATACAGAGTGCAGAGTTCATGGGGGTTACACACAGAGTGCAGAGCTGTCACTTGTAAACACAGAAACCGGACTTCTGTGTTTACAAGTCATTGTGGTGAGCAGGCACCAAAGGGTCTGAGCCAGAGGTGGTAGAACTGAGTTCCACCGAGTTCCCCCTGAAAAAAAGCCCTGGCTACATTTAATGAAGGTACAACATTTAGCAACATATTGCTACACTTATGCCGCGTACACACGACCGGACATTCCAGCAGAAAAGGTCTGACGGAATCATTCCGTCGGACATTCCGATCGTGTGTGGGCTTCATCTGACTTTTTCTTTTCTAAAATTCTGACGGACCCAGAAATAGAACATGCTTCAAATCTTTCCGACAGAATCAGTTCCTATTGGGAAAACCGTTCGTCTGTATGCTATTCTGACAGACCAAAAACGACGCAAGGGCAGCGATTGGCTATTGGCTATTGAGCTTTTTCTAGTTCCGTCATACGTCATCGCGTTCTAAACGATTGGACTTTGGTGTGATCGTGTGTAGGCAAGTCCGTTTCAGCGGGACTCCATCGGAACTCCGTCAAAAAGACCGTCAGACTTCATTCCGATAGAAAGTCCGGTCGTGTGTACGCGGCATAAGAGGCGCCTCTCTTCTCTTTTATACTCTGGAGCTCCTGCTGGATTTTGCTTCTAATCCCCTTGTGGAGGCTTCCATTTGTGGATGGACATTTTATGGTTACACAACCTGGTCACATTGCTATAATCTTTTTATATGGACTATAAACTGAAGGACTTATGAATAAATGGTTGTGGAACGAATCATCTGAGTTTCCATTATTTCTTATGGGGAAATTCGCTTTGATATACAAGTCCTTTGGATTATAAGCATGTTTCTGGAACGAATTATGCTCACAATCCAAGGTTTTACTGTATTTACGAGCCCTTTCCGCTCTCCATCCTGAAACATCCCCCACAGCAGCCGGGGATGGAGGAGGGGAGCCAGCAGCACTGTGGGGCGGGGGAACAACAAGGGGGGAGGAGACTGGGCAGTAAGGTGAATCGGCACCACACAGTGTGATTAGGGTGTGCCCGGGCACACCTGGCACACCCCATGCTCACGCCTATGTTAGGGAGTATATGAAGACAGAAATTTGCTAAAAGAGGCTGGAGGAGATATGCAGCACTGAGATGGGGAAAAAAAGTGAAAAAATGTTTTATAGAAAAAAAAAAAACAACCACATGGCCTTTGCTTATGGTACACAGTGTTTTAGTAAACTAAGGGGGTTGATTTACTAAAGGCAAATAGACTTTGCACTTTGAAAAACAGTTGCTCCAAAGCTTAGTAAATGAGGCAAAGATACACTTTGCAAAGAATACCCAATCAGGTGCAAGGGAAATAGAAAAAAAACAGCAATTTTGCTTGCACATGATTGGATGATGGAAGTCAGCAGAGCTGCTGCTCATTTACTAAGCTCTGGGGCAACTGTTCTTGCAAAGTGCAGTTTATTTGCCTTTAGTAAATCAACCCCTAAAGGTCATCCACTTAGGGTTAAGATCTACTTTTTAGGAACAGACTGTTCAAGAAGGAAATTCCGTGTCAGTGACCACATTGCCAGTGCCTATGGGCTTTTGTAATTACACATTACCCCCTCAGCATTTCACACACTATATCTAACGATGAAAGTATGGTGATTTTTACATCACAGGTCCACTTTATGGCTCACACCTGCACCCTAATGACAGCCAACCCCAAGACATTAACCTTTGGAATCATGTTTGTCAGCAAAGACCTTTTTATTCCCCTACACCTTCCGCATAAAAAAACAATAATCCCTGCTTTTTATTATAAGTGAATTGTACATCTGCATCTCTTAGTAAAGCAAGATGTTTTCAAGCATACAAGGTATCATGAGTCCTCCCAGGGAGGTTGTAACGCTCTATCAAGCTTAATTACAGGTCAAAGTTATGAACACAGTACCTGTAATTAGAAGCGGATCATCAATTAACGCAGAAAACTGGTTTCTGCCCCTCCCTCCACAGCGTGCAGGAACGCTTCCTGGCCTTGTTTAGGTTGGTGACAGGGATGACACTTAGATACATTCACAGCAATAATAATGATTCGATTTGGCAGACATTGCAAAAGTCAAGGAAACAACTAAAACCTGTTGGTGTTGCCTACAATAACAAGGCAGATCTTGGTAATTTCCTAGTGTGCAAGAGAAAAGGAAGACTTCTGATTTGGTTGTGTTGGCAAACATACTTCCTTTGACAAATTTTAAGTAAAAAAATGTAAACGGCACACTTATGGGCGAAGGTTGGTGGACTCCCGACCATCGCACCTGTACGAGCATGATGAACATTCCCTTCCAAAACCATGGCCATAAATATGGAGTTGCCCCCTCCCTCTATGGCCAATATTATGGAGTTGCTCCTCTTTTTTTAGTTATAACATCCTCCACTTTTTTTGGGAAGACGATACACAAGAGTTTGGGGGGTGTATGTGCCCATTTGTGAGGTCAGGTACTGATGTTGAATGAGAAGACTTGGCTCACAATCAGTTCAGGGTCTTCCCCAAACTGTTACCACTGGGTTGGAAGAGAGAAATTGTCTACAATGTCCTTGTATGGAGTAATCTGAGCAGGACCCTTCACTGGAGACACCAAAACTTTTGGAGGGGGGTCCACACGCAGATAGCACACCTCCCAACATTTTGAGATGGGAATGAGGGACACCTACTAGCAAATGTATGAAGGCATAGGACACGCCAAGGAGAATTCATCGAAAAAAAAGGTTAATTAAATCCACAAGGGCTTTTTTTTACTACTCTTCTTTTATAATGGCTTTTGAAATTCACAAACACTTTTTGAAAGATAAAAAATATATAGAATATATATTTTATATATATATATATATATATATATATATATATATATATATATATATATATATATATATATAAAAGTTTTTTTATATATAAATATATAAAAAACTTATATATATATATATATATATATATATATATATATATATATATATATATATATATATATATATATATGTATATATATATATATATATATATATATATATACGGTATATAAAACTATATGAGCTAGTCATATAGTGTATATGTTTAGATTTAGTTTACACAGACCTCTGGATGCAAAGCTGGTAAATGCAAGTCAACAAGCTCATTCAAAGCAAAGACTTTGCCAATGCCTTGTACATGTGATGAAAAAAATCAGACTAAAAATGCCACTTTCGGAGAGATCGTCTGATAATATGATCATTAGTACATGGATTTCGAGAGCCGATCACGATAGTTCATGCAAAAATATCCAGAGGGACAAGCACAAAAATTTTTCCTATAATCTAATCTTCTAATAGTGTGACCAAGACCACGCACGCTCGTAAATTAAAGAAATACAATACAATACAGTACAATACATTACATCACTTCTGAAGTTGTATTCTATTGTACAAGAGTTTTTCTGGAACTAAGGGGCCAAGCCCAACCCCTGAAAAACAACCCCACACCATAATCCCCCCCTCCACCAAATGATTTGGACCAGTGCACAAAGCAAGGTCCATAAAGACATGGATGAACGAGTTTGGGGTAAAGAAACTTGACTGGCCTGCAGAAAGTCCTGTCCTCAACCCAACAGAAGACCTTTGGGATGAATTAGAGTGGAGACTGCAAGCCAGGCCTCATCCAACATCAGTGCCTGACCTCACAAATGCGCTCCTGGAAGAATGGTCAAACATTCCCATAGACACACTCCTGAACCTTGTGGACAGCCTTCCCAGAAGAGTTGATAGTTGCAAAGGGTGGGCAAATTCAATATTGAACCCTATGGATGAAGACTGGGATCTCATTAAAGTTCACATGTGTAAAGGCATGCGTCCCAATACTTTTGACAATATAGTAGTATGTAGTGATCCATCACTTTAATTTTAGGTCTAAGCTACCTGGGCAATTTGAATACCTTTCTACTGAGGGACTGAACCACTTGCTGGAATTCACCTCATTAGGTCAGCCTTCTAATGAATTACCCCCTATACCTATACCTTCAATGTTGGTTTGGAAAAGCGACCAGCCCAGTGTCAAAGCACTGAACATCGCCACCACTTCCATGCTACCAGGTATAAAAATAAACAGCTTTGGAAACCACAAAACACCTGTCTATTCGTCCAAATGCAAGGAGCTATCATGATTTTCTTATATAATAATGCATTCATGTTTTATACTTTCTAAACACTCAAATAGATTTTATTTTATGTTATCTTGAAGTGGGAGTGTTGTGCCTCAAAACATGGCCTCTTTTTGAGACCACTTGTTTTTTGTTTTTTTGTTTTTAACCTTGTGAGTAAAAAATTACCCAAGAAATCACAGCACATGAAAAAATTGCACTAGGATTCAGTAATGGTCCAACCTTCAAAAAGGAAGGGCTTCAACCCCTGAACCCCTGGGGCACAAGGCTCCTGACAGGGGCAAGGCACTCTGGTCTACTTGGCCAAAGCCAGGTGGATCCCACTCATGGGGGCCCGTCAAAGCTGGTCCACTAAGTACTTGGTGAGGTCTCTCAAGAAAGAGACACCCTCGGTTGGGGAGAGGAAAAAGACCCACAGGCCACAGATCCTTTTCCCAACATCAAAGCAGGCTCTGATAACCTGCACCCTCAGTCTCTGTGAGGGGAAAAAAAATATAGACCACACTGTTCACAATAATCAGTACAAAAACAAAATAAAAAGTGTCATGTGCATAACAAAAGGCAGGCCTTCTGGCTGATATAACAATTGCTCTGAGAAAAGGCCTGCCCAAGAAGTGTGCGCATAAATAGCAAAAATCATATGACCTAACTAAGTTGAAACCCCCGTGTGGTCCCAAATCCATAATGGTTTTTTTGGCAACCCCTGGGATGCAAACCTCAATGGGGGCACATCACCTGGGAGCTAATTGCCCCTCCCAGCCCCTAACCAGGGAGAGCCTGCTTGCAATTGGGGACAAGCTTGGTGCTCCAGATCAGACTCAACCCAGGAGGAGAAGGATCCCTTCCACTCATAGGCGTGCGCAGCCTTTTGCATTAGGGTGTGCACCCCAAAGATAGTCCGCACATACTCCCTCTGACTTCTTCTGCTCAGCGCACACGTGACACACCACCAGAAGAAGGTGGGCCCAGCGCGATCTCCAAGGCTGGCGCATCCCCATTCCACCCTCTCAAACCTAATTGCAGTACTAGAAGAAAGCAAGGAGGAGGCAGGCTCCATATTGGGGATGTTCCTACAGTCCTCCTGAGAACTGGGGGTGCCTGAAACTGCTGGGGGAGGAGATTCATCCCAGTAATGTGCATGTCACCCAGAGCAGTTGGCAGCTATGGGTGTTTCGGGTGTGCTCTGGCACACCTATGCTTCCTTATTACATTAGGAATTACTAATGGCGCCCTTCCTTGGATAAAGACACCATCTTTCTGTTCCTGAAAACTGCTAAGAACAGATACTACACTTACTCTTGGCCAAAAGGCAGAGAAGACCACCTGTCACTTTGTGACTGCTTGTTGAGCAAAATAAAGTTTTACACAATTTGTATGGCGCTCTCACTCTTTCTATATTGTTTTGCCTGCTCTGGAGATCCCCACAAATCCACGACTGACAGATAGCTGCCTCTAAAACTCAGATCTCAAGTTTTACCCTTCCTATTCCAGGTCGACGATCCACAGGCACGCCTACTGTCAAGATGGAAGGCGCTGGTGCGTTATCTTGCCAGCTAACACAAAAAATTAAACGTTTTGCATTGAATCGGCCATTAGTAGCTTATTTTTATGGGCTCATGTTTTAGGTCGAGCCACCCTTGGAAATGAACACAAGAAGTCGGACTGGTAGAACCTTACTACATAGTGAAAAGATTTTAATAGTGGTAACTGAAGCCAAACATCTGGTAGCACAGGGAAGCGAGCAGGTCTCTAATTACGATGTTACAAGCACGACCCTGATAGCCAAAATATGCCACATACCCTGAACTACCCCTCTGTCTGAGGGCCGCACTCCTTTTCTTTCCCCTCATCGGAGACTTGTGGTAAAAAGAAATGAAGACAGATGAGCTGCAGCATCCGTTTCTAGACTCAGGGTGACCTTTCTGAATGTGAAGAGCTGGTTACACATTTACCTGTTGTTCCAGAAGCTTATTACACCAGATCACAACCTGTGTGTTTATAAGTCGGGGCAGAGGCCGGTCAGACGCAACCGGAAAACACAGCAAAGCCAATTTGCCTGCATCGCTATAATAAAAAAACTCTGCTAATTAGGCAGATAATTACAGTGCTGGGCTAAATAAAAAAAAATATAAAACATGTACGGGCTTAAGGCTGGGTTCACACTCATCTTTGCATGTGGCTCACAGCAGGGGTCCGCTGCGTCCCTGTTCACCACTTTAGGTCCGATTTCAGGCCAAATTTTGGGCTGAATTCGGACCTGAAAGGGACCAAAAGACACATGGGATGTCTGTGCAAATTCGCACTGGAGCCGCAGCAGAGATATGCGAACCGGCTCCATAGAGAGATGGTCAAAATCTCCTGCTATGCGAATTGGACGCGGAGAATCCTCATCCAAAAAATAAAAAAAATCCTCATCCAAGTCGCAAAAGTGTGAGCCCGGCTTAATTCTGTGGTGAAGGGTCACACCTGACTAGGAAAATGTAAAAAAGAAAAAGGTATGTTTAAAAGTGTAACTTTTTTTTCTAGGGGTACACATCTGAAGCCTTCAATGTACCATTTACCTAAAGGGGGAATTAATGATGTGCTATTCACATTTGCACTTGCTTGCTGTGCCACATTTGCTGTGTGTGGTCACTTCTCCATACCACATAAGAGCCTGAACCAATAAAAAAAAAAAATCTCAGCGCAAATTATGTTATGGGATCTTTTTTCTACTTTCCCTTGCGTCTACTGTGCTGTTGAATGACATATTGTTGTTGATGCGGCAGGCGCACGCCGCTTATGACGGCACTGGGTACTGAGCGCCCTCAGATTGCCCATTACAATGAAGGGAGGCAGCAGTGTTCACCCGTTATATTTCACAATCCCTTGTTTAAAAGTAGAGGTGTGCTACTGGCCAGATCACCAGGTGAAAACAGAAGGGGGAAAAAAAAGGCTAAAAAAGAAAACGAATGCAACAAACCATATCTTGTGATTGGTAAGCTAAAATATACTGTATTACATTTTTGGTTTTGGGTTAATATCGCTTTAAGTTGGCATAATCACCGGGAAGTCTAAAACTGGCAATGGTCCTTGAATCTATTTAGCGCCGAATATCATAAAACAATTCCTGAATGTATAATATCATAAAACAATTCCTGAATGTATTATTATTATAATTCTTTTTTATTAAATACAGTTTTGACCTTTTTTCATCCTTTGCATCTCAGTGCTGATGCAGCCTCTTTGCAGCCACATCCAGCCTATATACACTCCAGCAATGGCTGAATGTCATTCCTCAGGGCAGTATATCTGATGGGGAAAACAGTGGATCATGCCCGTGTAATGTATGTTGTAATGACTATTGTAGTCTCCATCAGAAGCCTGTGTGCCAGGGTGACAGTGCAGGAGCACAGTTGGAAGACAGGGGCAGAGAGCTGTCACCAAGCAAGGACTCTTATGGCAGGATCACCAGGGAAAATATATGAAAAATAATGGGGGAAAACATTAAATTATTCTTTTTATTATTATTATTATTACTATTATTAATCAATGAAAGCTGCAGATTTAAAAATATTGGACATTACTTTTGATAACGACTATTGGTTGATGTATCTGCTGCCAGGCTTATCCATAACAATGTGTAAAGCAGGGGTCTCCAAACTTTCTAAGCAAAGGGCAAGTTTATTGTCCTTCAGGCTTTAGGGAGGTCAGATTGTGACATAGTGGGAGTAGAAAATGCCCCGGCATCAGTGCCCCATCTTTGGTTTCAATGGGAGGAAGGGTGCTCCATTACGGATACCAAAGAGAAGAACAGTGCTCCATAGATGGTGTCAGTGGTAGGAATGGTGCTCCATCATTGGTGTGAGTTGGTGAAATAGTACCCCAAGGGCCAGATCAGAGCAAGCAAAGGGCCAAATCCACTCCCTGGTTCACAGTTTGGAGACCACTGGTGTAAAGCAAACCACAATTCTACCCTATGCTACATCACCATCATCCAAACCTCGTATCTGCTCTTCCCAAGACCTCCTGCTCTCTAGCTCGCTTGTCATCTCCTCCCATGCTCACATTCAGGTCTTCCCAAGAGTCTCTCCCATCCTCTGGAATCCCCGATCCCAACCGGTCCAGCTATCTCGTACCCTGAACCTTACAGGCCCACTGGACAGAATATCAGCTTTGCTTAACACATCTCTCCCCACTAAGAACCATCACCGTAAACATATCAAGAACTCTATTTATCCACAAGTGGCACTAAAATCTTTTATGAAAACTACATTTGCATGGTATCCTTTACAATATTATAACAACTGGCGGAGAGGCGGATTAAAGGTAATGATAGGAAGTACTAGATGTCATCTACTAACTCAAACACCTAAACCAAATAAGTTGTTGCACATATACTGTACTTGTAATGTCAAAGAGTCAAACCTATTTTACGTGCCCCCCTTTCATTTTAATCATACAAGCAAGACACCTCCTGTGCTAGGATGACCACTCTTCATCTGCTGTGTTTTCACCCTAGGACAGGAAGCAATGTCACCCAAGGACAGAAGGTGTCTGTGGATAGACATTGCTTGAGCAACAGGTTCAACCATTGGTGAAGTGTGTACATGTTCACAGGAAGTTCCTATTAAGAGTCTACAGGAAGAGCTCCGCCCAGAGAGAGAGAAAAGAAAGCATGTAAAAAGAAAACAGTACTTTTCTAACAAAAAAAGAATGGAATCCCTATTACCTACATTGCTGTACATAACTAAGTATCTCTGAAACTTTATTTCAACTTTAACCAAGTTTGGGATGAGCACAGCTCTATCCAAAGGTACAAAATAGGTTGGAAAATTATAAATGCCCATTAGGTTCAAAAGACGTTAATTGGAGGAAGGCAAAACCAAACACCAGGGTCAAACGTGATTCTTCCCACCTATTGCAGTTGTATCACTTCCTTGGATCAATGTTTTTCTACACTCTACAGCACCCTTATGCCCCGTACACGCGGTCGGATTTTCCGATGGAAAATGTTCGATGGGAGGCTTTTGTCGGAAATTCCGACCGTATGTAGGCTCCACCGGGCAGTTTCCATCGGAATTTCCGTCGCACAAAATTTGAGATCTGGTTCTCAAATTTTCCGACAACAAAATCCTTTCGCGTAAATTCCGATCGTGTGTACACATTTCCAACGCACAAAGTGCCATGCATGCTCGGAATCAAGCAGAAGAGCCGCACTGGCTATTGAACTTCATTTCTCTCGGCTCGTCATACGTGTTGTACGTCACCGCGTTCTTGACGTTCGGAATTTCCAACCAACTTTGTGTGACCGTGTGTAAGCAAGACAAGTTTGAGCCAACATCCGTCGATGAAAAAAACATGGATTTTGTTGTCGGAATGTCCGATCGTGTGTATGAGGCATTGCTTAACATTTTGTCATAATGGGGCTCTTTAAATTACACACGGGCCTCAGGGAACCCCTCAGCTAACAGGACATACGCATGAATAGAAAGTTGCGGATAAATAAATAAATAAAAGAATAAGGAATGTATAATATAATTCAACATAATACAATTAAACAAATAATAATGACCACATATGGAATGCAGACTGTGAAAATAGCAGAACATGCTCACATTTGGTAAACAAGAAAAAATAAATAAATCACAAAATATCTGCTTTCCAGGGATATGTCCCTGAACCTATAGGGCCCTAAAGCCAAGTATCACTTGGTAAAGGGTCCACCCGCGGTTATTTTGGCCTGTCATAGATTTTGCCAGGCTGTATCTCCTGGTTACATGACAATGCCAGGAGTGGATGTGCATGAGCTAGGTGCCCAGTGTGTGTATGGCTTTATAGAGATGGTCTTTAAAATAGTCTTACATTGATGGTCAGTATAGTACTTTATTACACTGGTGGTCACTGGTGCTTTTATACATTATTAATAGGTTTGGTGCCTTCATATTAGTGATCAGTGGAGAAAGAACCACTTGCATTAGCGATCAGAGAGAGAAGGTTTCCCTTATACTGGTTTTCATTAGGAAAGATTCCTCTTAAATTGGTGGTCATTGGGAAGGGTTTCCCTTATATTGGTGGTCATTGGGATGGATTTCCCTTATATTAGTGGTCATTGGGAAGAATTCTCCTTACATTTGTGGTCATTGGGATGGATTCCCTTTACATTGGTGGTCCTTGGGAAGGATTACCCTTTCATTGGTGTTCATTGGGAAGAATTCCCCTTACATTGGTGGTCCTTGGGATGGATTCCCTTTGCATTGGTGTTCCTTGGGATGGATTCCCTTTACATCGGTCGTCATTGGGATGGATTCCCTTTACACTGGTGGTCCTTGGGAAGGATTACCCTTTCATTGGTGTTCATTGTGAAGAATTCCCCTTTCATTGGTGTTCATTGGGAAGAATTCCCCTTACATTGGTGGTCCTTGGGAAAGATTACCCTTTCATTGGTGTTTATTGGGAAGAATTCCCCTTACATTGGTGGTCCTTGGGAAGAATTACCCTTTCATTGGTGGTCCTTGGGTAGGATTACCCTTTCATTGGTGTTCATTGTGAAGAATTCCGCTTTCATTGGTGTTTATTGGGAAGAATTCCCCTTTCATTGGTGTTCATTGGGAAGAATTCCACTTACATTGGTGGTCCTTGGGATGGATTCCCTTTACATTGGTGGTCCTCGGGTAGGATTACCCTTTCATTGGTGTTCATTGTGAAGAATTCCGCTTTCATTGGTGATCATTGGGAAGAATTACCCTTACATTGGTGGTCCTTAGGATGGATTCCCTTTACATTGGTGGTCCTTGGGTAGGATTACCCTTTCATTGGTGTTCATTGTGAAGAATTCCCCTTTCATTGGTGTTCATTGGGAAGAATTCCCCTTACATTGGTGGTCCTTGGGATGGATTCCCTTTACATTGGTGGTCCTTGGGTAGGATTACCCTTTCAATGGTGTTCATTGTGAAGAATTCCGCTTTCATTGGTGTTCATTGGGAAGAATTCCCCTTACATTGATGGTCCTTGGGAAAGATTACCCTTTCATTGGTGGTACTTGGGTAGGATTACCCTTTCATTGGTGTTCATTGTGAAGAATTCCGCTTTCATTGGTGTTCATTGGGAAGAATTACCCTTACATTGGTGGTTCTTGGGATGGATTCCCTTTACATTGGTGTTCATTGGGAAGAATGCCCATTACATTTCTGGCTAGTGGGAAGAATGCTCCTAACATTGGTGGTCAGTGAGAAAAATGCCCCTTACGGATTGCTAGAAAGATTATTAGTGTTAATAATAACTCATGTGGGAGGCAGAAACTGTAAAGTGCTCAATTAACCGCTAGCAAACTCTGGACGAATCTTGGTTGAGAAAGGCTAATATACATCAAGTAAATTAAAGCTACAATAAAGGTATGCAATCCAATCATCAGCTTTAGACGACTTTAAAAAACTAAGGTAGGCAGCACAGGAGGACTAGATAGACCACACAAAAGCTTAGCGTAGATCTAGACACACTCGCCGAAACATCATATAAGATATAACGTGTTAATGTAATTTCAAAGAATTTTCAATCTCTGCAGCTTTTATTAAAAAAATAAATTGGTGATCCTGACATGCAGGTCTGTGTTCAGGAATTTCCTGTTATAGAGTGAAAGGAGTTGTTCCCCTGTGTTGCAGCACGTGCCTACTAGAGACCTACAAGTGGCCATGCCGACACACATCGTCACCATCCATAGCAATAGTGTGCAGCCAACGCAGGAGCAAGTGCAAGGCAACAGGAAGTTGCTGGAGGAGAGCAACAGCACTGACAGCCAATAGGGAATGAAAAGGGTAAAAAGAGAATTTTTTATAAAAACAAATTGTGCATACTAAGTTTCATCCATTTAGGGTTTACATCTACTTTAATAAAACAAAGCGTTTATGGATTCATCATTAAACTGTCATCCTTCGTTGTCGATGGCTCAAACAGAAGTTCAAATTGAATCAGTCGCTTGCTCCTAATCTTCCATCGATATGCTAGAATTCTAAAATCTCTGGGTTTGTTCAGTGCAAAGAAAATCTGTACAAATAACATATTCGAGAGCCTGGCATTTGAAAGAAGGACGCGGACTGGGAGTACGCACAACGCTGGCATCAGATTTGACACGAAAATGAACAAAAGTGACATTCTCTTACCTGGAGTCGGGGTACTTCGTCAAGGTAGCTAGGCTGCTCGTGTACATATGTCCCCCTACGTCAAGGTGGACAGGTGCGTTGGATTTGGTGAGTTGGGCAGGGAGAGGAATTCCTTGCGAAGCCAACGGGGAGACCGGCGAACGCGTTAGAGACAGACGGGACATGCTGCCTTCTTCCTGATTGCAAAAGAAAAAAAAAAGAAAAAAAAACAACCCTTCAGTACAAACAGGCCAAATTTTGTGATATGATCACAGATTTAATCAGATCATCTTTGCTTTCTCCCTGATAATACATTTCCCTTACAAATTATTGCCACTGCTACAATTAAACATCTTTTGCATCATTTTCTTTAAAATACCAGAGGGTAGGAGGAATATGCTTATTAGCAAGGCGAAATCAGGAGCAGTTTTTTTTTTTTTTTTTTCCAAGGTGTCAGCCTCCAGGGGCACAAAACAAACTGCAAAATTTCTAATTAAAGGTCGTGGGCTTACGTGTTAGATGTGAAATATCCCCTGACAAACGTGGAGCCAATTTGCGAATTGAGATTCAGGGTTTTTTTTGCAAGTGCGTCTCAATAACAAGACACCTCTAAATTAGTGACTTCCTCGAGACTTCAGGCATTTATTTCTTACACATCAGATTACCTACTGTAGCATTTCTGTTTTGTTTTTTTTTTTGTTTTTTTACCTGTGCACAAAAAAGAAAACAATACAGATGTTAAAATTATTTCTTTTTTTTTTATTGATGAAGAGGGGTCATTAAAGAAGCCTAATAGACGGGAACAATCTGACATCAATCTACCTGCCAGCGCCAATTGGCATAGATTAACATTACGGATGCCCAAAATTCCACTTGCCTTTGATGTACACATAAAAAACTTCTAAATTGCTACCAGCCGCCCAATCTTAAGTACAAAGTACAAGTTACCTATGACCTTTGTACAGTAGGCCGATGGTGTTAACCCTTTCAGCACTACCTTTTCAGCATATACCTATGTGTGTGTATGTGTGTATATATATATATATATATATATATATATATATATATATATATATACATACACACACACACATATGTATATATATATATATATATGTATGTATATATATATGAGAAAATCAAAACTAGGGCTCCCTCATTTTCCATGCAATAGAAAACCTTTGCAGGCCTTAATGGGACACCTTACATACTCTATATTATAAAGGCTGTCAATCGTAATCACGCAACTATTTTTGTTGGCTGCATCCCTTCCTGTAATATAGTTTCACTAGTTTTTGATCCTGCCAGTAGATCCCTTGAATTTCAGCATCTTTCTGCTAAGTGACAACGTTGCTCATTCTGCCATGACATCGCTGCAGCGTTGTCACCCTATTTATGGGTATTTTAATAGTTGACCTCTAAAGAAACATAGAAGAGTGATGGCAGAAGGAAGACCAAAGGGTCCATTGTGTCTGCCCTATTTTCTTTCATTTATATATTTTTTGTGTTTTTTTTTTTTTTTTTATCTGGGTATAGATCTTTGTTTGTCCTATACCTGTTTCAATTAATTTACTGTTGACTGATGCATTATGTCAGCTGCAAGTCTATTTCAAGAGCCTCAACTACTCTTTCAGTAAAAAAAATACTTTCTAAGGTTAGTTTTGAACTTTCCTCCTCCCCCCCCCCCCCCCAGTGTTCTTGATCTTAACTTCATATTGAAAATACTGCCATCTTGAACCTTGTGCAACCCCTTGATGTATTTAAAGGTTTCAGTCATGTCTCCCCGTACCCTTCTTTCCTCAAGACTATACATATTAAGCTTCTGAAGTCTCCATTGATTTTTTGTTATTACCCATCAGACCTTTTACCACTTTTTTTTATTATCTCTGGGCTCGTTCTATCTTATCAATATCTTTTTGTAAAGTGTATCTAAAGCCAAAGTTTTTTCCTTTTTTGTTCTGCATAGAGTAGTTAGAGGCTAGAACTTCCTTCTGTCTTTTATTGCTGCCTGTTTTCCTGATAGAGAGATTTAACCTTTCTATTTGCCCTGGTGACCCCCAGGACTGAAAGTGATGGGAAGATACAAAATTTGGAGTTATCACTAGAGTGGAAATCTTCCAGTGGGGACACCTGACAGCTAAGAGGTGATCTTTCCTTATTTTGGAGGGATTTCCACTTAATTCCTGTTGTGATTACAAGACAGGAAGTGAAGAGAAATCTCCCTGAGACACACCAAAGAAAAAGATTGGAACTATTCCTTACTTTATCCAAAATAAAATAGAACATTTTGGCTTCCAATATACTTCAATATTAAATGCCAATCAAATTAAAGCCCAGATCCACACAAGCAGTTACAGCAACCATTTTTTCTTTTCATTTTCGATTTTTTTTTTAAACCATATAAATAAAAGCTGACAGCACCCCCGGCAGTGTTATAGTTTTGGAATGTATTGTCATTACAAGTATTAACCATATACAGATACCAGAATATAGGTTTGCGTTTGAGTTGTCAACCATTTTAATGAGTAAAAATATCATTCCTGAACAGCCTACTAGAGGGTGTGACAGCAGATGAATAAGAAAGGCAGATTCGGGGGGAGGGGGGGGGGTATACAACTTTATTCTGTATATGATGGTATATGTCTGTCTCCTTGTCCTTAACAGCATTAGTGTGGTCCCAACTACAGTTCAACCACCTATGGACATTCAAGGGTAGTTGGACATGAACATGCAATCTGACTGGCCCTTGGCACCACCATTGCCTGGGCTCAGCCATGTTTGTTCCAATAGAGAGGTGAGGAGAGAAGACATGAGTGGTCCTCCTGGCAGACCTTTGTGCCACCACATCGCTCAGAGTTGCTGGACTGCCATGCCACATCTGTTAGCTTTAGCCAAAGATGGTACTCTCAGCCCTGTGTTGTTTTTTTTTTTTTTTCATTTGGGCACAAATCGGTTGTTTCCTTTGCCCCCGCTACATCTAGACCCTAGTTTGCGGATTTCTTTTGTGTAGTGTGGACAGCAATGAAGATGAACCAGGCGAAGGAACCCAATGTAATTCGTTTTCACCTTACATCACAATTAGCACGCATTGTGGAATAAGGCCATCATAGTGACCATCATAATGGCCGTCAAGGGGCTAAACAGAGATATTAGATATGGGAAGTAAACCAAAAGATCTACCTACATTAAAGATAAATCAAATAATAAAGGTTCTCACTTGATTGCTGTCTTGGTGTGGGATGCATTACACTCTCTTTCTCTCACTTTACCACATACAAGTATCCTGAGATATTCTGCGTTGACTTATCAAATGTCCATATCTATATATTTATCTATCTAATCTCCAATTATCTATCGATCTATCTTTCTATTACCCTTTGTCATTTCAGTCTTTGTAGGCTTTTGAAGTTCTCTTAAGCTGGCCATACATTATACAATGTTCCTGTTCAATTTTCTTTAGATTTACCTTCAACTATGTAGTGCCAGGGCCTGCCTGATTGCATACAAATTGAAAATATTTAGGTTTGACCTCAAATTATATGGTTTTGGTAAATCTAAAGAAAAATTGAACAGGAAAATGGTATAATGTATGGCCAACCTAAGCATTCGGGTATTTCCCTTTCTCTGTGTCCATTACTTGGCCATATACTCTCATATCCAACTATCTATCCTATCTATCCTATCTATCTCTCTATCTATCTATCTATCTATCTATCTATCTATCTATCTATCTATCTATCTATCTATCTATCTATCTATCTATCTATCTATCTCTTTGTCATTTCAGTCTTTGTAGACTTTTGAAGTTCTCTTAATGTTCAAGTATTTCCTTTTCTCTGTGTCCATTACTTGGCCATATACTCTCATATCCAACTATCTATCTATCTATCTATCTATCTATCTATCTATCTATCTATCTATCTATCTATCTATCTATCTATCTATCTGTCTATCTATCTATCTATCTCTTTGTCATTTCAGTCTTTCTAGACCTTTGACATTCTCAAAGCATTCAGGTATTTCTATTTCTCTCTGTCCATTACTTGGCCATCAAAGTCCCATTGAGTTTGCCCTGTGTGCCTTTCTCTTCAATGCTTGACACAGGTCTCACCTTTTTCCAAAGCACATATGAAGTTCTAATTTAAAGGATATCTGTCGCTAAGAAAAGAGTTCTTGTTCACAGAATCTCCCAAAGGAACCAAGGTTTCTGCTAAGCCCATCAGTGTTTTCCGATTAGTATTACAATGTAATAATTCTGATATTAATTGACTTATTATATCTCATATCAGCTCCAGACTCTGTGCTGCATTCTATTACAGAGCCAGAAATTTAAAGAGAAGGTGCCCGGTTTCTTTATGTTCCACTGCTGATTTAAAGGAGCATGAACATAAAAAGTAAAAGTGATTTCTTTATGGCTTATAGCTGTCATTTCTGGGAGCTTTACTTTAACTGCAAAGATGGAAGTGATGTCTACATGTTGGCAAAAAAAACAAAAAAAACAAAAACACCATCACAGAAGTTTAGGATATCCATGATGCAACATATGCATAATAATATGCCAGTTACACTGTGCAGCAACAATGTATTGTGTTGTCCAAAAACCTTAGACTATATATTCAGTACCAGAGTGCAACAGAAGAAGCGTGTGTGGTACAGTCTGTTAGGCAGTATAACGCACGCAGACTGAAATCACTGCTGGGCTGTAAAATAAACTTAGTACAGTCTGTTACACAATACATGGAGAAGGCAGACACAATGAAAGTGCCTAAAGGACTCTGGATCACATTACTGCAAGCACCCCGGATAATATACACACAGCATTCAATATGACAACAGATACTGAGGCTTTCCTGAGATACATCTGTTTACATTGATAAGATACTAATATTGATATTCAAATATAGGCTAATCTTGTAGACTGGAAGCTCCTTTGACCAGAACAATTTTTTTTACATAGTTGCATATGATTCATTTACTAATTACTAATTTTATAATATGAACATAATATCAAAAAATCTGTCGGCGATTTAACTAGGAACGAAAAAGCACTTGACATGCAGCAGTTCACTAATTGATAATCTTTCTGCTGAGTCTGTATGACTTCCTTCCTCTTAATAGTTACATAGTAAGGCTGCAAAAAAAGACAAAACCATAGAGTACAGGTAATGCTACAATGTGATACAATCTGCAATATTTCATTTTTTACAACTATTTTCTGTCTCAAGATGCGCAACAAGTTCTACATATTCTCCCAACTCCAGGCTGTGCCACTGATTTTCCACCGCTCTTTACTCATCCTTGGCAACACATGTAAAAAAGTTAAAGCAAATTCTGAATTGTCTATATCTGCTGTAAAGAAATGTAACCTCATTTGATCATAGGTAAAAGATTTGCTTTCAGTAATTGCAAGGGGGCATTGTCTGAAACTGTCAGTAAGCATTAGAAAGTATTACAGTCTTTTACTGAAAAAGTAGTAGATGCTTGGAGCTGGCTATCAGCATAGTCATCAATCACACACAAATCCCTTGTAAAAAAAGGCATTAATAAGCGATAGACTATAGTGATTTTTTTTCCTGCTTCCTCATTGTAATATCACCCCTGATTATTTAATAGATAGACAGAGTGACTTCAATGGAAAGACCAATGGATGCCACACTACCTATGGAATGCTTGCATTATATGCCATTGGTCTGTTCAAAGTTTAACCAACTATTATTGTTTCAGTAATATCAAAGTCACTGGTAGTTGCAGCACGTTGCTGAAGCACTTTCTAGGGCTGGCCATACATGTTCAATGTTCTTGTACAACTTTCCTTTAGATTTACAAAAAAACATATAATATAAGGTCAAAATTAAACAGCTTTCAATTGGATCGAATTAGGCAGGCCCTTGCACTACATAGTTTAGAGTAAATCTAAAAGGAAAATTGTGCAAGAAAATCGAATACGTATGGCCAGCCTAAAGGTTTTTTTTTTAAAGATTGTTTTATTCATTCTAAATAACAGATACAGATATAGAACAATAAAAGCTCAGAACAGAGCTGTGTAATACATGGACCAAATCTTACACTCCACATTATAGATATGGTGCATAAAAAGACACACCACGAATGATCAATCTGGTGAAACTGGTAAACTTGACAGCATATTCTACATATCAGAATTGATTAGGGCTTTCAGAATGTTTGGGTGATGCATGGAACTACTCCATTTGGGGAGAGTTTATAGTAGTGTAGGAGCCAATGGTAGACAGAAAAGCTAAAAAGGAAGAAAAAAATAAGTGAGGGTGATAACAATGAGTTGAAGGATCCCTGACAAAAGGGGGTCCTTAGTTTATCTTACGTGGCTCACTTAGATGCAGGTTTTGGACCTGGGCAGTTACCCAGAGGAAGAGGACCCAAGATCCCCAGGTGGATGTGAAGCGGTCACATAGTTGGGCTGTCAGTTCCAACATACGCATCAGGCAAACCGGTTTTTCAATCCATTCCCGTCAGTAGGTTTTTTAGAATTGCAATGTTTTGCTAAAGTCTATTTCACAGTATAAAACACATTAAACCAATATCACTCACTGCAAATTGTTCCACTGCGGTTAAAGGTAGGAAAAATGAGTTTCCCATTCCACTTAAGAAAAGAAGATGTGGTGCTCTTCTGTGCTGTCAGGTTTAGACAGCTGATTGTTGGTGGGGGGGGGGGGGGACCATTTAGTGGACCATCACTATCATCATACACCTTTGAGGACTATGAGATCGGTGGTTGCTGGACCACTGGCCACTTTTTAGGTCCAGCCACACTCTAACTAGGTGACAGGGTGAAGGACACAGAGGCTTTGCAATAACTTATTTTAGTGTTCATATTTTCTTTTCTTACATTAGCTCTAGAATTTTGTTGAAAGGAAAGGTTAGTTTGGCATTGTGGCCACAAATGGATGTCAAATAATTTTATATATACATCCATCACCCAATCCTACAAAGTTCCAACCTGTGATAAGGAAAAATGCTTTCTGAAGAGCAGCCTACGTCCTTGTACGACGCTCGGCGGTCCAAAACATCACACAAATATGTCAGACATGAACAATTTCAACAAAAATGCTCTGTTTGGCCACCATCAAAATACCAAACCCAATTAATTTGATGTTCACCTGGAAATGACATGCCCCCAAAATTTTCCCTCCACTCGTTACCTAAATATTTATTGCATGAACACAACTGGGGATGTAAAAGGTGGCACCAGTTGTCAATGAACTAGCAAGAACAAGATAGTATTGTTAAAAATTTTCTGACCTTCTCGACTTTTCTTCCAACCTTGCTACCCCAAGTGAATCTTCCATTGCTCACATCCTCAAACTCTGTCCATCTCATCATTTTTTTTTGTTTTATCTTTGCTCCTTCACACTGGCAAGAATAATGTTCAGTTCAGGAGTTGGTAGGCACTTAGTAGACAGGTCCATGTGCTTTTATTGACATGTATAGTGATGGCCCAGTAACCTTCAAGAGCTGTAGTTTTTCGCCATACTGGCTTCTGAGACTGGTCCAACCCTCGTGGCTTTGGTCTGTGCTATCATACCCTGGGTTATACACTATTACACTAGTCAGTGTTTTTTAAAAGAACCACTGCCTTTAATTGCCTACAAAAGGGAGGGTGGCCTTGATACATGGGGTATTGGGTGATGGCTTGTTTTGCTGTAGGCAAAACCAATACCGCCAGGCCTTCAAATTATCTGGGAAATGTCTTTTTTTTTTTTTTCATTGTCTCCCCCCACCTCCACCCCTTCCTCCAGAACAGCACATCAAGTTCTTTGAAAAGGCAGATTATCTTCCCCCTGCCTCTGACGACTAACTGCACAAATGTTGCTTGTAAAAGCTATTTGCCCATGTAAAGTGAAGTAATCAGGATGCCATGCTCATTTACACACAAAATGATTCTGTGTCCCATTGTGCTCACAGTTGTTCAGCTCTCTAGGGGTGATTAAACTAGCTCGCCTGCCGCCTGAGTCGATTTGAAGAAAATCGTTTCTCCGTGAAGTTGCCTCTCTGCTAAGCTGTTATTTTAACCATAAAAGGTAAACAGAATGGCAGATTTTTTTTCTTCTCTGAGAGCTTCATTCAAGCCGGCCGCCCTAGGCACTTTGCCTGGAGCAGAGAATGCTGAAGAGTATATTCCAGGGTGTTGCCGGCACTGCACAAAAGACCACAGGAATACTCCTTATTTCATGTATACATAAAGATCAGCTATTCACATTCTACTTTAAAGAAAAGAAGGCTTAAAAAGGTACAAGAAGTTTTGGGTGTATGAGGTTTTCCCACCTCTGCGCATGGCTCAAGGCCTTGGTAACTAAGTCTGCTTGTTGATGCTGGGAACATAGAGGCTGTGGAAACTAAAAACAAGGCGGACTGGGACTGGGTAGGTGAAAGGTTACACAAAATACGCAAGGAACTCCCTCCTAAGTCTCCCACTAACAATAGCAGTAAAGTGTGTGTGTATGGGGTGGGGGGGGTGGGGGGTGGGTTGATGATGATTCGGCAGGTATGCAAGCAAAAATAATTTGAGATGAAGTCAAGTTCACAGCTACATTATGCAAATGTCATGCTTGCAAAAGATATTATAATCGGCGACCATGAAAGCAAGTTAACCTACACAACCCCAGACAAACTTTCAGGGAGCGTGCGTCTAATGGGGGATGTCGCAGGAGCCCTGGGATGAGGGGTGACCCAGCACAGCTACAGAATGTATGGCTCTGAAGCTCATACTTTGACTATCACTTTGAAATAATTTAGCAAAATCACACAAAAAGCTGACTGAGTGCTATTTTCTTGTGAGCGTTAGGAATGCCCATACACATGCAGTACCAGTCTATACACTATCATTGCTGTCTGGGCATAGAGGGAAGGGGGGGGGGTCTACCTCTAAAGGACAGAAATTTCATTCCAACACAGGAGAACCCTCTACCTCTAAAAGACAGAAATTTAATTATAACACAGAAGACCCCTAAATGCTGGTCTGTAGGGCTGGCTAAAGGGATCAAATACATGAGATGTATTTTTTTTTTTATTTGCCTAGTAACCTCTTATTGACAAATATCTAGTTAATGACACAATAATATGTAATGAAGCAGAATAGGTCAGTCTCATTCATGATGGGACAAGTCATTAAAAACTTCAGCTGAGCCCCATAGAGAAAATAAAATAAATAAAAATATGTATGCTTAAAAAAATATATTATACTGTAATAATAATAATAATAATATATATATATATATATATATATATATATATATATATATATATATATATATATATATATATATATATATATATTAAATTTTTTTAAAAATATATAAATATATATATACACACACACACACATATATATATGCACATATACAGTATATATATTTATATATATATATATATATATATATATATATATATATATATATATATATATATATATATATATATATACTGTGTATATATGTATGAACATGTATCCATCTCTTCTTCTAGCCATTCATTAGGGACCACAGTAACCCATCAGATGTCCCCTCACCCTCTCCACCCTCCAGGTGGCAAATATGAGACAGCAGAGGGAACACAGTGACTCCTGCAGAGCCATGAGGATTTGCAGGAAAGTTTTGGACAAGTGGAAGTGTGTATAAACTCCCAGCATCCAGCCACCGTGTCCTCCCATCAGAAAAAAACAATGGTGAGCACACAACCCCAATCCATTTCTTCCCCCCCCCCCCAACTGCTCCAAAATCCCCTTTCCAGAGACCCTTCAGTGAAGGAGTCCTCAGCTCCCCAGCACACTTTGTATAGGGAAGAGACTGCAATATCACAATGTATGTTCAGGCTGGCACTGCAGGCTCCACACACAGCTTGCTCTGGGTGCATACTGTCTAGGGTAGCATGGGCACCAGACAATGCTACCGATGTCACCCCCTGGGTCCCTCTCCCAACAGTCTGCAGCAGAGCCCCCCCCCCCCCCCTCGCCCCCAGTTACAGGAGCAGCAGATGACACCCAGTGCCCAGCCACCCCTCATCAGGAGGGCACACACAGGAGCTGGGCACAGGTTTGCCCCCCTTCTCCTTCACTTCTGAGTCACTTTGCAGAATCCAAGCAGGCAGGATGGAGCTGCTCCCTTCCTCTTACCTTGATCCTGGCCAGGTCTTTCCTCCACCTCCTGCTCTGCCCTCTGTGCAAGCGTCCTTTCCCTGTTAGAGTGCCCCCTGTCTCCTGGGCGCCCCCTTCTTCAGGCTGTCTCCCCCCCAGAGCCGGGCAGAGAGCAAGGCAGAAGCTGTGCTGGAGGAGGAGGAGGAGGAGCAGAGCACACCGTCCACACTCCTAGCTCTGGGCTCCCAAATACGCCTCCAGGGCAAAGGATTAGCTCCAATTAACTGGCCCGACGCTGCCCCCCCCCTTCTTCTTCTGTCGGTGCCCCGGTGCCAGCAGCAGCTGTGCCAGGGATAACGGTTCGCCTATCACCGGGCTACTGTCACGTTGTCAGCAGACGAGGCAGGCAACCGAAGGGAAGGCAGGAGAGAGAGAGAGGAGAGGAGAGGGAGAGAGAGAGAAAAAAAAGCTGATTTTAATCATTGTCATTTCGTCTGATGTAATATTTCCCCGGGCACTTTCAGCTAGGCATAAATTTTCAGTTCCCAAATAAGTAACACAGGGCACGTTTCTCACATCCTTTGACTCGCTGTGTTACAATTGCTGTGCCACACAACTGCAACTCCAGTTCAAGGTGGAGGGGGGCAAGGCTGATTGAGATGCCTGGTACCCCAAATCTGCAGCCAAGGCTCCCCCAAAGTGCCATTCACACCCCATGTCGACTTTTCAGGATATCTGCCTTGCCACTTTCCCCCCTCTCCTCGTTTTACCTGTAGTTTTTTTTTAAAAAACTTTCCCTAAATTCTGTGTGTCCCCCAAAATCTATTTTCGGGCAGTTCTTTATTGGTCCAGTTCAACCCCTGTGCTGCTGTGTTGGGACTATTTTTCAATCCTCTGGGCTCTTTTTAGGATGCCTGGTACCTCAAATTTGCAGCCAAGGTCCCCCCATTGTGCCATTTAGCTACCCCCCCCCCAACTTTTGAAGAGATCAGCCTTGCCCCCCCCCCCCTCTTTGATTTACCCTCATTTAAAAAAAAAAACTTTCCCTAAATTCAGTGTGTCCCCCAAAATCTATTTTCGGGCAGTTCTTTATTAGTGCCGTTTAACCCCTGTGGGCTCTGTCGGGACTTTAGGATGCCTGGTATCTCAAATTTGTGGTCCCCCCACTGTGCCCTTTAGCCCCCCCCCCATCCCCCTCCTGCACACCACCACTCAACTTTTCAAGAGATCTGCCTTGCCACTCCCCCCCCCTTCTCCTTGATTTACCTCCAATTTTTGTAAAACTTTCCCTAAGTTCTGTGTGTCCCCCCAAAATGTATTTTCGGGCAGTTCTTTATTAGTGCAGTTTAACCCCTGTGCTGCTCTGTTGGGGCTATTTCTCAACCCTATGGGCTCTTTTTAAAGAGCAAAGGCTCACCCAATGTGTCATTTAGCCCCCCCCCCCCTTCTCAATTGGTCCCCTGTGAACCTACTGATTTTTAAATGCTATTTTTCAACTCTTTTAGGACGCCTGATACCCCAGAATTGCAGCCATTGCAACCCCATTGTCCAGTTTTAGCCCCCATCTCAAAGAGACCTGCCTTTCACATTTTTTCCTCTCCATTGTGTCCCCCCCCCCCCCCAAAAAAAAAGTATTTTCGGACAGTACAGTTTAACCCCTGTGCTGCTCTGTCGGGGCTATTTCTCAACCCTATGGACTCTTTTTGGGTACCCCAAATCTACAGCAAAGACACCCCCATGTGTCATTTAGCCCCCCATTCTCTACTGCCCCCCTATATACAACCTGATTTTTAAATGCTATTTTACAACTCTTTTAGGATGTATCTCAAATTTGCAGCCAAGGTTCCCCCTGCTTTGCCATTCCGCCCGCCCAAATACCCCCAGTTTTTAAAACTTCCTTTACATTCCGTGTTCTCCCCAAAACGTATGTTGGTCGTTACTAAATGCAGTGCAATGTAACCCAGGTGTCGCTCTTGCTAGAATGCTTAGTACCCCAAATCTGCAGCCATTGCTCCTCAAAGAGCTCCCCACTCCCAGCTCAACTTTTTAAATCTACTGTGATATCGTGTTACTTCTTTTGTTTAAGACTATTTACCCCCCCCCCCCCCCCCCAATAGAAATGTAAATGTATATATTTGCTAACAGCATTTAACCCTTATCCCCCGGAGCACTATGCTACATTCAACGCCACTGCTGTCACATCAACACTAATCCCGACCCCCCCAGATCCCCCACCCCCCAATCCGGCCCCCTAAATTGGTTCAGCCTGTCCAGATTAACCTTTTGGGGGCTGATCGCCTGCCACCCAAAACCCCCCTTTTTTCCAGAACGCTCCAAGGTAACTGATGTCAGTTTGGTTTTCAGTGTTTATGGTTTTGAAAATTATTTTAGAAAACAGAATAAAGGAAACTAAACAAACATAATACAAATATTAATACAAGTCAAAACAGAACAAAAAAAAATGATGGAAATTGTTTTGCCAGGCATAGTTTAACCCTTTACCTCCCACATGTTTGCTCTTTTACCGCCTCTTTGCCACCTCCTATATCTTGACTATATTTTGTCCTTAAGTTACCCACATGCTCTTAAATTTCCTGAGCCCACCTGATTTTGCTTTAATTTTCACCCCCCCCCCCCCAACCATTATTCTCCTTTCCTGCCCTCCCTCCCTCCTTTCCCCACCCCCCTTTTCAAGCTCCCTGTCTGGCATTAGATTGCCCCCGGGCCATTAATACCAAATGACGTCTATGGACAAGCTTTGTGCTATTGCAAAATGCGCCCTCTGCACTAGCCGAGGGCTAAACTCGCCATTTCAATTATAGAGCAAGGCTAGCTGGAGTGATGTGAGCTCTGAAGATTTCCCATGTAGATATTCTGCATCCCCACCTCTCTCCCCTGCCTCTGCAGCCTCTATTCCCTGCAAAAAAAACAAAATAATAATAATTAAAAGAAAAAGAAACTTTTGTAAGGTCACACTGTCAGTATTTGTGTATAGTGATATATACAAATTTAAAAAAGAAATCCGTTTTGGAAATGCTACAGCAGAACCTCTTGAGAATTTCAGCATTCAATTGATATGTTTAAATCCTGCAGGACCTACAAAGTATCAATGTTGACCCTAGCAGCCAATTAGATCAACCCCTTCACTAAAACAGCTGGGACGTGGTTGGTATTGGCACTTGATATAAAGGGATTGATTTTCTAAAGGCAAATAGACTGTGCACTTTTCAAAGTGCAGTTACACTCTACAAATGCAGTTGCTCCAGAGCTTAGTAAATGTGGTAAGGCTTCATTTTGCAAAAATATCCAATCACATGCAAGGGAGATTAAAAAACAAAACAGAGTTTTTGCTTGCACATGATTGGATGATGGAAGTCAGCAGAGCTTCTGCTCATTTACTAAGCTATTATTAAAAATGCTATTATTAGGACAAAGCCAGTTATTTAAAATGAATCTGGATTTATGTGGTCACCCACAGCAACCACGTTCCAGCAATTCTAGAAAAAAGTAAACTACAGCAAGGTCATGAGTGATACTTTTGTGGCTTCTGCAGGAGTTAATAGTCCTCATGATGGCATAAATCATGGCATAGAAGAAAATAAAATGATATATATATCTAGATATATAGATTATATCTATATATCTATATATATATATATAGATATATATAGATTATATTTATATCTATATATCTATATCTATATCTAGATAGATAGATAGATAGATAGATAGATAGATAGATAGATAGATAGATAGATGATAGATATAATCTATATATCTATATCTATATATATATCTATATATATAGATATATATAGATATATATATATCTATATATAGATATAGATCTATAGATATATCTATCTATCTATCTATCTATCTATCTATCTATCTATCTATCTATCTATCTATCTATCTATCTATCTATCTATCTATCTATCTATCTATCTATCTATCTATCTATCTAGATGTATATATCTTTGGGGGTTATTTAATAAAGGCAAATCCACTTTGTCCTGCAAGTGCACATGAAAGTGCATTGAAATGCACTTGGAAGTTGCTGTAGATCCAAGGGGGACATGCAAGCAAAACAAAAAACAACATTTTAGCTTGCACATGATTGGATGATAAAATCAGCAGAGATTCCCCTCATTTCAGATCTACCCCTCAGAATTAGAGCGACTGCACTTCCAAGTGCACTTTCATGTGCACTTGCAGTGCACTTGTAGAGCAAAGTGGATATGCCTTCTGTAAATAACCCCCTATATATATACCCTGTTTCCCCGAAAATAAGACCTAGCGTGATTGTCGGTGATGGCTGCAATATAAGCCCTACCCCCCAAATAAGCCCTACCCTGTTTCCCCGAAAATAAGCCCTACCCTGAAAATAGGACCTACAAGGACTTTAACTAGGACTTATTTGGGGGGTAGGGCTTATATTGCAGCCATCACCGACAATCACGCTAGATCTTATTTTCGGGAAAACAGGGTATATAGATATAGATATATCTATATCTTTAGATAGATATATCTATCTAGATATAGATATATCTAGATAGATATATCTATATATATTTTTTTTATTATTTGTAAGACAGAGCCTTAGACTTTGCAATCATTTTGCAGTATTGCACTGGGATTCTGTGGTCACCCATAGTAACCACATTCCAGCTGTTATTTCAATGCAGGCTGGAAATTAACTAGAATTAGTGAATTAAGAGATATGCTCTTTTTGTCCTAACCCCAGCCAAAGGGGAGGATTTACCCTAAATGCATTTTTTTGTGGCCAAATAAATTGCCTTTTATTCAGCCAATATACTGGGCTGCTGATTTTTAAGGACGCAGTTAAAAAAAAGACAAGAAAAAAAGTTAAATTTAGAAGTGGCTGCATCCTAATCACTCATCTTCCCAGGGACCTGGCTTCAATAGCTTTTTAAAACATTGTAACAAGAGGACCATAACAATATTATCAGCACAAGACTCTTTTCCATCATTTGTAGAAGATCACTGGCGCCAACTAGTGCCCAGTAGCTGCAAGTGCACAATCATCTTCACCCCTTAATAAAGGTCAAATGCCTTTGTTTGGAGGTAAGCAGGAGAAAGGGTCCCAGTTGTAACTCCTATCTTTTCAAAGACCGGGTGCAGAGATTAGTATAATTAATTTGATATTCCATATGCCTTTTGTTCCTGCGTATCACAAAGCTACAAAAGAACTTCATACAGTCTTTTTATCCCCTTGGCGGGCATAAACAACTTTATCTTCCCGAGGCGTCGTTTTTTTTTTTTTTCTCTCTCTCTCTTTTTGTTTTTGGAGTATGAACTCCAGCCGAAAAAGGGAAATTTTCTCATTAAAGTTACATCCCCGCAGTTAGTTCAATTACTTGATATATGCAGAAGATGTTGTAAATTTAAAGATTTAAATAGCTTACAAAGATGCCAGGGGCTCCATCAGTTAATTTCCTTAATTTATGGATTTTTAACGCGGCTTTTGAAATGAAAAGGAGAATGAGAAGTAGGTCATCGCAGTGATTAGCATCCTGCGCGTTGCAAGTTGTTTGCTGGCTCGGTGCAACGGGACAGGTAGGTCAGGTGAACTGAACATTCGCCGTTACTGAAAAAACATTTTTTTTAAAAAAAAGCAAAAACGATCAGTTACAGTATTCGATATTGAGGCGAGATCGGAGGACTGCGCATGCCCAGGGAGACGTCTTACCTGCATGGTAATGTTGTCATTTAAAGCAGAGCTCCAGCCAAAAATATCAAGATAAACATCAATTGCCTTTTAAAAGATAGAATAAAAATCCATCTATTGCTGCAAAATTCACCTTCTATTTGGAGATTTCCCCCGCAGTACTACTTTTCTGCTGCTAGGTGTCCTCGTTCTGATGGCCGGCATCATTCAACCCACTTCTTCTGAGCTCATATTGTCCTGGACCAGTCCCCAGCTTGTGACTGAACAATGAAAAGAGAAGTAGCACAGTGATGAGCTGATCTCTCTGTTACTCTGTTCTGTCCTCCTATCAGCATGCTTCTTGTCAGCACAAGAACTGATTGGCTGCGTGTGCTGCTTCTTCCTGTCACACTATGGCTCTGCTGTACAGAGAATGCAGGAGGCTGATACCAGGTCAAATCTAGGTATTTACACTGCTTGCATTCAAAAAATATCGTATACGTTAAAGCGGAGTTCCACCCAAAAATGGAACTTCCGCTTTTCGGAACCCTCCCCCCCTCCGGTGTCACATTTGCCACCTTTCAGGGGGAAGGGGGGAGCAGATACCTGTCTAATACAGGTATTTTGCTCCCACTTCCGGGCATAGATAGTCGAGCCACCCGCGGGTATCTACGCCACTTCCGGGCCCTCCTCCGCCCCCCCCCCCCGCTGTCTTCTGGGAGACACACAGTTCCCAGAAGACAGCAGGGACCAGTGGGATCACGCATGCGCAGTAGGGAACCAGGGAGTGAAGCCGCAAGGCTTCACTTGCTGATTCCCTTACTGAAGATGGCGGCGCCTCCACCCGAGTGACGAGGGATGGGTCGGCTTCGGGTGCCGACATTGCGGGCGCCCTGGACAGGTAAGTGTCCATATTTTAAAAGTCAGCAGCTGCAGTATTTGTAGCTGCTGACTTTAAAAAAAAAAAAATTAGGCGGAACTCCACATTAAGGAATGTATTGATGATTACAGAGCTACGTTGGTTTATGTCTTATATCTTAGTAGAGTTCAGCTTTAAAGTGGGTGTAAACCCTAACTGAATACATTAATTGCTAAAGCACTGTGTATGATTAACAATTGCCATTTTTTTTTTAATTGATAAAATGCTTGTTTCCACCTTTTTCATTCTTTGTGACGTTTCAGTGCTGATAAGCCTCTTTGCAGCCACTCCTGTCTACATGCATTTCAGCAATGCTTGCCATTTCTCAGGGTGGGCTTCTGATGGTGACAACAGTGTAATGTGTTCTAAAAACTTGTACTTCTACTTGTAGTCTCCATAAGAAGCCCATGTTACAGGGTGACAACACAGGATAACATTTGGGGCACAGGAACTGGGTGTTGTCACCCTGTAACAGGAAGTGTCTGTAAGATATAAAAATGCCTTTTGAAAGAACATGAACTTAAAAAAGACATTAGCCATTGGGGCTAAACTTACTTTAAAGCTGTATTATATACACTATGTTGTCAAAAGTATTGGGACACCTTCCTTTACACGCACATGAACATTAATGGCATCCCAGTCTTAGTTCGATATTGAGTTGGCCCACCCTTTGCTGCTATAACAGCTTCAACTCTTCTGGGAAGGCCATCCACAAGGTTTAGGAGTGTGTCTATGGGAATGTTTGACCATTCTTCCAGAAGAACATTTGTGAGGTCAGGCACTGATATTGGAGGAGAAGGCCTGGCTCGCAGTCTCTGCTCTAATTCATCCCAAAAGTGTTCCGTCAGGTTGAGCTCAGGACTATGCAGGTCAGTCAAGTTCCTCGACCCCAAAGTCGCTCATCCATGTCTTTATGGACCTTGCTTTGTGCACTGGTCCAAATCATTTGGTGAAGGGGGGATTATGGTGTGGGGTTGTTTTTCGGGGGTTGGGCTTGGCCCCTTAGTTCCAGTGAAGAGAACTCTTGAGGCGTCAGCATACTGAGACATTTTGGATAATTTCATACTCCCAACTTTGGGGGAACAGTTTGGGGATGGCCCCTTCCTGTTCCAACATGACTGCGCACCAGTGCACAAAGCACGGCCAATAAAAACATGGATAAGCAAGTTTGGGGTGGAGGAACTTGACTGGCCTGCACAGAGTCTTGACCTCAACCTGATAGAACACCTTTGGGATGAATTAGAGTGGAGACTGCAAGCCAGGCCTTCTCGTCCAACATCAGTGCCTGACCTCACAAATTGGAAGAATGGTCAAATATTCCCATAGACACACTCCTAAACCTTGTGGACAGCCTTCCCAGAAGAGTTGAAGCTGTTAAAGCTGGAAAGGGAGGGCCAACTCAATATGGAACCCTACGGACTAAGACTGGGATACCATTAAAGTTCATGTGCGTGTAAAAGCAGGTGTCCCAATACTTTTGACAATATAGTGTATTTTCTGTCACACTGGCCCTCCCAAAGAGGCTCAGGATAGCTCTCCTAACTGCCAGTGATATTAAACGGCGAGGTGGCACGCAGTTCAGCATTTGAGCAATGTGTTGCTTTGCCAAAGCCATAGTGACTAAGCACTCCGAGCATCCAGTAACACCCACTAACCCCAATGATTCCAGAGGACCTGAAGCATCTTGTGTCAAAAAGTGACTCCAGATCACCGGAGCATCCTGTAACACCCAGTGACTCCAGAGCACCCCGAGCGTCCTGTGCACTCAGTGACTTCAGAGCATCCTATGTAACCCTGTAACACCCCAATGACTCCAGAGCACCCCGAGCGTCCTGTGCACCGAGTGACTCCAGAGCATCCTATGTAACCCTGTAACCCCAATGACTCCAGAGCACCTTGAACACCCTGTGTCACCCAGTGACCTCTGTGACTCTAGTGCATTCGGTATGCTTCTGTGTCTTAGGCTGGCCATACATTATACAATTTTCTTTTACAACTTTCCTTTAGATTTACCAAAGCCATATAATAGGAGGTCAAACCTAAAAAAATTCAATTTGTATGCAATCAGGTAGGCCCTTGCACTACACGATTGAAGGTAAATCTAAAGAGAATTGAACAGGAAAAATTACCAGTTTCAGTCCAGTAGCTTAGTGTTCCCCGTGACATGTGCTTCTTCATGTACCCTCTGGTGTGGTCCTGTATTCTCCTGAGCAGGATCTCTTCTTGTGGACATGGAGCCCTGTCCATGACTTTTCCTTTGAGCTCTAGAATCTGTGACCAATATAATGCATGATATTGTGTGATCAGGGGCGTAACTAGAAATATCAGGGCCCCATAGAAAAATGTTGTATGGGGCCCCCCTGCAAACAGCCCCCCCCCACAGCTGCCCTAGCGTCAATGCAGCGTGACCTGTGCCACATACAGCGTGACCTGTGCCCAATACAGCATGACCTGTGCCCAATACAGTGTGACCTGTGCCCCATACAGCGTGACCTGTGCCCAATACAGCGTGACCTGTGCCCAATACAGCCTGGTCTGCCTGTGTGCCATACAGCCCCACCTATGCAGAAGAAGAGGCAAGCCACCCTGGTCAGCAGAGAGCAGGATTGCCCGCTGTAATAGCTTTCATTTGAATTTCCTGTCTTCCCGGGGCTCATCGTCACTTAGCCCCACCTCTTGGCCCAACGCATTTGATGACGTCACATGTCCCACATCGGATCGGCGTTCTGTCTATCAAAGGCACCGGGCCAAAAGGTGGAGCTATGTGACGTGAGCCCCGGGAACACTGGAAGTTCTAATAAAAGCTCTTACATCGGGCAATTCAGCTCTCTGCTGATATGAACAGCTCGCCTCTTCCTTTCATCTCTCTTCCCCTGGCTGGGAGACTGTGCCGGCGGTGCTCTTATCCTCACTGGGCCCCACTCGGGTGCGGGCCCCATAGCGCCCGCATGGGTCGCTATGGTGGTAGTTACGCCCCTGTGTGTGATCAGCAGTTGCTTACGTCTTTGTAAAATTATATTGAAATATTTGAGCTCCTTACCATAGGTGTTGCTGGTGAGTAAAGAGGGTCAAGACTCAATTTTTAGCAAGGTGTATGCATACCCAAGTTCTTTATACACTAGGGAAGGATTCAAAACAAATGAAAAACCAGAAGGTGCCACCATCTAAGATCAGTGTATCAGTTTATTAAAATAAGGAGGGTAAAATGCACTCACAAAAGTTGGAGAAAACAAGCTCAGAAATGGAAATCGATGTGCCACATCAATACTAAGAAATCCAGAATCAACTTTAATCCAATAAAAGTCAGGGGGACAATCCAAAAAGTATTCAACCCATTTCAGGGGTCCAAGAGCGCCCCTTCAACAGGGCTAGAAAAAAAAAACATAAGGACACCTCCCTATCAATACAATATCCCCTCCTTTGGGCCATATTTAAAACCAAACACCCAATTGCCAATAGGATTGTAAGTACAATCCTGTTGGCTATTTGTTTTTAAATAGAAGCCAGAGGAGGGATATTGCATTCATATCAGATATGGAGATATCTTTATGTTTTTTCTAGCCCTGATGGGGGGGGGGGGGGGGGGGTGGCGGTCTTGGATACCTGAAACTTTTTGGACTGTTTCCCTGATTATTACAGACCCATCATTCCTTCCAATGGTTCTCAGTGATCATACAGGAAAGTGGGCACAGACCCAGCATGTCTTCCAATGGTTCCCAATGATCATACAGGAAGGTAGGCACAGACCCATCATGCCTTCCGCCTTCCATGACTCCCAATGATCATACAGGAAAGTGGGCACAGACCCAGCATGTCTTCCAATGGTTCCCAATGATCATGCAGGGGGGCAGGTACAGACCCAACATGCCTTTCAGTGGCTCCCAATGATAATACAGGATAGTGGGCACAGACCCAGCATGTCTTCCAATGGTTCCCAATGATCATGCAGGAGGGCAGGTACAGACTTAGCATACCATCCAATGGCTCCCAACGATCATGTCGCAGGGCATGCACAGAATCAGCGTGCCCTCCAATGGCTCCCAATGTTCATACAGGAGAGTGGGCACAGACCCTGCATGTCTTCCAATGGTTCCTAATGATCATGCAGGAGGGCAGGCACAGATTTAGCATACCATCCAATGGCTCCCAATGATCATGCAGCAGGGCACGCACAGACTCAGCGTGCCCTCCAATGGCTCCCAATGTTCATACAGGAGGGTGGGCACAGACCCAGCATGCCTTCCAATGGTTCCCAATTATCATACAGCAGGGCAGATACAGACCCAGCATGCCTTCCAATTTCTCCCAATGATCATGCAGGAGGGGGGGTACAGACCCAGCATGTAGAAATAGATAAAACCAGGAGGGCGCACTGGCCAAGTACATTATCCAACAACATTTTTGTTAAAAGAAAATTATAACAAATGGCTACTCACAAACATAGGTAGTAAAAGCACTCATTAGGCCACTCCTCATGGCTACACTCTCCCAGGCTAGCCAATAGCTCGAGCTCGGGGGGACCTCAGCGGGGTCCCTGCTTTCTGACACGTTTCAACGGTATGTCCTTCTTTATCAGAGCCAAGGCTCCCAATGATCATACAGCAGGGTGGGCACAGACCCAGCATGCCTCCCACTGGCTTCCAATGATCATATTGGAGGCTGGGTACAGACCCAGCATGCATTTTACTGGCATGGTCATACAGGAGGGGTGGATACAGACCCAGCATGGCTTTTACTAGCTTCCAATGATCATACTGGAGGGCGGGCACAGACCCAGCAAGCCTCCTTACTGGCTTTCAGTAAATATGGAGTCTGTGTGGACATCCTACTATCAATAGCAGATAACTGCTGACAGCGGCAGCCATGGCAACAAATACAAAAACTTGAACTTTTCCTATTGGACACAACTGAGCTTATTCAAAAGGCAATGCAGAAAGCATTGATGACATTTATGCTACAGTAATTCAGAGCAACCAAGCGGTAATAAAATCAGGTAAAAGTTTTTTGATTGTTAGCTCTGGATCACTAAACTTTGCTCTTTGCTTTTTAACTTTATTGACATGTTGCAAATGATGACCCGTGAGATGCGTTTATGGCATATTGGATTATAGGTATTAAGATAATATTAAAGTTGAACTCCAGGGATGATAAAATTTGCATACATTGGGTCAGCTTGGCACATGGTATGTATGCATATGTGATACCTGATCGGCCTCTGTGGAAGCTGGAAATCACAGAGGTAGCCTGAGCTACTACAGTGATGGGCATGATCTTCCGGGTCCTGTGCCGAGCGGCTGCACTTCTGCATAGTAACCACAGGGGGTCGCTCATTTCGTTCAGCCATTATTCACAGAGTGCATTGCATTTCTCTCAATTAACGCAAAGTGTTCTCTGATTGGACTGGGAGGGGATTGTGACATTACCCCCCCTCCTCTCCGCTCAGATTAGATCTCCAATCAGAGAATACACTGGCTTGAGAAGGGAGACCAACCCAGCATGCATATTAGGACTTCTGTGAAATCAGGTTGGAATGGATTACACATACCTCCCAACTTTTTGAGATGGGGACGGGGGACACCCATTAGCAAAAGTATGTAGGCATAGGACACACCCCTGCCACGCCCCCTTCAAGGAGAATTATACAAAAAAAGTGATTTGTTAAAACCACAATAGCTTTTTTTACCACTACTATTCTTCTATATTAGCTTTTTAAATTTACCAATGCAGCAATTTAGAAATCGGATGAAAGGTTTAGCACTGGGAAAAACTTTTTGATAGATAAAAAGTGCATTTTATATACAACTATATAGATAAGACCAAAATGAGGGACAAATGAGGAGGAAAACGGGACAGTCCCTCAAAATCAGGGACAGTAGGGAGCTTTGGATTATGTAGTAAACAATGAAACTCCACCATGCTGCCTGCATGCCAGATTTCTTTACTTGTAAAGCACCCCAGGAGCCCTGAAGAGGGGCATATTTAGACACCGTGCCACAGGCATACCTAAACCATGACCACTTTTTTTACAAGTTCTGCCCCCTGTGCCATGTGATTATTTTAATGATTATTTAAAGATCACATCATGCTAGAATGCGTTATTTAAATCCCTCTACGGTGTGTCTTGTATACAGAGCCTCTGCATAAACCAGTAAACCAAAAAAATAGATGTTTTCATGTTTCTGGACTTTAAACTCATTCTGGCATCCCCTGCACCCCCTCTCCTTTATGGTTTATTTGCTGCTTTATTAGTGGCAAATATCTAGAGGCAGCCAGAAGAAACAAAAAAAAAATTTGAAAAAAAACAAGTTTTCCAGTTTGTACATTTTGAGGCTTGGTGCTGCCCCCTATAACCCTTGTAAAATACATTTCTCTTTTAATAATTTTTTCATTGATGTTCTTTGCGTATATGTAGCACCGTCCGTGTAGGGCTTGCTAAGTGTTGACTTCATAGGCCTCTCTCTGGTTACCTGCAGCTGGTTGCTGAGGGTTCCCACTTAGTTGCTGAGGGTTCCCACTTAGTTGCTGAGGGTTCCCACTTAGTTGCTAGGGGTTCCCGCTTGGCCCACCTCTACACCCGCTTGCTCGTTACTCAAAGACCAGTCCAGGGTATTTGTGTTTTTGTATTTTATTTTGGAACTTGGATGGGAGTTGAATGTCATTGGCCACTATTCACCCTGGAACAATAAGTACTTCTACTGGCAGAAAGACATTTCTGTGGGGGACAACACTAGATTGAAAGTGAATATTGCAACAAGAGCTGTTTTTTAATTTTTAGAAAAACAGTGTACTAAAAAAACAAACAAAAACAAAACACAACAGTGTACTTTAAAGCAGTTGTATCCTCCTCTTGGTGATTTTTACCTACAGGTAAGCCTCTAATAAGGCTTACCTGTAGGTAAAAATGAGTATCTCCTAAACCTGCATGGTTCAGGAGATATTCGCCCTGCATGCAGCTGCTGACATCAGCGGCGCATGCGCTCTGAAGGCACCCAGCGAGACTCCTCATCTGCATGTGCAGGAATGTTGTCTCCCATGGCAACAGTCTTTAATAGTTCCTTCACTTTCACTACAATCGCTCCTTGTAGTTCTTCAGCCCACTGGGCTCCCAGTCTCTCTCTCACTAGACCCACTGATTCACTGCCACTGAATCCCTTGAGCTCCTTCACGGTGGTATCTTCCTCAAGCGTCACCCCCGCTTCTCTGCTGGGTCCTTAGCTTGGCACTCTAGATACCTCTCAAGTTTCACCCCACTGGCCTGCTCAGTCCCTGGCTTGATAAACAAGGCTGCTCTGCAAGCATCACCTCCGCTGGCTGGGTCCTTGGCCCGACACCCACCAAAGTCTCCCGATTCTTCACCATCCCCGGTTGGCGAGAATGCTGCTCCAGGACTTGCCCCAGCTACTCACTGTGGCCCCTGGTAATTAGGTGGATAGTCCCTTATTGGTGACAACTTCCCCTCTACCTCTGATCACGACGGGTTCTCCGGCCGGCATTACCATCACTTCTGGTTGGACTGCAAGCCGCAATCCCAACCCTGCACTGCTCTCTCGCTTCTGGATAGGCCCTCAGACAGCCTAGCAGCCAGATGTGCCCGGGATAGGCCTAGCAGCCCGGGCAATACAACACACGTTCACCCAGACAGGTGACACAGAACATAGATCGCCTGACCTCACCAGAATATATAGGCTCTCCCAGCAGGCCAAGGGATCCAAGAAAACCCCTGCCCATTGGCTCAGGCACCCCACATACCCATAATCTGACCTTGTGTTGCCATTCTCGTATCTAGTACCACCAGGTACCCGGCCACCCAGTGGTAGAAAAGAAAAGTGCAACAAGGTCAAACTTAGGGAGAAATCAATAGATCTCTAACAATCGACCAGGACAACTACTCCTGGCAAGTAAATTTGTGAGGAGCAACCCTGCCTAAACTCCAGGGTGCTACATATATTAACATACTATACAAGTTTTTTTACAAACATTATTGCGCATCAAATACGCTTATTTACATCAAGGTGATTTTATGTGTCTGTCTAAAAAAAAAAACAAAAAAAAACAAACAATTATGTACATTCCCTTGAAGCTGCAAAAGGATTGACACGGTAACAGGTAATGTGTGACATGCTCGACAGCTCTGCTGCTTAATACACAGAGCCTGTGAAATCCCACAAGTCAGAGATGGAATGTGTGATGAAGATAGAGCCCTTAACGCACTGAGCATCTCAGGGGACATAGAACTGTCGGTTTCAGATCTCAGTCCTTCGGTTAATCCAGTGACTGCTATGTTTGCCTTCATCAGGGGGTTAAATATTGATTTAACCGGAGCATTAAAGGGAAACGACAATAGTTTTAGTTAAGTTCCTCCTTTTTTTGAAAGAATATTTATTGCTAAAACTTCTTTTATGGTTTAACCGCTTGCCGACCAGCCGCCGTCATTGTACTGCGGCAGGTTGGCACGGCTGCGTAGGTGTACGTCGGCTGCTTTAAGTGCGATAGGGGGCGATGCGCGTGGTTGGTGGTCGCGACATCCGGCGGCCACTCATGAACGTTCCACAGAGAGCCAGAACAGGGATCTATAGTTTTCACCAGAACAAAAAGGTGAGGGGAATTCTTCCACTGGGGGACACCTTTTCCAGTGACAGCTTTGCTCTAACTTTGCAGAGAATTCCTCTCACTTCCTGTTGCATCTCCAGGACAAGAAGTCAAGAGAAATCTCCCTAATGGGAATAATAAACTAGCAGGGGTGCGAAACATCCCTAATTCCATCCAAAACTGAAAGAAATGTTTTGCCTGTACATATACTTTAAAGCAGACCTCCGGGCTCCTTCAGAAAATAATAACAGTCAGCAGCTACAAATACTCTAACTGCTGACTTTTAATATTAGGACACTCACCTTGTTATGAATCCAGCGCTGTCCTCACTGGCTCTCGGGTGCTGTCGCTGCCATCTTGGCTGAGGGAAACCAGCAGTAAAGCCTTGCGGTTCCATACTGCACATGTGCGAAGCGCGCTGGGCTTTGCGACTCGCCCGGCGGCGTGGGGAAGGAGGAGGGGGGCCGAATTTCTGACTGAGCTTGCCAGAAGTGGGTGCTCCCCCCCCCCCCCAAAAAAAAAGTGCCAAATGTGACACACACATCATAGCCACACCGAATGTCGATCCCTCTAGTGATATAAAGATTTATATAGAGGAATCAGGACCTCCTGCTGGTGACCCATTTAGTGATGATGATCTATATAGGGGAATCAGGACCTCCTTCCTCCTGCTGGTAATCTTTCTAGTGATATAAAGATTGATATAGAGGAATCAGGACCTCCTGCTGCTGACCCCTCTAGTGATTTTGATCTATATAGGAGAATCAGGACCTCCTGCTGTTGATCCCTCTAGTGATAAAGATCTAAAGAGGGTGAATCAGGACCTCCTTCCTCTTGTTGGTAATCCCTCTAGTGATTTTGATCTATATAGGGGAATCAGGACCCCCATCCTTCTTTTGGTGATCCCTCTAGTGATAAAGACCTATAGAGGGGAATTAAGACCTCCATCCACCTGCTGGTGATTCCTCTAGTGATAAAGACCTATAGAGGGGAATTAAGACCTCCATCCACCTGCTGGTGATTCCTCTAGTGATAAAGATCTATAGAGGGGAATTAAGACCTCCATCGACCTTCTGGTGATTCCTCTAGTGATAAAGATCTATAGAGGGGAATTAAGACCTCCATCCACCTGCTGGTGATTCCTCTAGTGATAAAGATCTATATAGAGGAAGCAGGATCTCCTTCCTCCTGCTGGTGATCTCTCTAGTGATAAAGATCTATAGAGGGGAATTAAGACCTCAATCCACCTGCTGGTGATTCCTCTAGTGATAACTAAAGATCTATACAGAGGAATCAGGGCCTACTTCCTATTATGCCGTGTACACACGATCGGTCTTTATGGCAGACTTTGTCCGGCGTACTTTTCGACTGACTTTTCGACTGACTTTCCGAATGAACAGACTTGTCTACACACAATCAACCAAAGTCTGACGGATTTGTACGTGATGACGTACGACCGGCCTAAAACCAGGAAGTTCATAGCCAGTAGCCAATAGCTGCCCTAGCGTCGGTTTTTGTCCGTCGGGCTAGCATACAGACGAGCGGACTTTTCGACCGGACTCGAGTCCGTCGGACAGATTTGAAACATGTTTCAAATCTAAGTCCGTCAAACTTTTGACAAAACAAAGTCCGCTGGAGCCCACACACGATCGAATTGACGGACGAAATCCAGTACGCCGGACCAAGTATGCCGTAAAGTCCGATCGTGTGTACGCGGCATTACTGGTGATCCTTTCTAGTGATGCTTTTGATAATTCTCTTGGCTTTCCCCACTGCCAGGTCTCACAGTTTGCTCATTTTGCAAACTAACACAATCATCCCAATGCAAGTGGTCTTAGAGTGGTCTTAGACAGGTTCCACTCCATATCGTCCGTCTACACCTACCCATACTAAATAAGCAGCAATATATGAAACCACGGCTTCCCTTTTTTTTTTTTTTTCTAGCATACCAGAATCACACTACCTATCCTCGGTGGTGTAACTACTGCAGGCAAAAAGATTGCAGCTATTCCTGGGCCCCCAAAGCTGCAGAATTTACATTTCATTTTCTGTATAACACAAGGGAGGGTTTATGTTATATGAGCAAACACTGAAGTTTTGTTTTAGTTTTTTGCTTTTTTTTTATACAGCTCCAACAAATTCCGCAGCACTTTGTGCATACAGGTCAGTTAAATCAGTCCCTGATCTAAAGGAGCTCACAAGCCAATGTGCCTTTGTGTGTAAATCCATAGGAATTCCTAGATTTCTACAATAATGGCTCTGGATATTGTAGTAAATTTGCACTGTGTATCAAACAACTGTCATGTTTTTTTTTAAATATAAAAATCTATTTCCACTTTTTTTTTTTTTTTTAATAGTTTTTTATAGTTTTCCCATCTCAGTGCTTCTGATCACCTCCAGCCTCTTTCAGTCACTTCCTGTCTCTATGGAATGGGTGGCCATCATTTTTCTGGCTTGGTCTCCTGATAGCGACAGCAGCAGACATACATGCTCAATATGTGTGGGCACAGGAATAAAAACCTGACAGGGATTCTAACCCTTCCATACTGCATCCAAAAATAAAATAATACACACTATAAAACTGAAGTCTGAATGTCTAAATCCATTCATCATGTGTATTCTCCATTAATCTCTGTGTGCTTTGTGTATTTCTCCCAGATCTGTGCAGTAATCCAGTGTGAGACTTCCTGTAATAAAGACCGCTCACTGCTGCTCTCTCTCCTTGTGCAGGATGACTGGTCTTGTCTCCTCCCCCTTCTGTAGCTTTCTGCAGCCAGCCTGCAGTGGGTGGAGCCTGCGGGGCCCCTCCTTTAGCGCAACTCTCTGCACAGGCTATGTGCAGCACAGTGATGATGTAACTCTTACATATAGCCAGTGAACTGATTGGCCTCAGGTAATATTTACAGTGAGGAAACAAATTTTCCTACATACGTTGTACCTGTCTCTCTGCAGTCTTCTCTTCTCTACATCCGTTCAAAGGTCAGAATTTAGAAAGCTTGTCTGATATTTCAGGAGACGGAGTGGAGAGCTGAAATTGCACACTGCAGAGCTCAGTAAGGAGAGCTAACTGGGGGAAAGGGGCACTCCCTCCTTCACAGAGCTTGCAGGAACAGAGCTGAGGCTGTCAATAACAGGCTGTGTGCTGGAGATCCCTCGTCACCTTTTCTTCTCTTGGTGTCAGGAAAACTTGTCAGAAGTGATTCATGCTGATAGTAGAGGAACAAAGCAGCAGACAGAAATGGCACTTAGTGGTCTTAACTGAGACAAGTTCACACTATAGAGGGATATGCTTTGTTCATATTTTTTATCTGAGGTTTGCAACCACTTTAACTACTTCCTTGCCACGCTATAGCCAAAAGACAGCTACAACGTGGCTCTGTTTTTCCGGTAGGGCACCCATGGACAGCCTACTGGAACCACGCCACTCACACGCCCCCTGGGGGCGCTCTGTGATCGATTTGTCCTTCGGATTTAGGTAAAGGGCCAATCACAGCAACCCTTTACCACATGACCAGCTGTGTCCAACCACAGCCGGTTTTCAGCAGTACTTTCCTCGCGCTCTGTCACAGCGTGAGGAGAGGAGAACAATCCTGACAGGGGACATGTACACAAACCATCAGGGCACTGATAATCAGTGCAGCCCCATCAGTGCTTCCTCATCAGTGCCTATCAGTGCTTTCTCATCAGTGCCTATCAGTGCTTTCTCATCAGTGCCTATCAGTGCTTCCTCATCAGTGCCTATCAGTGTCTCCTCATCAGTGCCTATCAGTGCTTCCTCATCAGTGCCTATCAGTGCTTTCTCATCAGTGCCTATCAGTGCTTCCTCATCAGTGCCTATCAGTGTCTCCTCATCAGTGCCTATCAGTGCTTTCTCATCAGTGCCTATCAGTGCTTTCTCATAAGTGCCTGTCAGTGCTTTCTCATAAGTGCCTATCAGTGTCTCCTCATCAGTGCCTATCAGTGCTTCCTCATCAGTGCCTATCAGTGTCTCCTCATCAGTGCCTATCAGTGTCTCCTCATCAGTGCCTATCAGTGCTTCCTCATCAGTGCCTATCAGTGTCTCCTCATCAGTGCCTATCAGTGCTTTCTCATCAGTGCCTATCAGTGCTTTCTCATAAGTGCCTGTCAGTGCTTTCTCATAAGTGCCTATTAGTGCTTCCTCATCAGTGCCTATCAGTGCTTTTTCATAAGTGCCCATCAGTGCTCCCTCATCAGTGCCTATCAGTGCTTTCTCATAAGTGCCTATTAGTGCTTTCTCATAAGTGCCTATCAGTGCTTCCTCATCAGTGCCTATCAGTGCTTCCTCATCAGTGCCTATCAGTGCTTCCCCATCAGTGCTTATCAGTGCTTTCCAATAAGTGCCTATCAGTGCTTCCTCATCAGTGGTTTCTCGTAAGTGTCTATCAGTGCTTCCTCATAAGTACCTATCAGTGCTTCCTCATCAGTGCCTATCAGTGCTTCCTCAACAGTGCCTATCAGTGCTTTCTCAACAGTGCCTATCAGTGCTTCCTCATAAGTGCCTATCAGTGCTTCCTCAAAAGTGCCTATCGGTGCTTCCTCATCAGTGCCTATCAGTGCTTCCTCAACAGTGCCTATCAGTGCTTCCTCATCAGTGCCTATCAGTGCTTTCTCATAAGTGCCTATCAGTGCTTTCTCATCAGTGCCTATCAGTGCTTCCTCAACAGTGCCTATCAGTGCTTCCTCATCAGTGCCTATCAGTGCTTTCTCATAAGTGCCTATCAGTGCTTCCTCATCAGTGCCCATCACTGCTTTTTCATAAGTGCCCATCAGTGCTTCCTCATCAGTGCTTTCTCATCAGTGCCTATCAGCGCTTTCTCATCAGTGCCTATCAGTGCTTTCTCATAAGTGCCTATCAGTGCTTCCTCATCAGTGCCTATCAGCGCTTTCTCATAAGTGCCTATCAGTGCTTCCTCATCAGCCCTTCCTCATTAGTGCCTATCAGTGCTTCCCCATCAGTGCCTATCAGTGCTTTCTCATAAGTGCCTATCAGTGCTTCCTCATCAGTGCCTATCACTGCTTTTTCATAAGTGCCCATCAGTGCTTCCTCATCAGTGCTTTCTCATCAGTGCCTATCAGCGCTTTCTCATAAGTGCCTATCAGTGCTTCCTCATCAGTGCCTATCAGCGCTTTCTCATAAGTGCCTATCAGTGCTTCCTCATCAGTGCCTATCAGTGCTTCCTCATCAATGCCTATCAGTGCTTTCTCATAAGTGCCTATCAGTGCTTTCTCCTAAGTGCCTATCAGTGCTTCCTCATCAGTGCCTATCACTGCTTTTTCATAAGTGCCCATCAGTGCTTCCTCATCAGTGCTTTCTCATCAGTGCCTATCAGCGCTTTCTCATAAGTGCCTATCAGTGCTTCCTCATCAGTGCCTATCAGCGCTTTCTCATAAGTGCCTATCAGTGCTTCCTCATCAGTGCCTATCAGTGCTTCCTCATCAGTGCCTATCAGTGCTTTCTCATAAGTGCCTATCACTGCTTTTTCATAAGTGCCTATCAGTGCTTTCTCATCAGTGCTTCCTCATCAGTGCCTATCAGTGCTTTCCCATCAGTGCCTATTAGTGCTTCGTCATCAGTGCTTTCCCATCAGTGCCTATCAGTGCTTCGTCATCAGTGCTTTCACATCAGTGCCCACCTATGAAGGAGAAAAATTACTTATTTGCAACATTTTATAACAGAAACTAAGAAAAAGTATTTTTTTTCCCCAAATTTTCCGTCTTTTTTTCATCTGTTTAGCAAAAAATAAAAAACCCAGAGTACAGTGTTGCATGACCGCGCAATTGTCTTTTAAAGTGCAATAGTGCTGATTATTGGCCTGGGGAGAAAGGGGGTCTAAAAGCACGGTAAGCAATTGGTTAAATAGAAAGTTTTTGTGCCTGGAGTTCAGCTTTACACGGGGCAATCAACTGTCCATAGTGACCAGCGTCTGCCTGCCTCCCATTGATGGCTCCAAAAACTGCAGACAGAATAGCCAGCAGGCGTTCAGCTAGGTTTGTATTTGCTGGCCATACACCCGGAGATTCCTTCTGTTCATCTTGTGCCAGAGTGCTGGAGATCACGGCCATGCCACTGCCCGCTTCCAAGAACCGCATGGCTAAGCAGCAAAGGGCCCCATGTGGCTCTGAGGCTGCAGATTGGGCACCAGGGATCTAGATAAAAAAAGTCTATATATTTTTTTCAGCCTTTATTATTTAGCTCACACAGACAGAACACAAAAAAAAAAAGTGTCAGGGTTTGTTCCTTTAAGTGAGATCTGTTTAATGTATCTATAAGGAGTGCTGTACGGCGTTGGCATATTACAAGCAGTGTCGGTGGATGTGCGGCTGTTTATTCCAATCCCATTTATAAGTGGTAGGACCTGTGACCCGAGACTCTGCGCGGAGTAGGTGTGAAAATGGAATTCATCAATGCATCTGTTTATGATCTTCTGCGAGTCCTACGTGTCACGTTGTAAATGAGACACGAATAATAACAGAAAGAAGAAACATCTTATTTCCAAGCTGCAATCTTCCAATAGTCTCGGTGGGAAGAGGCACGAGGAAGTGCTCAGTACTTTGCTGGTTTGAACTGTAGTTACCTTTTTCAATTTGATCTTTGGCCTTCCCTTCAGTCTTGCACAGTTGTACAGTCTTCCCTCCTGGACTGAAATGGTGTACTCTGATTTCACTGCACACTGTGAGCTTTGCACAATGTGCATCAGAAGCTGCACTAAGTCACATAGAGCCCGCCTCATTTCCTGACGTCCAGCATCATCCGTTGCGGAACTACAAGTCTTATCATGCCTCTGTCTTTGGAATTCATGTTTGTAACGGTCAGTCTTGCACTCATTGGACTTGTAGTTCCGCAACAGCTGGAGGGCCACAGGCAGGGCCGGTGCTACCATTAGGCAAACTAGGCAGCCGCCTAGGGTGCATTGCTGCCTAGGGCGGCCGGCCACTGGTGTTCCTACTCTCTTCTCTATGCAGCAAGCAACTAAGTCTCATGCACCAGCAGGCAGCCACTGCTCTGTTGGCACATAGTGTCAGAGACGCAGTGGCGGCGGAGGACTGTGTCTGTGTCCCGACTCCCGAATGAATGGAAGCAAGCAAACATTCATTGATGAGCACTGGTAGGCTGCATTTGATGGGTGCTGGTGAGGCTGCATTTGATGGGTGCTGGTGAGGCTGCATTTGATGGGTGCTGGTGAGGCTGCATTTGATGGGTGCTGGTAAAAGCTGCATTTAATGGGCGCTGGTGAGGATGCATTTGATGGGTGCTGATGAGGCTGCATTTAATAGGCGTAGGTAAAGGCTGCATTTGATGGGCGCTGGTGAGACTGCATTTGATGGGCGCTGGTGAGGCTGCATTTGATGGGCGCTGGTGAGGCTGCATTTGATGGGTGCTGGGGAGGCTGCATTTGATGGGCGCTGGTGAGGCTGCATTTGATGGGCGCTGGTAAGCTTCATTTGATGGGCGCTGGTGAGGCTGCATTTGATGGGCGCTGGTGAGGCTGCATTTGATGGGCGCTGGTTAAGCTGTATTTGATGGGCGCTGGTGAGGCTGCATTTGATGGGCGCTGGTGAGGCTGCATTTAATGGGTGCTGGTGAGGCTGCATTTGATGGGCGCTGGTGAGGCTGCATTTGATGGGTGCTGGTGAGGCTGCATTTGATGGGCGCTGGTAGGCTTAATTTGATGGGCGCTGGTGAGGCTGCATTTGATGGGTGCTGGTGAGACTGCATTTGATGGGCGCTGGTGAGGCTGCATTTGATGGGCGCTGGTAGGCTTCATTTGATGGGCGCTGGTGCGGCTTCATTTGATGGGCGCTGGTGGGCTGCAATTGATAGGCACTTCATCAAAAAGGTGGGGTATACATGGGCAGGGCAAAGGGGGTGGAGTCAGGGTGGAGCCGGGGGGGGGGGGCGGCAAAATTAGGTTTCGCCTAGGGAGTCCAAAACCCTTGCACCAGCCCTGGCCACAGGTTGAGCACCCATAGCCCTTTATTTCCAAGCCTGATAGTCCCTGGCCGGCCCCTTTCATTCATTGGATTCCATTTCTTTCAGCCTAGGTTCACACTGACAGCGGGAATGAAATCGTGCGAGTTCAGCTAAACTGGCACAATTTAATTCCCACATGTCAGTCCCGACTTCGGGGGCGATTTCAGAGACATCTGTGCGGGTTTCTGCAAACAGATGTCTATTGAAATTGCACCCCGAAGTTGCCAAAAGTAGTAAAGAAACTACTTTTGAGAATCGGTGATGCTCAGCAAATGCGGCATCGCACTGATCCGGACGGTGCCATTGCCGGCAATAGCCGCCGATTTGACAAGCGATTTGACATGTCACTGACACTGCAATGTGAACCAATGCCCAGCTTGGTAGCCATGATGGTGCCACATCCTGGTAAGTAGATACAGAAAGGACGTTTATGGAAGGGACTTTTGGCAAGGCACCACTATGGCAAATATATCAAAATACAAATATAATTTTATTAAATACAATCTTAAGACACAAAGAAAATGCATGCAACAGTAAATGCAAAATTTTGCACAGGATGATAGGACTTTCTTCATACAAGGAAAAGCTCTAGATCCCAAAAAATTGTGGTAAGCCCTACGCGTTTCGACTCAAGGGTCTTCGTCTGGGGGTTCTCAAAAGCAACAGATTGAACAACTGTGACATATGGCAGAGAAAATATGCATGCAAGAGCACCAGGATCCCTCCAAAGCCTCCACAATTAGAAAACAATTCAAGGGACATAAACCAAAATTTCACATTTGTGTGCCTGTAGTCACGTGGATAATGGAAATGATCACCGTTGTGCAGCATAGAGTGGGGAGATGAATCATGAGCACATGGGAAACCCCTCACAACCTCCCTGGTAAAGTTGTTGATGTTTATCCCAGATATAGTATTGTATCAACTTGTAGAGTAGCCAAAAGACACTCCAAGAAACGTCTATAATACCAAGGAGTAGAAAACAAAGACTACAAGCATAGTGAAGGGTGCAGCAATCCAGGACTCAATCATGGAGACTCAACATTACTTGGGCTTTACTTAAAGTGGAGTTCCAGGCTTTTTTCAGTTTATTAAAAGTCAGCAGCTACAAAAAGTATAGCTGATGACTTCTAATAAACAGACACTCGCCTGTCCCACGTTCCAGCAATGTGGTTGCCCCGAAGCCTCCACTCTCTCCCCCTCCTCTCCGCGGTGCCGTCATTGGAACTGTGGGCACCCGGCCGTGACAGCTTGTGGCCTCACGGCCGGGCAGGCACTGCGGATGCACAAGTCGCGCTGCGCTCTCCGAGTGGACAGGCAATCTTCTGGGACATGTGACATGTCCCAGAAGATTGCCGAGAGGGAGAGGAGGAGTCGCCTAGGTGGCCAGAAGGTAAAAGCAGGAAGTGGGACAGGAATAGATGTGCAATTTGTTTAGTTCCGAAATTTGTTTTTTAACGGATTTTGACAAATTCGTTAATTCCGAAATTTCCAAATTTTTCAATTTCGGAAATTGGAAAATTTCGGAAATTGGAAAAATTGAAAATTCGAATTCAGAAATTTAAAAATTTGGAAATTCAGAAATTTGAAAATTCGGAAACTCAAAATTCGGAAATTTGAAAATTCGGAAATTTGAAAATTCGGAAATTTGAAAATTTGGAAATTCGGAGATTTGAAAAAAAGGAAATTTGGAAATTTGAAATTCGGAAATTTGAAAATTCAGAAATTCGAAATTCGGAAATTTGAAAATTCGGAAATTCGAAATTCGGAAATTTGAAAATTGGGAAATTTGAAAATTCAGAAATTCGAAAATTTGGAAATTCGGAAATTAGAAAATCCGAATTTTAGGATTTCCAAAATTTTCCAATTTCCGAATTACCAATTTTCCAATTTCCGAAAAAAGCAAAAAAACAAATGAAACGAAAACAAATTTTTTTTGTCAGTGCACATGTTTATACAGGAAGTGCCACTCAAAACAAGGTACCCTCTCCCCCCCCAAAAAATGACATGCCAATTGTGGCATGATCATTGGAGGAGAGCACACCGAGTTTCCAGTATAGCAAGAGAAGTGACCTCGGTGTGTTCTCCTGCTAAGGGCTCATGCACACAGGACATTTTTACAGCTGCTGTTAGGCTCGGTTCACACATGGGCGGCACGACTTGCAGGTCGCCTCAGCGAGGCGACCTGCAAACGACTGCCGGGGCGACTTGCGAGACGACTTCTGCATAGAAGTCTATGCAAGTCGCCCCAAGTCGCCCCCAAAGTAATACAGGAACCTTTTTCTAAGTCGGAGCGACTTGCGTCGCTCCGATTAGAACGGTTCCATAGCGCAGAACGGGAGGCGACGGGAGGCGACTTGTCAGGCGACTAGGTCGCCTGACAAGTCGCCCCAGTGTGAACCGAGCCTTAGGGGCGTCTGATGTTTTTTTTAACTGCCTCTAAAAGCCCCTCCATGTTAGCCTATGTGTCCATGCCCACAAACTGTCAGAGGCGTTTGGAGGCATAAGCATTTAGGGGCAGTAGAAAAAAATGTGTGCTTCCAGGAGCAGTAAAAACGAAAAACGCCAAAAAACGCGGCTAAACATGTCTAATTCGCGTTTAAACGTTTTTAGGCGTTTTTACATTATAGGGAGTGTTTTTAATGAAAAAAACGCCCAAAAACGCTAATGACAAAAAAACACAGGAAAAACGTACAATAACGCTAATGAAAAAATGTGGTCAAAAGCAAAAAAAATGGGCTTTTTTAGCGCTGCTGTAGCGCTGGTGTTTTTAAAAAGTTCGGTGTGCATGAGCCCTTAGTGTGGTCAGTTTTTAATAGGAAAGCAGAGGGACTGGCAGGAACACCGGGGATTTCACACAAAGGAAGCAATACAAAGAGAACAGGAGGCTTTCTTACACAAGTACATGTGCCTCGTTTCTCGCGGACTAGGCCGAAGCCGCGGACTAGGCCTAAAAACTCTTGCCCGCAGCTCCTCAGGACCAGCGCGGTGAAAAAAAAAATCTAAAAATCTAAAAAAATCGATTTGCTTAAATTTTGAATCGATTTGACCTCTCAACTCGATTCAAGATTTTTTCCCCAGCCCTAGTCCAGGCGCAGGAAAGATCGTGACCATGTGTTCGCGATCCCCCCACGTGCCTGGACCGGCATCCGGCTTAGCCCCTGAGAGCCTGAGCCGGGCGCTCCCGCCCCCCTCCACAGCTCAGTGCTCCAGAGAGGGGGGAGTCAAAGCAGAGAGCCGATGACTGTCAGTCACCAGCTGTCTGCTCAGGGATCTCTGAGAACCGAGCGATCGGCGGTGTTTGATCACTTGCTTCTCAGCCTTAGAGGTAAGGAGGGCCTAGGTATGATTTAAAAAAAATAATAAAAATCCCATACTTCTCTTTTAAAATAGAAGTACTTTGTTGTTATGTTTAAATATGGAAACATTATATATCACAAATGGCAAAAATGTCAGCAGTCAGCCCCGGACCATATATCACTGCCACAATTACCTGTATAATATTGCCTGTCAATGAGAATAAAATGTGCCAGTGACCCAAATTCCCAGCTGCCCCAAACCAGGTGCCTCTCCCTGCCTTTTCTCAGAGGCACCAGGTCATTAGTACTCGGGTCCAAAACGCATTCAGGATAAGGTTACCAGCTGTCCCGTATTAGCACTGACATCCATTATTTCCAATAAAAATCACACTGTCCCATTTCTTGCATGTTGCTGTAATGCTAAAATAATGACAAACATCTGCAGTGGAGCCTGTAGCAGAATTACCACATTGCTGATGTTTCAACTTAAATCTGACCTCCCCCTCAGTCTTGCACAGTTGTACCGACTCCTCTCCTGGAGTGAAATGGCTAACTCTGATTTTACTGCACACTGTGAGCTTCTCACAACGTGCATTAGAAGCTGCAACTTAGATAGAGTCTGTCTCGTATCCTGGCTGGAGGACATCCAACATCATCAAGTCTTTTCCTTCCCAAGGGGTTAACACTAGGGGGCGATCAAGGGGTTAAATGTGTTCCCTAGGTGTGTTCTAACTGTGGGGTGATGGGACTGACTAGGAGGAGGCAGAGATCGGTGTTCATACTTAGTATGAACACACGATCTGTCTCCTCTCCCCTGAAAGAACCGGGACTTGTGCATTTACACACTCAGATCCCGGTTCTCGCTCTGTCACGAGCGATCGCGGGTCCCCAGCGGTCGTCGCATCGGCTCCCTAGTGGCCAAAAGGTGAAGTGACGTAAGGTAACCTCGTTTCGCTCAGGGGAGCCAACCTGCCGCAGTACAACTAAATGCACATTTAGTTTTTGGGTAATTGTTTTGATATCAATGAGCTTTTATGATTTTTTCACTATTATTAGATTTAGATGCACTTATGAGATTATTTTTGATCATTGGTAACAATTTATGGTTAGCGCGATTCTAGTTTTAACCAGTACAACTGCGGCGGCTGGTCGGGAAGGGGTTAAACGCTCATCTTTTACCTCCAGTCAGTCACCCTGCCCAGGCTGAGATGATGTCATCGGTCTGCTGCAGGCAAGAGGGAGCATTTTCTCAGTCTCCTCTCCCCCGCGATGATCAGACTGCAACACTGTAATTTTATAGCAAGAAAGGCTATAAAGGAGCTGATCTGTGTCAGACATTTGTGAACATAGCCAGGAACTGCACAGGTACCAGGATTTACACCACTGTGTCATCTCTGAGCTGGCATCTCAGTTCAGGAGGTAGATGGGGACCCTGGGTGACGCCTGAACAAGTATGGTGCCGTCTTGATGACTGTGACCTCTGCGAGAGGTACATTATAATAAATAGCTGGAATGGCTACACTGACACATTGCTCAGCATGCTTTGACTAAAAGTGGAATTCCAGCCTAAAGGATAAGTTCACCTTTGTACACAAAATATTAAATGCACATGTTTTTTGTGGGTAATAAAATGTTCATTTATTATTATTTTTTGTTGCAGGAGCCTGTACAGCATTGCACCCGCGATCAGGAGATCCCTGATGCCATGCGGGTCTCCTATAACATTCTCACACCTCCCAACTTTTTGAGATGGGAATGAGGGACACCTATCTGCAAAAGTATGCAGGCAAAGGACACACCCCCTGCCACGCCCCCTTAAAGGAGAATTGTACAAAAAAACAAGATTGGTTAAACTCACAAATGCTTTTTTTACCACTATTATTCCTTTATATTGGCTTTTGGAATTAACAAATGCAGCAATTTAGAAATCAGATGAAAGGTTTAGCGCTGGAAAACACTTTTTAATATCTAAAAAGATTTGACCAAAATGAGGGACAAATGAGGAGGAAAGAGGGACAGAGGGACATTGCTCCAAATCAGGGACAGTCCCTCGAAATCAGGGACAGTTGGGAGCTATGCATTCTTTACCAAAACCCCACATATCAGTCGCTCCACCTGGTGGTCTTTGACGGCACTTTCCAAATTAGCTTATGTTCCACTTCTACACTGCGGACCTTTTTACGTATTAGGCCTCCAGCCGTGGCAGAAATTAATGGCACAAAGGCAATAACTGCACCCCACAGTGAGCAATCGGTACCGGGCCCCAGTGGCAGCTGGTGCTCGAAATTTTTTTGGGGGGGTTGCAAACAAACTGAAAAATTCTGGAAAAAACCCCATCAATTGCAGCCTCACTGTACCATCAAGCGCAGCCACTGTGCCATCAATCACAACCACTGTGCCATCAGTCGCAGCCACGGTGCCCATCAATTGCCGCCACTGTGCCATCAAACGCACCCACTGTGCCCATCAAATGTAGCCACTGTGCCATCAATCGCAGCCACTGTGCCCATCAAATGCAGCCACTGTGCCCATCAATTGCAGCCACTGTGCCCATCAAATGCAGCCACTGTGCCCATCAAATGCAGCCACTGTGCCATCAATCGCAGCCACTGTGCACATCAATTGCCACCACTGTACCATCAAACACAGCCACTCTGCCATCAAATGCAGCCACTGTGCTCATCAAATACAGCAACTGTGCCCATCAAATGCAGCCACTGTGCCCATCAAATGCAGCCATTGTGCCCATCAAATACAGCCACTGTGCCCATCAATTTCTGCCACTGTGCCATCAAATGCAGCCACTGTGCCATCAAATGCAGTTACTGTGCCCCATAAAATGCAGCCACTGTGCCCATCAATTGCCACCACTGTGCCATCAAACGCAGCCACTGTGCCCATCAATTGCCGCCACTGTGCCCATCAAATGCAGCCACTGTGCCCATCAAATGCAGCCACTTTGCCCATCAAATGCAGCCACTGTGCCCATCAATTGCTGCCACTGTGCCAACAAACACAGCCACTGTGCCATCAAATGCAGCCACTGTGCCCATCAAATACAGCAACTGTGCCCATCAAATGCAGCCACTGTGCCCATCAAATGCAGCCACTGTGCCCATCAATTGCTGCCACTGTGCCATCAATTGGTGCCACTGTGCCCCATAAAATGCCGCCACTGTGCCCATCAAACGCAGCCACTGTGCCATCAAAAGCAGCCACTGTGCCCATCAATTGCTGCCACTGTGCCATCAAATGCAGCCACTGTGCCATCAAATGCAGTCACTGTGCCCCATAAAATGCAGCCACTGTGCCCATCAATTGCCACCACTGTGCCATCAAACGCAGCCACTGTGCCCATCAATTGCCGCCACTGTGCCATCAAAAGCAGCCACTGTGCCCATCAATTGCTGCCACTGTGCCATCAAATGCAGCCACTGTGCCATCAAATGCAGTCACTGTGCCCCATAAAATGCAGCCACTGTGCCCATCAATTGCCACCACTGTGCCATCAAACGCAGCCACTGTGCCCATCAATTGCCGCCACTGTGCAATGCATGAATCTATCTATTGGTGCTAGAGGGAGTGGCAGGAGAGAGGGGGCGGTGCCCATGCATCCTTATGGACGCACCGCCACTGTCGGGCCCCCCTTTTGATATTATGAGGCCCGGGCCCAGTACAGGAGGGCTGGCTGTACTGCCTTATCAGCGGCCCTGGCTAGTACCGTGGGGAACTTCTCCCCATACTGCTGCCACAGGGAGAAGTTCCCCACGATACTAACTGTCATTATTTAAAAGCAGCACTGCCATGCATGGTCGGAGCTCTGTGTCTGAATGAACTACTGTCCGTTTTTTATTTTTTTTTGTATGCTAATCTCATATCGAAAATGAAGTTGGCTAAAGTTACGAAAATTCTCGTACGATAGAATAAAAATTCAGAAGTGATGTCATGTGTTGTAGTGTATTTGTTTGTATTTGTGGATTACAACTGTACTGATTAAACAAAAATCGTACGATCTGGTAATTTTTTGCTTGTCCCATCAGATTATATTGGATGAACTGTCGTGATCGGCTCTCGAAAGCTGTGTACTAACGATTATCGTACGATCGCTTCGAAAGCGGTGTTTTTTGTGCGATTTTCTGATCGTGTGTATGAGCCATTACACGGGTCAGTCAGCATAGGTGTTAGGTGGGGGGACAGTTTTAAGACTAGTTAGGTTTAGGTGGAATTCTTCTTCTTCTTCTTCTTCTTCTTCTTCTTCTTCTTCTTCTTCTTCTTATTATTATTATTATTATTATTATTATTATTATTATACAGAATTTATATAGCACCAACAGTTTGCACAGCGCTTTACAACACGAGGGCAGACAGTATAGTTACAATACAATTCAATACAGGAGGAATCAGAGGGCCCTGCTCGTTAGAGCTTACAATTGACATGGAAATTTATAGATAGGCAACTCCTATCTTCATATTGATTAGTGGTTCCAAATGAATAATAACTACTGCAGTAGGGAACAGACACCAAAGATACACTCAGCATCTTTCCACATTACTGTTCTGCTTTATTATGATGCATTTGAAGGTTTTTATACACATGATTACGTAGGTATCACATTAATATTACAATTATACGTTTACAGTAACAAGGGGCGTAACATTGGCAGAACAGCTATTTGGAAAGATGCAGAAGTGTATCTTTTGTGTCTGTTCTCTACTGCATTAGTTATTATTAATTTGGAACCACTAATCAATATGAGGATAGGAGTTGCCTATCTATAAATTTCCAAGTCACAAATCTAGGAGGGAGGGTCATATGATACAAAAGGTAATAACTGTGGGGATGAGCTGATGGGGGCAATGAGTTGTTAAGTAGAGGCGGGATAGGCTTCTCTGAAAAGAAAGGTTTTCAACGATCGCCAAAAAGTGCACAGAGTAGGAGATATTTGGGCAGATTGGGGAAGGTGTTCCATAGGATGGGAGAGGTTTCGGGGGGCAGATTGGAGTAGGGAGTTCCATAGGTTGGGAGAGGCTCGGGGGCAGATTGGAGTAGGGAGCTCCACAGGATGGGAGAGGCTCGGGGGCAGATTGGGGTAGGGAACTCCATATGGATGGGAGAGGCTCGGGGGAAGATTGGAGTAGGGAGTTCCATAGGATGGGAGAGGCTTGGGGGCAGATTGGAGTAGGGAGTTCCATAGGATGGGAGAGGCTCGGGGGGCAGATTGGAGTAGGGAGCTCCACAGGATGGGAGAGACTCGGGGGCAGATTGGGGTAGGGAGCTCCATATGGATGGGAGAGGCTCCGGGGCAGATTGTAGTAGGGAGTTCCATAGGATGGGAGAGGCTCGGGGGCAGATTGGAGTAGGGAGTTCCATAGGTTGGGAGAGGCTCGGGGGCAGATTGGAGTAGGGAGCTCCATATGGATGGGAGAGGCTTGGGGGCAGATTGGAGTAGGGAGTTCCATAGGGTGGGAGAGGCTCGGGGGCAGATTGGAGTAGGGAGCTCCATATGGATGGGAGAGGCTCGGGGGCAGATTGGAGTAGGGAGTTCCATAGGGTGGGAGAGGCTCGGGGGCAGATTGGAGTAGGGAGCTCCATATGGATGGGAGAGGCTCGGGGGCAGATTGGGGTAGGGAGTTCCAAAGGATGGGAGAGGCTCGGGAGGCAGATTGGAGTAGGGAGTTCCATAGGGTGGGAGAGGCTCGGGGGCAGATTGGGGTAGGGAGCTCCATATGGATGGGAGAGGCTCGGGGGCAGAGTAGAGTAGGGAGCTCCATATGGATGGGAGAGGCTCGGGGGCAGATTGGGGTAGGGAGTTCCATAGGATGGGAAAGGCTTGGGGGCAGATTGGGGTAGGGAGTTCCATAGGATGGGAGAGGCTTGGGGGCAGATTGGAGTAGGGAATTCCATAGGATGGGAGAGGCCCGGGAGAAGTCCTGGAGGCGAGCATGGGAGGAGGTGACAAGGGAGCCTAGAGAGCTGGAGGTCTTGAGAGGAACGAAGAGAACGATTTGAATTCTACTTAACCATGGAAAATATATCTGATGGTAGATTTATTTAAAAAAAAAAAAAATCAATATTTAAAAAAAAAAAATGTAAATTATTTTTACAAATGGAAGGACTGCATTGTAGTTGAGCGATCACATGGCCTCTTAAATTTCTTACTCCTCTACCTCAGATGAGCAGTTGATTTGCTGGGTTATGCATCGATGCTGAAGGACTAAAGTTGGATGCCAACAAGGGAATGTCCATTTTGTTTTTATTAACTATCCCTAATAAGATGACCTTATTATGAAGGACTGAATTTATATTATTTTTTTTTTTTTCTTTTCTTTTACTAAGTAGAGACAGTCCACCGCCCTCCAAAAATAAAACAGAAAGACCAAGCTTTGTACGGATATCAATTAAAGAGCGCAGAATTAAAGAAATTTTAATGATCGCCTTTCATTAGTCTAGAATGCTTTTCACCTTCAAGGTATATTCGAATAATATTAAAAATAGCACCAATAACACATCACTCAATAAAATAGATTTTTCATTTCAGGGTCACAAATATCATATCGAGATTTTTTTTTTTTTTTTTTTTCCTCCCCTCTTAAACAATAACACTTCCTATCTCTGTACTTCTCTGCATACTTTTGAAGTGCCATATTAAAACCAATCTCTAAGCCTCCGGGCGAAGTGGAGCAATTAGTCTTGCAGTTGTGAATAAATAAAAAATCCTTTTATATACCCGTCCTTGACACGTACCTTGCAAATCAGGGAACTTTCATCTGCCGGAATAAAATGTTAAATAATGAACATCAATACTAGAAAAAAAAAAAAACTTTCACTGCTTTTCATAGAAGAATCCGACACATTTTTCTTATTATATTCATTTATATTTACATTTAAAACACATTTTTCTGAAGGCAGACGGCGGCAATACCTCCGGTTATACCCATGCATATGTATTACATATATGCAAAAAAAAAATTTTTTTTTTTTTCAAAAACTCCTTCATATTTTTAGGATTTATAAAAAACATATCAAGAATGTTGTGGCATGGGGGGGAAAACTCATTTAGTTAAAAGGTCACAAGACAACATATCAGCGAAATGAAGCACAGATTCTTGTATTTTATGTAATTGGGGGGGGGGGGGGCTGTCTTTTTTAAAATCGTTTGGGCATTGTCATTTGAGAACAAAAAAAAAAAAAAAAGAGAGATGCAAATAATAAAATAACTGTAAGAACAGAAAGTTGAAAATTGGAAAAGTGTAAGCTTATGAATCCTAGATGTATCACCCAGCTGAAACATGTCATTTAAAGGTTTAAATTAGACATAAAGCTAGACGCCAACGTTTTATGAAATTTTTAAAGCTTAACTATGAGGGGGGGAGCCATTTAAGGTGGAGCTGCCTCTGAACTGCAAGGGTTAAATGCTCCTAAGAGGACCAGGAAAAGCAGTTTTACTTACTTAAAGTAGTTGTGAAGCCTGAAGGTTTTTTACCTTAATGCATTAAGGTAAAAAAAAACAACTTTTGTGCCAGAGGACCCCCCCCATTCTTACCTGAGCCCGATCTCGATCCAGTGATGTGCACGAGAGCAGCGGTATTCTCCCTTCTCACTGGGCAGATTGATAGCAGTGGGAGCCATTTTTTGTGATGAGGGAGCGGGGGAGGGGGGGGGCAGGGCCGAGCAGTCTGTGTCAATAGACGTAGACAGAGCGGCTCGGGAGCAAGCCCGCACGAATGCCCCCCCATAGAAAGCGTCTTTCTATGGGGGCACTCGCTGAAGAGGTGGAGCCAGGAGCACTGGTGGGGGACCCGAGAAAAGGAGGATAGCCAGGGGCGTAACGAGAACCTTCAGGGCCCCGGTGCAGGAAAACCATGAAGGGCACCCCTGGCCTCCGACTGGGGCTCTTTCCACTGATCCCAGGGCCCTTTACCTCCATTGTGGGACCCTTTATTACGCCCAGTTGCAAGTGTGACCTTTGTGACCCCGGTAGTTCCCCACTGGTGTTTTTTATTTTATTTTTATTTTTATTTTTTTTTACCATTTTATTTTTTTTTTATAATTTTTTTTTTTTTTACCATTTTTTAAAAAAATTATTATTTTAGATACTTTTAGGACCCCCGTGGGGGGGTCCTTCCCTGCCCCCCAGGACCCAGGCCCTGCCCTGTTTCAGCTCTGCCCCTAGCTCCCTCATCACAGAATTTGATTGTTACTCTAAACAGACCCCTGATGTCTCACTTTTGAGACTGAGAAAGGGACTGAGGACAGATTCCTCAGTCCCTTTCTCTGCAGCCTCAGCTGCACAGAATGAATGAACAGAAATAGTTTATTCATAAACTGAAACATAGTAAACACAGCCTCAGCTATGAATGAACAAAAAAAAAAAACAGAGTCCGTGATTGGCACCGATCATTAAAACAAGGAGAGGGGCGGTAAATGACACATTTACTGGCTCCTTCCTCGCTCTCCATCCTGAAAGATCCCCATACCTCCCAACATTTTGAGATGGGAATGCGGGACACCTACTAGCAAAAGTATGTAGGCATAGGACACACCCATGCCACGCCCCCTTAAAGGACAATTACCTAAAAAAAAAGATTAGTTACATCCACAAGGGCTTTTTATTTACCACTACCAGGCCTTTAAATTGGCTTTTAAAATCTATAAATTCAGCCATTTAGAATTTGGTTTAGCACTGGGAAACACTTTTTGAAAGAGAAATACTGCATTTTATATACAACGATATAGATCAGACCCAAATGAGGGACAAATGAGGAAGAAAGAGGGACAGAGGGATTTTGCTCCAAATCAGGGACAGTCCCTCGAAATCAGGGACAGTTGAGAGCTACGGATCCCCCGCAGCAGCTGGGGGAGGGGGAAACCTCACAGCGCTGTGGGGGGGGGGGGGGGGGGCAGGAAAGCACACAAGGGGGTGGGGCAGCAGGACAGGGATAGGGAGGTGGCGGGAGCGGCATGTAGAAGAACCGATGCCCTCCATTTCCCTCCTGCAGCCGCTGAATGTCTGCGGGAGGGAGATAAGGAGAAGCTGGCATTCAGCGTCTACATGGAGGCTACATATCCAGATGTACAGGGGGTCGCACGGGGCCCCCTGAAGCATGGGGCCGGGTCACAATGGTGACCCCTGTACATATGCCCCTGAGGGGCTTCCCTGTGCAAAACCATTACACAAAACAGGTAAGTATAACATGTTTATTATTTCCATTTAAAAAAAAAAATTGAAGCTTTAAAATCACTTTAAACCGTTGCCCTACACCAGGGATCTTCAAACTACGGCCCTCCAGCTGTTGTGGAACTCCATATCCCATGAGGCATTGTAAAACTCTGACATTCACAGACACGACTAGGCATGATGGGAATTGTAGTTCCTGAACAACTGGAGGGCCGTAGTTTGAAGACCCCTGCCCTACACTGGATGCGAGGACCCTGAGGAACAGTCCACTGCTGCAGCATAGGGGAGCGCCTGTCTTTCCTGAGCAATAACCCTTTCAGTGTGGGGGCAACACCACTGCAAGGGAGGATTTCTACTTTTCCTGGTGTTAGGCTTCAACATGTTACGTTCAAAAGTTATTTTCTACTTTTGTAAATCTGCAGCTTTTATTAGGAAAAAAAAATAAATCTGATGACCCTGTTATGAAGGTCCCTATTCATGCAATTCTGGTATAGGGTGACAACGTTATATCCTTGTCCCAATAGTGCTCCCACCGACATGCTAGCATACTTTATATTCTCATCACACTCCTTTGTGGGTAAAGCCTGGAGTATGGAAGTGCTGCAGCAGTGCTGGATAACTGGTGTCAACATAGAAGAAATAATATGTCACCAGCACACAATGGATCCATATAATATTCCTAGAACTTACACTAAGTGTAAGTGCAACATTTCATACCTAGGCATGTCACATAGCTGACAGATGGGTCCTTTAAGGCTCTGGGAAAGGTTAAAACGCCTGCCTTTTTTTTTTTTGCTGCCCATGTCCCAGTGGAAAGATTTCCCTTTACTTCCTATCCCAAAGACAAAGCAGGAAGTAAAAGAAGATCTCTCCAAACCAAGGGGACATCCCCACTTAGACATCTGTCATCAGAACAGGTTTCCTCTCGAAAATGTAGAATTTTCTGTCACTTTTTTTAACAAAGACAATGGTTACCAGGACCAATAGTGAAGTTGAATTTCGACAGCAGGGACACAGCAACAAAAAAATTGAGACAGATATTCTAACTCAGGGATAGGCATGTAATGTGTGCCAGGGCGGACACGCAATGTAATTTTCATTGGAATGTGAAAGATCAACCCATGGTACACGCATAGGCTCAGACTGGATAATCCTTCAGTTGGACCCTGCGTTCTATAAGCACTGCACGGTTGTCATAGGCTGTAATTGACAGACCACCAGGCTGTCAGATACAAACCTGCCCTGCCCCTCTGTACCCATAGCCCATTCACCTCCTGCCCACCTTCATGAAGTTTCAAAGTGGCCCATTTGATGTCAGTGACAATCAGGTTGATGGCCCTCCTCCCAATACTAGTCTAGGCTTGGCTGTGGATTTTGGTATGTGAAGAGGCTCACTTGCCTACATCCTTCTTCTTCTAGTAGAACTGCCAGATGCAGCTGGTATGAATGTGATACCCCTGCATGTCTGAAAGTGAAGGAAATAAGTGGATCTGAGATCTGATGGTGAATAATTTGGGGCTAATCTGAGGGGTGGAGGTGCAGGAATTGGGGCTGATCTGAGATCTGAAGGTGAATGAATAGCGATTGATCTGAGATGTGAAGATGCAGGAATTGGGGCTGATCTAAGACCTGATGGTGAATGAATAGAGGCTGAGCTGAGATCTGATGGTGCAGTAATTGGGTTGATCTGAGGAGTGATGGTTCAGAATTTGGAGTCTGAGACATGAAGGTGCAGTAATTAGGGCTGATCTGAGGTGTGAAGGTGCAGGAACTGGGGGGCTGACCTGAGATCCTACGATGAATGAATTGTGACTGACCTGTGATCCAGGGGCGGATCCAGAGCCTAGTCTCGGGAGGGGCACTGCCAGAAAATACATTTTTTTGCGGGCAATTTATCGGGGAAATGTCTGGTGTTGGCGCTTCAATCATCACGGCACCATGGTTATTATGGTGTCAGGATGATTGAAGCGCATTATTTCTATTCTTACATTGTAATATACAATGAAATAGTTCAACTCGCCATAATGCAGAATCACTGGGAGCCACTTTCCATGTCACCTGCCACCAAATGCGCATTGTCACTTGCCACGTCACCTGCCACACTTTGTGAATTGTCACTTGCCACGTCACCTGCCACAGGTTGTGAATTGTCACTTGCCACGCCACTTGCCACACGTTGCGAATTGTCACTTGCCACGTCGCCTGTCACCAGATGCCAATTGTCACCTGCCGTGTCACTTTCCTGCTAAGGTGGTCTCTTGCTATGTCCCAGAGTCAGGCAGCAGAGAGATGATGTAATCTCTCTGCTGCCCACAGCTGCCTTCACAGTGAGGGCGGAACTGCAGGGATGCAGGGCGGGCACAGGCCTGCCTGTCGGCTCCCTGATTGGCCAGCAGCCCACTCAGTCACACACGGAGCCGCCCAGCTACCCCTCTCCCTCACCTGCCCACTCACCGACCGAGCCACCCGCACTGTCACCCGTGGAGCCGCCCGCACTGTCACCTGGGGAGCCGCCTGCACTGTCACCTAGGGAGCCGCCCGCACTGTCACCTGGGGAGCCGCCCACATTGTCACCCTCGGAGCCGCCCGCACTGTCACTCTCAGAGCAGCCCGCACTGTCACCATCGGAGCCACCCGCACTGTCACCCTCGGAGCCACCCGCACTGACTCCCTCGGAGCCGCCCGCACTGTCATTCTCGGAGCCGCCCGCACTGTCACCCGCATTCTCGGAGGGGGCAATTGTCCCGTTGCCCCCCCCCCCCCCTGGATCCGCCCCTGCTGTGATCTGATGGTGAATGAATTGGGGTGGTCTGAGGTGTAAAGTGTTTAAAAATAGGGGCTGATCTGAGATTTCATGGTGAATGAATAGCGGCTGATATGAGGTGTGAAGGTGTAGGAATTGTGGCTGATCTGAGGTCTGAAGGTGCAGGAATTGGGGTAATTTGAAGAGTGATGGTTCAGAAATTGGGTTTGATCTGATGTATCAGGAATTTGGGTAATCTGAGACTTGAAGTTGCAGGAATTGGGGTTGACCTAAGGAGTGATGGTTCAGAAATTGGGGCTGATCCAATGTCTGATGGATCAGCAGTTGGGGCTGATCTGAGATGTGAAGGTGCAGGAATTGGGGCTGATCTATGGAGTGAAGGTGCAGGAACTGAGCCTGATCTGAGATCTGACAGTGAATGAATTGGGGCTGATCTGAGATCTGACGGTGAATGAATTGGGGCTGATCTGAGATCTGACGGTGAATGAATTGGGGCTGATCATCTGAGGTGTAAAGGTGCAGGAATTGGAGCTGATCTGAGGTCTGAAGGTGCAGGAACTGGGGTTGACCTAAGTTATGAAGGGGCAGGAATGGGGGCTGATCTGAGGAGTGATGGTTCAGAAATTGGGGTTGATTCGATGTCTGATGGATCAGCAATTGGGGCTGTTCTGAGGTGTGAAGCTGCACAAATTGTGGCTGATCTGAGATGTGATGATGAATGAATTGGGGTAATCTGAGGTGTGAAGGTGCAAGAATTTGGGCTGATTTGAGGTGTGAATGTGCAGGAATTGTGGCTGATATGAGATTTGATCAGGCCCGGACTGGCCATAGGGCACACCGGGCATTTGCCCAGTGGGCTGGGGCCGCCGGGCTCAACCTCTGGGCCGCAGTCTGATGCCTGTTGATGACTGGGCCGCACAGCGGGAGGTAAGCGGCAACCGCAGCCTGGAGAGGGTTAACACAGGCCATGGTCACCGCTCACCTCCCGCTATGCGGCCGTGCCTGTGTCTCCTCTCCAGGCTCTCCTGCCCTGCCGACTATGTCATCTATCAGCAGAACAGGGGCGGGAGGAGCCGGAGATCTGAACACTGAACATCGTGAGTGCAGGGATCCGTGGTTGCTAGGCAGCAGGTCAGATCCAATTAAACAGCGATCGATGTCCGCGCACGCGCGCTACGACCGGCGATAGCTAGGCAACGGGGATGCTGCCAGGGCTGAGGCCGCTGATGTCATGGAAACATATGACGTCAGGAGACCCCGCCCACCTAGGCAGATTACATCCATTCAAAAAACCAGGGTGAGTGAAGGAGACAGTAAACGTGAGAAGTGTAAGTGCACAGAGAGAAGTGAAGCCATCACATCGGGAGTGCATACAAGGAAAGGAGACACAGAAGGAAAACAGGTAAACGAGAAAAGGCAGACGAAGGAGTAATGGAGGACACAGGAAAGTGTAAATAGATAAAGATGAATGGCAGCAAAAAGGAGATAAGGAAGGGGGAAGAAGAGGAGAAGGAGGGAAGAAGAAGGTATAGAAAAAAAAAGGGGATACCGTATATACTCGAGTATAAGTCGAGTTTTTCGGCACATTTTTTTGTGCTGAAAGTGCCTGCCTTGACTTTTTCTGCAGCAAAAAATGTCATTTCCGAACCGAACCTGGGGCCCCGTATTTCAGGGCCACTTACTGCTAGGAACCCCAAATTTGGTGTGCAAACCCAGTGGAACTGGTAACACAACATATCCAAAGCTGGAGTTCCTAGCACCAAGTGGCCCCGAGATACGGGGCCCCAAAATCGGTTCCGAAAATGTCATTCTCTGCTGCAGAAAAGTGCTTGACATTTTCTGAACCGATTTGTGGGGCCCTGTATCCCGGGGCTACTTGGTGCTAGGAACTCCAGCTTTGGATATTTTATGGTGCTATTTCCCCTGGGTTTGCACATCAAATTTGGGGTTCCTAGCACTAAGTGGCCCCGAGATACAGGGCCCCAAAATCGGTCAACTGTGTCCATCTGCAGCAATGTCATTTCGGGACCCTTTGTGTTCAGAGACCCCAAATTTTGGCTGCAGCTAGGGGGCATCTAGGAACCCTTAACTACCGAGTTTGAAGTTCAGCTGACCTATGGCTGCAAATGGGCACAGTGAGGCTGCAAATGGGCACAGTGAGGCTGCAAATGGGCATTGTTGACCCTCTTTTCCACTTACAGTAGCTGTGCATTTCTCACCCTCGTCTTATACTCGGGTCAATAAGTTTTTCCCATTTTTTTGTGGTAAATTAGGGTCTCGACTTATACTCGGATCGACTTATACTCGAGTATATACGGTATATAAAGAGAAAAGAAGAGAAAGAGAGAAAAAAGAAACACAAAAAGAGAGACAAAGGAGAGGAAAATAAGAGAAAAATACGAGTGAAAAATAAAAAAGGATGAGGACTACTCTGCTGATAGGATGACATCGTTGGAGGGGTGGAAGAGCCAGTAGAGGACACACAGGCTGAATCCTGCCTCTGCCCTGCCAAAGGTAGGACTGTGTAGGGGAGGCGGAGAGTAAAAGGGGCCACTGTGATTACAGAGACAAAGATGGGGGCATGACTGCAAGGGGCACTGTGATGGGGGGCTGTGATTGGTAGGGTCACTGTAATGGGGGGCTGTGATTGGTAAGGGCACTGTGATGGGGGGGGGGCTGTGATTGGTAGGGGCACTGTGATGGGTGGCTGTGATTGGTAAGGCCACTGTGATGGGGGGCTGTGATTGGTAGGGGCACTGTGATGGGGGGCTGTGATTGATAAGGGCACTGTGATGGGGGGCTGTGATTGGTAGGGGCACTGTGATGGGTGGCTGTGATTGGTAGGGGCACTGTGATGGGGGGCTGTGATTGGTAGGGGCACTGTGATGGGTGGCTGTGTTTGGTAGGGGCACTGTGATGGGGGCTGTGATTGGTAGGGGCACTGTGATGGGTGGCTGTGATTGGTAGGGGCACTGTGATGGGTGGCTGTGTTTGTTAGGGGCACTGTGATGGGGGGCTGTGATTGGTAGGGGCACTGTGATGGGGGGCTGTGATTGATAAGGGCACTGTGATGGGGGGCTGTGATTGGTAAGGCCACTGAGATGGGGTGCTGTGATTGGTAGGGGCACTGTGATGGGTGGCTGTGATTGGTAGGGGCACTGTGATGGGGGGCTGTGATTGGTAGGGGCACTGTGATGGGTGGCTGTGATTGGTAGGGGCACTGTGATGGGTGGCTGTGTTTGTTAGGGGCAACTGTGATGGGTGGCTGTGATTGGTAGGGGCACTGTGATGGGTGGCTGTGATTGGTAGGGGCACTGTGATGGGGGGCTGTGATTGGTAGGGGCACTGTGATGAGGGGCTGTGATTGGTAGGGGCACTGTGATGGGGGGCTGTGATTGGTAGGGGCACTGTGATGGGTGGCTGTGTTTGGTAGGGGCACTGTGATGGGGGCTGTGATTGGTAGGGGCACTGTGATGGGTGGCTGTGATTGGTAGGGGCACTGTGATGGGTGGCTGTGTTTGTTAGGGGCACTGTGATGGGGGGCTGTGATTGGTAGGGGCACTGTGATGGGGGGCTGTGATTGATAAGGGCACTGTGATGGGGGGCTGTGATTGGTAAGGCCACTGAGATGGGGTGCTGTGATTGGTAGGGGCACTGTGATGGGTGGCTGTGATTGGTAGGGGCACTGTGATGGGGGGCTGTGATTGGTAGGGGCACTGTGATGGGTGGCTGTGATTGGTAGGGGCACTGTGATGGGTGGCTGTGTTTGTTAGGGGCAACTGTGATGGGTGGCTGTGATTGGTAGGGGCACTGTGATGGGTGGCTGTGATTGGTAGGGGCACTGTGATGGGGGGCTGTGATTGGTAGGGGCACTGTGATGAGGGGCTGTGATTGGTAGGGGCACTGTGATGGGTGGCTGTGATTGGTAGGGGCACTGTGATGGGTGGCTGTGATTGGTAGGGGCACTGTGCTGGGGGGCTGTGATTGGTAGGGGCACTGTGATGAAAAGGGAACTGCACTGTAAAGGGGGACTGTAATCATTACATTTTCTTTTACAGTGCAGTCCCCTTTATATCACAGTGCCCCATTACATTACAGTGCGGAGGACCAACTCCGGGATTATGCCATCATCAACCGCCCGGCGGTTGCTGGAAAATTGGCTGCTTAGTCTAAATTGCCCGGGCCTATTTTTTGTCCCAGTCCGGTCCAGAATGTGATGATGAATGAATTGGGATAATCTGAGGTGTGAAGGTGCAAGAATTTGGGCTGATCTGAGATCTGATGTTGGATGAATTGGGGTAATCTGAGGCCTGAAGGTGCAGGAATGGTGGTTGATCTGAGGTCTAAGGTCCACTGTCTCACTCACTGATCACTGGCATGCCATTTGTCCAATGATTTTGAATTGACACTTAATGTGGAAAAGGTTGCTGACTCCTCTTCTAACCCTTTCACATTCTATCCAAAACTAAAAATGAAAAGTTCTGACTTTACATACACAAACTTTTTCTACTTCCTGCCTCGGTTCCTGCAGTCGAATGGTTAAGAGCGCCCGCCATTATTGTCACCCTCCAGCTCACTCACTTCAGCAAACCAGCTTTTATGGAGACGCCGAGGCAGCCATGTTGGATTGCAGTCGCAGGCAGCTCAGCCTCCCCTCATAAAGTGTCGCTCAGCAGCTGGAAGCAGAGCAGGGTGTCGTCTGTCCCCTGTGGCAGTAGACACATTGCCCGGGACATGATGTATCATGTATGTTCGTTAGAAAATTACTGGAAATTTGCCAAAGCCTTTAACCAGCCGCAGTAGGCTGGGCGCATTTTAAACCCTTTTTTTTTTTTTTTTTTTTCCCACAACTACCAAATGTCTTCCATAAAATTAAGTCTCTCCCCTAAAATCTCTTTATTGGGATATTCTGCTAGGTTGCTGTGCCAGCACACACTCCCGTGGCGATCGCATTTATATGGAGGGAAGCTCGACTGCTGTGATTTCATACTACGCCAACATGTCTGCCCATTGCAACTAAACACCCCGGCTCTGCGCCGCTTTCCACACGGTTTACTGTAATTATAAATGTATTGGGAACGCAGTAATGTAACGTTACAATACTTATTAAACATTTTATAGGCGCAATTCTGCTGAACTGTTTTGTGACTGTAGCTCTTCTTTTATTTATTTATTTTTTTTTTATTTCCGCTTGTGTTTGAGGACATTACACATGTTCAATTTGGTGGTAACAAAACGCGTAATGTGCATTAACAAACAATTCGCCTGCGTTCCCCGCTGTGCCGAGATCGTATTTGCTCAGACGGCAGGGAAAATTCTTGCACATAAAGGCTTTTTTTTCCCATCTCTAAGCACATGGAAAGCAATGTGTTCGGATCCGGAATTAAAACAATATATTCCCCTCCATATACATAATCCATATAACCAAAGTTTAATTTACCTCCTAACCAGACTAATAACCCGACAGCCTGCTTAATCTATTTAAAATGTTTTTATTTTCCTGTCGTGAATTTTTTTTTTTTTTTTTAATTCTCCGAGATCCACTAAAACGACGCTGGGAGTTGGGGGGGGGGGGGGGGGGACCCGACCCATACTCCCTATGGATAATATGCAAATAAGCCAATCAAAAGGGAGAATAGGTTTCTGGGTAGCGCTATTTATACAGCGGCCCGATGAGTCAAGGCCTTACCCACTGGGTTTTTTATAGCAAGAAGCAGACTTCAGCAAACAGAAAGAAAAAGACCGTTTGAACCTTTCTTGGTTTCCTCCGCATAAGGTTATCTGGGCCAGCAATAAGTCTGTATTATACTTATACCCAGAGGGTATTTAGGACCCAAGGGCATATTTAAAAAAGAAATTGGCAAATCCAGGCCCATTTGTGTATCTGCATTTATCCGCATTCATTAGCCATCTGGCAGCAAATGCTGGCATATGCAACTGGGTATTTTTTTGGGTAGGATTCTCATTTATGGTTTATCAAAATTTAAAGGTGACCCCCGGCCTTCCCTTTGGTCTTGCACAGTTGTACCGGCTCCTGTCCTGGACTGAAATGGCTTACTCTGATTTCACTGCACACTGTGAGCTTCTCACATGTACATTGGAAGCTGCAGCAAGTCAGATAGAATCCACCTCATTTCTTGGCAGTGGCGACCCGTCCATACGGGGCGCAGGGGTGCTGCCCCCCTAATGCATGCACCGGGCTCCTAATCTACACGCAGGATGCATGGATTCCAATGGGGTTTATTTTTTATTTTTTTTAGAAGCTCATGATTAGAGCCTGAGGTTCTAATTGACTTCAAAGAAGGGTGAGCTCGGGCCACAGAGCACTGCATCCTGAGGCCACCCAGTTGTGTGGCAATAGCGAATTAACATTCGCTATTGTCTTCCTGATTTTCCTCCCGGCCAACCAGGAAGCGGGTCCTGAGACCCGTCCCCCGATCAGCCGAGAGGAGGAGGGAGGAAAACGCAGGGGAAGCCGCCGTGAAGCTGAGGAGGCGGAGACGCAGGGTGAAGCCGGCGCCCGGAGGAAGTGCTGGCCGCGACCTAGATGGGGTAAGTGCGAGGCTGGTGACCGACCGACCGGCACACCACCAGCCGCCACGGTTTCCTGGCTGGAGGACATCCAGCATTATCTGTCTGTGGCCTGCCCCTTTCATTCATTGGATTTCAGTTTTTTCAATCATAAATGCTCAACTTCACACGTAGGCACTACCTAGGGCTTTCTGCATTCAGATGGAAATACCCACTTCTCCTGATTGACCTTCACCCATCAAGGCATTTTAATATTTGCATAATTCCTCCCAAAAGCCTGCCCACTGCTTGCCTCAGGGCTGAGGGCTCCTGAGAGGAGTATTGAGGTAGGGCACTGTGATTATTTCAGGATGCTATGTACAGCACTCTTTGGCCCCCTCACTCCAGCCATGATCTGCCTGCATTGCATAGAGGAGCACAGAAATCCAGTAATGGCATCACTGGGTCTAAAATAAGGAATGCAATGAAAATGTGAAGGTTTTTTAATCACTTAAGGACTGCCCACCGCATATATACTATGGCAGGGTGGCCCTATTGCGTGAAACGATGTACCCGTATGATAGCTAACATCTGAATTATTTCTACAACACAGGGGCCCGGGGGGCCCTGCCTGCAAAAGGCAGTTCATTGAGGCCTGGCTGAAGCAGTGTCAGGCCTAGCCATGTGGTGCTAGCTACTCTGGAGGAGTAACAGTCGGCAGCAAGGGAAGTGCTGGGGGAGAAACAGTGTGCAGCAAGTGTTTTTGCTGGAGAGAAGATTGGAGTGTATATAATGGAGTGTATATAGAAGTCCCAAGCAAGTTTGCACTGAACCTGGGCATCCCATAATTCCCAATTTCCCATCCAAGTTTAATCCCCTCAATAAAAAACAAAACAAAGAATGGACTGTTTTATGTCTCTAAGTGACTGAGAGATGGATGTCTGGCTGGGCGTGGTGATAGGTGAACCACTACATACAGCAACCCCTACGGAGGGCATGGCTACACACATATATCTGTAATGTTTATGTATCTCTCTCCAAACCTCTAAGTGCCGTTTCTCTCTGGTGCTCCGTTCCTCTGTTATCAACAGAATCACTTCTGAGAAGTTCTCAGACACATGAGATAACAATAGCTAAACATTTGTGTCGGGGAGGGAGATTAGCGGGGAGCTTGTCTACTCAGAATACAGCTCTGCACGTTCCTTCATTCCTCTGCCTATGTGGAGGGGGGAATGTCCCTTTCCTCCAATCAGCTGCCACACAGTGTAAGTCCAGTCTGCAGACTCTGGCTGTGTGACTGGCTGGAGCCATGATAACGTCACTCCTACACATGCGCGGTGGAGCTGCCGCTCACGGCACAGGACTCTGAAGAAACGGTCCGGGGGGCCGTTCCTTCAAAGCGCATGCAACAGTGACGTCATCGGCTGCATATACAGTAAATATCTCCTAAACATTGCACGTTTAGGAGATATTTACAGTTCCTATAGGTAAGCCATATTATAGGCTTACCTATGAGTACAAGTCAGAGATGAGAGTTTACTCCCACTTTAAAGTGGAGCTCCACCCAAAAGGGAATCTCCGCTTCTTTGCTTTCTCCCCCCCTCCACTGCCACATTTGGCACCTTTTTGGGTGGGGGGGGGGAGCAGGTACCTGCCTGTTTTTGAAAGGTACCTGTCTCCATTTCCGACAGGGACGTGCAGTGAGGTCAGTGGCTAGTGCTAGACCTCCTCTGTAACTCTAGACATGTAACCTCTAAAAGATTTTAAAGCGTTGTCTATGGAGATTTTTAAGTACCGAAGTTTGGTGCCATTTCACAAGCATGCGCAATTTTAAAGCGTGACATGTTAGGTATCTATTTACTCGGCATAACAATCATCTTTCACATTATATTAAAAAAAAAAATCAGGCTAATGTTAGTGTTTTTTTTTTTTATTCATGAAAGTTTCTTTCAAAAACAAAAAAAAACAAGTTTGAAAAATTGCAGCGCTAATACTATGTGACATAAAAAGTTGCAACGACCACCATTTTATTCCCTAGGCTAGGGTGTTAAAACAATATATATCATGTTTGGGGGTTCTGAGAAATTTTCTAGCAAAAAATTTTTGATTTTTAGGAGAGAAGTGTCAGAATTGGCCTAGGTGGAAAGGGGTTAATTACCATAAGTAAGTAATATACAAATAAATATTATATATTATTTTTAAGGTAATTTACTATATTTTCAAAAACATATAGCATATAAATATATGATTTAGCTTTATTAAAACCGTACCTTGTAAGCAGCAGAAGATCCTCATTTTCCCTCCTAACTGTGTGAGAAAAACATGGGATTGTGGGTAAATTATATACCTGTAGCGTTGGTAGATTTCTAATCTACCGCTTATATGTAAATTTAGTGGGTCATCTGTTCTGTACATGGTTCAGATTTAATCTATAGCTAAATTAGCTTCTGTTCCAACCTTGGTTGTGTTGCGTGCAATTCCACTCCGTCGCCTGTAGATGTCGGTGTCACTACAGACCGGAGCTGGAAAGCAGCAGACTGAGGTGTATTGAGTGCTCTTCTTTCTCAGAAGTAACTCTGCAGAGGTTGTCCCCTGCGGTGCATTCTGGGAGGGGGTATTTAAGGGACAGACGCTATATTTCTGGGTCTTTTGTTCCACCTGCTGGCCCTCCTGGCCGACAGGTATGTGCTGGGAGTCCTACCTCGTGGTCCTCCGGGCCGTAGGACTGCGAAGCTGCGGCATGTGGGTGGGCCCAGAAGTCTGTCTGGGGCCTACTACAACTGCTGCGGAGATGGTCCTGTGCTGTCTGTCCTACGGGAAGAAGCTGGACAATTGAGAAGAATCCAGGGAAGGACCCGTCAAGGAAGGATCATGCGGAGCGCTGGTCTGGAGAGGGGCCTGGTGACTCAATTGGAGGACACATCTTAAGTTAACCTACCACATAGTACTGCCGGGTCTGCTTAAAGGTTTTGGTACTGTGTTGCTGTTCACTGAAAACTACTACATCCTGTGACAGAGGATCGTACAGTTTTGTTTCACTCAAGTCTGTGGCAGAGACTTTCTGTTCATGCTGCGTACCGGCTGCTAGGTTAGTGAGAGAGACCTATCCGGGCGAGCAAAGATTTAATCCTGAACCGAAGATATATTCATCCTTGAGATTTCAATTCCTTAGTGCTACACTAAGAAAAGGTATTTGAACTTCCCTGCAACTCTTCTTATACCTCTTTCCTGCTACTTCTTCCAGTTATCCCCCATTAAAGAATTGGAAAAGTACTCAAGTGACTGGTGCCTACATTGTTAGATGATAAGTTCAACGTGGACTCTAAATCTGGTATTGGTGAAACTACAGGTAAAAAGGTGACGGTAACAGCCCGCTTTAAATCAGCAGCTCCACCGTGAGTTATTGCTACATGTGGGGGCTCGTCCGGGATTGTTTGCCGTTGCCCTAAGCAGCCCTGAGAAGTATTTCACTGAGAGTCTATACTAAAAGAGGTTTCTGGACTTTGTCACTTTTTCCAGGCAAAGAAGTGGTTAAATTGCAGGACTACATTTCTGACTGCGTAGGCTGCGGGTGAGAAGTAAAAGACCAGGAGCTACGTGATCAGAGTTATTGCTACATACCTATAAACCCATGTTTTTTCCTTGTAGTTAAGAGGGCTGGGCTGGAAGGGAGCATTTGTCTTTTAGACACATGCCCCTTATATGACACTGCAGGGAGAGGAGAGCCTCCACTGCAGCATTTTTATTGGACAGCTTGGGCCAATGGTACCTTACCATTGGTGCAAGGCTCCAAGCTATCCATTGAGCTCAGTGCTTCTGACAAGAAGTGAGGTCTGCTCCAAACAGAGTGTACCAGCTTTTATTTAAACTGATCTTCCTACACCTCTAAACAAGGCTTGAATAGACCCTGGTGGGTCTTTCTGTGAGGTGAGCAGCCAATTCACTCAAAGGTGGATGGTGGTGGTGATTGCACATTTATGTTAAAGCAGGAATTGCACTCTACATCTTACCTCGGCCACACATTTAGATTTAAATTCCCTGGCGGGCAAGATCTTTGAATCCGGAGACAAAAATAGCAAACTCCTAGCGAATTTAGTCGCGGACTCTAAATCGCAGACGGTGGTATCAGAAATCTGTGGTTTAGATGGTCAGATGATCTCTACCCCTGAACTAATTCTAGATGAATTCAAATCCTTCTATGAAAACTTATACAAGGCGGTCCCTGGCTGGCCTGAAGATCGGCGTAGGGAATTTCTACATTCCCTGCATCTACCCACTCTTTCACAGGAGGACCTTGAATTCTTAGACAAAGATTTTACCATTGAGGAGATAGAGGAGGCTATTTGCTCATTTCCTAGTGGTAAAACACCGGGACCTGATGGCCTACCTGGTGAATGGTACAGAACGTATGCATCATTAATTGCACCAAAATTGTTAAAAGTCTTCTCTGAAAGTAAAAAACAAATGTCCTTACCCCTTTCAATGTATCAAGCACACATAGTCCTCATCCCTAAGCCCGGCAAAGACACATCCCTGTGTGCTTCTTATAGGCCTATCTCCCTACTAAATTATGACCTCAAGATCTTGACAAAAATATTAGCGACCAGACTGCGGACGATTTTACCATCTCTGATTAATATAGACCAAACTGGTTTCATGCCAGGGAAATCAACAGATATAAATTTACGCAGAGTGTTTACCCATCTTCAGCTACCTCCCACTGAGTCCTCCACGAGGGTAATGGTGACACTAGACATTGAAAAGGCTTTCGATTCGGTGGCATGGCCTTTTATGTCCTCGGTCCTAGAGGTTATGGGTTTTGGAGAAGTATTCCGCAGATGGATTGATATTTTATATAAGGAGCCGACGGCGCGGATCAAGCTTGGTGGTGCTCTGTCGGCGCCTTTCTCTGTTGGAAGAGGTACGAGGCAGGGTTGTCCACTGTCGCCGGCTCTTTTTGCCTTGGTGATGGAGCCACCTGCCTCGGCCCTCAGACAAGCAGACGGGGTTAGGGGCATACAGGTGGGATCCATACACGAAAAAGTTGCTCTGTACGCGGATGATCTTATCCTCTTCTTGGGTGACCCTGCCCAGTCTCTTCGAGAGACGTTGTCCATTCTTTCTAACTTCACTAACTGTTCGGGACTCAAAGTCAATTGGGATAAATCCCAAATTTTGCCCATAGATAAGACCGCAAAGGAGGTAGCAGATCCCAACTTACCCTTACTATGGACAGACAAAATTAAATATCTAGGTATCCACATCTCCACATCTACCTCTGACTATCATACCCTTAACTTGAAACCCCTGATACAAAGGATGAGAATGAGACTGAAGGCGTGGGCACATCTCCCCCTCTCTTTAATCGGGAGGATAAATTTATTTAAGATGAAGCTTTTGCCTGCCTTTCTCTATGCTCTCAGACATGCACCTGTCTGGATCCCAAAAAAGGTTTTTCGCCTAATAAACACCATTTTAATATCTTTTTTTTTCTGGGGATCCGGTCAGCCGAGATTTAAGCTGACAGTGCTGCAGAGACCGTGGGGAGAGGGAGGCTTGGCTTGCCCTGACCTTCACTCATACTTCGTGGCGGCTATGTTATCCCATGCCCACAACTGGCTGGTCTCTGATGAGTCCAACGCAGCGGTGGTCCTGGAAGCAGCATGTTTGGGGTCTTATGAGGCGCTACGGAATCTACTTTACCGGGGCCCTAGAGCTCCCTTTCCTCTTACAGTAGCAATGAGGGCGGTCATACGGGCATGGTCAGTGGCAAATTCAATACGTCCTATACCTTCCGGGCACATTTCCCCCTATAGCCCTCTTTGGTTTAACCCGAAATTGCCAGAATTCGAGTCCATTCCCGACCCTGGGGTATGGGCATGCAAAGGCATCAAATATATTAATCAAATTTGTCTTGAGGGCAGAATACAAACTTTTGACAGGTTGAAGCAACAGTATGATTTACCTAACTCGCACCTGTTTAGATTCCTGCAGCTTAGGCATGCCTTCAACACCCAGTTTGAAAATGCCCAAGTGGCCTTTTACACCTCGAACCTGGAGACTCTGCTCAGAGATGAAGCTCTATCTAAGCCCTTATCTACCATATATAAAGCACTACTCCCCAACGTACATGCGGGGCTAGAAAACCTTAGGGCACAGTGGGAGGTAGATTTCCCTACACTAGACACAGAAGATTGGGAAGAAATATGGGAATACCCCTTTTCACAACTAGTATCAGCTAGAGATAAACTAATACAATTTAAAATAGTACATAAGGTATATTACACACCTGTGCGCTTACATAGAATCTATCCATCTATCTCTGCCTCTTGTTGGAGATGCAACTCAGCATCAGCGGATTTCACTCATATTTTTTGGAACTGTCCTTATATTGAATCTTTTTGGGTTGAGGTAACCAAGTTTATTTTGACTGTCACCACTGTCCCCGTGCCATTGTCTATAGAGGTATGTCTGCTGGGACTGGTGGAACCACTGGCCCCACGCCGGGCACTCAGAACCCTGCTAGGATTACTACTTTACTACGCCCGTAAATCTATAGTACTCAGATGGAAGGCCTCATCTGCACCTTCATTAAATTTTTGGAAGAAGTTAGTGAATGCGGCTCTACCCCTGTACAGAGCTACTTACCTGTCACGTGGCTGTGGCAAAAAATTCCACAAAATATGGGATATTTGGACGGAATCCCTGTCAACTAATGCAGATTCAATTGATGACTAGTCCACTCTATTAGCACCGGGAATGGCACAAGTGACATCCCAGATCTCATGAACGTCACTAGGCTACTCAATCGACAGGTATGGGGAGGGGGGGAATAGGAATATGTTTACTGCAATGTACATCTTAGTTCATGATTGACTAAAGTGGGCAATACAGGATATACATGGATTTAGAGGTACTACTTTGAATATTCTGTGCAGGTGGTTGAGCGTACAGTAGTTTAGTTAGGATATATATATATATATATTTTTATATATGTATATGTGGGGGGGTTTTTCATTTTTTTTTTTTTTTTTTTTTTTTTTTTTGTATTAGTGTGTAGTTCTTATGACCAAGCCTGGGTATGCCCAATAGGCTCTGTTTTGTTGTTATTTACCTTGAAATTACAATAAAAATAACTTTAAAAAAAAAAAAAAAAGCAGGAATTGCATTTTTACCTGCAAGTGAGAAGGATATCTGTTTACTTCAGAATCATCACAATTTTTGGACTTTCATTTATATATTTGGGGCTTTTTATTGTGTTTTTTTATAAAAAAAAGTTGCACTTTATTCATATTCACTTAAGCTGTGGAGCTAATATACAGTTTTCAGTGCTATATAGTTTACAGTGTTGAATAAGCACACCATTATTTGCATATTTACAAATTTTGTATTTAAACTGGCTGCTCTGTATGTAGCTTCTGACAGGCTGCGCAAGGAGGCCCGTATCTCCGGAACCATAGATGGTAGGAGCCCTAAATTTTTACCAGTGGTGGGGTAGGACTTCAGCTACCTACCACCCAGGTTCCTTGAGCTACGACCCTCGAAGCTCGATCTTTTTTTTTGCCATTTTTTTTCCTTTAAGTTTATGACAGGTGAGGCTCTGCCTCACCTGCCTCCCCTAACTGCACATCCCTGATTTCCGGTTGACCTCACAAAGCACAGCGCACTTTGCGCATGTGCAGTAGGGAATCGGCTGTGAAACCACAAGGCCTACAAGGAATGGCCGTGGCAGCACCCAAGAGCCGATTGAAAAATCGGCTGGGGTGCCGACACTGCGGGATACCTGGACAGGTAAATGTCATAATATTAACCACTTGCCGACCATCTGCCGTCATTATACTGCGGCAGGTCGGTATGATCCCGCGAATCGCCATAGGTGTACATCTGCACCTTTAAGGAGCGATAGCGGGCGCGCGCGATGTCCGCCAGCTACCCGCGGGCACGAGAGCCAACACACACATCCACGTTCTGACAGGAGAGGAGAGACAGATCGTCTGTTCCTACTAATTAGGAACCCCTAGTGAGTCCCATTCCCCCACAGTTAGAATCACTTATGAGGGAGCACATTTAACCCCTTGATCGCCCCCTAGTGTTAACCCCTTCCCAGTGACATTTATACAGCAATCAGTGCATTTTTATAGCACTGATTGCTGCATAAATGTCAGTGGTCCCAAAAATGTGTCAAAAGTGTTCGATCTGTCCGCTGCAATGTCGCAGTCCCGCTAAAAATCGCTGATCGCTGTCATTACTAGTAATACAACAAAAAAAAGATAATAAAAATGCCATAAATCTATCTCTTATTTTGTAGATGCTAAAAATTTTGCGCAAACCAATCAATATATGCTTATTGCAATTTTTTTTTAACAAAAATATGTAGAAGAATATATGTTGGCCTAAACTGATGAAGAAATTTGTATTTTTACTTTTTCTTTTGGATATTTATTATAGCAAAAAGTAAAAAATACAGTTTTTTTTTTCAAATTGGTTGCACTTTTTTGTTTATAGTGCAAATAATAAAAACCGCAGAGGTGTTTAAATACCAGCAAAAGAAAGTTCTATTTGTGGGAAAAAAAGGACGTAAATATTGTTTGGTTACAGCGTGCATGACCGCGCATGACCGCGCAATTGTCAGTTAACGCGACGCAGTGTCGTATCGCAGAAAATGTCCTGGTCATTAAGGGGGCAAATCTTCCGGTCTGTAAGTTGTTAAAAGTCAGCAGCTACAGCGTTTGTAGCTGCTGACTTTTAATTTTTTGATGGGGGGGGGGGCTGGAGCTCCACTTTAAGCTGGCCATACATGGATCGAAATTTGGACGGTTCAGCAGGGACCAGATGAATTTTAATCAAGTATAGCCACTGTTGATCCATCAGGATGGGACCATATGACATGCACTCTTTTTGGTTCATTTCGGTGTTTTGTTTTTGCGCTAGTAAAAAAAAAAAAAAAACTTTGGTGGCTGCATACTTGTTACTTGTTCTAGTTTAGCTCTGAATTAAAAGACGGCTTGGTCATCTCCAGAAGGTGATCAGAATGGGAGCCTACACATGTCTGTGGTGCCAAGTTCCCTTTAAGTGATAGTTAATTATGAACCAACTACCAGTAACAAAGAAAAAACTAGGGATGGAAATGACATGGTGTCCCTTTTCAAGGAAAGCTTGCCACTTCTTTTATTACAGCAAGAGAGTAATGAAAAAAGTGGCGTAAGGCCCCGTCTCTCCTTGCAGATATTTAATTGAATTTATTTTAGTATTCAGAGGAGCCCCGGGCACAGTATCAGACGAAGGACCCCCGTTTTTTTTTTTTTTTTCTTCTTTCTTTCAGTTAAAGGGCTTGTGAATCTGAGCCATTCGGGGGAAAATGAGATTGCAGAAGTTTGTATTGTATATCACAGGGACCGAGACTATAATGTCATTTTCCTCATATTAAAAGTTAGCCTCTCTGCAGCAATTTAATATTGTAAAATGGGGATTTTAACATAGAGACATTTAATTTAAGAGGAAGATTGGCAGGAATCGGTGTATATACATGCCCTGTATGTGAAATCACCGGGGAGGAGGAGGAAACCTTTCACTGCCAGTCTACTGGGAAGGTCAATGAAACACGGGTTCCGAGAACAGGAAAAAAAAAAAAAAACCTGTAACATTGATCATTTTCCTCCTTAGTTCCCAAGGGGTTTAAAAGTGGCTACTCACTGCCATAGCAAATGTGCCCACCCGTCACAGGGTATGTAAGCACACCTGATAGGCTTCTTATGATGTTTCCCCCTCCCCATCTGAGCTCTGCTGTACAGGGACAGTGAGATACTTGTACCAAGTCAAAACAAGGTATTTTTTGCTTGGATTTTAAAATATATATTTAAAGCGGAGTTCCACCCACATCTTTCACTCCTCACCATGTAGCACTAATGTGCATCCTTTCTATTCACTTATCTGATTTAAGCCTATATCTAATTTCACTTCCTCCTCTAGGGGGCCGCAGCTGCGGACGTCATATGCGGTTTTGCATTGGCTTCTGGGAGTTCTTGGTCAGCTTGGCATTGCACTGCTCCAGTAACATTTAACATTGGCGTCTATGGAAATTCTTGGTCAGCTTAGCATGGCGCGGCTCCAGTAACATTTAACATTGGCGTCTATGGAAATTCTTGGTCAGCTTGTGCAGACATGGTACAGGGGTCAGAGACATGTGCGGACATGGTACAGGGGTCAGAGACATGTGCGGACATGGTACAGGGGTCAGAGACATGTGCGGACATGGTACAGGGGTCAGAGACATGTGCGGACATGGTACACGGGTCAGAGACATGTGCGGACATGGTACAGGGGTCAGAGACATGTGCGGACATGGTACAGGGGTCAGAGACATGTGCGGACATGGTACAGGGGTCAGAGACATGTGCGGACATGGCACAGGGGTCAGAGACATATGCGGACATGGTACAGGGGTCAAAGACATGTGCGGACAGAGCACAGGGGTCAGAGACATATGCGGACATGGTACAGGGGTCAGAGACATGTGCGGACATGGTACAGGGGTCAGAGACATGTGCGGACATGGTACAGGGGTCAGAGAAATGTGCGGACATGGTACAGGGGTCAGAGACATGTGCGGACATGGTACAGGGGTCAGAGACATGTGCGGACATGGTACAGGGGTCAGAGACATGTGCGGACATGGCACAGGGGTCAGAGACATATGCGGACATGGTACAGGGGTCAAAGACATGTGCGGACAGAGCACAGGGGTCAGAGACATATGCGGACACGGTACAGGGGTCAGAGACATGTGCGGACATGGTACAGGGGTCAGAGACATGTGCGGACATGGTACAGGGGTCAGAGACATGTGCGGACATGGTATAGGGGTCAGAGATATGTGCGGACATGGTACAGGGGTCAAAGACATGTGCGGACATGGCACAGGGGTCAGAGACATATGCGAACATGGTACAGGGGTCAGAGACATGTGCAGACAAGAGGGGGTTTGTCTCTGGGGATGGACCTGCTCCTGCTCTGACTTTCTGTCCTCCTCTGTCCTCCCTCCTAGGTTCAGTATAGGTCAGCACAATACATGTCGGAGGTCTGACTGACCTGGATGGATGGTTAGTCAGCACTCCATTCCAGAATCCAAGCATAGGCAAAGATCGACCTCCCCGAACCCCTGCTGTGGCAAGGTGCCGCCGAGAATGAGCATCTGCCATTCAAAAAGGGCACCAGGCGGCGCCATCACATCACTGCGCATGCACCTGCTCATGGTGCCCGACCGAGTGTGTGCGAGTTCTCCCGTGTCCTGCAGACTTCGGAACGGCGCATGCGCAGTTGCGCTGTCGGCCCGCAGCCATCTTTTTAATGGGCACGGCTGCCCGTAATGGACACTTACGGGCGGCCCGAAAATGGGCTGAAATTTACGGGCTGCCCATAAATTAACGGGCGGTTGGCAACACTGAAAAGACTTCCCTGAAGAAATTAGTTTTCAGGGATCTCCGAAAGGTGGACAGAGTAAAAGATAGATGGACAGATTGGGGTAGGGAGTTCCAGAGGATGGAAGCGGCTCTAGAGAAGTCCTTTGGGAGAACATGGGAGGAAGTGATGAGGGAGCTAGAGAGCAGGAGGTCTTGGCAGTAGCAGAAAGGACAGTTTAAATGATATTTCTAGAAGAGGTTGGTGATGTAGCTCAGGCCAGAGGTGTGGATGGCTTTGTCAATTGTTCATATTTTGAATTGAATAAATTGGAAGCCAGTGGAGTAATTGGCAGAGAGGGGCAGCAGACACTGAGCAGTTGGTAAGGCAAATGAGTTGAGCAACAACATTTATGATTGACGGAAGGATAGCCTGTGTAGAGGTGGGCCAATGAGGAGGGAGTTGCAATAGTCAAGGCAAGAGATAACCAGGGAGCGGATTAGTAACTTGGTGGAGTCAATGGTTAAGGTGAAGGTGACAAGATTTGGACAGTGATTGGATCTGGGGCTGAATAGAGAGGTCAGTATCCAGAATGACAATAGCCCCCTGGTGTAAGGGGAGTAAAGGATAGCTCTGCTATTATAGTGAGGGCGGGGGTTCTGGTCCGCACCCAGGTGCCACCCGCTACAGGGGTGACACCATCCCGAGGGTGACTAAAGCGCTGTGGCCGTGCCTGAACTGTGTTCTCCTCCTCCCCTCTGTCTCTCACTCCTGCGCTGCAGCCCAAGCCGGGCACGATCTATTCTCCACCCGGGCGGCGCAGCTGCACACTGCCCTCTCCTCTCCAGCTGCCCGGGTTTTTCGTGTACCTGAACTGCCCGATCTGGTGCGGTAATGGGCAGGGGATGTCAGCTTGAAATGGGGGGGGGGGGGGGTTGTACTATTGGAGGGGGTGGTGGTTTGTTCTGAGGGGGGGTCTGTACTAATGGAGGGGGGTGTTTTTTTTCTGAGGGGGGTCTGTACTATTGAAGGAGGGGGGTGGTTTGTCCTGAGGTGGGGTGGTCTGTACTAATGGAGGGGGGTGGTTTGTCCTGAGGGGGGTCTGTACTAATGGAGGGGGTGGTTTGTCCTGAGGGGGAGTCTGCACTAATGGAGGGGGGTGGTTTGTCCTGAGGGGGGTCTGTACAAATTGAGAGGGTGGTTTGTCCTGAGGGGGGTCTGCACTAATGGAGGGGTGGTCTGTCCTGAGGGGGGTCTGTACTAATGGAGGGGGTGGTTTGTCCTGAGGGGGGTCTGCACTAATGGAGGGGGTGGTTTGTCCTGAGGGGGGGTCTGTACCATTGGAGGGGGGTGGTTTGTCCTGAGGGGGGTCTGTACTACTGGAGGGGTGGTTTGTACTGGGGGGTCTGTACTAATGGAGGGGGGTGGTTTGTCCTGAGGGGAGTCTGTACTAATGGAGGGGGGTGGTTTGTCCTGAGGGGGGTCTGTACTAATGGCGGGGGTGGTTTGTCCTGAAGGGGGGGTCTGCACTAATGGAGGGGATGGTTTGTCCTGAGGGGGGGTCTGTACTAATGGAGGGGGTGGTTTGTACTGTGGGGGGGGTCTGTACTATTGGAGGAGAGGGTTGTTTGTCCTGAGGGGGGGGCTGTACTAATGGAGGGAGGTGGTTTGTACTGACAGGGGTCTGTACTATTAGAGGAGGGGGTGGTTTGCCCTGGGGGGGTCTGTACTGAGGGGGGTCTATACTGAGAGAGGGGGGTCTGTACTGAGAGGGGTCTATACTGAGAGAGGGAGGTATGTACTGAGGGGGGTCTATACTGAGGGGGGTCTATACTGAGGGAGGGGGTCTATACTGAGGGAGGGGGTCTGTACTGAGGGGGGTCTATACTGAGGGAGGGGGTCTGTACTGAGCGGGGTCTATACTGAGGGAGGGGGTCTGTACTCAGGGGGGTCTATACTGAGGGAGGGGGGTCTGTACTCAGGGGGGTCTATACTGAGGGAGGGGGTCTGTACTCAGGGGGGTTTATACTGATGGAGGGGGTTTATACTTAGTGGGAGTTCTGCAGAGACTAGTTAGGGCCTTTGTTGTCAACTGTTACAGCAGAGTGCAGGACACAAGAATGTTACTATATATGTTACTATATTCCCTTTAGATTGTAAGCTCTAATGAGCAGGGCCCTCTGATTCCTCTTGTACAAAATTGTAATGTAACTGTAATGTCTGCCTTTATTTTGTTAAGCGATGCGCAAACTGTTGGCGCTATATAAAACCTGTATTATAATAATAATAATACACATTTTTTTGACTGATAACACAGTTCTTATGTGCATACGGGTACATGGTTGTAGTTGCCCGTTAAAATTTGGGCCTGCCGTATTCCCAGCTGTTAGCGTTCAGAATTAACTTATTTTGCGCTTCACCTTTTTTTGCCATATGAATGTATTCATTAGGCTGTTGTGTGCGTTACTTGGCTGGCTGGACAGGCAGAGTATCCCTTTCACCCTCCATTGCTCTGTGCACGGGGGACGTGGCATGGACCAGCAGATGCTCATCGGAAATGATATGTACTCACTCCTGTGTGGGATTATAGTTGAAAGCTGGTCTCAGAGGCAATGATCATGTACCAGCCTGAATTTCATCTCGGAGTATGACAGGCTGGGATCAGCAGGCTTATCTGTCAAGTGACAAGCTCATTCACTGTAACACTGGAGGAGAATAAACAGAAAGGACGAGGGATCCCTGACCGGAGATACAGTTACCTGCTGGGCATGAGTATAGACAACCACAGACCCAGATCTATAGGAGGAGGGAGGCCTGGTGTATATAGGCTATGAGGCATATCTGTAAAGAAAAGAATTGTTGCATTTTGTAGCTTTTTTGCTGCCTGTTGGAAGATGTGTGGCATTTACTAAACACATTTCCCACATTTTGGCCCATGTATTTATTGTTCTCCACGAAAGTGGGGTTACCCTTTAAGTACCGTAGCTAGTTCCACAGGCGTACGCTATTTTAAAGCATGATATGTTAGGTATCTATTTACTCGGCTTAACATCATCTTTTATATTTGAACAAAAATTTGGTATTGTATACAGGTAGTGTTTGTGTGTAATAAAATTAGTTAAAATTTATTTTTTTAAACAAAATTATGTTTTAAAAGCCAATGCGCAAATACCGTGTGACATAAAAGATTGCAACACCCACCATTTTATTCTCTAGGGTCTCTGCTACAATATACACTGTATTTATTGGCGTACACCAAAACTTTTCACCCTGAAAATCGGGTGCAAATAGTGTGTGCGTGTTATATGCCAATTTTAGCTGCCTCGGAGGGGACAGGGAGGGGGCGGGATGAGCGGCGTCAGATTACATACAGTGAGAATCTCCTGTTTACTTGGCGGCCTCTGTAATAGGAAGTCCCGTCTCCTGGGCCGCCATTGGACCGCTGTTCTGTTTATCATAGGAGATTCTCTCTGTATGTAATCTGTCGGCGCTCGTCTCACCCCCTCCCTGTCCCCTCTAGGCTGCAGATGGGCATCGATCAGGCTGCACTGATGGTAATGGTGAGGCTGCTGCATTGATGGCAATGGTGAGGCTTCTGCGTTGCTGGCAATGGTGAGACTGCTGCATTGCTGGCAATGGCGAGGCTGCTGCATTTATGGCAACGGCGAGGCTGCTGCATTGATGGCAATGGTGAGACTGCTGCATTGATACCAATGGTGAGGCTGCTGCATTGATGGCAATGGTGAGGCTGCTGCATTAATGGCAATGGTGAGGCTGCTGCATTAATGGCAATGGTGAGGCTGCTGCATTGATGGCAATGGTGAGGCTGCTGCATTAATTACAATGGTGAGGCTGCTGCATTGATGGCAATGGTGAGGCTGCTGCATTGATAGCAATGGTGAGGCTGCTGCATTGATGACAATGGTGAGGCTGCTGCATTAATGGCAATGGTGAGGCTGCTGCATTGATGGCAATGGTGAGGCTGCTGCATTAATTACAATGGTGAGGCTGCTGCATTGATGGCAATGGTGAGGCTGCTGCATTGATAGCAATGGTGAGGCTGCTGCATTGATAGCAATGGTGAGGCTGCTGCACTAATGGCAATGGTGAGGCTGCTGCATTGATGGCAATGGTGAGGCTGCTGCATTGCTGGCAATGATGAGAATGCTGCATTGCCGGCAATGGTGAGGCTGCTGCATTGATGGCAACGGTGAGGCTGCTGCATTGATGGCAATGGTGAGGCTGCTGTATTGCTGGCAATGGCGAGGCTGCTGCATTGAGGGCAATGGTGAGGCTGCTGCATTGCTGGCAATGGCGAGGCTGCTGCATTGAGGGCAATGGTGAGGCTGCTGCATTGCTGGCAATGGTGAGGCTGCTGCATTGCTGGCAATGGCGAGGCTGCTGCATTGAGGGCAATGGTGAGGCTGCTGCATTGCTGGCAATGGTGAGGCTGCTGCATTGCTGGCAATGGTGAGGCTGCTGCATTGAGGGCAATGGTGAGGCTGCTGCATTGATGGCAATGGTGAGGCTGCTGCATTGCTGGCAATGGTGAGGCTGCTGCATTGAGGGCAATGGTGAGGCTGCTGCATTGATGGCAATGGTGAGGCTGCTGCATTGATGGCACTTGAGAGGCTGCAGATGGGCACTGACCCTTATTTTTGCTTCAAAGTTCCCTCTTAAAACGAATGTGTGTGTTATACGCCGTTAAATACGGTATATTTTACATGTATAAGAGAAATGTCAAAATTGGCCTGGGGGGAACTGGTTAAACTATGCGGTTAAAGATGAAGCTTTAGTGTGTTACCAATTTCCCCCGTATCTTTTTTCTCCGATGTTCCGTCTTGTTTTTTTTTTCACACTTCATACTGAAAACACAACTTTCTATATCAAACTTTTATAAATTGAAAAGTACCTGGCAAAAGGTGTTACAATATAAGAAGTGGGCTGGTACAGAAAAGGCCAATCGTTATGAATAGGCTCCGTTTCCTTCTGACCAAGTAACGGCAAATCGCTGCACCGAATGCTGGTGTAAAACATTGCAACAACCTTTACCTGTCTGTCTGTGACATGAAACGTCTGCGTCTAGGTTGTGCATCATTCTTTATGAAGCAGCGACGACAGGTGAGACCAGCATTCAGGAACATTAGTACCACCAGCTGCTGAAAAACATTGAGAACATTTTGTATGGAGTGCAGTGGAGGATTCTGGGAGATTGGCTGTTATCTTGAACATCTTAGGTCAGTATCACAGATCTCTATCACAGATCAGGTCTATTTATAGAACAGAATGATGAGCTGCAACTGAAGACAGACTGATAAACAGGAGCTAGAATTACCAAACCAAAGGCAGAGAGCGCCACCTGGTGGAAAACCTTCTAATTACACTAATTATTATTATTATTATACGAGATTTATATAGCGCCAACAGTTTACACAGAGCTTTACAATGTATAAGGGGAACAACACAATTACAGTACAGTTCAATACAAAAGGTACAGGAGGGCCCGTCTCGTAGAGCTTACATTCTAAAGGGAGGGGGTGGTGGTACAAAAGGTAATAGGTGCAAAGAATGATTTGATGGGGGTGGCCCTAATGGCCCGTGTACACGATCCGAATATCGGACAAAAAAAATACTGCTTTTGACGCGATCGTACGATAATCGGATCGTTAGTACAGAGCTTTCGAGAGCCGATCAGGACAGTTCATCCGATATTATTTTAACGGACAAGCGCAAAATTTTTTATGCGTACGATACCAGATCGTACGATTTTCGTTTAATCAGTACAGTTGTCATCCGAAAATACAAATACAGATACATTACAACACATGACATCACTTCCGATTTTGTATTCTGTCGTATGAGAATTTTCGGAACCTTAGTAAACTCTTCAGGTTCGATATGCGACTAGCATGCAAAAAAACAAAAACGGACGATCTGTTGTCTGATTTTTAGATCGTGTGTACGGGACATAAGCATTGATCAGATAATAAAGTTTATCTAAACCTGAGAAAAAAAATGCAATATAATGCAGATTACCAGTCCCTAGATATGGGGGCTTTATACCTTAATATTCACCTGGTGAATCCTGCCAGTAACTTACATCCCATGCTAGCAGTGTTGCCTACTGTCAGTATTTTTACATAAACGTCCGTTTACGTTTTTTTGCATGCTAGTCGCATATCGAACCTGAAGAGTTTACTAAAGTTCCGAAAATTCTCGTACGACAGAATACAAAATCGGAAGTGATGTCATGTGTTTTAGTGTATTTATATTGTATTTTCGGACGACAACCTTTTCTTGTCACTGGCATTTACTGGCAGGAGAAAAGTTCTATTTTATCGGACAGGCATGGAATTTTTTTTACGTACGATAACAGATCGTACGATTTTCGTTTAATCAGAAAATCGTACGATCTGTTATCGTACGCAAAAAAATTCCGTGCTTGTCCGATAAAATAGAACTTTTCTTCTGCCAGTAAATGCCAGTGACAAGAAAAGGTTGCCAGTAAAAAAATAGGAAGGCGGTGCTTGAGTGTGTCATGTGACATCATGGTGCAAGGGAGCTGGGCGGAGCAGCCGGAGCCTCGTGTGCGGGTCTGTGGGACCGGAGCAAGGCAAGCCGGGAGCGGGACTGTCAGTGCTGTTTGGACTGGAGGGGACTGAAGGGACCACCTGGCATGGAGAGAGATTGTCACTGTGACTCCGGAGGGAACGTGTCGCCAGTGCTGTATTTAGGCCTAGGCCGACAAGGCCCAGGCCTAGGGCGGCACTTTGCGGGGGGGGGGGGGGGCGGCGGCTGAAAAACACCTCAGTGTGAAAGGGGTCTAAAGGTGGACTGTTTAATGCGTTTGTAGCATGGATCACTATATTGCAATATCATGATCTGTATATTAATGACTTTCACTGAATGTGGACTGTTTAATAAGTTTGCATTGATTTCAGCATGTGCAAAGTGCTCCATGCATGCTGAAATTAATGCAAACTCATTAAAGAGGGTAAGGCTGCACTGATTGCCACTGATTAGGTGTCACTCTTAAGCTGCACTGATAAGGCAGCACTGATATGCTACAGTGATGGGCACTGATGAGGCCGCACTGATGGCCACTGATAACCTGCACTGATAAAGCTGCATTGATGGACACTGATGAGGAGGCATTGGTGGGCATTAATGAGGCTGCATTGACGGGCACTGATGAGGCTGCATTGACGGGCACTGGTGAAGCTGCGCTGATGGGCACTGGTTAGGCTGTGCTGATGGGTACTGGCAAGACTGCCCTGATGGGCACTGGTGAGGCTGCATTGATGGGCACTGGTGTGGCTGCATTGATGGGCACTGGTGAGGCTGCGCTGATGGGCACCGGTGAGACTGCATTGATAGGCACCGGTGAGACTGCATTGATGGGCACTGGTGAGGCTGCATTGATGGGCACCGGTGAGGCTACATTGATGGGCATCGGTGAGACTGCATTGATAGGCACCGGTGAGGCTGCATTGATGGGCACCGTGAGGCTACATTGATGGGCAACGGTGAGACTGCATTGATATGCACTGGTGAGGCTGCATTGATGGGCACCGGTGAGGCTGCATTGATGGGCACCGGTGAGGCTGCATTGATGGGCACTGGTAAGGATGCATTGATGGGCACCGGTGAGGCTGCATTGATGGGCACCGGTGAGGCTGCATTGATGGGTACTGGTGAGGCTGCATTGATGGGCACCGGTGAGGCTGCATTGATGGGCACTGGTGAGGCTGCATTGATGGGCACTGGTGAGGCTACACTTGGTACCCACTTTTAATGTAGAGAGAGGAAGAGGTAGAGCTCTAAGATGAAAAGGTGGAGCCTAAAAGGGAAGGGGTGTGGTGTACAGATGACAGGGCGGGACTTAAACTGAAAGGGGTGTGACCTTGACAAGAAGGGGTAGGTCATATTTAAATTAGGGGTGCATGGGTTTAGTCATGCCTAAGGCAGCACAAAACCTAAATACACCACTGCGTATCGTGTCGGTGATCTGTGCTGCTGCACACTGCTGTCAGTGTCACTGTGAGAGTTAGTTTCATGTGTGCGCCGCCCATTCTAATTTCTTGTCCTCCTGAGTTCTGTCCCTGAGCTACTTGCTTACCATATTAAAAATAAAATAGGAAATACGTTTTTTGCCTTAATATCTACCTACTACAATTTTGGAACTTTTAGAAATGCCAGTAAAAACATGGCTGTGTCAGTAAATTTTAGGTGTTGTGTCAGTGAATTTCAATCTGGTAGGTTGGCAACACTACATCAGAGGGTAACAACACACCCATCACTGTACTATATGGGGGAGCAGCTTTGTCACCCCAGGAAGATTGCTAGAACTTTTGAACACTTACCCCTCTCCTTGTCTCTCTAATGTAGAGGGAGGTGGTCTGCCCCCAGGGAAAGCGGCTCTCCGCGGGGGCACTTGATGCAGGGATTACTGCACAGATCTGGAAGAAATACACGAAGCACACCAAGATTCAAGAAGAATACACATGATGAATGGATTTGGACCAGTGGTTTCCAAACTGTGGCCCATGGACCAAATGCGGCCCTTTGCTTGTCTTGGAACACTGTTCCCCCCACTGACAACCAATGATGGGACACTAAACGTCCCACTGAAACCAACAATAGGGCACCATTCCTCCCACTGACACTAATAATGGGACACAATTCCTCCCAGTGACACCAATGATGGGGCAATAGTCCTCCAAATAACACCAACGATGGGGTACTATTCTTTCCACTGACACCAAGGATGTGGTACTATTTTTTCCACTGACATCAACAATGGGGTACTATTCTTTCCACTGACATCAACAATGGGGTACGATTCTTTCCACTGACACAAGGATGGGGTACTATTCTTTCCACTGACACCAACAATGGGATACTATTCTTTCCACTGACATCAACAATGGGGTACTATTCTTTCCACTGACATCAACAATGGGGTACTATTCTTTCCACTGACACAACGATGGGGTACTATTCTTTCCACTGACACAAGGATGGGGTACTATTCTTTCCACTGACACCAAGGATGAGGTACTATTCTTTCCACTGACATCCACAATGGGGCACTATTCTTTCCACTGACACCAAGGATGGGGTACTATTCTTTCCACTGACACCAACAATGGGATACTATTCTTTCCACTGACATCCACAATGGGGTACTATTCTTTCCACTGACACCAAGGATGGGGTACTATTCTTTCCACTGACATCAACAATGGGGTACTATTCTTTCCACTGACACCAAGGATGGGGTACTATTCTTTCCACTGACACCAAGGATGGGGTACTATTCTTTCCACTGACACCAAGGATGGGGTACTATTCTTTCCACTGACACCAACAATGGGGCACAATTCCTCCTCCTACTGACCGAAGGTGCTGTGTAGTTTTCTTTTACTTCCACTAACCACTAAACTTGAGATATTGCCTACTACCATTGGCCATAGTCCAGCCCTCCTAAAATCTGAAGTAAATTGGCCCTTTGTTTAGAAGATTTGGAGACCCCTAATATAGCCAATATTTGCTGATCCCAGAGTTCAGCTTTAACACATTATATAAATGTACTGTAGTTCTGCCCTCTCCTACTTATTTTTTTTTTTTTTTACAATAGATTTTTATTGAAAAGATTTTCTTAACAATACAGACTGACATTGTCACGATAACAATTGTGACTAACTTCTTTGCAATAGTTCTTAAGAATATTCTTATACAAATACAGTAATTGATAGTCTGTACCAGCCTACCCCTATTGGGTTCAAACTGTAGGCATGGATAGGCCATCAATTGCGTTAATTAGTTGAGAACAGAAAATTGTAAGGAAAACAAAACAAAAAAAAAAAACAAAAAAACAAAAAACAAAATATATACATATATATATCTCCTACTTATTATTGTTAGGCGCTATCCATTGAATGTCTTATTCAAAATACAGCCCTGGCCAATATCCAGCTTATTGATTCCCCAAGATAGCAATTCTTCATTCTATATAGTGAGTTGGAGGTTGGGTCACTTTGGAAGCAGCGATCCCCATTCCCCATCCTGGTGCACTCAGGACTGGCGGGTGAAAATAATCTGCTGTACAACGTATTCTGGCACATGTATATTCTATTCTTTATTTTGAATTTGGGGGAAAGAAATCATCTGAAGTCTCCTACTTGCTGTCTAGTTAACCAGTTAAAGCGGTAGTAAACTTACAAAAAAAAAAAGCTTTCTCTCTGCAAGGTAAGGCCATAATGCATAGCTTCCAACTGTCCCTGATTTCGAGGGACTGTCCCTGATTTGGAGCAATGTCCCTCTGTCCCTCATTCCTCATTTGTCCCTCATTTTGGTCTGATCCATATAGTTGTATATAAAATGCACTTTTTATCTTTCAAAAAGTGTTTCCCAGTGCTAAACCTTTCATCCAATTTCTAAATTGCTGCATTTGTAAGTTTTAAAAGCCGATATAAAGATATAGTAGTGGTTAAAAAAAAAGCACTTGTGGATTTAATTAAAGTGGGGTTCCACCCAAATTTTGAACAATATCTGTATGTATTCTCTTCCTTGCCTAGATGCTGACATGCCGTTTAAAAAAATTTAAATCGCCGTAATTACCTTTTATTTTTCTATTCTTCTTTGCACTTCCTGGTTCTCCTCCCGTGGGAGTAGGCGTGTTTCTAGCCTCTCCCAGACTCCTGGGAGCTAGTCTCAGGCTTCCCAGGATGCCACTGAGCATGTGCGGGAACGAGCAGTGAATGCTGGGAGCACAGCATTCACCACATCCAGGAAATAAATGCTTGTGGGCTTCAAATGCCCACAATGAAGATGGAAACCGCCTGCAGTGAATAATATAAGTTATTCTTTCTGACGAAATCTGAACCCGGGCGGACATATTACACACAATATGTGAGTATGTAATGCTGAGAAGAAAAGTTTGTGAATGAACTCAAAAAAAAAAAAAATGATAGATAGGTGGACCCCCGCTTTAATTCTCTTTTAAGGGGGTGTGGCAGGGGGGAGGCGTGTCCTATGCTTACATAAATTTGCTAGTAGGTGTCCCTCATTCCCATCTCAAAATGTTGGGAGGTATGCATAATCTGCTAGTATGTATCACAGTGCATTTTAATTTGGATCCTTCAGTAACTTTGCAAATCTGCATGAATAACGTCCTGAATATGTCACAATCTTCAGCAACAGTATTTTTTTTTCAGAAAAGCTCCACCTTTTATCATTAATGACCTCAATACCGGACCTTTCTGACCAGGCCAATTTTCAGCTTTTTTTTAAAATAATTTTTTTGAGAGAAATAAAGCTTTCTTTTGGTGCTATTTAATCAGCACTGGGTTTTTTGTATTTTTGCTATATAAATGAAAAAATGTCAATGAAAAAAAAAAAAATAAAAAAAACATGTTTTTTTTCCATTTCTGTTATACAATTTTGCAAATAAAAAAATCTTTCTTCATTAATTTATGCTAAAATGTATTCTGCTACATTTCTTTGGTAACCCCCCCCCCCCCCAATCAGTGTATATTATTTAGTTAGTGTCAAAGGTATAACGTTTACAATTTATGGTAAATATATATATGGTAAATATTATATATATATATTGATTAGTCCCGATGTACTGACGACCTGACGATCTTATTTCCTGAAGCCCTAAAATGCCGGAACAGTACAAATGACCCCTTTTTGGAAAGTACTGTAGACACCCCAAAGTATTTAGTAGGAGGCATAGTGAGTTTTTTCAAGTTTTTTTTACATATTGTCACCAAAGCAGTTTAGTGCCATCATATGGTATGGTGGTGTTCAGGGACACTGACTGGTGACAGTATGTTAAAAAAAATGATATATATATTTTTTTCATTTTTTTTTACATACTGTGACCAGAGCAGTTCAGTGTCACCATAGTGACACTGTACTGCTCTGGGGAGCTTATCTGGATTTTTTTTTTACACTATGATTGCTTATTACAGTGATGATCACTGTTAAAAGCAATCATTTTTATGAATGGCATCCATTCAATTCATAACCATTTATTGTGTACTATTGTGATAGCTGTGATTCACCACAGCTATCACATTGAACAGGTCTGTTGTGATTGGTCCTGTACCATGTGATCACTGTGACCAGAGATCACAATAAAACACAATGAATGGCTTTGAATGAAAGCCAATGTGTACTTTTGACACGTGATCTCTGTGATTGGTCACCAGGCTGGATTTGATTTAAATCACTAGTAAAAAGGCTTAAAGTGGTGTTCCGGCCGAAATGATACTTTTTGAATAAAAATACCCCTATAATACACAAGCTTAATGTATTCTAGTAAAGTTAGTCTGTAAACTAAGGTCTTTTTTGTTAGTTTATAGCAGTAGTTTATTATTTTATAAATTTACAGCAGGCAGTGGCCATCTTAAGTGTGGGCATCTGAAGCCAGACTGTATTTCTTCCTGGATCTCATCCTTGCAGATCTCGCACATGCTCAGTGCAGCACAAGCAGTGTAATAGGTTTCAAGTCAGGTTTCCATAGCAACGGCAGTTTCAGAGGAAGTTGCCGCCCCTTCCCAGAAGGCATTGCAAACAGGAAATGATGCGATGGGCCGCGGCCAGGGAGGAGGAAGTGAAAAATGAATACAGCAGATATACAGTAAGTGCTGAGAAAAAAAAAAATATATATCCAATTCGTTTACAGTGCACAGTTTAGTGAGGGATGCTGAAGAGTTGTAAAAGTGGGTGGAACTCCACTTTAATTTAAATCAACACAATTTAAATCATAATTTTTAAAGAGCAACTGTCATCTCTGTCCCACAGTGGCTCCTCCTCTGACCCGCTGTTGACTCACCGATAGTCAAATTCACTTTAATAGGGTGGCTGGTGATGTGGCAGTGACACAACAAGGTGAGGGGCATGGCGGCAGCAGGTGAGTGGATGCCCGCTAACAGGCGCTGCCATGATGGATCTGAAATGACAGGTGCTCTTTAAATGTTTAATATATCTTTAATATTTGCAAACAAAATGAAGGTTTCCCATGTAGAATAATAAGCTGTCAGGTTAGTAAAACAGCAATATCAGGAACCGATTCAATCATACAGTTTGTAGTGTACATAGATTTGAATCTGAAATGACAGGTGCTCTTTAATTGTAAAGACTGATTCTTGCTGGTAATTAGAATCTTTAATATTTGCAAACAAAATGAAGGTTTCCTATTTAGAATAATAGGCTGTCAGGTTAGTAAAACAGCGATATCAGAACCGATTCAATCATACAGTTTGTAGTGTACATAGATTTGGATCTGAAATGACAGGTGCTCTTTAATTGTAAGGACTGATTCTTGCTGGTAATTAGAATCTTTAATATTTGCAAACAAAATTAAGGTTTCCTATTTAGAATAATAAGCTGTCAGGTTAGTAAAACAACGATATCAGAACCGATTCAATCTTTGTCAGAAACCATGAATCAGACTGAGACAGAAGTACAGTAAAATCACAATTGTTTATTTAACAAAAATAAAAAGGTAAATAGAGTAAGCGTAGTCAAAGCATAGCCAGAGTCCAGTAACCGGATCGGATAATCAGCCAGGCCAGAAGTCAGGGATCCAAGTAGAGGAACAGCAAGCAGGATAAGGAGCCAGAAGGGATGTCAGCAAAGCCAGTCTTTAAACAGGAACGCAGGAGATGGTTTCTTGTGATGTGACCAAGGCGAAGGCAGGAATGAAGTGAGCTGGAGATCTTTAAGTAGGCGGGACTGACGAGCAGATCCACAACAGCTGGTTAACTGTGGAGAGAGATGAGAGCTGGCAATTAGCCGACAGCTGAGCGGCCAGCTCAGAGAAGGAAGGGCTGAGCCAGCCCTGACAATCATACAGTTTGTAGTGTACATAGATTTGCGAAACAATGGGATAAAGGAATATTCCTGAACTTTGTTTCATGGTTACTGTGAAATTGTGTGAATGCATCAGTGCAGTGCATGTTATCTCAGCTTGCACAGCTTGGATTCATTTACTGAGTTTACCAAAAATGTAAATATTGCAGACTATACAGCCTCATGCTATATAACTAAGCTCAATTTCATGCTGAATAAACTAAATTATTGATGTATCTTATATAAAGAAATATAAATATATATATAAATAGAAAACTATCTTTAGATTTTTACTCCAAAAGCATTTTAATAAAATAAATTTGATTAAAAAAAAAATCGATTTAAATTAAAAAAAAAATCAGTTTAAAAAAAAAAAATAATTGATTTATATCCACTCTGTTGGTCACAGCAATTACATGGTACCAGGGCCAGCCCGGTACAATGATCTGTCTTCTGACAGACCGCGACGCTGTGCACCCCCTAGAGTTCGCACGTGGCACGCGCCTGGAGGATGCTCACCCAGGATAATGGTGCTCCCGCCCAGCTGTCATTTTACAATAGGCTAAGAGGTTACAAAGCCATATATAAGCTCCAGTCCAGTGGCTCTGCCAAGGCTGAAATGATGTCATCAATCTTCTTCAGGCAGGAGGAGGCATTTCCTCAGTCTCCTCTCCCTCCAGTGATCAGACTGCAACATTGTAACTTTGTAGAAAGTCGCAAGGTAAGAGGCTGCATTTGTGAAAACAGAACATAAACAAAAAAGTCAGTGCTACTACCCATACATCACATAGAAAGCAGAGATCCCGGGTGCTCGATCCACAGTCACCGGCTGAGTAATGAAATGAGGAAAAGATGATCCGCACTCCGGTGATTGCTCTTAAAAAGTGTAATATTTATTGACATGTAATATTTATTGACAAGCCGCAGTGACCAAACGCAAATGAGAACAGATGACGCGTTTCAGCCTATAAGGCCTTGCCTTATAGGCTGAAACGCGTCAACTGTTCCCATTTGCGTTTGGTCACTGCGGCTTGTCAATAAATATTACACTTTTTAAGAGCAATCGCCGGAGTGCCGATCATCTTTTCCTCATTTGTGAAAACAGCCAAGAACTGCACAGGCACCAGGATTTACATGACTGTGTCCTCTCTGAGCCGTCATCTCAGTCCAGGAAGTAGATGGTGACGCTGGATGATGCCTAAACAAAGATGGTGCCGCCCCATTGGAGGGAAGAGCAAATGAAAGCACTGCAGGGGCAGTAGTCTGATTTCTGTGAGAGGAAAGAAATACCTGGAAGTGGCACACTGACGCATTCCGTTAGCATGTATGGTCTAAACATGAAAAAATATATCCGATGACAGGTCCACTTTAAAGTCACGTGATAAAATGAAGAAAGACAGGAGCATTTTATAGCTGGTATACTGAGACGTACATGCTTTCTGATTCTGCCTAATAATACGGCAACATATGGAATGCCTGTCAGGAAACCTCACCAAGGAACGGCCGACGTCCTTCATAGAGTGTTAATTAAACGCTGACGTGCCAGGCAAATATTTCATAATTACAGCGCTGGAAATTCCTGCGGACTATCCAGGTTACCGCCAATTACTGTTATGTGATGGGTGCCATTATACCCTTGCAGGGGTTAAATCACAAATGTAACATTTTGTGTCCTCCAATAATTAAGACGGCACTTCCCCACCAGCTCTTAATTGACCGGATAATTGATGTGACTTTTAAGCTGGTGCGACAGTTATTAGACGCTTGGAAACTGGCGACTGACGCCAAAGACGAGGAACCCACATTCACCCGGATTTAAAGTGAACCCGTAACAAGTATGACTGAGGCGCTAGATGTGTCAATAGCTTGCGGCAGATGAGGGTCGATCGCATTAAAACAGGGCACGATGGCTTTGACAAAGCTGCTCTCAACACAAGCAGGGTACCCCCTAAACTTGGGTATCCAAAAACAGGAATTAGGTATAGACAGTCTAAGGTAGACATGTGCACTGCCGAAAAATTTGTTCGTTTACGTTTCATTCATTTTTTTTGTTTGTTTTTTCGGGTCATTTGTTTATAATCGCAATTCGTAAATTCGAAAATCCGAAAACAAGAAAGAAAATCCGAAAATTTGAAAGAAAAACTAACTAATAATAACTAACTAATAAATTATAGGTATTGGAATTTTCTTTCAAATTTGGCTGTTAGTGAACGTAACGAATACGAATTTATCCGAAGTTACGAATTATCCGGAATAACGAATGCCGCATCTAAACGGCTGGAACGGAACTAATTAATAATAAATAATAATAATAATAATAAAAAGTTTTTATTATTATTGCTATTTATTATTATTATTTCGTTACGTTCCATTCATTTAAATAAATAATAATAATAATAATAATAATAATAATAATAATAAAACGTTTTTATTATTGTTATTTATTATTATTATTAATTCGTTACATTCCATTCATTTAAATAAATAATAAAAACTATAATAATAAAACGTTTTTATTATTATTATTGTTATTTATTATTATTATTAATTCGTTACGTTCCATTCATTTAAATAAATAATAATAATAATAAAACGTTTTTATTATTATTATTGTTATTTATTATTATTATTATTAATTTGTTACGTTCCATTCATTTAGATGCGGCATTTGTTATTTTGGATAATTTGTAACTTATGAAAATTTGAAAGAATAACTAACTAATAATAAGGAACTATTAAATGATAAGTATTGGAATTTTCTTTCAAATTTGGCTGTTATGCCCCGTACACACGGTCGGATTTTCCGACGGAAAATGTGTGATAGGACCTTGTTGTCGGAAATTCCGAGCGTGTGTGGGCTCCATCACACATTTTCCATCGGAATTTCCGACACACAAAGTTTGAGAGCAGGCTATAAAATTTTCCGACAACAAAATCCGTTGTCGGAAATTCCGATCGTGTGTACACAAATCCGACGCACAAAGTGCCACGAAAGCTATTGGCTACTGGCCCGTTTATAGTCCCGACGTACGTGTTTTACGTCACCGCGTTCAGAATGATCGGATTTTCCGACAACTTCGTGTGACCGTGTGTATGCAAGACAAGTTTGAGCCAACATCTGTCGGAAAAAATCCTAGGATTTTGTTGTCGGAATATCCGAACAAAGTCCGACCGTGTGTACGGGGCATATGTGAATGTAACAAATACGAATTTATCCGAAGTTACGAATTATCCGAAATAATGAATGCCACATCTAAACGACTGGAACAGAACTAATTATTAATAAATAATAATAATAATAAAAAGTTTTTATTATTATTGTTATTTATTATTATTATTAATTTGTTACCTTCCATACATTTAAATAAATACATTTAAATAAATAAATAAATTTAAATAAATAAAATTAAATAATAATAATAATAATAATAATAAAAAGTTTTTATTATTATTATTGTTATTTATTATTATTAATTCGTTACGTTCCATTCATTTAGATGTGGCATTCGTTATTTCGAATAATTTGTAACTTCCGAAAATTTGAAAGAATAACTAACTAATAATAACTAACTATTAAATGATAAGTATTGGAATTTTCTTTCAAATTTGGCTGTTAGTGAACGTAACGAATACGAATTTATCCAAAGTTACGAATTTTCTGAAATAACGAATGCCACATCTAAACGACTGGAAAGGAACTAATTAATAATAAATCATAAAAAAAAATAAAAAGTTTTTATTATTATTATTGTTATTTATTATTATTATTATTTATTATTTATTTATTATTTATTTATTTATTTATTTATTTATTTATTGTTATTTATTATTATTATCATTATTTCGGGTTAATTTGTAACTTCGGATAAATTTGTATTCGTTACGTTCACTAACAGCCAAATTTAAAAGGAAATTCCGATAACTATAATTTAATAGTTAGTAATAGTTATTATTAGTTAGTTATTATTTCAGATTTTCGAATTTTCGGGTTGTCGGAATTTCGGAATTTACAAATTTATGAATATTCGTGAAAATTTGTTAAACACGTTTTTGTTAACTTGGATTTTTCCGAATCAAATTCGTTAAAAAAAACGAATTCGGAATGAAACTTATCGCACATGTCTAGTCTAATGAGAGTGCCCAGCCAGGGAACTAAGTGGCCAAAAAATCATTTACTGCTATAGTGATTTCATAACAAAAAAGCACAAAACATCCCCTGCGCTTCGGGAGATCAAAGAACTTCTTCAGGGCTACAAAAAACAAATACAGAAATGGTTGTGAGAATTTTGTGTAGTTAAAACCGTTCTTGTATTTGTTTTGTAGTCCAGAGGAAGGGGGAGAGCTTTAAACCCCTCAACGTGTTGGCGATTTCATAACATTTCTGCCCTTAACCACTTCACTACCAAGGGCGTCATATGACGTCCTGGGCTTTGAGCAGGTATATCTGAATGATGCCTGTAGTTACAGACATCATTCAGATATTGCCGGTTTCAGCCGGCGAATCTCTACACCACAGGAACGATCATAGCGGCCTTTCCGCCGCTTGATCGTTCCTATGGGAGGCGAGAGGGGACGTCCCCCACCTCCCAACGCCCTCCGGTGCTTGCTCCGACTCACCGTTATGATCGGTGAGGCGGAGAGTGGATCCGCCGGCGCCGGATGTAGATCATAGAGATTTCCAGCGGACCACATGGTCCCCGGAGTCTCTATGATCGTCTGAGGCCGGGCGCAAAGTTATGACGTCACGCCCGGCCTCTCCATTAAAAAAAACGGCACCGCTTCGGCTAGGAAGCGGCGATCGTTTTGTTTTTATTTTTATTTCAGGCTTCCCAGCCTAGTGGTGAGATATGGGGTCTTATTGACCCCATATCTCACTATTCAGAGCACCTGACATGTCATATTGCTATTTCAAGGGATGTTTACATTCCTTGTAATAGGAAAAAAAGTGATCAATTTTTTTTTTTTCAAAAAAGTGTCAAAAAAAAAAAAAAAAATATATAATTAACAATAAAAAAATTTTTTTTAAAGCGCCGCTGTCTCCGTGTGCTCGCACGCAGAAGCGAACGCATACGTAAGTCCCGCCCACATATGAAAACGGTGTTCAAACCATACATGTGAGGTATCGCCACGAACGTTGGAGCGAGAGCAATAATTTTGGCCCTAGACCTCCTCTGTAACTCAAAACATGTAACCAGTAAAAAAATTTCAAGCGTCGCCTATGGGGATTTTTAAGTACCGAACATTGGCGCCATTCCACGAGCGTGTGCAATTTTGAAGCGTGACATGTTAGGTATCTATTTACTCGGCATAACTTCACCTTTCACAAAATGCAAAAACATTGGGCTAACTTTACTGTTTTTTTTTTTTTTTAAACACAAAACTGTTTTTTTCCCCAAAAAAACGCGTTCGAAAAATTCCTGCGCAAATACTGTGTGAGATAAAAAGTTGCAACAACCGCCATTGTATTCTCTAGGGTCTTTCCTAAAAAAACATATATAATGTTTGGGGATTCTATGTAATTTTCTAGCAAAAAAATGATGATTTTTACATGTAGGAGCAAAGTGTCAGAATTGGCCCGGTATTGAAGCGGTTAAAGTGGGAGTAAATTCCCTTGTATGATTTTTTTTTACCTATAGGTTATAGATTATCATAGACAGATTTATTATAAGCACGGTTCAGGAGATATTTACTTTAGATGCAGCCAGTGACGTCGCCGGCGCATGCGCTCTGAAAAAACGACATACCAGTGCCGTTCCTTCAGAGCCGTGCCGCAAACACTGTGCCGAATGCGTGGGAGTGACGTCATCAACGGCTTGGCCATTCAAATCGCCGAAGCCCGCGAACCTGTAAGAAAGACCAGGGGAAGATGGAAGCACCTTCAGCGGTGTCGGCCCACCACTGATGGACTTCGTTCTCAGGTAAGTCTGTCAGAATGTGTTGCATGCGATACTAGCACATTATGACTTAAACTGCCCGGTGCCTATTTATTTTTTTGCTTTAGGCTGTTTGCTACCGATTTAAAGTGAACCCATTCAGGATAAAATAAGTTCAATCGCCCTTCCTCCCTTCACCGTTACATGGACTTTTTCTTCGTTTGCCCACTGCCCGTCAAAGTCAAGTAGAAAAAGTAACCTACAAAAAAATCAGCGTGGGTTTGGTTGGAGCTCCAACATGGCTATTGATGTTCTTTCCACCCCTATGAAACAGTTCTTAGATCTGACAATTGGCGGCTTAGGCACCCAGCACTGAGAGGAAGGGGTGGGGAGTCACATGATTCCCGATTTACCATGCTGCAGCGGGAGAACTGGGCAGCTGGGGGAGTGAATGGATGGGAAGTATAAGCAACAGGGAGGGAACTTGGGGAGCTGTTGCTTTGACCTTTTAAAATTTAAGACAGGTTCACTTTGCAAAGTAGTCCTACCTTTTATGACAACGTGGGGTTGATTTACTAAAAGCAAATAGACTGTGCACTTTGCAAAGTGCAATTGCATTCCGCAAGTGCAATTGCTCCAGAGCTTAGTAAATGAGGTAAAGCCTCACTTTGCAAAAAGTACCCAATCACGTGAAAGGAAAATAAAAAAAAACTGCATTTTTGATTGGATGATGGACATCAGCAGAGCTTTTGCTCATTTACTAAGCTCTGGAGCAACTGCTCTTGCAGAGTGCAACTGCACTCTGCAAAGTGCACAGTGTATTTGCGTTTAGTAAATCAACCCCTGTTTGTTACTAGCCTCTGTCTCTGTGTTATATTCCCCAGTCTATGGTTCTTCGCTATCGCCTCGCTGCAGAACTTACCCAGATTTGACCTCCCCTTCTCACATGACACTGTTTAAAGAGGAACTACAGTATTTTTTTTTTTTTTTTTACTGTAGCTGTTGACTTTTAAAAATCCGGTACTTACTAGTGCCTGGGGTCCAGCGCTGTCTTCCTTCAGCTGGTTCTTCTTACCCAGGGCCACCATTTTGAATACGGGTGTAGTGCTCTCCCCGACCTCCAGATGCCTGGTGGTGTCCCCTAAAGTCAGGGAGGGCTGACATTCCTCCTCTGGGTGCAGGTCACTAGGCATGGTGGGTGTAGTGCAAGATGGAAAGATGGGCGCCAGTCACTTTTAAAAATGAACAAAGAGAGTTTTATTTCTCTTAATAGGAAATGTGGGAGAGAGGGATAGGGCACAGGACACCCTTAGGCTATTGCAATAGCAAATTGTCAGACTCCCCAAACAAAAATAGAACTAGGCAGACAGCAATGCAGAAAAGGGGCCTTTAAGCTGAATGCAGCAATCTGTGTTTCATAGCAACTGCTGTCTCCTATAGCAACAAGCTCAACACACACAGCTACCCGCTGTGCTTCTCAAGCTCAACTCACAGCTACCCACTGTAACTCTTCAAGCTTTACTTACAGCTACCCGCTGTACTCCTTGGATGAGTTCTCTCCTGAAGTTTTCCCAGCCACTTCACAGTCCCCTGCTAGGGTTGCCACCTCACCCCTTTAAACCCGAACACATTATAATTAGGTTCTGTGGCTGATTAAGGTGGTAATTAAACTCACTTGGTGCCTTATCTGGATTAAATTAGCCTCAGAACCTGTGTAATTCATATGTGTTTGGGTTTAAAGGGATGAGGTGGTAACTCTGGTACTTCTTCAAAACGCCATCCCTTTACACCTGCATCTGGCAACAAGAGTGGTTGACACTCTAGCAACTTCTTCTACCCATGCCTCCCGGCAACGATCAGGCTACCCTTAGTCTGAGCTCCTCTACACATGGTTAAGCCTCCGGCTTCAGGCCTCCACTTTTGCTGCTGCTCCACACGCACCCACCCAGGCTGCAGCCCGGGTGGAAAGAACCCAGATCATCCGACCTTCTCTGAATAAATAGCCTCTCCCAGCAGCCTCAGCAGCCAAAGAAATTCCTGCTGATTGGCTGAGATCCACTGTAATTCATCACACTGATGCCAAAGGTAACAGTGTCACCTATTGATAATTGAGGAGAAATCACAGTTAAACCCAAGCTTAGGAGAAACCCATTTGATCAAAGACTATAAATTAGCCAGGCTAGATACCACCTAGCACAACTAAATTTACTAGCAGCCCTGTTTAGGACAAGGATGCAACACTGGAGCTGGCTGTAGCTTCCTGTGGAATCATAGCAGGCTCCCCGCCATGCATGCGTGAGCTCCTGCAGTGCTTTGTGATTCCTCCTGTAGCCTCCCGGGATGTGAGAGGTGTCCCAGGAGGCAGCAGAAGGGGAGAGGGCAGGGCAAGGGACAGCAAGGAGAGGAGGCACAGATGGAGGATACTTTGCAGAGGGAGTGGAACACGGATTGGAGATACTTTGCTGAAGAGGATGGAGGAGAGGGCAAAGAAGAGATGGGGTATTTACTAAGGGAGTGGGCACAGATGGGAGATATTTTGCTAAAGGGGGTGGGGGAGGGGGACAGATGGGGGATGCTTTGCTGAAGGGGGTGGGAGAGGTGACACAGATGGGGGATATTTTGCGGAAGGGGGCACTGATGGGAATATTTTGGTGTTGGAGGGGGGCACAGATGGAGAATACCTTGCTGAAGAAGGGGGGAGGAGGCACAGATGGGGGAAACTTTACTGAAGCAGATGAGAGCAGACATAAGGGATACTTTGCTGAAAGAGGGGCACAGGCGGGCGATACTTTGCTAATGGGGGGCTCAGATAGGGGATACTTTGCTGATAGAGGGAGGGCACAGACGGCTGATACTTTGCTAATGGAGGGGGTCACAGATGGGGGATACTTTGCCAATGGTGGGGGCACAGATGGGGATACGTTGCTAATGGTGAGGACACAGATGAGGGATACTTTGCTGATAAGGGGGGCGCACAGATGGGCGATACTTTGCTGAAGCTGGCTATCAGCCGACTCTGTCAGCTTGCCCATTGTGTCTCTTTAAGGCAGGACTTCAGCCAGGAAGATAACTTATCAAAATTACCCACACATGCAGACTCTTGAACTTTTAAACGATATGATAAGGAATTTCAAAATCTTTTGCTTAAAAAAATATTGAATATTTAGATTTAGATATTTAGCATGCTGAATGGGAGTTTAGACTTCACTGGCTACCTACTTGTTCCAGGTCAGGATGACAATCCTAGAACCCGCACTTGGGAAAAGCAAGTCAGCAATAGAAGCTCCCTTTATTTCATCCGCAGAACTTTTTAATCTCAAACTGTTAAGCAATGAGAGAGAGAGAGAGAGAGAGAGAGAGAGAGAGAGAGAGAGAGAGAGAGAGAGAGAGGAGGAAAGAGAGAGAGAGAGAGAGAGAGAGAGAGAGAGAGAGAGAGAGAGAGAGAGAGAGAGAGAGAAAGAAAGAAAGAAAGAAAGAAAGAAAGAAAGAAAGAAAGAAAGAAAGAAAGAAAGAAAGAAAGAAAGAAAGAAGGAAAGAAAGAGAGAAAGAAAGAAAGAAAGAAAGAAAGAAAGAAAGAAAGAAAGAGAGAGAGAGACAGAAGGAGAGAGAGAAGGAAAGAGGGAGAGAAAGAGAATGAAAGAGAGTGAGAGAGAGAGAGAGAGAGAGAGAGAGAGAGAGAGAGAAGGAAAGAGGGAGAGAGAGAGAAGGAAAGAGGGAGGGAGAGAAAGAAGGAAAGAGAGAGAAAGAAGGCAAGAGAGAGAGAAGGAAAGAGAGTGAGAGAGAGAGAGAGAGAGAGAGAGAGAGAGAGAGAGAGAGAGAGAGAGAGAGAGAGAGAGAGAGAGAGAGAAGGAAAGAGGGGGAGCGAGAAAGAAGGAAAGAGAGAGAGAAGGAAAAAGGGAGAGAGAGAAAGAAGCAAAGAGAAAGAGAGAAGGAGAAAGTGAGGGAGAGCCAAAGAGGAAAGGAAAGAGGGAGAAATGGTGGAATAAAGGGGAAGAGATAGGGAGAATAAGAGAGGGAGAGAGAGAGAGACAGGGAAGGAAAGAGGAAGAGAGAGAAAAGGAGAGAGAGAGAGGAAGTGAAAGAGAAAAGTGAGACGTATAAAGTCATTTGTTCACAAAAAGTGTTGCCTGTTACTTTAACAATCAATCTGTTGTAGAATAGTTTTAGGTACAGAATGAGATGTCTTCTGTCACCATTCTGCCACTGCTGTGTCCTTTTCAGCTGCCAGACAGAAATATATTAGTGGGTGATGCAAAGAGAACTATTAATTAGTGTGCTGCCCCCCCCCCCCCCCTCCATCTGGAGACTTGCAAATTTCCACTAATTAGTTGCCAAGCAGCATTCTCAAGGGACAATAATCCTAAATTACTGCCCACACAATACAGTCTGCTGTGCAGCAGTTCTGAAATTGTCCACTAGGTGGCAGCATCAGCATGTCCATTCTCTGGGTTGTCCAGGATATGTACCTTATATAACCTGTAAATGAAAATGTGGTTACAATATTGTTACCTGGCAGAACTTTCCATCACAAAATTCCATCAATATCACGCTTTGAAAAAAAAAAAAAAATCTGTTCTCAAAAAGCAATTCTCAGGAACAAGTGAGTTTAATAAGTGAGCTACTAAATTTATAGCTATGGAACTGCTACTTGCTACAGTCAGAGAGTAGAATCTCTTCACCTTAAAGCTCAACTCCAGGATCCAGTCTGCTTCCCAGGGCCCCAAGCCAAGATGCAGTATTTTTTTTTTTAATTTAAAATACTTTTCCAGGTGTCTTAAGGCCCATCATGTAACACACTTCCTTTTCTCCCGGCGGTGTATGGTTAGAGGCCAGATCTGCTTTTTAATTTAAACCCCTGCTGTGGGATGATTAAAAAAAATAATTTTAGATCTGAAGATTACGTAAAACCCCCAAAACATTTTATATTTTATGAAAGCAGACACCCTAGAAAATAAAATGGTGGTAGGTTATTGGTGCAACAGTTTATCACATGCAAAATTTCAGTAGAAAATGTTAAGTTCAGTTAATATTAGGGCACACAAGTGCAATAGATTAACCGATTTTGTGGTAAAACATACAAGATGAGTAAATAGATACCCAACTTGTCAAGCCTTATAATTGCGAGTGTCTGTGAAACAACAACAAGCTTCAGTACCCAAAAGTTTCCATAAACGACACTTTAAAGGCGCCCCAACAGGTCATCAGTTGAGAGCTAACTGTGAATAATGGGACAAGAATGACTTCTCTTGCCCAGCATGGGAGGCATTATGTAACATGTAGAAAAAATGATCCGCACTCTGCTCTTAAAATTTCTTCATTTTATTGAATAGCCACAGTGAACAAATGCAGATTAAGTCAGTTAACGGGTTTCAGCCTATAAGGCCTTAGTCATAACCACTATGTAACATGTGTAGTGCGGTCAATATTTTCAGGCACCCCCAATGTGTGCATTTACATGCGTGGGGGTGGGGTAGGCTGACAATTTTCTTAGGGAGTGGGGGGGTTAAGTGCTTAAGTGTTTACTTTTTTTCCTTTTACCTTTGTAGCACTGTCCCCTGAAAGGGTCGCTGTAGATTTTACAGGTTCTTTCCCAAAACAGTGCAGTGGCAGCCAGGCAAACAGCAACAGTCCATTCTCTCCGGCTCAGTAAACAGTCTAGGAGTTGCCTTTTTTAGTATTTATTGCTGCTATAAGTCACTGATCGCCACCATTACTAATATAAGATAAAATTCCAGAAATATATACCATAGTTTGTAGACAGTATAACTTTCACGTAAAACAATAAATTTTCGCTTATTAGGATTTTTCTTTACCAAAGACACGTACAGTGGAACCTCGGTTTACGAGTAACGCGGTTAACGAGCGTTTCGCAAACCGAGCACTGTATTTCTAAAATTCCTAACTCGGTTTGCGAGTGTTGTCTCGCAAAACGAGCAGGATTCAGCCCAAAAGCGGTGTGCAGTACCGCTTTTGGCCTGAGGTAGGGGGCGCCGGAGCCGAGCAGAGCTGAAAGTCACCGATCGGCGCCGTTCGGAAATGCACGGAAAGGCCCGAGGACAGTTCGGATGACCTCAGCAAACCTCGGAAAGGCTCGTGAATGGAGTCTTTCCGAGGTTTGCCGAGGTCAGCCGAAGTGTCCCTCGGGCCTTTTCGGCCGTTTCCGAGGCTCTCCGGTGCATCCCATTGAAGTCAATGCGGAACCAAATTATTTTCCTTTCCATTGACTTCAATGGGAAAACTCGCTTTGATATGCGAGTACATTGGATTACGAGCAAACTCCTGGAACGGACTATGCTCGTAATCCGAGGTTCCACTGTAGCAGAATACATATTGGCATACATTTATAAAAAAATTCGATTTTTTTTTAAATTTTTTATTTGATATGTTTTATAACAGAAAGTAAAAAATATTGTTTTTTGAGTTGCCCACACAGGGGGCCTTGCACAGTCATATATAAATAAAAATCGCTTACACCTTCAAGCAGCAATTGTCCAAAAAGTTGGGTGCATGCATGACTGTATATTAAACAGTATTTCCAAGACCGAACAATTTGGCCACACGGCACAGGCCATTGGCCTAAGCAACTGGCTGGGTCAAAAGACCCAGAAATAAGAAAAATATTAGGAGGAAGCCAGAAAGGGAGGTAGATGAAAAGCAGATACAGAACAAGAAAAGGAGAAAGAAGAAAGAAAAAAAAATGCAGGGAATATGTGGGGGGGGGGGGGGGGGGGGGGTGGTAAAATCCTTCAGGCCCTGGTATTAACCCGCTAGGGGGATACTAGGTGCTATAACGGGCTGGGTGTAGTGTGAGGAAGGTGTAAGACAGCCAGGGTTCCCATATTTTGAGGAATTTAGAATGTCAGTCATGCAAGATGCTGGACATCATTTTGTTGATCATCATAGTGATCAAGAGGTCAAGTCTCTCACAGCTGCAAATGAGAAGGTGGGTTATTTCCAGGCTTGTCTATGGTACTCTTAGCCACAAGAAACACATAGGTGGCCAGTTTCTGTTGATAAGAAATGTAGCACCCTCTAGTGTAGAGTGCTGGGTGTACATAGGCAGTGTTTAGTGTAGGTAAATTTTGTTTACAGTGTGGGTCAGGTAGGTCAGTATGTCTCAGGTAGGTCAGTGTATGTCAGGTAGGTTGGTGTGCATCAGGTAGGTCAGTGTGGGTCAGTGTAATGATCAGTGTGGGTCAGGTAGGTCAGAGTAATGGTCACTGTGTGTCGGGTAGGTCAGTGTGGGTCAGGTAGGTCAGTGTAATGGCCAGATAGGTGAGTGTGTGTCAGGTAGGTCAGTGTGGGTCAGGTAGGTCAGTGTGGTTCAAAGTGTGTCAGGTAGGTCAGTGTGTGTCAGGTAGGTCAGTGTAATGGTCAGTGTGTGTCAGGTAGGTCAGTGTGTGTCAGGTAGGTCAGTGTCATGGTCAGTGTGTGTCAGGTAGGTCAGTGTGGGTCAGTGTAATGGTCAGTGTGTGTCAGGTAGGTCAGTGTCATGGTCAGTGTGTGTCAGGTAGGTCAGTGTCATGGTCAGTGTGTGTCAGGTAGGTCAGTGTGGGTCAGCGTAATGGTCAGTGTGTGTCAGGTAGGTCAGTGTGGGTCAGTGTAATGGTCAGGTAGGTCAGTGTGTGTCAGGTAGGTCAGTGTGGGTCAGTGTAATGGGTCAGGTAGGTCAGTGTGTGTCAGGTAGGTCAGTGTGGATCAGTGTAATGGTCAGGTAGGTCAGTGTGGGTCAGGTAGGTCAGTGTAATGGTTAGTGTGTGCCAGGTAGGTCAGTGTGGGTCAGTGTAATGGTCAGTGTGTGTCAGGTAGGTCAGTGTGTGTCAGGTAGGTCGGTGTCATGGTCAGTGTGTGTCAGGTAGGTCAGTGTGGGTCAGTGTAATGGTCAGTGTGTGTCAGGTAGGTCAGTGTCATGGTCAGCGTGTGTGTCAGGTAGGTCAGTGTCATGGTCAGTGTGTGTCAGGTAGGTCAGTGTCATGGTCAGTGTGTGTCAGGTAGGTCAGTGTGGGTCAGTGTAATGGTCAGTGTGTGTCAGGTAGGTCAGTGTGGGTCAGCGTAATGGTTAGTGTGTGTCAGGTAGGTCAGTGTGGGTCAGTGTAATGGTCAGGTAGGGTCAGTGTGTGTCAGGTAGGTCAGTGTGGGTCAGTGTAATGGTCAGGTAGGTCAGTGTGGGTCAGGTAGGTCAGTATGTGTCAGGTAGGTCAGTGTGGATCAGTGTAATGGTCAGGTAGGTCAGTGTGGGTCAGGTAGGTCAGTGTAATGGTCAGTGTGGGTCAGTGTAATGGTCAGTGTGTGTCAGGTAGGTCAGTGTGTGTCAGGTAGGTCAGTGTGGGTCAGTGTAATGGTCAGGTAAGTCAGTGTGGGTCAGGTAGATTCGTTTTTAGTGGTCAGCATTGATGGGCACTGGTAAGCCAGGCAGCAACCAGCAGGTGAGCTTACCCCCCCCAAACCCCCTCCCCCCCCCCCGGTGCCGGCTTGGACTTCGGGCTGAAGCCCCTGGTCTTTTTTCCACCTAGCAATGCCCCTGCTGGTGAGTGTGCAGCCAGGGAGGACTGTGGAGAAGTAGCCAGGTGGGCTAGTGAGAGGGTCAGTTGCAGCCAGGCGGGCTCGCAGTGCCTAAAGAGGTGGTGCTGGGATCAGTAGCCTAAGGGATGTAAGCTGGACACTGTATCCTGTCACACAACCCAAGGGGCCCGGGGTCCCTGCCTATAAAGGGCGTTTGCTTTAAGATCTGACTGTTGCCTTTTTGTCAGATTAACTCTGCCAGTTAGGATTTCTGCAAGAAAGTGTGCTAGAGGACGCAGTGGAGTGTATATAGACTGTACATAGGAAAGTTGTCCTGAAGAATTAGGTCAAGTGGGCATCCCATAATATACCATATCCAAGTTTTATTCCCTCAATAATAATACAAAAAAAAAGCACTGGCTGTTCCTTGACTGTGGAGATTCGGTGTGTCTGGCTATGTAGGGTGGGGGATCCCTATTGACCAGCGGCTCCTACGTGGGGTGAAAATAAACCCAGGACAGGGCAATACAACAAGGCCAACTTTGCATCCTTGTGGATGGGTAAGTAGAATAAGGTATTCAGGAGTCTGAAGATCCTCAACCAAAATCCGGTGAGGCGCGGGCAAGTCCACCAAATACAGAGGACATCCTGCGTTGGGAAAGAACCATCTTTGTTCAGGCATAATCCAGGGTCACCATCTACTTCCTACACTTCAAGGGGTTAACTGCTAGTTCTTGTCTAGGGGAGAGGAAAAAGGAGATGTACTTACCTAATCCTCTGATCCTCCCAGCACAAGACCAGGCCCGGCATACCAGGGGCTCCAGCCATCTTGAGTAGTGGACCGTTCCTGACGTCATCAAGCCCAGAGCAGGCTCCATAGACCAGGAAGAGTCCACTGCTGGATCGTGGGGGGGTCGCCGTTTTCCGGTGAAACGAAGTATAAGCATTCTCCTCACCCCTGGACAAAACGATCAGCTGACCCGTGTAGTACTGGTACTGGTACTGTCAGGGGCGGACTGATAACTCATGGGGCCCCCAGGCAATCAAAGATTATGGGGCCACACAGTATACACACACACAGTATACAATCACACAGTATACACATACATGTACACACAGTATACACAGACAGATGTAAAAAAAACACAGATTTATACATACTGTCCCTGGTTTTACTGAGGCTGGCAACCCTGATGGGGCCCCCTAGTGGACCAGGGCCCTCGGGCAGTGCCCGAGTGGCTCAATGGTCAGTCCGCCCCTGGGTACTGTATATTGGGACATGGCAGACTTGTAAGGTTACAGAAAGGTCCCCCGTCGTAAAGCGTATATATGAGATAATAGGGATTGGTTTTACATCAGCACTAAAACTTGAGTGCAGTTTTAGGGAACTTTTTGAGTGTCTGGGTATTAAACAGTAAGAGGGAAGGGTGATTTTTACTGAGCTACTTCCAGATTTGCAGGTCCATAGATCTCAACAACTGCCAATAATTCTGTTCTTTTATAACCCCGCAGCACTGAGGGATTTGACAGACATTAAGTTCCACGGATCCGAATTACCATAGCGTAATTAGAGATATTGCTGATCTCTCCCGCTACCCCGCGGTGCCAGGCTGGGGAGGGGAAGAGATAACGCAGCGCTCCTTCCCTTCTGATGAGCTTGCAAACATTTCGGATTTTTTTTTTTGGAAGGCAGGGCATAGGTTTACATTTTAGCGTTACCTGCCATTGCCACTAAATGATCTCAGCGGTGGCATTACATTAACGTGTTTAAAGTGAATGAACGCCTTAAAAGTGCCACTCCAACTTACAGTTAAAGCTGAACTCCAGGCAAGTGGCTAAATACATAGATGAAATACATATAGGAGAGCTGTTTTACCTGACAAAGTACATGTGTCAAACACAAGGCCCGTGGGCCGAATTAGGCCCTCCCGGCCATCTCATGTGGCCCTCGCACCTCTCCGGCGGCTGCAGAAGAGCTCCGGCCTTCCTCTGGTCCTCCTCCAGACCCTGCACTTTCTGCTTCACAGCAATGCCCCCAGCTTCTTCCCAGCAGCAGTACAAGGTAAGGGGGAGCACTGTGATGTAAGGGAGGGTGGAGGACTCTTGACTTCTGATGGTGGGTGTGCTCTTGACATCTGATGTAAGGAGGGGTGGGGTGCTCTGGACATCTAATCTTACAGATACATCTGGCCCTTTGAGGGCAATCATAATGCTCATGTGGCCCCTGATGAAATTGAGTTTGACACCCCTGTGTTAGAGGATTAGTATTTCTGTCCATCCAGTCCTGAGATTTACACGGCTCTGCCATGTAGCACAGTCCTGTCTGGCACTAGGAGACAGGTGCAGACAGGAGGCACACAGCGGTATCATGGCAGCAGGCACTGGGAGCAAGGAGGCAAACAACCAATCATCCCCCCCCCCGCGCTCGGCCGCTGGCACCCCCCAGCTCAGCACCCCCCCTGCTCGGTCAGGTCACCCGCACTTGATCATCCAGCCCTGCACTTACTCCATCTAGGTTTACAGACGGGCAGCACTCATACGGGCGAAGGGCGGCGAAGGGCATCTCCTCCTCCTCTGCATCACGGTGGCTTCCTCCTCCTAGGTGTCCAATAGGATCGCCAGTCCTTTCAGCCAATCGGGTGGTGGGTCTCAGGACCCGCTTCCTGATTGGCCGGGAGGAGGATCAGTATGACAATAGTGATTAATCATTCGCTATTGTCACACAACTGGGTGGGCTCGGAGCGCAGTGCTCTGTGCACCGGGCCCACCCTTTTTTTGAAGCCTATTAGAGCCTCAGGCTCTATTCACGTGCTTAAAAAAAAACACACCCCACATTGGAATCCATGCGCCGGTGCCCTGACTGTAGATTAGGGGGCCAGATGCATGTATAGGTGGGGGAGTGATGCCCATGCGCCCCTAATGGACAGGCCGCCCTCTCCCTACCTGTCATTTCCGTGGTCTGTGTGAGGCACCTCCTCCCCCTGCCCCGCCCCGCCCCTCTCCTCCTGAAACTGAAACTAAACCAGCAGAGTGATGTGAGCCCCTCCCACTGGAGTCTCTCCGCTAGGGAGAAAGACCCGAGAAAACCAAATGACGGTACTGCTGGGAAAAGGGATTTAGAGTTTATATTGCTGAAAAAAAAAATAGCACACTGCCATTACTATTACCCCATAAGAGAACCTATCATGGACGTTTATTGTGGAGACTTTATAACCACTTTAAACTTCAGAGCTTTGTAATATTCTGAAGCATTACTGTATCTCATAGCTCCCAACCGTCCCTGATCTCAAGGGACTGTCCCTGATTTGGAGCAATGTCCCTCCGTCCCTCATTCCTCCTCTTTTGTCCCTCATTTTGGTCTGATCTATATAGTTGTATATAAAATGCACTTTTTATCTATCAAAAAGTGTTTCCCAGAGCTAAACTTTTCATCTGATTTCTAAATTGCTGCATTTGTAAATTCCAAAAGCCAATATAAAGGAATAATAGTGGTAAAAAAAAAGCACTTGTGGGTTTAACCAATCTTGTTTTTTTGTACGATTCTCCTTTAAGGGGGCGTGGCAGGGGGTGTGTCCTATGCCTGCATACTTTTGCTGATAGATGTCCCTCATTCCCATCTCAAAAAGTTGGGAGGTATGGTATCTTCAAGTGTTTGCTCAGGGCTCGAGTTCTAATGACAAGCATCCCCTGCAGTACTCTAATGCCCTGTACACACGATCGGACATTGATCGGCCATTCCACTACAAAATCCTAGGATTTTTTCCAACGGATGTTGGCTCAAACTTGTCTTGCATACACACGGTCGCACAAAGCTGTCGGAAAATGCGATCGTTCTGAACGCGGTGACGTAAAACACGTACGTCGGGACTATAAACGGGGCAGTAGCCAATAGCTTTCATCTCTTAATTTATCCTGAGCATGCGTGGCACTTTGTGCGTCGGAATTGTCCACACACGGACGGAATTTACGCGAACGGATTTTGTTGTCGGAAAATTTTATAGCCTGCTCTCAAACTTTGTGCGTCGGAAATTCCGATGGAAAAAGTCCGATGGAGCCCACACACGGAATTTCCGACAACAAGCTCCGATCGCACATATTCCGTCGGAAAGTCCGACCGTGTGTACGGGGCATAAGCTGCTCTGCGGTGAACATTTGGAGGGTGCTGTCTGTTGATTCGGAGGAGATTCTTTCTCCAGTAAAAAAAGGAACTTTCACTTTGAAGCCCGGGGCGCGGTTTTTTCGCCTCCCACAGGCGCGGTTTCCGCCTCCCACAGGCGCGGTTTTCGCCTCCCACAGGCGCGGTTTCCGCCTCCCACAGGCGCTCTGAACGGAGATGTCACCGCTGACATAGCGACGCTCCCTCTCCATCGTCTTGTAGGCTGAATTAATTGAGAACTAAGCATGATGGATGGTGGAAAAAAAAGCCGTGTAATTAAATACAAATTTGGAATTTCAGCGTTCTTTATCTGAAGAGACGTCCCATATAAATCTTTCAATTAAAGTTATTTTCCATTATCAATAATTTGCCTTATTATGGCTGCCTGGAAATACATGTGGACGGCGGAGAGTAGGAAGAGCTCCGCTTTCATTTCCATTATGGAGAATACATTACAACAAGGGCTATTGATTTGCCATCAAGCCCTTTAGAATAATTCATAGCGGCAGAGACGCGTTGCAGACGGCGGGTAATACAGCGTCTATTCATTTGCTGGAATGTGCTTGTTTGTAAATTAGAACTATTGATGGCGCTCTAAGTGGATGAAATGCGTTGGCAAACGGTTATGGGCGGATATTACAGCGAAAGGCGCTACGACTGTGAAGATGTCTCATTATAAATGGACCTCCTAACCCCATTGGTGCATATCAGTGTTAGCGTGTTATCGTCATTTCAAAAGTTGTCTTCTGTATTTTCATCTACATACAGCGGGGATATGCAATTAGCGGACCTCCAGCTGTTGCAGAACTACAAGTCCCATGAGGCATAGCAAGACTCTGACAGCCACAAGCGTGACACCCGGAGGCAGAGGCATGATGGGACTTGTAGTTTTGGGGTCCGCTAATTGCATATATCTGACATACAGTATACAGCGCTGTGTTTCGGCGGCAGTATGGGGACTTCTAGTCCTGTGCCTGGAACAAAACCGAGTTGAGATGAGCAGCTGCTCACCCGTTCACGGGACGCCTGGTATTTTTACGAATGAAGACAAGGCTTCTTCTGAGTGGCTGAGGCGGAGAGGCGGGCGGATGAAGTCACAATCTCCAGGTGGAAATTGTCGTATTTAACTGTTTCCCGCCCGCGTCATTTTAACCGCTTCAGCCCCGGAAGATTCTACCCCCTTCCTGACCAGAGCACTTTTTGCGATTGGGCACTGCGTCGCTTTAACTGACCATTGCGCGGTCGTGCGACGTTGCACCCAAACAAAATTGACGTCCTTTTTTTTCCCCACAAATAGAGCTTTCTTTTGGTGGTATTTGATCACCTCTGCGGTTTTTATTTTTTTTGCGCTATAAACAAAAAAAGAGCGATCATTTTGAAAAAAAACACAATATGTTTAACTTTTTGCTATAATAAATATCCCCCAAAAATATATAAAAAAAAAACCAATTTTTTTCCTCAGTTTAGGCCGATACGTATTCTGCTACATATTTTTGGTAAATCGCAATAAGCGTATATTGTTTGGTTTACGCAAAAGTTATAGCATCTACGAAATAGGGGATCATTTTATGGCATTTTTATTATTCATTTTTTTTTAACTAGTAATGGCGGCGATTTGCGATTTTTTTAATCGTGACTACGACATTACGGCGGACACATCGGACAATTTTGACACATTTTTGGGTCCATTGGCATTAATACAGCGATCAGTGCTCTAAAAATGCATTGATTACTGTAAAAATGTGACTGGCAAGGAAGGGGTTAACACCAGGGGGCGATCAAGGGGTTAATTGTGTTCCCCGTTTGTGTTTCTAACTGAAGGGGGGAAGGGGACTGTGTAGGGGAAGCGATAGATCGCTGTTCATACTCTATATCAAGGGTCTTAAAAACTATGGCCCTCCAGTTGTTCAAGAACTACAATTCCCATCATGCCTAGCCATGTCTGTGAATGTCAGAGTTTTACAATGCCTCATGAGGTGTGTAGTTCCGCAACAGCTGGAGGGCCGTAGTTTGAGGATTCCTGCTATATGAACAGACGATCAGTCTCTCCTCCCCTCAGAGAACCGGAAACTGTGTGTTTACACACACAGATCCCGGTTCTCCGTGTCTCAGCGGCCATCGCTGGAGCCCGGCGGTGATCGTGACCGCCGGGCACTCGCATCGGCTTGGGGGGACGTGCAATGGGCGCGCGCGCACCCCTAGTGGCCACAGGGCGAAGTGACGTAACATAATGTCGCTTTGCCCAGCCGTGCCATTCTGCCGCAGTGAAAATGCGGCGGCTGGTCGGCAAGTGGTTAAAATGATGTACGGACGGACGGGAACCATATTGTTCTGGGAGGACGTCATAAGACGTCCTCCCGAAAACGGGCTTCGCGTGGCCGCTCCGAGCCGGTGCGATCTGTCACCTGCTGCGTCCGCCGGACACAGGGGATGACTGATCACTAAGGATGGGCTCGGGCGTGTTCGCACAGTCCACGTGTCATGTGATCTGGTGTGATTGATCACAGCGATCACATGACACTGGCAGCAGGCTGTATAGTGATCAGTAAGGATGGGTTCGGGTGTGTTCGCACAGCCCACGTGCAGAGCCCGCCAGGAAGTCGGCACGGCGCTGCACTAATCACAGGCAGTGAGACATTTTCCTGACGTGCGGCTGCAGAGATCGGGAGATGTCTCACTGTCTGTGATTAGCGCACACCAGATCACATGACATTTGTAAACAATGAATGGCTTCCTTTCCATGCTATTCATTGAATGCACTTGTTTTGCTAGCTGTGATTGGTCACAGTGATCACATGGTACAGACAGGCCCAATCACAGCCCATTTGTACCATGTGATTAGCTGTGACCAATCACAGCTAATTACAATAGACAGTGTCTACACACTGTCATTCAGTAAATATAGTTGCTTATAGCAGTGAAATCTATCGCTGGAAACACTTGGTGGTGATGTTTTGATGCCAGGATCATATCCAACATTACGTCTTGGCCTGGGACCGGTAAGTTTTTCTCCGCAGATCCATCAGCGGGATTCCCAATTTGACATCTGATGAGCCCCGTCTGACCTTTTGGTCATTCCTGGAGGTGAGCGGCCAATCTATAAACTTTTACAATCAATGTTTTTGTTTTTCCTTCTATCAAGTTCACAGATCTATTGCCCTGTACACACGGTCGGATTTTCCGACGGAGAAAGTGCGATCGGATTGTGTTGTCGGGAATTTCCGACCGCGTGTGGGCTCCATCGGACTTTTTTCCGTCGGAATTTCCGACACACAAAGTTTGAGAGCAGGATATAAAATTTTCCGACAACAAAATCCAATCCTTTAAATTCCGATCGTGTGTACACAAATCCGACGCACAAAGTGCCACGCATGCTCAGAATAAATTAAGAGGCGAAAGCTATTGGCTACTGCCCCGTTTATAGTCCCGACGTACGTGTTTTAGGTCACCGCGTTCAGAACGATCGGATTTTCCAACAACTTTGTGCGACCGTGTGTATGCAAGACAAGTTTGAGCCAACATCTGTCGGAAAAAATCCATGAATTTTGTTGTCGGAATGTCCATTCGATGTCCGATCGTGTGTACAGGGCATATTAGTCATTTATTTTTTCTATTTATGAACTGATACTTGTCTCCATTTTTCCTATTGGATTATTTTTTCTTTGTGTTTTTTTTTTTTTTTTGCAGTCTTTGCTTTTATCACTTGTGTTTTGTATTATTGAATAGGTGCACAATTACCCCCCCCCCCTTTTTTTTTTTATTTGTTATGTAGTGAGTTTGAGTACACTTCTAGTGGTTGCAGCTGTTCACATTGATTGTTTTTCGAGCTCTATTTCACACACAACCCCCTCACATGATGTGTGTTTAATAGCTAATTATCTTTCAAATATACATAGCAGCGCGCAAGTTCCCCAAGGCAAGGAGCCCCATATTCAAGACCTACAGTTGGTTTTGCGGACCTTTTAAAAATTAGGGTGAAAGGTCAACCAGTAGAAGTCTTGCCTAGTACCCTCACAGTGCATACTTTTCCTGGGTTATCTAATAGACTCTGTTGCCCTAAAGATTTTTCTTCCCGAAGAGAAAATTGTGAAAATTCTTCTCTCTGTGCAGACCTTCAAACTGCTCCCTCAGACCACCCTTTGGCGAATCATGCAGTTGCTGGGCCTAATGACTGCAGCCATTCCAGGGGTGCCTTGGGCAACATTGCCCGGTCAAGATTACCACAGACACCAGTGTGTGGGGTTGGGGTGCTCACTCACAGGGCTGGCAGGCTCAAGGAGCCTGGTTGCCAGAGGAAGCAGGTCGCTCCTCGAATTTCAGAGAGCTTCTGGCTGTGAGGAAAGCACTTATGTCTCTGGGAGAGAGGGTCTATTCAAAGGACCTTTTAATATTTTCAGACAATGCCACAACAGTGGCGTACTTGAACAAGCAGTACTCGCTCGGAATCGCTTCTGTCATTAACGCAGCAGATTCTGTCCCGGGCAGAGATCTATGTCACTTCAGTAAGGGCAGTCCACATCAAGGGGTCAGAAAATGTGCTGGCGGACTTTCTGAGCAGGGTGAGCATAAGTTCCAGCGGTTGGGAACTACATCAAGGCACGTCCCAGGAGGTGGTGCTAAGATGGGGTCTCCCCACAGTGGATCTTTTTGCCTCCAGTCTCAACAAGAAACTACCGGCGTTCTCTCTGGAGAGAGGAACAGAGTCCTTGGGGACGGATGCACTGTCCTTCCCTTGGGACTTCAGCCTGGCCTATGCCTTCCCTCCTTTTCCCCTTTTGCCCCTAGTGGTTCGGAAAATTATTCAGGACAGAGCAGAAGTCGTTCTGATTGCCCCCTGGTGGCCCAGGAGGAGTTGGTTCTCCTCTCTGAAGGCCCTATCTGTGTATCCTCCCTGGCCCCTTCCAGTTCGAAAAGGATCTACTCCATCAGGGACCGGTATTGCATCCAAACCCTCAGACCTTCCATTTGACGGCCTGGTGGCTGAGCGGCGCATCCTACAGTTAAATGGGTGTTCAGAGGGGGTTATTCTTACTGTCCTGGACAGCCGTAAGTTGGTCACAAGAAGTATCTATGGGAAAGTTTGGAAAACTTTTTATTTCCTGGTAAGGAAATCTGGTTTAGATTCTTTTTCCACTCCCTGCATTTTAGATTTTCTGCAGGAGGGAGTGGAAAAGGGACTCTCTGTCAACATCCTTAGGGTTCAGGTTGCTGCCCTTTCTTTGTTTTCAGAGAGAAGACTAGCGGAAGATCCCTTAGTCAGAAGGTTCCTTTTAGCCAGATCTAGATATACTCCCAGGATCCTCAAACATGTTCCTCCCTGGGATCTGTCGTTGGTATTAAATGCACTAACAAGGGCTCCTTTTGAGTCTTTGCATGAGGCTTCCCTGTAAATGATTTCTTGAAGTTGTCCTTTTTTTTTTTCCAAAGATAAATAGTGCATTTTATGAGGGACAAATGAGGAGGAAAGAGGGACAGGTGGACTTTGTTCCGAATCAGGGAACAGTTGGGAGCTATGCATGTTACATGCATTGGTGCAACACAGTGCCATTCATTTGAATGGCAAGCCAATGCTCCTTGCCAATGTACATACAACACCTGGCAATGCATTAAGTTGCGTTTGGGTGGACTGCCAGAAACTGGTGCATACTCCATTTTTTGGGCTATGCACCACAACGCGCTAATGTGCATTGCCTTGCTCTGCAACGTACATCTACCATTCCTATCGTGCGTTGCTGCACATTGTAGTGGAGCACACAGTTACCGCAATGGCATAGCGTGAAAGAGCCCTAAGTAAAAGAAAAATTAAGGAGGAAATGAAAATCTTTTATAAGTAAGCACTACTCAAATATAACAATTTAGAACAAAACATTCAGATCCTTGCATTACTTCTCAGCTGTGACCGGTTCTCTTTAATATATCCCGCACCATCAAGCTGAGACTTGTAGTTCCCCATGCTAAGAGTTGCTGGCTTCCTATTCAGCTTCAGTGAGCAATTCTGTGTGCTACATAAGAATCTCAATATAGTTTAATAATTCATAGGCTCTGCCGGTTTTATTGCCGGAGCAGGTCTTTTGATAGACGTTGTGCAAATCAAATTACTTATAAGAACACAGCAACAGCAGCAACAAAAGGAATTGAGGAGAGATCAGAGTCGCAGCAATTTAATGGCTGTGTTATAACATTTTTCATCAGAAATTTATTTCTGTTAAGGGTAAAAGCTTGAAGAGAAGTAGACAATGTAGCGGAGGGACCTCTAGTATCCTGCAGATGAGGCGTAGAATACCCAGACATTTCCACAGACAGACTGGAGCTCTTCTATAGTACAGATAATGGAGAAGATGTGTTTAGGGGCTCCAGGCACTGATGAATGACTCCCCTTCCAGAGGATTATTAAACCTGCAGATTACTGACCTAGATTTCATGCTTCATAAGTCCAGCACAAAGTGAGACCCTTGGAGGCCCAGAGAAGCCAAAGGCTTAGTATGGCAACCAGGCTGATAACATTTTCATCAGGAGGTTTGCTAAAGTGTAAATACTACTCCCATGGCAGGTTCTCTTTGATATAACAGGTATTCGCAGCATCCTCTGCTTTGCCTGCTGAAGCTAGTTACACTTTGCAGCTCAACAATGACCCTTTCACCGACAGGGCATAATAGATACCTCCATGCCAGTCTACCATATTGGGGGGAGGGGGGGTTAAAGCAGCCTTTCTCAGTCTTTAACGCCAGAAGAACCATTGAAATGATATTATTTTAGGTCTCGGGGAGCCAGAGCTAAAACCAGTTTATTTTAGATTGGTGGGAATAATGTCCTTTACATTGGTGCCTAGTGGGAAGCATGCCACCTCCAGGGCTGGACTGGGACAAAAATTTGGCCCTGGACTTCATCCAGACCGGCCCACTTTACTCCAAACACCTGATGTTGTCAGAATGATTGAAGCGCATTATTTCTATTATTACATGAAATAGTTCAACTCACCATAATGCAGAATCAGTGGGAGCACTGAGTTTGTCACTTGCCACATCGCCTGCCACCAGATGCAGTGTGTCACTTGCCATGGCACTTGTCAGCAGAGGCAGCTTGTCACTTGCCACATCGCCTGCCACCAGGTGCTGCATGTCAATTGCCACGTTGCCTGCCACCAGGTGCCGCATGTCACTTGCCACCATCGCCTGCCACCAGATGCAGCGTGTCACTTGCCACGTTGTCTGCCACCAGGTGCCGCATGTCACTTGTCACGTCGCCTGCCACCAGATGCCGCATGTCACTTGCCACGTTACCTGCCACCACATGCAAAACGTCACTTGCCATGTCACTTGTCAGCAGAGGCAGCTTGTCACTTGCTACGTCGCCTGCCACCAGGTGCTGCATGTCAATTGCCACCATCGCCTGCCACCAGATGCCGCATATCACTTGCCCCGTCGCCTGTCACCTGCCAAGTCACTTGTCACCAGATGCAGTGCTACTACAGGACTTGATGGGCACCTCCAACCCAGCTCTGTACCCCCCCCCCCAACACACAACGTGACAGGGGAGGAGAGAAAGATGCACAGCGCCAAATGTAGCATTAAAACGACCTGTATTCCACTTAAAGAACGTTACTGACAAAGTTAGTAGGGTGAAAGGCATTGAGACACTGTGCAAGAGTCCGGCTTGTCATCGATCTGAATTAGGAGCCGCCACCAGGAACCGATCGGGCCAGTAGATGCAGAGCATCGGTGTGTACTACTACTTCCTGGTAGCGGTGGAACGCATGATGGGGCGGACCTGATGTCATCATCCGGAAATTATGCAAGATGTGGGAGGTGACGCATCCTTCAAGTGACTCTTGCACAGTGTTTCAATGCCTTTCACCCTACTTTGTCAGTAACGTTCTTTAAGTGGAATAAAAATTGTTTTAATGCTACATTTGGCGCTGTATACCTCTCTCTCCTCCCCTGCCTCTGAAACTGGCCCACTGAGCCATCGGCCCACCGGGAATCTCCCGGTAGTCCCGATGGCCAGTCCATCCCTGGCCACCTCTACAAATAGCTAAACAAGATCATCAATTTCATGCAGTTGGCATTGTTATTGTGAAGGCGCTGGTACTATGAAGGCACTGTTGCTGGCACTGAAACTAGGCAGACACTGGTACTATGAAGGCACTGTTGTTGACACTGGAACTATGAAGGCACTGGTGTTGGTAGTAGAACTATGAAGGCACTGGTACTATGAAGACACTGATGTTGGTAGTAGAACTATGTAGGCACTGGTACTACGAAGGCACTGGTGTTGGCAGTGAAACTATGAAGGCACAGGTTTTATAAAGGAACTGATGTTGGGATTGGAACTATGAAGACACAGATACCATGAAGGCACTGGTGTTGGCAGAAGAACTAGGAAGGCACTGGTGTTGGCACTAGACCTATGAAGACACTGATACTATGAAGGCACTGATGCTGGCACTGGAATTCTGAAGGCACAGGTACCATGAAGGCACTGGTGTTGGCAGAAGAACTAGGAAGGCACTGGTGTTGGCACTAGACCTATGAAGACACTGGTACTATGAAGGCACTGATGCTGGCACTGGAATTCTGAAGGCACAGGTACTATGAAGGCACTGCTGTTGGCACTAGAACTATGAAGGCACTGGTACTATGAAGGCACTGTTGTTGGCACTAGAACCATGAAGGCACTGGTACTATGAAGGCACTGATGTTGGTAGTAGAACTATGAAGGCTCTGGTACTACAAAGGCACTGGTGTTGGCAGTGAAAGTATGAAGGCACATGTATTATGAAGGCACTGATGTTGGCACTGGAACTCTGAAGGCAGTGTAGGGTAGGTGAACTTTTAGATTTGGGAGGATGATGGTAGAGTCATATATTAATAAAGGAATATCAGAGAACTAAGCACTGGTACTACAAAGGCACTGGTGTTGGCAGTGAAACTATGAAGGCACTGATGTTGGCACTGGAACTCTGAAGACACAGATATCATGAAGGCACTGGTGTTGGCAGAAAAACTATGAAGGCACTGGTGTTGGCACTAGACCTATGAAGACACTGGTACTATGAAGACACTGCTACTATGAAGGCACTGATGCTGGCACTGGAACTCTGAAGGCACAGGTACTATGGAGGCACTGTTGTTGGCACTGGAACTCTGAAGGCACAGGTACTATGAAGGCACTGTTGTTGGCACTAGAACTATGAAGGCACTGGTACTGTGAAGGCACCACTAAATGGGAGGTCAGTCAGCTAGGGTTCCATAGAAGCCTTGTAGAGAATGACTGACTGGTTTGTAGGGTAGGTGAACTTTTAGATTTGGGTGGATGATGGTAAAGTCATATATTAATAAAGGAATATCAGAGAACTACTCCCAAGTCTGAACTGGTGGAGCATAATTAGAAATTTTGGTCTGTTTGGATATTTGCAATCCACCCAATGTGTAATGAACTAGAAAAGGCATCATTTTCTTCCATTTCCTACATCACTTAGGGAGCTGATGTCTCTCCCCTAGCAAGGAATGCACCTGTGGTGCAAGATTCCTACCCCACCCATGATGCCATAGCAATACCGAAAAACTATACTCCCGAGTATCATGTCAGTGTAACACTTCCAGGTATTTATTACCCCTCACAGAGATCACCCCCCCCCCCCAAACAATACCTTAATTTGCCATTTCTCTTTAGAAGAACGGCACCATTTTTGTGCAGGCGTCATCCAGGGTCACCATCTACTTCCTGGATTGAGATGGCAGCTCAGAAATGACACAATCATGTAAATCTTGGTGTCGTGCAGTTCTTGGCTGTGCTCACAAATGTCTGGCAAACATCAGCCCCTACAAAGTTACAATGTGTGGTCTGATCATTGGGGAAGGGGAGACTGAGGAAATGCTTCCTCCTGCCTGCAGCAGACTAATGACATCATCTCAGCCTAGATAGAACCAAAGTACTTTAACTCAGGGATGGCTTTTTAATAATAAAAGGTGGAGCTTTTAAAAAAAAATAGAAATAAATGATACTGTTTCTGCATATTGTGTCAGCAATTTTATTATGGAGATTTGCTAAAGCGGAACAAAATTTTGCAAATACCTGCGCTCCAGCGATGTGACATCAGCGAGCCTGATCCTCAGAACGGACATCTTCCCAGCTTCTTCCGGGTGTGAGGTCTTAAACTGCATTGATTGGTCAGTGTGGGATGACAAAACTCTCACACATGGGCACAGGAGTTAATTCCTCCAGATACCTGGCAGATGCTGGAATACTAGACTGAGCTGTACATAAGCACTTCAGTGTACGGTGTAAATAGAAGATTGTGAGGAGGAAGGTAGGAAGCCATTATTGCAGAAGATATATAACGGGGGTCTTCAAGCTTTCTAAACAAAGAGCCAGATTACTGTCGTTCAGACTTTAGGGGGGGCGGCCTGTGGCCAATGGGAGTAGAAAATACCCTGGGGTCAGTAGGATTAAACAATGCTTCATAATTGGTTGTCAGTGGAAGTAAGAAAATTACATAGAGTCTGTGATCAGCAGGAAAAGAAATAGTGACCCATCATTGTTATTGGTATGAGCAAAAGTGACAATTTTTTATATCAATGGGAGGAAAAGTGCCCCATTGTGGGTATCATGGGAGAAATAGTACCCCATCGTTGGTATCATCATGGGAGGAATAGTCCTCCAGTGTTGGTATCATGGGAGGAATAGTCCCCCAGTGTTGGTATCATGGGAGGAATAGTGCCCCATCGTTGTTGATTGTGCGGATTGTGCGAGCTGTAGTGACAATTTTTGGTGTCATTTGGAGGAATAGTAACCCATCATTGGTAGCATGGGAGGTATTGGTGGCTGGTGGTAATTTTTTTTTGGGGGGGGGGGGGTGGCAAATAGTAACACCCCCCCCCCCCGTTCGGTTGGGGTCTGGAGCACTTACCCCATCTATGGTGGGCAGCGCTTCTCCTGGGCTTCACTGGCGGTAACCTTTGCTCGGCAGCGGCTTTCCCTTCCCCCTGCTCTCCACATGCATCGCAGCAGCTTCCGTTTCCTCCCTCCTCCTCGGCTGCCAATTGGGACTCTTCTCTTTTTGGCTAATCGGAAAACGGGTTTCAGACCTGCTTCTGATTGGCCGGATTGTTGTAACACCTGGGTGGGCTAATGCCGCAATTCTCTGCGCCACAAGCCCACCCTATTTTAAAGCCTATTAGAGCCTATGGCGCTAATCAGGTGTTTCAAAAAAACACCCCTGCCACTGTAATTCACGTGCCTGGCGTCCTGAAAGGGGCCGGACGCATGAATTAGGGGGTGGCCGCGGCGGCCGTGGATTGTATCATTCATAGCATGAGCTCTATCTTTTTATATAGGGGGTGGCGTAGATAAAGGGGGCGGTGCCTGGGTGCCCCTAATGGACAGGCCACCATTGATGGGAGGAATAGTGCCTCATTGTTGGTATCATGGGAGGAATACTACCCCATTGTTGATATCATGAGAGAAATAGTACCTAATACCCTGTTGTTGGTTTCATGGGAGGAATGTGTCAGTGCCCCCTTGTCCTCTGTGATGACCTTTAAAGTGAATAACTCAACACCAAGTTCACTATATGGACCCCTTATATATACATGGTGATCATATTCCCCCTTAATCTCTTCTTCTCAAGAGAGAATAAATTCAGTTCCTCTAATCTCTCCTCATAGCTGAGCCCCTCCATGTCTCTTATCAGTTTGGTTGCTCTTCTCTGCACTTTCTCCAGTTCCCCGATATCCTTTTTGAAAACTGGTGCCCAAAACTGAACTTCATATTCCAGATGAGGTCTTACTAATGATTTGTACAGGGGGGCAAAATGATCTCTCTCTCTCTCTCTCTCTCGTCCATACCTCTCAATACAAGAAAGGACTTTGCTCCCCATAGTACCCCATTATTGGTTTCATGGTAGGAATAGTACCCCATTGCTGGTATCATGAGAGGAATAGTGCCCCATTGTTGGTATCGATGGGAGGAATAGTACCCTATCATTGGTATCCTGGGAGGAATAGTACCCCATCATTGGTATCCTGGGAGGAATAGTACCCCATTGCTGGTATCATGAGAGGAATAGTGCCCCATCGTTGGTATCAATGGGAGGAATAGTGCCCCATTGCTGGTATCATGGGAGGAATAGTGCCCCATTGCTGGTATCATGGGAGGAGTAGTGCCCCATTGCTGGTATCATGAGAGGAATAGTGCCCCATTGCTGGTATCATGAGAGGAATAGTGCCCCATTGCTGGTATCATGAGAGGAATAGTGCCCCATTGCTGGTATCATGGGAGGAATAGTGCCCCATTGCTGGTATCATGGGAGGAATAGTGCCCCATTGCTGGTATCATGGAAGGAATAGTACCCCATTGCTGGTATCATGAGAGGAATAGTGCCCCATGGTTGGTATCGATAGGAGGAATAGTACTCCATCATTGGTATCCTGGGAGGAATAGTACCCCATCATTGGTATCCTGGGAGGAATAGTACCCCATTGCTGGTATCATGAGAGGAATAGTGCCCCATCGTTGCTATCAATGGGAGGAATAGTGCCCCATTGCTGGTATCATGGGAGGAAAAGTGCCCCATCATTGCTATCAGTGCGAGGAATGATGCATGATCATTGGTATAGGTGCAATCAATAGTGCCCCATAGTTGGTGTCAGTAGGAGGAATAGTGCCCTATAAAGACAAGTAGAGGGCCACATCTGGCCCATGGGGCATAGTTTGGAGACCACTGATACGTAGTATATCTCTTCTATAATAAAATACCTTCCTGCTATTTTGTTTTAGGGACACAGTCCCACTTTAAATGACTGAGCAGTCTACTTTAAGAGTAGGAAGAAAGATGGAGTCTGTAGAGCTCGATAAATAAAATAACACCTTCAGAATTACCATACGGAGTCAATACTGGTTTTCCTTAGCTGCCTGGTGGTGCATGTAGTGCTCGGGAATGTCGTGTACTGGCTGACCTATAGTAACAGAACCTGTTCATGAAGAGTGATACAATTTCCTCTGTTCAGCGAGGTGTGTAATACACAGAAGATTATATTGACTGATATCGAACAAGCGCTGGGTGAATGAGCGACACCTTTCCCGCTGGCTCAGGAGATCAATATAATCTTAATCATGAGCCGACTAACGCAATCTCCTCTTTTTTAGCTGGATGCGGCTCACTCACCCATGGGCTGTCTCTGGCAATTGTTAAGACAAGTCTATTATCTAGGAGCCATATATAAAAGTTCATATACAAATTGGACTGGTTACTATGAGCAGTGTAGGCACTTTCCTTCTGTATATCGGTGGTTGTATGTCCATCAACCATTCGGATGTATTGGGAAGTTGCCAACTGCGCCTCATTAGAGTCATCCTTTATTTCATGCGGTCCTATTATCTCATCCTTCTTAATCTGTAGATTCCTATACAGATTTATTAAGAAGAAGCTACTGTAGTTAGTCCACATCCATGGAGCCCTGAGGTTCCTACAGAGGTTGCTTGGGGTTCCTTGAGCTGTGGTTAATTGACCACACATCCAATGGTGCTGGCATAGTTTTGGGGCCTAAGCCACCTTGAAGAGCCAACAATGATCTTTTTAGCTGTCTGTAAATGTTACAAAATTGTCACTGTATAGGCACAAATCGTAGTCCATTGACGGTAATAGGAGCGTCCCAATGGGTGCGACTTCGGGGGCAATTTCAATAGACATCTGTGCATGAACCCGCATAGATGTCTTTCAACTCGCCCCCCGAAGTTGGGCCGAAATGTGGCTTTGAAATCGTGCGAGTTTAGATGAACGAGGGCTAAAAGTAAAACAAACAACATACTTACTGGTCAATGGAGCCCAGCGTTATCTTGTTTGTAAAGAAAGTTCTCCCTCCACTGGTCCTCTTCAGTACCACCATCTTGATTTAATTTCTGGCGCATGTGACGTCAGGCCACAGGGATCTTTGTCAGGCTTATGGGACTTGGCAGAGCCCCATAGCATGTCTGCACATGTGCCAGACCCCTTGTGCATGTGTAGACGCACCGTGGACCACTACCAGTAAATTGGAGGACATCCTGTGCCATTTCTGCACATGCGTGAGATCTAGGGTTTCCACCTCTTCCCTTTAAAACCAAACACATATTAATTACACAGGTTCTGTGGCTGATTAAGGTGGTAATTAAACTCATGTGGTGCCTTATCTGCATTAAATTAGCCTCAGAACATGTAATTTATATGTGTTCGGGTTTAAAGGGATGAGGTGGCAACCCTAGTGAGATCCCACGATTTTCCTCCTGAGAGGAGAAATGTAGAAACCTCAGGAGGCAGTTCACAGACCCGTGTACCTTCGCAGAAATGCCACAACGGATCCAACAGTAATCACACCTAGGCGAGAATGGCAGACCTGAGCTTTAGGAAAAAAATATTTCCTATACGTCTCCCAGGCTCCTCTCATACACGTTCAGGGATCTCTGATCCACGATTTAGTTCGGATCTTGGTTTTCTCCCCCAGGCTAATTTAAAGCAGAGATCCACCCAAAAATGGAACTTCCAGTTTTTGGATTCCTCCCCCCTCTGGTGTCACATTTGGCACCTTTCAAGTGGGAGGGGGGAGCAGATACCTGTATAATCCAGGTATTTGCTCTCACTTCCGGGCATAGATCACCACAGGCTCCGTGGCGATCTACACCATGTCGGGCCCCTCCTGCATCTCCCCCCGCTGTCTTCTGGGAGACACACAGGTCCTAGAAGACAGCAGGGACCAGTGAGGACACGCAGTGCGACTTGCACATGTGCCGTTGGGAACCAGGCTGTGAAGCCGTAAGGCTTCACTTCCTGATTCCCTTACCAAAGATGGCGGCGCCTCCACCCGAGACGCGAGGGACAGATCGGCTTCGGGTGAGGACATCTCGGGCGCCCTGGACAGGTAAGTGTCCATCTTTTAAAAGTCAGCAGCTGCAGCATTTGTAGCTGCTGACTTAAAAAAAAAAAAAAATTCGGTGGAACTCCACTTTAAACTCACCTGTCACAGACAGCCTTCGCTCTCTGCCTGGGAAACACAGACAACACTGGTCTGTGAGAGCAAAAGGTTGGTAAAAAGCTGTCAAGCTGTATCTGTGGAAGCTGACAAGCTGTAGGCTTGCTCAGCCTGGTAGTTGGGGCCTTTATATATCATGTAGTTAGTTCTGAGACACGGCTAGGTTTTCGTTTAACTATTTTTGATCTATTTGTTTTCTGAAACACTGTACAGCACCCGTATATAGACTTGTATACATCACCAATAAAGACCGCACTGTTTGTCACTACCTCACTGGATTTGGTATCTGTGCCTGAAAGACTGCTCATCCCAGGGAGCTTTGTACCACCTATCTGTCCCCCAGGTTACAATATATTATATATACCTGCTCTGTGTAATGGTTTTGCACAGAGCAGCCCCGATCCTCTTCTTTTTGGGTCCCCCTGTCAGCGGTCCTGGCCCCCCCCCCCCCCAAGTGCCCACAATATCAAGCCTCTTGATATCCTGGAGCAGGCTTGCTCTTGAGCCACGCTCTGCCTAAGCGGTCACACAACGGAGTGTTGCTTAGCCCCGCCCCCACACTCTCCTCATTGGCTCACTGGCTGTGATTAACAGCAGCAGGAGCCAATGGATCCCACTGCTATGTGAGCCGATGAGGAGAGAGACCCAGGAGAGCCATTGCGCTCATGCACATCACTGGATCGAGATGCTCAGGTAAGTATATGGGGGGTGGAGGTGAACCCAGAAGGTTTTTTTTTTATCCATAATGCATTAAGGTAAAAAAACAAAACAAAGAAAAATGATCTTTTTGAACCACTTTAAGGGGGCATTTGTTAGAGTATAAGTTCTCACAAGCAGGGTCTTCCTTACCCTCTTGACTTGAATTGTCTTGTATCTGTACTGTCTCTCTTAATTTTGTAAAGTGCTGGGCAAACTATTGGCGCTATATAAATCCTGTGTACTGATAACAATTCTTCCCACTGAGCACCAATGTAAGGGACATTTTTCTCACTAATATTTGATGAATTTTTGAGCAGGGGTTGCCCTAGACCTGAAAGTTCTTACAAGGCTTCAGTGTCGGCTTCAGGGAAGCCAACAAGTGAGGTGGGAGGGAAAGGTGAAAAAAGGCCTGCGATTTTTCCTCCCGCGTAGCCAGCCGTAACCGCCGGTCAGCTTTGCGGATGAGTGGGAGGTGACTTTTCCAGCCATCCCATCATAAATGCGGTTGCGTGCTATCTCTGGCACGCGTTTTGGGGGTGATTAGCTTCAATGAGCTGTATCCAGCAAGGCATGGTGACAAAAATACTGAAAATAATATTTGGGGCAAACTTATACTTTAAAGTGGCCTTCTTTCTCAAAGACAATGACTCCCTTTATTTCTTTATCTTGTGTCACAAGGACAGAAACTGAGGCAAAATCTCTCCAATGGGGTCGCAGACCAATCAAAACTTGACAAAAAGTATACATTTTTGTGTGGAGTGAAGCTTTAAAGTGAAACAGAAGGCTGGATCATAAAGTCATATGTTAAAGAGGAATTCAAGGTATGGGATTTTTTTATTGCATAGTTCTATTGTTCCATTGTATCTACAGTATGTATACCATACCTGGCTGATGCCCATTGAAGATGGAAATCACTGAATAGACTCCGGTACTCTGATGATCACGGGTGCCATTCAGGGAATGGTTTTGCATTTCCTAAAAAAATGCAAAGCCTTCTCTGATTGAATTAGGTCCACATCCAATCAGAGAACGCTTTGTATTCATTCAGAAGATGCAAAGCTTTCTCTGAATGGCACTTGTCCTGAGGATGCAAAGCGTTCTCTGAATGGCACCTGTCCTGAGTGCTCTAAGCTGGATGTAACTATATAAAAATATCGATACCTGGAATTTATTTTACCTTTGTATTGATACCACTGTTATGTGCCGTCAAGGTACAGAATTATAAGAGTTCTTTATTTAAAAAAAAAATCTACTGCCCCATTAAAAATCTAGCCCTTTTTATTTGATTTTTTTTCTAAAAACAACTTTATTCACCCAACAAAAATACAATTTTTACAATAAATCTTCAGTTAAATATTTTCTTTCAGAGCAGAAATAGTTTTAGCAGGATCAGCAAGTGTGGATTTACCCTTAAAGAAATGTAACTGTTATAGAAACGGTATCCAAATTAATTGAGTTTCCCGAAATATCAATCGGGACAGTGGTATTAAAATATCCTTCCGTAATAGCTGCTTAAAGTTTAAGAAGTAAAAATATGAACTGATCAGATTTTTCAAATGTTTCATGAGCTGAAATCATCGATCTGTAACACTGCCTCAGCGAACGTTTTCTAGAAAACACATTCTCCATGTTTCATCATCAGTACAAGTCTTCGAAAGGCTTGGAGTAATTGAACATTTGATAGTCCATGTAATAAAAGTCATAGGTCCTTTGCCTTTCCAGTGGAGTCAATTTTGCAAAATATTGCTGTGTGATTTTACTAGTGGTCCTTTCCTCATTTGAATGCCGGTCTTTAAATCGGGGGAATGTCAGATTTTGGGGAGCGCCTATAAGGTGCAGGAGAAAATTAGCGTCTTCTTCCATGCTCTCAAATTTCCCAATGAAGTCATAATCTATCAAGCACGGACTGCAAAGTCTGCTCACGTGGTCCCAGTGAATGTCCATCCCAACTGGCCTATGGACATCCAACAAGTATTGAATGAACTCCTTAAATTGTACTCCAGATCCTGTCCTTAAAGCTTCTCTGGTGGCATTTCGCCTATACTTTGAAATGATGGCTTTGCCAAAGACGGGATGGTAGTAGTTATTGGCATGCTCAAACTTGTCCCGAAAAGCAGACACCAACCTCTCGAAAGGCTCTCGCACGAAGATCATCTTCTTGTAGGTGTTGAGCCGGTTGAATATCCCTTTGCGGTCAAAACTGTCCAGTCTCTTAAGGTAGTTTCCGTAGTGGACAGTGTTGTGTTGGATATCCTTGGTTGAAGAGGCCAGTCCATTAAGAACCATTAACACTCGCTTCCAGTTGGAGCAACCGGCTTTTGGAACCTCACAATAGAGAATCTTGTACTTGTCCTCCACAAAGATTCTGGAAACATGGTAAGGGGTGATGATCCTTCGGCTGCCACTCTTATACTTCAGGCAAATGTCTTGCATCAGCTTTTTCCGCTGCCGTTGGACCTCGTAGAGCTTTTTCCAGTTGCTGTTCCTGTCGTCCTCTTCCAATCTCATAAGGTCCACTGCAGAACTGTTGATGGGCATTAAAATTGGAGTTTCTTTCAACAGAAAATGCTTGCGTTTCTTCAAGAGTTTTCTCTCGTTGTATTTTGTATTGTCTCGTCTGAGAAATATTGGCTTCTTCTGCCTCCGGTTAGGGTTGTGTAAACTAGCTGAGTACTGATAAGGAGGATACGTCCGTACATCTTGGTTTATGTTCAGGAGCTGTTTGGCAGCAGCTTCTATTGAAGTTCCATACTGATTGTTAGGCGTGCAGCCCTGTGAATAGAAGAATAGGGAATTATTCAGAATTCCGCAACACAAGGCTTACAAGATACAGTGAAAAGAACACAGATCGTTGTGTCTGACAAATCTGCACACTATCTCAATTGAAGCGTGAAGAGTTTTATTTGCTTATTCATAATACTGTCAAAAAAAAACCAAAAAAAAAACACAACTTTTTTTTTTCTTTCACAGAACCAGACAGTTGTAGATAAAGTCAAATGTATTTGTTCTCTATGTACCACACTACGCTCTGTCAGTAAACATACCCTGCAAGAATATTAAAATGAATATAAAAATATAAAATCTACAACCTTTTTAAAGGTTTCATTTAAAGCATGTGAATATGATCAGCTTAACATGTAGGGGTGTGAATGATTTATTTTATTTTGTGTATCATAGTCAGGATTAAAAAAAAGGATAAAAATATTTTGTTTTCTTGTCTAGTAAATATGAAATGCATAATAATAATTGCATTCTTTTATTAACATTAAAGGATAAGTCCACCTTAACACTAAAATCTCTACATCTACAGACATCCACAATCTAACACTAACCTATCTAGCCCTGTGAAGAAGAAATCGCTATACATACCTTTTTATGAAGCCGATCTGGTCTCCAGCGGCGGAAGCTCTGCAGAGGACACAGCCGACAACGGCTGTGAAATGAATGGGGAGTGACGTCACCCATAGAGTTACTATGGGGTTTCCGTTGTCGGCTGTGTCCTCTGCACCCTCCCACGCAGCGAAGACGCAGCTGACAGCTCAGCGAGGGATCGGGTCGGATCAGCTTCAAAAAAGGTATGTATGCTGATTTCTTCTATACGGGGCTAGATAGCTTAGTGTTAGATCGTGCATGTCTGTAGAGGTTTTAGTGTTAAGGTGGACTTATCCTTTAATATTGTTATTATTAACCACTTCCATACCGCACAAATTCAAGCACTCCTCTCCTACATGTAAAAATCATAATTTTGTTTTGCTAGAAAATGACTCAGAACCACCAAACATTTTATATATATATATATATATATATAATTTAGCAGAGACCCTAGGGAATAAAATGGAGGTCATTGCAACTTTTTATGTCACACAATATTTGCGCAGCAATTTTTCAAACGTGATTTTTTTTTTCTTGGAGGAAAAAAAACACTTTCATGAATTAAAAAAAAAACTAAAAAAAACGTAAAGCTAGTACAATTTTTTTGTATAATGTGACAGATGATGTTATGCAGAGTAAATAGATACCAAACATGTCAGGTTTTAAAATTGCGCACACTCCTATAATGGCGCCAAACTTCGGAACTTCGGTAATTAAAAATCTCTACAGGCGCGCTTTAAAAATGTTTACAGGTTACATGTTTAGATTTACAGAGTTGGTCTTGGGCTAGAATTGTTGCTCTCCCTCTATTGCTCATGGTGATACCTCACATGTGTGGTTTGAACGTTGTTTACATATGTGGACGCGACCTACGTATGCGTTATCTTCTGTGTGCGAGCACACATGGATGGGGGCGCTTTAATTTTCCTTTTTTATTGTTTATTTTATTTAAAAAAATATATATTTTTACACTTTCCCTTTAACCACTTCAGCCCCGGAAGGATTTACCCCCTTCCTGACCAGAGCACTTTTTACAATTCGGCACTGCGTCGCTTTAACTGCTAATTGCGCGGTCATGCAATGCTGTACCCAAACGAAATTTGCGTCCTTTTCTTCCCACAAATAGAGCTTTCTTTTGATGGTATTTGATCACCTCTGCCGTTTTTATTTTTTGCGCTATACACGGAAAAAGACCGAAAATTTTGAAAAAAAATGATATTTTCTACTTTTTGTTCTAAAAAAAAATCCAATAAACTCAATTTTAGTCATACATTTAGGCCAAAATGTATTCGGCCACATGTCTTTGGTAAAAAAAATGTCAATAAGTGTATATTTATTGGTTTGCGCAAAAGTTATAGCGTCTACAAACTAGGGTACATTTTCTGGAATTTACACAGCCTTTAATTTATGACTGCCTATGTCGATTCTTGAGGTGCTAAAATGGCAGGGCAGTACAAAACCCCCACAAATGACCCCATTTTGGAAAGTAGACACCCCAAGGAATTTGCTGAGAGGCATGTTGAGCCCATTGAATATTCATTTTTTTTGTCCCAAGTGATTGAATAATGACAAAAAAAAAAAAAAAAAAAAAAATTACAAAAAGTTGTCACTAAATGATATATTGCTCACACAGGCCATGGGCATATGTGGAATTACACCCCAAAATACATTTAGCTGCTTCTCCTGAGTACGGGGATACCACATGTGTGGGACTTTTTGGGAGCCTAGCCGCGTACGGGGCCCCGAAAACCAAGCACCGCCTTCAGGATTTCTAAGGGCGTACATTTTTGATTTTACTCCTCACTACCTATCACGGTTTTGAAGGCCATAAAATGCCCAGATGACATAAACCCCCCCCAAATGACCCCATTTTGGAAAGTAGACACCCCAAGCTATTTGCTTTGAGGCATGTTGAGTCCATGAAATATTTTATATTTTGACACAAGTTGCGGGAAAGTGACAATTTTTTTTTTTTTTTTTGCACAAAGTTGTCACTAAATGATATATTGCTCACACAGGCCATGGGCATATGTGGAATTGCACCCCAAAATACATTTAGCTGCTTCTCCTGAGTACGGGGATACCACATGTGTGGGACTTTTTAGGAGCCTAGCCGCGTACGGGACCCCGAAAACCAAGCACCGCCTTCAGGCTTTCTAAGGGCGTACATTTTTGATTTTACTCCTCACTGCCTATCACAGTTTCGGAGGCCATGGAATGCCCAGGTGGCACAAACCCCCCCCAAATGACCCCATTTTGGAAAGTAGACACCCCAAGCTATTTGCTGAGAGGCATGGTGAGTATTTTGCAGCTCTCATTTGTTTTTGAAAATAAAGAAAGACGAGAAAAAAAAATTTTTTTTTTCTTTTTTCAATTTTCAAAACTTTGTGACAAAAAGTGAGGTCTGCAAAATACTCACTATACCTCTCATCAAATAGCTTGGGGTGTCTACTTTCCAAAATGGGGTCATTTGGGGTTTTTTTTTGCCACCTGGGCATTCCATGGCCCCCGAAACTGTGATAGGCGGTGAAGAGTGAAATCAAAAATTTACGGCCTTAGAAAGCCTGAAGGCGGTGCTTGGTTTTCGGGGTCCCGTACGCGGCTAGGCTCCCAAAAAGTCTCACACATGTGGTATCCCCGTACTCAGGAGAAGCAGCAGAATGTATTTTGGGGTGTAATTTCACATATTCCCATGGCATGTTTGAGCAATATATCATTTAGTGACAACTTTGCGCAAAAAAAATTAAAAAAAATAAAAAATTGTCTCTTTCCCGCAACTTGTGTCACAATATAAATTATTCCATGGACTCAACATGACTCTCAGCAAATAGCTTGGGGTGTCTACTTTCCAAAATGGGGTCATTTGGGGGGGGTTTGAACTGTCCTGGCATTTTATGCACAACATCTAGAAGCTTATGTCACACATCACCCACTCTTCTAACCACTTAAAGACAAAGCCCTTTCTGACACTTATTGTTTACATAAAAAAATAATTTTTTTTTGCAAGAAAATTACTTTGAACCCCCAAACATTATATATTTTTTTAAAGCAAATGCCCTACAGATTAAAATGGTGGGTGTTTCATTTTTTTTTTTCACACAGTATTTGCGCAGCGATTTTTCAAACGCATTTTTTGGGGAAAAAACACACTTTTTTACATTTTAATGCACTAAAACACACTATATTGCCCAAATGTTTGATGAGATAAAAAAGATGATCTTAGGCCGAGTACATAGATACCAAACATGACATGCTTTAAAATTGCGCACAAACGTGCAGTGGCGACAAACTAAATACATTTTTAAAAGCCTTTAAAAGCCTTTACAGGTTACCACTTTAGATTTACAGAGGAGGTCTACTGCTAAAATTACTGCCCTCGATCTGACCTTCGCGGCGATACCTCACATGCATGGTGCAATTGCTGTTTACATTTGACGCCAGACCAACGCTTGCGTTCACCTTAGCGCGAGAGCAGGGGGGACAGGGGTGCTTTTTTTTTTTTTTTTTTTTTTTCTTTATTATTATTATTTTTTTATCTTATTTTTAAACTGTTCCTTTCATTTTTTTTTTTTTTAAATCATTTTTATTGTTATCTCAGGGAATGTAAATATCCCCTATGATAGCAATAGGTAGTGACAGGTACTCTTTTTTGCAAAAATTGGGGTCTATTAGACCCTAGATTTCTCCTCTGCCCTCAAAGCATCTGATCACACCAAGATCGGTGTGATAAAATGCTTTCCCAATTTCCCAATGGCGCTGTTTACATCCGGCGAAATCTACGTCATAAAATGCTCGTAGCTTCCGGTTTCTTAGGTCATAGAGATGTTTGGAGCCATTCTGGTCTCTGATCAGCTCTATGGTCAGCTGGCTGAATCACCGGCTGCATTTTCAGGTTCCCTGTTGAGACAGGAGAGCCAGAGAAAAACACGGAAGATGTTGGGGGGGGGGCATTCCCTCCCACTGCTTGTAAAAGCAGTCTAGAGGCTAATTAGCCACTAGGATTGCTTTTACATGAAAGCCGACCGCTGGCTGAAAAGAATGATACCAAGATGATACCTAAACCTGCAGGCATCATTCTGGTATAACCACTCAAAGTCGTGAATGGCATACCTGAAGACAAAAAAATGGTTAACAATAAAGCACAGTAAACGGTAAGGTATAAAAAATTGCATACCTGAAAAGCAAACATGATAAAACATAATAACAATAAAACATTGCAGGATAGAATACAGTAAAAAAGAGCAGAACAATAGAGAGAGAATAGAGAGAGAGAGAACAATAAAACGACAACTATTTTTATTTTATATTTTTGTTTGTGTTTTTTTTTTTTTTACACTTTTTTTTGTAACTAACTATAATAACTGTAACCGGTTCCAGGTTCGGGTCTCTCAAAATGCGATGGCATCTCGGGAGACCCTGTGAAAGTGTGCCTAGTCTGTGCAATGCTGTACCCTACGCTAATACTCAACTAGTGCATGGTAGCGTTCAAAACATTCACCAATGCAAAGACCAGGATTGTCAGGACAGGAGGGACAATAATAGCGGGTGTCACGCCTATATCCGCGCTTGCTGCAGACAGGACATCTTTTTTGGGGGGTTCGCTGGGTAGGGGTACTCGGGAGGACATAAAGAAAATGCCTCTCATGCAGCTGACTGAATTTGGTTGGGGATGTGAATGGGGGAAGTACGGGCGCTGCAGAAGCGGTGGGTTCCCAATTAGGATTGGCGAATGCAGCAGGAAGGGCACTATGGGCACGACGGGCCTGTGTTTGTCTTTTTGGTGGCAGCGGGACACTACTTGTGCTTGCCACCTCACCAGCTTGAACTGCACTTATGGGACTCGCCACGTCACCAAGTGTTACTGCAGTGCTGGTTTGACTATGACCGGGGTGTACTAGGCCTCTGGTGCTTGCCAGTTCACCAAAACGCTACAAAAAAAACTGTTAGCGATCGCAGGGATCAGGCCTGACTCTGCGAACGCTGCAGTTATGCGTTTAGAGTTTTGTAAGTGACAGTGATCGATCGATACTGCACTTGGGTGGGCTGGGCCGGGCCGGGCGGAGGGGCAAAACGCAGGTGCTAGCAGGTATCTGGGCTGATCCCGCTAACACTGCGTTTTTGGGAACCCTAAACTGCTGGGGACGCTAGTATAGATCTGATCGGATCAGATATTGATCTGTTCAGATACTATACCACTAAGGGAGGTGTACGCTGCGTGCGTGGGTGTTAGCGGTACTGGCGCTAACCTGACGCTGCCTGGGGCTGGTGCTTGCCAGTTCACCAAAATGCTACCAAAAAAACTGTTAGCGATCGCAGGGATCAGGCCTGACTCTGCGAACGCTGCAGTTATGCGTTTAGTGTTTTGTAAGTGACAGTGATCGATCGATACTGCACTTGGGTGGGCTGGGCTGGGCCGGGCGGAGGGGCAAAACGCAGGTGCTAGCAGGTATCTGGGCTGATCCCGCTAACACTGCGTTTTTGGGAACCCTAAACTGCTGGGGACGCTAGTATAGATCTGATCGGATCAGATATTGATCCGATCAGATACTATACCACTAAGGGAGGTGTATGGTGCGTGTACGGTGCGTGCGTGGGTGTTCGCGGTACTGGCACTAATCTGACGCTGCCTGGGGCAACGCATATCACCTCCGGGCGATCAGGGGGCTAAACCTTTATTCGGTAATAAACGGCGGGTGCCCTGACACTATAAAAAATAAACTAACTAACCAGCGTCACCCGTAACAGTTATACGGTGATCAGTGGTGAAAGGGTTAACTAGGGGGCAATCAAGGGGTTAAAACATTTATTAGATAGTATATGGGGGTCCCTGTCGCTATAAAACACTGACGGCGAACCTAAATATTTACGTTCCTAACTAGCGTCACCAGTGACACTAATACAGCGATCAGAAAAATGATCGCTTAGCGACACTGGCGACAGGGGGTGATCAAGGGGTTAAAACTTTATTAGGGGGGGTACTGGCGCTAATCTGACGCTGCCTGGGGCGACGCATATCACCGCCGGGCGATTAGGGGGCTAAACCTTTATTCGGTAATAAACGGCGGGTGCCCTGACACTATAAAAAATAAACTAACTAACCAGCGTCAACCGTAACGGTTATACGGTGATCAGTGGTGAAAGGGTTAACTAGGGGGCAATCAAGGGGTTAAAACATTTATTAGGCAGTATATGGGGGTCCCTGTCGCTATAAAACACTGACGGCGAACCTAAATATTTACGTCCCTAACTACCGTCACCAGCGACACTAATACAGCGATCAGAAAAATGATCGCTTAGCGACACTGGTGAGGGGGGGTGATCAAGGGGTTAAAACTTTATTAGGGGGGGTAAGGGGGGTACCCTAGACCTACAGGGGGGTTACAGTAACTGTCCTAACACTGCTAACTGTCACAAACTGACACTATGCAGTAATCAGGAAAAAAAAAAAAAAAAACCTGCTTGGTGTCAGTTTGTGACAGGGGGGGGGGGATCGGGGGGCGATCGGGGGGGGATCGGGGGTGTAATGTATGCCTGGCATGTTCTACTGTGTGTGTTTGTGTTGTGCACTTACTTACATGTCATCTCTCCTCGGCGCTGGAACGGAAACTGACAGCCGAGGAGAGATGACATCACATCCTCTGCCTCTGTGTACTATACAGAGGCAGGGGATGTTTGTCAGTGGCTGGGAGCGATCGCGAGGGGGGGGCCACGATCGGATGGTCTCCCCCTCGTCTGTAATCGCTCCCAACCAAATGCCGACCGCAGCTGGCACAGGGGGGGGGTCCGATCGGACCCCCCACCTGCGGGAAGGCAATCACGTACTAGGTACGTGATTTTGCCTGCCCGTGCCGCTCTGCTCACGTATATAGGAGTGAGGCGGTCGGCAAGTGGTTAAAAAAAATGTTGATTGCTTTTATTCCTATTATCAGGAATGTAAACATCCCTTGTACTAGGAATAGTGCGTGACAGGTCCTCTTTATGGAGAGATAAGGGGTCTAGAAGACCCCACATCTCTCCTCCAGGCTGGAAAGCCTGAGATTTGAAAAAAAAAAAATTAAGGATCTCAGGCTTTCCAGCCGAGTCCCCAGCATTGTAAACTTCCGCTGGCCCGGATGTGACGTCATAACGTCGCGCCCGGGCCTCCAAGAGTCATAGGGACTTCCGAGGACCATCTGGCCCTCGGTTTTCTCTATGACTAACTTCTGTCGCCAGCGGATTCCTTCTCCGGCTCGCGGATCGCACGGGCGAGCTGGTAGAAGCATCAGAGGGGGGCGGGGATATCCCCTCCCGCCGCCTGTTAGAACGATTAAGCGACTGAACAGCTGCTATGATTGATCTTATGGTGAAGGGATTTGGTAGCTGGAAAAAATTATATCTGAATGATGCCTGTAACTGCTTAGTATACCGCGCTAAAGTACAAAAATTAACTAAAGAACAGCAGGATGGAAAAGGACCTGGGGGTCCTAGTAGATGGTAGGCTCAGTAATGGCATGCAATGCCAAGCTGCTGCTAACAAAGCAAACAGAATATTGGCATTAAAAAGGGGATTAACTCCAGAGATAAAACGATAATTCTCCCGCTCTACAAGACTCTGGTCCGGCCTCACCTGGAGTATGCTGTCCAGTTCTGGGCACCAATCCTCAGGAAGGATGTACTGGAAATGGAGCGCATACAAAGAAGGGCAACAAAGCTAATAAAGGGTCTGGAGGATCTTAGTTATGAGGAAAGGTTGCGAGCACTGAACTTATTCTCTCTGGAGAAGAGACGCTTGAGAGGGGATATGATTTCAATTTACAAATACCGTACTGGTGACCTCACAATAGGGAGAAAACTTTTTCGCGGAAGGGAGTTTAACAAGACTCGTGGCCACTCATTAAAATTAGAAGAAAAGAGGTTTAACCTTAACTACGTAGAGGGTTCTTTACTGTAGGAGCGGCAAGGATTTGGAATTCCCTTCCACAGGCGGTGGTCTCAGCGGGGGGGATTGATAGTTTCAAAAAACTATTAGATAAACACCTGAACGACCACAACATACAGGGATATATAATGTAATACTGACACATAATCACACACACAGGTTGGACTTGATGGACTTGTGTCTTTTTTCAACCTCACCTACTATGTAACCTTATATAATTTTATATATATATATATATATATATATATATATATATATATATATATATATATATATATATATATATATACACACACACACACAGTATCTCGCAAAAGTGAGTACACCCCTCACATTTCTGTAAACATTTTATTCTTTTCATGTGACAACACTGAAGAAATGACACTTTGTTACAATGTAAAGTAGTGAGTGTACAGCTTGTATAACAGTGTAAATTTGCTGTCCCCTCAAAATAACTCAACACACAGACATTAATGTCTAAACCACTGACAACAAAAGTGAGTACACCCCTAAGTCAAAATGTCCAAATTGGGCCCAAAGTGTCAATATTTTGTGTGGCCACCATTATTTTCCAGCACTGCCTTAACCCTCTTGGGTATGGAGGTCACCAGAGCTTCACAGGTTGTCACTGGAGTCCTCTTCCGCTCCTCCATGATGACATCACAGAGCTGGTGGATGTTAGAGACCTTGCGCTCCTCCACCTTTCATTTAAGGATGCCCCACAGATGCTCAATAGGGTTTAGGTCTGGAGACATGCTTGGCCGTCCATTACCTTTATCCTCAGCTTCTTTAGCAAGGCAGTGGTCGTCTTGGAGGTGTGTTTGGGGTCGTTATCATGTTGGAATACTGCCCTGCGGCCCAGTCTCCGAAGGGAGGGGATCATGCTCTGCTTCGGTATGTCACAGTACATGTTGGCATTCATGGTTCCCTCAATGATCTGTAGCTCCCCAGTGCCGGCAGCTCTCATGCAGCCCCAGACCATGACACTCCCACCACCATGCTTGACTGTAGGCAAGACACACTTGTCTTTGTTCTCCTCACCTGGTTGCCGCCACACACGCTGAACAACATCTGAACCAAATAAGTTTATCTTGGTCTCATCAGACCACAGGACATGGTTCCAGTAATCCATGTCCTTGGTCTGCTTGTCTTCAGTAAACTGTTCGGGGCTTTCTTGTGCATCATCTTTAGAAGAGGTTTCCTTCTGTGATGACAGTCATGCAGACCAATTTGATGCAGTGTGCGGTGTATGGTCTGAGCACTGACAGGCTGACCCCCCACCCCTTCAACCTCTGCAGCAATGCTGGCAGCACTCATATGTCTATATCCCAAAGACAACCTCTGGATATGACGCTGAGCACATGCACTCAACTTCTTTGGTTGACCATGGCGAGGCTTGTTCTGAGTGGAACGTGTCCTTGTTTAACCGCTGTATGGTCTTGGCCACCGTGCTGCAGCTCAGTTTCAGGGTCTTGGCAATCTTCTTATAGCCTAGGCCATCTTTATGTAGAGCAACAATTCTTTTTTTTCAGATCCTCAGAGAGTTCTTTGCCATAAGGTGCCATGCTGAACTTCCAGTGACCAGTATGAGAGAGTGAGAGCGATAACACCAAATTTAACACACCTGCTCCCCATTCACACCTCAGACCTTGTAACACTAAAGAGTCACATGACATCGGGGGAGGGAAAATGGCTAATTGGCCCCAATTTGGACATTTTCACTTAGGGGTGTACTCACTTTTATTGCCAGTGGTTTAGACATTAATGGCTGTGTGTTGAGTTATTTTGAGGGGACAGCAAATTTACACTGTTATACAAGCTGTACACTCACTACTTTACATTGTAGCAAAGTGTCATTTCCTCAGTGTTGTCACATGAAAAGAATAAAATTCTTACAAAAAATGTGAGGGGTGTACTTACTTTTGTGAGATACTGTATGTTTGGGGGTTCCAAGTAATTTTCTAGGAATAAAATGCAGATATTTTTTTTTTTTTTTCAGAATAGGCCTGCTTTTCAAGTGGTTACGGAAAAGCTCTCCGTTTCCAGCAGCCAGTTCCGCTGAACAGTGCTATTAATTACAAATTGTCGCTTTACTGCCGCAACTAAGACCGCCAACACCATCAGAGGAGGACCGCGGCGATTATGAAATGCCCAACTGCAAAGCTCTGAATAGCAGCAAAACATTTGTCTCGGCAGCCTTGTTAAATTAAGACACAACTTTTTCTCTGTGACCTCGGCTGTCACCCTAACCAGGAGAGGCTTTTAACGTGCTGCATTTAGCCGGGTGTCTGCGGCTCCTCTCACAATGCTTTCTAAATGTCATCACTGAAAAGGATTCACTGACCTGAACAAGTAAAGGACAGTTTTCAACAACACCGGAGCTTTAACCCGTTTACATCCTAATGTAAGAGAAACAACAACGTTTTCACACTACGGCTGCCGCTCTGTTCTTTCTTAAAGTGCCATTATAGTGAAAAATATTGTATTCTGGTAACTGTATGAAGTTGTAATTGAGAGCTAAACTTGCTTTTTGTAAAAGTGCTGACAGACTTTTCTGTTCTAGAGGTTTTTGTGCCATCCACCAACATGTATGTCCTAGGCTCATTTGTGCCCTCCAGGGGCCTGGGGTGTCCATCGGTGGTGCCAAGATGGTGAGCGCTCCCCCTTCGATCTCCCATAGAAGCCATGAACATGGAGGTGCTCAGCTCTGAGTACTTCAGGGTTCAGGGACGTCAGATGCCAGCTGGTGCTGTACTTATTTATTTATTTCAGGTACTTATATAGCGCCGTCAATTTACATATACATTGTACATTCACATCAGTCCCTACCCTCAAGGAGCTTACAATCTAAGGTCCCTAACTCGCATTCATACATACTAGGGACAATTTAGACAGGATCCAATTAACCTACCAGCATGTCTTTGGCGTGTGGGAGGAAACCGGAGTACCCGGAGGAAACCCACGCAGGCACAGGGAGAACATGCAAACTCCAGGCAGGTAGTGTCGTGGTTGGGATTCGAACCAGCGACCCTTCTTACTGCTAGGCGAAAGTGCTACCCACTACACCACTGTGCCGCCCTTGATCTAACTCAGGACATGGCTGTAAGGGGGGCAGTGGCAGAACTTCCATGTTGCAAAGGTTGCACTTGCAACCAGAAATGGAAGTGACTGACAGCGCTTGGAAGCTGGACTGAGAACAACTGGTGGCTGCAATAACCCACAATACTGTTAAATAGGCCTGCTGGCTGTTTGTTCAAATAGATAAGAGGAGGTTAAAAACAGTACATGACTCAAAAATCGTGAGATTGCAACGTTACCACGCTTGCTGAGAAGCTGGCTCGGGCACTGGTGGATTGCTGTGGCAGATTGGGTGAGTCCAGGAAAAGACGCTGACCACGGTGGCCGCGAACTGAACCGACTCCAGGATGTTCCGTGCCGGACCCGCCGGCATGAATGGATGACGTCCCTGGAGCTGGACCGCACAGCCCAAGGGGAGCAGCGCTGTGGAGGAAAGCATCACTGGATCCTATGCAAGACAGGAGTGTTCGAGGAAGGAAGCAGCCGCAGTGAAACGCATGCGTCCCTGTTGCCGCGACTACCAGTTTCGAGCGCAGGCGTTTATCAAATTTGAAAAATTTGATAACCTCCTTTTATCTATTTGAATAAACTGCCAGCAGGCCTATTTGACATTCTGCAGCCACCAGTTACTTGTTCTCAGTCCAGCTTCCAAGCGCTGTCAGTCACTTCCATTTCCAGCATCTTGATCCCATGCCATTGGACAGCAGCACAGTCTAGCTGTGGCTCTACCATACCATTGGGTGTTGTTCATTCACCAGCGCCTGGAACTATCTTCTCAACATTGGCACTTGCAAGCGGGCCTGGTATTCTGCCACTGTGGTGGGCCCCAGCGTGGTTGCTGGCTGCAGGGCTCTGAGCTGAGTGTGTTTCTCTCATGCAGCCCAGAGCCAGTACTGGCAGCTCCCCCCTCCTCCCCTCGCACAGACAGGAGAGGAGAGAGAGCTGATCTGCTCCTCCTCTTCCCTTCCCTCTCCTCCTGTATCTGTCATGCCCATGCCACTCTAATGCCTGGCACTGCTGTACTTCTGAAAAGGGGCTGTGTGGGCAGGAAGTTTGAAGCCCTACAGTTAGCAGATGTGCAGCGTGGTAGAGATGAAAGGTACAGACTGCCGATGAACCATCCTGGGTGAGTGAGCTAACCATCCATCCACTGTCTATGAGTGAAGTGTCCCTTCTTTCTCCTGCCTCCCAGCGAGTACACTAATGTAAGGGGGACTCAGATGTAAGGGATGCTCTGTGGACTCTGATGCAAGGTGGGTTTTGGTGAGCAGAGACCCCCTTACATCAGAGTTCCCATTTACAACAGAGTCCATAGCATTCACCCTTACATCAGAGCTGCCCCTTAAATCAAGGTTCCCAGAGCACCCTTTACATCAGAGTCCACAGAGATCCCCCGTAAAGTGTAAGTGGAAATTCCGCAAACTCGGACGTAAGGGGGAACTCTGTGGACTCTGATGAAAGGGGACCCTAAAGCAAGGGGGGGCCTCTGTGCACTCCAATGCAAGGGGGGCTCTGTAGACTCTGATGTAAAGGGGGGCTCCGCAGACTCTGATGCAAGAGGGGGGCTCTGCGGAATCTGATGCAAAGGGGCTCTGGGAACCCTGATTAAAAAGGAATGCTGGGAACTATGATGTAAGTGGGGGTTCTGGGGGTTACCAGTGAACCCCTTATATTAGAGTTCCCCTTTACACCAGTGTCTGCAGCGTTCCCCCTTTACATCCAAGTTCTCTGTGTTCCCCCTTAAATCAGAGTCCCCCATTGGAGTCTGCAGAGTCCCCCCTTACAGTGTAAAGGAAACTTTTCAGATTCAGATGTAAAGGGGAACTCTGCAGATTAGGAACTCTGCGGATTCAGGTGTAAGGGGGGGGGGGGGGGGACTCTTGAGTTTAAATCCATAATTAGAAATGTTATTTAATCACAAAATCTATGTATAGTGTATACTGCAAAAAACAAATTTTCCGTGCCGTTTGGGTTTGGCTTGAAGAAAAGGTGCCGACCCCACCCAAGATGGCAGGAAGAGGGCCCGCTGCAAAAAAATGTGAAAGGGTCCTGCTGCAGGACCCTAATAAGGGTGCCTGCGACAGGAGTAAAGGGCCCCGGGACTAGTGGGGAGGAACTGCACGTGTCTAGCCTCCACACACCCCTGGTACTGGCGCGTCCCCCCCCCACCATGTATTCCTGGGGTCCACTTGCCCATCTGCAGCCCTGGACCGATATGGCGGGTGGTCCGCTCTCCTCCCCTTCTCGCTGTGATCCGGAAAGCGACGTGTATGACATCACTTCCTGGTCAGCCACTCAGTGTCCCCGGCTAGCATAACCAAAAGGGGATACAATGCCATGTGCATTGCAATACATTCAGTGGAGCCCAGAGGAGACATGCAGGATCTCTTAGACCCTGCACGCCTCATTAAAGAGAACCTGTCACCTACAAATCATCATATAGGGGACTTTTTGTCCCCTATGTGATGAAAAAAAAAAAAGGTTACACCCAAGCACATAAAATCTCCCCCCCCCCCCGCCCCTCTAGGTAAGGTGCCTCAAAGTTTTTTTGAGGCCCCTCCTCACTCGCCCATATGTATGCACGTACGAACATACATACTGTATGAACAAACACATGCTTCGGGGGCGCCTCTGCGTGAAACAAGTTACATATCGCTGCGCACGCTGGAGTGAGAGCAAACATTCTAGCACCAGACCTCCACCGTATCACTAAACTGATGAGCTACAGGGGGGCTTTTGAAGCGTCGCCTTTAGAAAATATAGGCTACTGAAGTTTGTCGCCATTTCACTTTAGTGTGTTATTTACTAATATTTTGCGTTTCCGAGACCATTCCAGTAATATCAAGGGACATAAAAAAGTGGAACTACCTCTATCGTATTCTCTAGGGTGTCTGCTTTCAAAACATATATTACATTTTCGGTGTTTTATGAAATCTTCAGGCCTAAAATTTGTATTTTTATACGTGTGCAAAAAAAAATGCAAAATCGGCCTTCGGGCTTTCACACTGGAGTAAATAGAGACGCTTTTTTCAGGCGCTATGCAGGCGCTATTTTTAGGGCTGTAGCACCTGAAAAACGCCGGCAGTGTGAAAGGGGTCTAAGGGAGGTGACCCCCTGACATGCCCCATTTGGCATGTAATTTTTTGGGGGGGTTAGCCGGTACCCTCTTTTAAGAGGGTCCCAGCTCCCACTTCCTCCCAGTGCACCGCGGCACCGGAAGGGAGATCAGCTCTCCCCCCTCCCTCTCGGCAATCATCTGGGACACGTCACAGGTCCCAGATTATTGCCTGGCCAGTCATGGCGTGTGGCGCAGCTCGCGCTTGCGCAGTGGGTGCCCAGCTGTGAAGCCACAGCCAGGCGCCCACAGTTACAATGCCGGTGCCGCAGAGAGGAGGGGGAGACGAGTGGGGCTTCCTAGTCCTGCATAGCAGGACCCTGGGACAGGTGAATGTCCGATTATTAAAAGTCAGCAGCTGCAGTATTTGTAGCTGCTGTCTTTTCATTTTTTTTTTTTAAGCAGAACTCCGCTTTAAAGTATTGCTAAACCCACAACCGTGAAATCAGTCTGTATTTGCAGTAAAGCATGCTTGTTATACTCACTGTGGAACCTAAGGGGTTAATCCTCTGCATTGTGTAAAAAGGCTGTTTGATCCTGTCTTCTCTGATCCTCCCACTCAAGTCTGAGTAAGACGGAGCCTTTGGAGTCAGGCTGCACATGCTCAGTTTGGTGTGTATTGCTAGAGAGTTTTTTTTTTTTTTTTCTTGGGAGGGTGCATGTGATCAGCACAGGGCCAATCAGCACTGTCCAGACAGAGGGTCAGGGGTCCTGCAGCCTCGTAGGACAGCTCAGTGTAGTATGAAAACTCCTTATACAAGCTTCACCAGGAACTGATAAAAGCCACAAGACTACTATATACTGCTGATGAGAAAAGGTATTTAGCAGTTTATATTTACTAATATAATAGCATTTCCATGTTCTGTGTACTGTGGGAGACCAGATATAGTGAATGCAGGGTCCTGGGTTTAGTAACACTTTAACGACACCCCCAAATTGGTTCGCAGGACGCAGTGCGAACCGTGAAATTGGATCGCATGGGTCTGAAAAAAAGGGTCCTGTATGATTTTGGTGCGAATGCAATTTCTGCTATATAAACTGTATGGGTGAATTCGCATTGCACAGACATCGCATGTGATCTGCACAGCAATGCGGTGTGAATCGCATGCGATGTTTGGCATCGCATAAGCTGAACCCAGCCTTATCCAGAGTGTGAGCAGAACTAGTCAGATCATCAGGTGAAAACAGAGGGGGGAGCCTGAAAAAATAAAGAAGACGAATGCAGCCACCACATCTAATGATCGATAAGTTGCAATATATGACATTTTTGGTTTTGGGCTTAATACCTCTTTAAGGAACTCTGTTCTCCTCTGAATCCCCTGGAGAAAGAGAAAACAGCGGCCAATCCAGCTCAGCCCAGCTGGTGGACCAGCATGTTTGATAATCGCTGCAAGAGGCCCAATTGTCCACCCTTTGCCTTGTCTGGCGCACAGTCCAGAACGGAGTGGAGTGGAGGAATTGACATTTGTTGTGACAAAAGATGGCAGCGCTCCAGCTGGGCACAGACCAAGCTGATGTCTATGAAATCTGTTATCATGCAAATGAAGCCGTTGTGTTGGCATCTGTGCTCCTACGGCCAGACAATCCAACGCCAGCAAACCTCAAGCTGGCTCTTAAGAACAATAACATGGACTAATCACAGCCAGACAGGACTCGCAACATGCAAAACAGAATGGATTGGCTGTAAGGAGAGGCGATGGGTGTGCGCTACAGGGTTCCCTGCAAAGAGCAACCAATAGAACAGGTCAACCGAGCAGTGCAGACAGAGCATGGTCAGCGTACAGGACAATCTATATCGTGGGCAATGTTTGGATTATTCATCGTGCTTCCACTGCTAATCCCGGCAGCCCTGCACAAGTGAGGCACTGAAGTGTTGTCAGCAGTTACCTCCCTTTGTTTCCCTAGATAGCCGTTATATTTTCTTCATTTTAAAACAAATTTAGCAGTATTTAAAGTGTATTTAACCACCTAAAGACTAAGCCTTTTTCTGGCACTTGTTACAGTAAGTTAATGTAAAATCAGTATTTTTTTCTAAAACATTACTTAGAACCGCTAAACATTATTTATATATATATATATATAGATATAGATAGATATAGATATATATAGATATAGATAGATAGATAGAGATAGATATAGATAGATAGATAGATAGATAGATAGATAGATAGATAGATAGATAGATAGATAGATAGATAGATAGATAGATAGATAGATAGATAGATAGATAGATAGATAGATAGATTATGTTCCTTTTAGCAGAGACCCTAGAGAATAAAATGGCGGTCATTGCAATATTTTATGTCACATGGTATTTGTACAGCAGTCATTCAAACACATTTTTTTTTGGGGGGGGGGGGGGGATACAATTCTATGAACTTAAAAAAAAAAAAAAAAAAAAAAAAGCTGTAAAGTTAGTCCACATTTTTTGTATAATGTGAAAAATATCTATGGATGGTTTATTAGAGTGAAGTTTTAATTCGTTTTTTTTGGTGCTAATGGCTGTTATTGGGAATTTAATTACGTCTTCTGTTCATTGTTGTGATCTTGCGTTGTCTTTGGTGAGTGTTGCAATAATTTCCCTTTGGGATTAAGTATTCTGAATCTGAAAATGTACAAATACTGTAGCTGCTGACTTTTAATATTAGGGCAATTACCTGTCCAGGAATCCTGCGGTGTCCTCTCCTGAGCCGATTTTTCGGCTGCTCGCGCTGCCATCTTGACTAAGGGAAACTGACAGTGAAGAATTGCAGTGAAGCGCACTGCACTTTGTGAATGTACCGGCTGTGGAGAAAGGAGGAGGGGGCCGAACTCCCGTGGTAAACTGAGAAGGAAGTGGGAATGGGTACCTACAGTATCAAAACCAGGTACCCGCTCCCCTCCAAAAGTTGCCAAATGCGTCAGCAGAGGGGAGGAGGAGGCAGACAAGTGGAGCTTCCCCTTTTGGGTGGAGCGCCGCTTTAAAGTAGCATTAAACAAAAGCCAAAAAGGTAATGTATTGCAGCTTACTAATCATTAGATGTGGTGGCTGCATTTGTTTTCTTATTTTAAGCTTTCTCTCTCTCTGTTTTCACCTGCTGACCAGTGCACAAAGCAAGGTCCATAAAGACATGGATTAGCGAGTTTGGGGTGGAGGAACGTGACTGGCCTGCACAGAGTCCTGATCTCAACCTGTTAAAACACCTTTGGGATGAATTAGAGCGGAGACGGCGAGCCAGGCCTTCTCGTCCAGTGCCTGACCTCACAAAGGCGCTTCTGGAAGAATGGTCAAACATTCCCATAGACACACTCCTAAACCTTGTGGACGGCCTTCCCAGAAGAGTTGAAGCTGTTATAGCTGCAAAGGGTGGGCCAACTCAATATTGAACCCTACGGACTAAGACTGGAATGCCGTTAAAATTCATGCGCGTGTAAAGGCAGGCGTCCCAATAATTTTGGCAATATAGTAATGGCTAGATTGAGGGCAGGTTTGTCTGGAGGGGGCTCACCCCTCCTTAAAGGCACAGGGGCGCACTGGACACCCAGCATATAGCACAAGGGTAACAAAGGTGTCCAGTGTGCCCCCACATCTATCAACCAACAGGATAAACAAACGGTAACTGCCCCAACCCATAATTGGCCTTTAACAGCAAGGAGCACATAGAAGGGCGGCATATGTCAAACAAAAATAAAGAAAAATTCCCAGCTCAACTTACCAGCCAGTCTGCAAAAAAAAAAAAAACAAATTGCCCTAACAGTTCACATTAAAAAACAGGGGTTTAGCCTGCACACATTTGCAAATACATGCACAAGTTGCAGAGCCCATGGCAAAATGCCCCAGTTATTATCTGCAGATTAGGATTATAATATTTATTATGCTTACTGACAATTTTATGTTGATTGGATTTCTTTTCTGAAGGTTTTTGGCAGGGGATGTGTGTTGTAAATACGTAAATTATCTAAATTTTTTCAGCAAGTATGCTGCAAATAAAATCTGTTTTAAAATGATCTCAATTACAGGTTGTTTAATTATCCAATGGTAATAAAAGTAAAAGTAACTACAATGTTTTCCGTTTTACTATCCAATCTAATTATTTTGAGTTTGCAGTGCCGTGTAAAATACATTCTGCACATTATGGATATTTATACAGGACTCCGGTTATGATCCATTTCCAAAACCTTTACCTTTTATACCATCTAATAAATCTCTTTTCATGTGAAACCTATAGTTAAAAAAAAAACCTGCAGTGAGCAAATTGGCCACTAGATGGAGCAATGATTCTTCCACAATCCTTTTCCCAGAACTTCAACAATTTCCAACAAAAAAATGTACTTGCAAATTAAAGAGGTTAGTCATTCTTTCAGGAATTTTATACACCTGTGATTATTTTTAAAACTGAGAATGGCAGTTTAAAGAGAAGCTGGGAGCTGCCATAAAAACCATAATCTTGAATGACTGATACTTTTATATTATATATGGAATTAAAGGAGATAACACACGATCCTGGATCTTGCTTGTACAACTCATTGCATGTATACGTTGTGACTAGCAGGTTATATTTAAAGGGAAAAAAACCTTACCTTTTTTGGCGCATGTAATGCAAATTCAAATTTCATCCCTGTAAGGAAAAGAAATAGATTTTGGTTACAGCGCGAACAGCGAAAACAAAAACTGGCTATAGATTATACAGGATTTAAAGCGACATTGTCAGGGTAAAGGACGGTTCCCTGTGATAGAAGAGGGATTATACTCTCTCTGGTGGTCTCTGTCTTCTATCTCCACTCCATTCCTGCACCGCAGCCCCCATCAGTCTCTTCAGGATTTGATAAGATGCAAGGCCACCATCACTCTAAAGATGCATTTCATGATTGGGGGGGATCATTTACCAAAACTGGAGAGTGCAAAATCTGGTGCAGCTCTGCATGGGAGCCAATCCGCTTCTAACTTCAGCTTTAACCACTTCAGTACTGGGCATGAGTATAACCCCACTTCTATTACACAGAGGCTTCATTTAGGAGATATATATATCTATATATAGATAGATAGATAGATAGATAGATAGATAGATAGATAGATAGATAGATAGATCTATAGATAGATAGATCTATAGATAGATAGATCGATAGATCGATAGATAGATAGATAGATAGATAGATAGATAGATAGATAGATAGATAGATAGATAGATAGATAGATAGATAGATAGATAGATAGATAGATAGATAGATCTATAGATAGATAGATAGATAGATAGATAGATAGATCTATAGATAGATAGATAGATAGATCTATAGATAGATAGATAGATAGATCTATAGATAGATAGATAGATCTATAGATAGATAGATAGATAGATAGATCTATAGATAGATAGATATAATACATTTTTGTTAGCTGGCTGGGTCATTTAAAGAAGAACTCTGGTCTTATAAGAAGAGCAGGATTCTTTTAAATTGAAGATATACTGAAATTACCAATATTGCTATTACAGGTATTTATATCGCTCAGTCAATTTAAGCAGCAATTCACATATTATACATTCACATCAATCCCTGGGCCCAAGGAGCTTACAATCTAAGGTCAAAAACAAAAAATGGGTAATACAAATCGCCAAATGAATTATGTCTGATCACCTGTTAGGTGTTGCCAAATAACCTAATTAAGCATATACAAAGAAAGAGGACTTCAATCTAAGGTCCCTAGCTCACATATGTACACATATTAGTGACAATTAAGCTACCAGCATGTCTTTGACGTGTGGGAGGAAACCGGAGTACCAGAAGGAAACCCACGCAGGCACAGGGAGAACATGCAAAATGCAGGCAGTGTGAGTGTCCAGACTGGGATTCAAACCAAAGGACCCCAATGCTAAAAGAACAATGAAGGGAAGCCTGCTGCACTCACCACTGATATACAGCTTGACTTTTTTCAAACAAAGAGGAAACAAAGTATCGAAATAGTATTTTCCATTTAGGCGAAAATTAGAGACACAAGAAAAACAAACACAGCAAATGTAACTGCAAGGCTGATGACACTTCACGTTGTTACCGGTCAGTCAATGTGTTATCCCATCCAAGTAATACCGCTATTCTCCTGGAAAGTGCTTATTCACTGGGTAATCTTTACAGTGAAATAATAAAACGAAGCCTGTGCACCCACCAGAGTGTGGATTTATATACACAGTGGATCCTTGGTTAACGAGTAACGCGGTTAACGAGCGTTTTGAAAGACGAGCAACTTTTTTTTTTTTTTTAAATCCTGACTCGGTTTGCGAGTGTTGTCTCGCAAAATTATCAGAATTCAAGCTAATGTGGTGTGCAGTACCTCATTTGGCCAGAGGTGTGGGGGCACCGGTGACACTCGGAAATACTCAGTTTCCGAGCCTTTTCTGAGGGTTTCCGAGTTCAGCTGAGCTGTCCCCGAGTATTTCCGAGGCTCTCCAGCACCCCCGCACCTCTGGCCACATGCGGTATTGCATGCAACAGAAGTCAATGCTGAACGAATTATCTTCGTTTCCATTGACTTCTGTGGGGAAACTCACTTTGATATGCGAGTGCTTTGGATTACAAGCATTCTCCTGGAACGGATTATGCTCGTAATACAAGGTTCCACAAGAGATGGGATTTACTAAAGCCAGAGAATGCAAAATAGGATGCAGCTTTGCTCTGCATGGAAACCAATCAGCTTCCAGGATTTGTGTCAAAGCTTATTGAACAAGCTGAAGTTAGAAGCTGATTGGCTACCATGCACAGCTGCATCAGATTTTGCACTCTCCAGTTTTAGTAAATCAACCCCAGTATCTCACAAAAGTGAGTACACCCCTTACATTTCTGTAAATATTTTCTTCTATCTTTTCATGTGACAACACTGAAGAAATGACACTTTGCTACAATGTAAAGTAGTGAGTGTACAGCTTGTATAACAGTGTAAATTTGCTGTCCCCTCAAAATAACTCAACACACAGCCATTCATGTCTAAACCGCTGGCAACAAAAGTGACTACACCCGTAAGTGAAAATGTCCAAATTGGGCCCAAAGTGTCAATATTTTGTGTGGCCACCATTATTTTCCAGGACTGCCTTAACCCTCTTGGGCATGGAGTTCACCAGAGCTTCACAGGTTTCCACTGGAGTCCTCTTCCCCTCCTCCATGACGACATCACAGAGCTGGTGGATGTTAGAGACCTTGCGCTCTTCCACCTTCTATTTGAGAATGCCCCACAGATGCTCAATAGGGTTTAGGTCTGGAGACATGCTTGACCAGTCCATCACCTTTACCCTCAGCTTCTTTAGCAAGGCAATGGTCATCTTGGAGGTGTGTTTGGGGTCGTTATCATGTTAGAATACTGCCCTGCGGCCCAGTCTCCGAAGTGAGAGCGATAACACCAAATTTAACACACCTGCTCCCCATTCACTCCTGAGACCTTGTAACACTAAAGAGTCACATGACACTGGGGAGGGAAAATGGCTAATTGGGCCCAATTTGGACATTTTCATTTAGGGGTGTACTCACTTTTGTTGCCAGCGGTTTAGACATTAATGGCTGTGTGTTGAGTTATTTTGAGGGGACAGCAAATTTACACTGTTATACAAGCTGTACACTCACTACTTTACATTGTAGCAAAGTGTCATTTCTTCAGTGTTGTCACATGAAAAGATAGAAGAAAATATTTACAAAAATGTATTCACTTTTGTGATATATTGTGTGTGTATGTGTATATATATATATAAAGGGTATCATAGCCTTCAGCAACTACCGAATTTTGGATATTTTTGTTATTGCTCTAAGTTCCGCAATTATATTTTATTTATATTTACTACAAAACTATTAGTTCCCTACAAAAGGAAAATAGCTGAGGGTACCTATGCAGTACCTAAAACCATGAAAAACCTCAATGCCTGCCCCATCCATTATATCCTGCTGAAGATTTCCCAACTAGTTCAGACCTGCTATGACATATTGGGGGTTATTTATGAAAGGCAAATCCACTTTGCACTACAAGTGCACTTGGAAGTGCAGTCGCTGTAGATCTGAGGGGGACATGCAAGGAAAATAAAAAACAGCATTTTAGCTTTCACATGATTGGATGATAAAATCAGCAGAGCTTCCCCTCATTTAAGATCTACCCCTCAGATTTACAGCGACTGCACTTCCAAGTGCAATTTCAGTGCAAAGTGGATTTGCCTTTCGTGAACAACCCCCAATGTGGAGTGCCTATTGGTAAAGTCTGCTTGTTCAGTCCACCTGCACACCCTGGTATATAATCACCATTACAGTTACTATTTAAATATAAAATTCCTTCTTAAAGCAAATTCAGATGACAAGGGAAACCAGACTGGGAAAAAGAAAATAATATAGGTGCAGACCAGAATCCATAATGTATCACAAGATAAAAGGCTGTTCCGCACCCAGGAGACGAAGCCGATGTGTACAGCCACCCCATAGAAATGACTGACTGTATGCGGGTATACAACATATGTGCATGCCACATGGGTTTAAGACCTGGTTCACATCTTAGTGAGTTTGCACGAGTACCGCAGCCCATTCAATAGAATTCAATGTCATTTCTTCAGTGTTGTCACATGACAACACAAGAATGGACTGCCATGCCTGTGTTTCCCGCAGGAAAAAGTTTCCTGCGCCATTCTAAGAAAGCAGTGGTGTTTTGACTGTGAGTGGTTGCGTAGAAAGGCCTGGTTCACATCTATGCGAGTGGTTGCAGGTATTGGAATCACAGCGATACCCGCAGTCAAAATGCGCGGAGCTGCCTTTCATTCTGAGTGGCACGCCCACGTATCTAAAAACGCAGCGCGTTCGTGGGTGCGGGAACCACCGGGAAATTGCATGGCGCAAAACCTTTTTTCCTGCGGGAAACGTAGGCACAGCAGCCCATTCAAATTGAATGGGTGGTCATGCCCCCAAAAACACAGGCTGCAAACCCGCATAGATGTGAACCAGGCCTAAGGCATTTACATACATGTGCGTGTTTACATAAGTTTGGCATATAACTGTGTACAGCCATTCATTTCTATAGGGCGATATGTCACTTGGGCACAGAAATACACCCACAATTCATGTTAAGTGGCCCTCGTGCATAAGGAATTATAGTGCAAAGCTTTACACCTACAACCCTGCATCTTATCACTAATGCCGCGTACACACGGTCGGACTTTTCGGCTACAAAAGTCCGACAGCCTGTCCGACAGACTTTCGACGGACTTTTGTCAGACTTTTGTCAGACTTTTGGCGGACTTGCGGCAGACTTTCTTACGAACGGACTTGCCTACATACCATCACACAAAAGTCCGACGGATTCGTACGTGATGACGTACACCGGACTAAAATAAGGAAGTTGATAGCCAGTAGCCAATAGCTGCCCTAGCGTGGGTTTTTGTCCGTCGGACTAGCATACAGACGAGCGGATTTCTGGGTCCGGCGGAGTTACGACGTAAAGATTTGAAGCATGTTTCAAATCTAAAGTCCGTCAGATTTGAGGCTGGAAAAGTCCGCTGAAAGTCCGGGGAAGCCCACACACGATCGGGTTGTCAGCCAGCTTTTTAGTCCGTCGACGTTCGTCGGACTTTTGTAGACGAAAAGTCCGACCGTGTGTACGCGGCATTAGATCACCAATCACACTCAAATCTCAAAGGCAAAATTTAAATCTGATTGGGAAACATCTTAGACCCCATACACACTATTATATTTTTTGCAGATTTTTGTCTTCAGATTTACCAATACCATGTAATATGAGGTCAAACCTTAATGCCCTGTACACACGGTCGGACTTTGTTCGGACATTCCGACAACAAAATCCTAGGATTTTTTCCGACGGATGTTGGCTCAAACTTGTCTTGCATACACACGGTCACACAAAGTTGTCGGAAAATTCGATCATTCTGAACGCGGTGACGTAAAACACGTACGTCGGGACTATAAACGGGGCAGTAGCCAATAGCTTTCATCTCTTTATTTATTCTGAGCATGCGTGGCACTTTGTGCGTCGGATTTGTGTACACACGATCGGAATTTCCGACAACGGATTTTGTTGTCGGAAAATTTTATAGCCTGCTCTCAAACTTTGTGTGTCGGAAAATCCGATGGAAAATGTGTGATGGAGCCCACACACGGTCGGAATTTCCGACAACAAGGTCCTATCACACATTTTCCGTCGGAAAATCCGACAGTGTGTACGGGGCATTAGAGTTTCAATTTGTATACAATCAGCCAGGCCCTTGCACTACATGGTTTTTGGTAAATCTGAAGACAAAAATCTGCAGAAAATCTAATAGTGTGTATGGGGGTTTAAATAGGGACATTTTCTTTTACATGAGGCTTTCTACATGTGAGAGGCCACAAGGAGCTTCCAGTGGGCGGCGTGTTTGCGAATTCCTCCTATACATTAAAAAATATACAGCAAGAGGGGTCCCCAGATCACAGAAGAGAGTGGGGTGGACTTGTTCGCTACAGCAATGCTTGCATGAAAAGCTGAAGGCCTGAGCTGTAGTTTCAGTTTTGGCTGGAGTGTACCTTTTAAGATTTTCCAGCGTGAAAGCAAGTAATAAAGGCTTTTTAAAAAGAAAATCCAATCATTATAAGTGAGTATCTGGCAACCCACTGCTGACGGATCAATGTGAAGACATTATATTCCATTCAGCTGGCCAGGCATGAGAAAGACTTCAAGTGTAAAGCCAAATCTTTTACATTTAGTTCTGGATAGAGCAGGGGAGGGTTAAACCCCCCCCCCCCTGTTAGGGGGGCTCCCAGGGGTACCCAGAGAAGCCTATCTACAGTATTTGGCCTGGGGACCATCCTCACCGAGACAGAAAGTGATGGAACAGTTGTTTGGGAAGTTCTATGAAATATCGCAGTCAGCTTTGTGTTGCAGAGGCGCCCGGCATTAATGTGTGGAAGAGATTAGTCAGGAGATTTCACATCCTCAGAAAAAAAAAGTTTCTTTATTGTATTAAAACACCTTACAGCAATATACAATAATACAATAAAGAGATCTTCTCTGAGGATGCGAAAATCTCCTGACTAATCAATAAGACGCATCAACGCCGGGCACCTCTGCAACACAAAGCAGACTTTTGAGAAACTTCTCCAACAATTTCTTTCAAGAGGGATGAAGTTTGGGTTTCCCCCCAATATACTGAGTGCGACCAACATACAGTGGTGGAAAATAATTATTTGACCCCCTGCAGATTTTGTAAGTTTGCCCACTTACAAAAAAAATGATGGGTCTACAATTTTTATCATAAGTGTATTTTAAGAGCCCTTGCACACTGGGGCGGGGGCAGCGTCGGCGGTAAAACGCCGCTATTATTAGCGGCGTTTTACCGCCGGTATGCGGCCGCTAGCGGGGCGGTTTTACCCCCCGCTAGCGGCCGAGAAGGGGTTAAATACCACCGCAAAGCGCCTCTGCAGAGGCGCATTGCCGGCGGTATAGCCGCGCCGTCCCATTGATTTCAATGGGCAGGAGCGGTAAAGGAGCGGTATACACACCGCTCCTTCACCGCTCCGAAGATGCTGCTGGCAGGACTTTTTTTACCGTCCTGCCAGCGCATCGCTCCAGTGTGCAAGCCCTCGGGGCTTTCACACTGGAATGCAAGGAGCGGCACTTTCGGGTCGGTTTGCAGGCGCTATTATTAGCACAATAGCGCCTGCAAACCGCCCCAGTGTGCAAGGGCTCTAAATGATAGAGACAGAAAATCAACCAAAAGTCCAGAAAAAACACGATACAAATGTTATAAATTGAGTTGCAGTTCAGTGAGTAATATAAGTATTTGATCCCCTACCAACCAACAATAATTCTAGCTCCCACAGACTGGCTACAGTAGGTGCTCATGTGGTACACAGATTAGTCCTTCCTGTCAATTTAAGAAGATGCTCCTAACCACAACTTGTTATGTGTATAAAAGCAGGGCCGGTGCTACCACTAGGCAAACTAGGCAGCTGCCTAGGGCGCCCGGCCACTGGTGTTCCTACTCTCTTCTCTCTGCAGCAAGCAAATAAGTCTCAGCATCAGCAGGCAGCCACTGCTCCATTCGCACATAGTGTCAGGGGCGCAGCGGAGGCAGGGGACTGTGTCTGTGTCCTGACTCCCGAATGAATGGAAGCAAGCAAACATTAATTTAATGGGTGCTGGAGAGGCTGCATTTGATGGGTGCTGGTGAGGCTGCATTTGATGGGCGCTGGTGAGGCTGCATTTGATGGGCGCTGGTGAGGCTGCATTTGATGGTGGCTGGTGAGGCTGCATTTGATGGGCGCTGGAGAGGCTGCATTTGATGGGCGCTGGAGAGGCTGCATTTGATGGGCGCTGGAGAGGCTGCATTTGATGGGCACTTCATTAAAAAGGTGGAGTATACATGGGTGTGGAAAAGGGGGTGGATTTAGGGGTGGAGCCAAGGGGGGCGGAGAAATTAGGTTTCGCCTAGGGTGTCAAAAATCCTTGCACCAGCCCTGTATAATAGACACCTGTCCACAGAATCTATTTCTTCCATTCAAACCTCACCATCATGGACCAAAGAACACCATCCCTACAGTCAAGCACAGAGGTGGAAACATTATGCTTTGGGGCTTTTTCTCTGCTAAAGGTACAGGCCGACTTTGCCTCATTGAGGGTCCAATGGACGGGGCCATGTATTGTAAAATCTTGGATGAGAACCTTCTTCCCTCAGCCAGAACAATGATGGGTCGTGGATGGGTCTTCCTGCATGACAATGACCCAAAACATTACAAGGCAACATAGGAGTGACTCCAGAAGAAGTACATGAGTGGCCTAGGCAGTCTCCAGACCTTAATCCTATAGAACATTTATGGAGGGAGCTGAAACTTCAAGTTGCCAAAAAACCTTAAGGATGTAGAGAAGATCTGTAAAGATGAGTGGACCAAAACTATGTGCATAAACCTGGTCACCAACTGCAAGAAACGTCTCACCTCTGTGCTTATCCAACAAGGGTTTCTCCACCAACTACTAAGTCATGTTTTGCTTGGGGACCAAATACTTATTTTACTCACTGAACTGCAACTCAATTTATAACATTTGTGTTTTTTTTCTGGATTTTTGGTTGATATTCTGTCTCCATCATTTAAAATACACCTATGATAACAATTATAGACCCTTCATTTCTTTGTAAGTTGGCAAACTTACAAAAACTGCAGGGGATCAGATAAACTAAAGCGCAGACTTTCAGGGATAGGTGCTCCTAAAGATGCTATAGGGTCCCACAACTAGGATCACATGCCTCGGAGAGTGAAGCTTCCCACTGGGAAGAGGCTCGCTGTCCCCCCCCCCCTCCTCCCCCCCCCTTTTTTTTTTTCTTTTTTTTTTTATATCCCACCAGTTCTCCTTTTCCCCATCTGCTTCTTTTCCCTCATACTATTGCTCCTCTTCTTCCTTAAACTATCCTTCTCGGCTAAATATAGCCACAACCCGTTACCCAAAGTATTCTGATATACAGTTATGAATACCTCATATACCCAGGATGCTGGAGAATACACCTTTACTTGAATTCTGTTCTTTCTTCTTTTTCTAATTACTTTGAGTTCCTTGGTACCCGGACGCAGCATGACCCCAAAGGGGCGCCCGGACCACAGGAAATTTCACTTAAAGCGGTTGTATACCTGCTGAAATTTTATTTATTTTTTTTACCCCTGTAAAGCAAAAGGCATAATGAGCTAGTATGCACTGCATACTAGCTCATTATGAAATACTTACCTTAGAACGAGGTGTCGGTATCTTACCTTGTCCACGCCGAGGGAGCTGTCATGTTGCCTCGGCGTGTCTTCCGGGTATCGCGGTTCTAGCGCTGTGAGTGGCTGGAGCCGCGATGTCATCACTCCCGCACGCATGCGATTTCTTACCCGGCAAGGTCCGGCAGTTGCCGGGCCTTCAGCCGAGAATCCCCTGTGCGCATGTGCCGCTGCAGTCAGCGGCGCATAGCAAGGGGAATATCTCCTAAACCGTAAAGGTTTAGGAGATATTTTTTTTACCTACAGGTAAGCCTTATTATAGGCTTACCTGTAGGTAAAAGTTAAAAAAAAGACTATACAACCGCTTTAAATGATTATCAGCAATCTGTCTGAAAGTTGATCTTACAGTTGCGATATCTAATTTCCTATATGTTAATGTTCGAATGCATAATACTTTTTTCTTTGTAAATCTCAATCCCATTAAGCCAGAAAGCCTGATGTCAGGTATCTGGTATTGTTTACGTTTTCTTCTTCTGTTTAAAAATATTTTAAATACAATAAAAGCTTATTGAACCTAAAAACTGCAGGGGATCAAATAATTATTTTCCCCACTGTAAAGTTAAAGATCTGCATGGAGACCATTACAAGTGTTTACCAACCCAGACGTGAACAATCTGCACTTTTTTTCAGCAACATATTAATAAATCTGCCCATACACAGTTAAGTTTTCATTTGAATATTTCATAGAAAAATTATTGGAATTTCATCCACACCTGTTACTTTACCAGAATTCCAAATGTATTGGTTTCATTACAATATGTACAGTTTTTGCTGACTGAAAACCACATTCACAGATAGAAGCTTGTTTGTTCTAGTGAAATTTTCGAACCATCCCATAAAGACAATAAGCCTTGCTACCCTGTTTCCCCAAAAATAAGACCTAGCGTGATTGTCGTTGATGGCTGCAAAAAAAAAAAAAAAAAGCCCTACCCCCCAAATAAGCCCTAGTTAAAGTCCTTGTAGGTCTTATTTTCAGGGTAGGGCTTATTTTTGGGGAAACAGGGTAGGGCTTATATTGCAGCCATCACTGACAATCACGCTAGGTCTTATGCCGCGTACACACGGTCGGACTTTTCGGCTACAAAAGTCCGACAGCCTGTTTGACAGACTTTCGACGGACATTTGTCAGACTTTTGTCGGACTTTTGGCGGACTTGCGGCAGACTTTCTTACGAACGGACTTGCCTACATACGATCACACAAAAGTCCGACGGATTCGTACGTGATGACGTACACCGGACTAAAATAAGGAAGTTGATAGCCAGTAGCCAATAGCTGCCCTAGTGTGGGTTTTTGTCGGTCGGACTAGCACACAGACGAGCGGATTTCTGGGTCCAGCGGAGTTCCGACGTAAAGATTTGAAGCATGTTTCAAATCTAAAGTCCGTCAGATTTGCGGCTGGAAAAGTCCGCTCAAAGTCCGGGGAAGCCCACACACAATCAGATTGTCAGCCAGCTTTAGTCCGTCGGTGTCCGTCGGACTTTTGTAGACGAAAAGTCCGTCCGTGTGTATGCGGCATTACTTTGGGGGAAACAGGGTATGTATAGGACCATAGTGACATATATATGTATGTTGAAAGCATCATTTTTACACAGAACATTACTTGCAATGTTCTGCAGAGCATACAATTAAATACCCAAGGGGGAAAAAAAAAAAAAGAAAAGAAAAAAAAAAAAACGGAAAAAAAAAATAAAACCACAAAGCATCGCAGGGCACATTTACACGGCATAGCAGCACACATGCGTTTTGTGCGATGTAAAAAGTATTTTAAATGAAAAAATAGTGGCGCTGTGTTCACATCAATCCAGTGACACCCAATCTAATATATCAATACCTCATAGCAGTGAATTGCACGTTATGATATATGCTAGGTGACCGTAATCAATCCAAGTGTATTAACATTATAACATACATGTACCCTGTTTCCCTGAAAATAAGACCTAGCGTGATTGTCGGTGATGGCTGCAATATAAGCCCTACCCCCCAAATAAGCCCTACCCTGTTTCCCCGAAAATAAGCCCTACCCTGAAAATAAGACCTACAAGGACTTTAATTAGGGCTTTTTTGGGGGGTAGAGCTTATATTGCAGCCATCACCGACAATCACGCTAGGTCTTATTTTCGGGGAAACAGGGTATATATATCTATAGGTGAAATAAAACAGTGAGATGAGGGAAATAAAAAATTGACGATAATAAAAGTCCATGCAAAGTGAAGTATTTCACAAAGTGTTCAGTGAATAATCTTCTTATGTACTTTCAATTTTCTTCCACCACACCGACTGTGACTGTGAATCACTCCTTTGAAAACCGCACTCACCACAAAGATTTGCCTTGCACTCTCATTCTCGGCATATAAGCTGTTTTACAACCCACCAGGGTTAATCAGGGTAAGTTACACTCCACGATTTCCAGCAGTGCTCAACATAAGGATACGTTTCCACATATAGACATGAAATGAAAAAAGTGCCTCCAACAGCGTGATACCGTAAAAAAACATTTATTAAAATAAACACACGAAATCTTCAGCCATCGCACTCACATCACTCCAATAATCAAAAAGCATTTCAGGGAAACTCCTGTAACCGAACTGTAACGATATACTGTGGTCACGGCGGACCCGGGACGCAGCTATTGTTGTAATATGTTCACCGATTTATGTGGGACATTATATTATTATATGATATGTACAGTAGTATCGTGGGTAATTAATTTAGTAGTTATTATAATGATGATGTAAGTACTCCTCCGCAGCAACCCAATTCTTCCAGAGAGATGTACTTTATTGACTTCCAACACAGAACAAGGTCCAAAGTCCACAGATGACAAAAAAAATCAGACAGAGGAAACAGCTATTAGACCTCACCCTCCACTCTTCGCTCGTCAGCAGGGGCGTCACTAGGGGGTGGCTTTTGGGGCTATAGCCCCGAATCTGGGGCCAATAGCCCCGAGTCTCTGCAGGGGTCCCCAAGGGTAGGGGAGGCTCTCTGGGGACCCTTATGTAAGTGGGGGGCTCTCTGGGGACCCTGATACAAGGGAGAGGCTCTCTGGGGACCCTAATATAAGGGGGAGGCTCTCTGAGGACTCTGATGTAAGGAGGAGGCTCTCTGGGGAACCTGATATAAGGGGGGCTCTCTGGGGACCCTGATGTAAGGGGGCTCTCTGGGGACCTGATGTAAGGGGGGACTCTATGGGGACCCTGATGTAAGGGGGCTCTCTGGGGACCCTGATGTAAGTGGGTGGCTCTCTGTGAATATATATACACACACACACGTATATTACTGTATATACATGTGTATATACAGTAATACATACGCCCAAGCGTATGACTTTCTTTACTACGCTGCTATGGGCGCTAGCCCCAGATCTTTTGTAGACCTAGCAACGCCCCTGCTCGTCAGTATCACAGGACCATCATAGCCAAACACCGCAGAACGTCACACGTTACAATTGGTTGCCGTATAGCCACGCCCCGACATGTTTCGTCATTCCGACTTATTCATGGGATTGTGCGATGTGTTGCAAATTAGCCCTAAAAGTTAAAACGACACTACCTTTGGCTCTCTTGTCTTTCCCCCTTCCTTGTTATTTTCTACTAACCCTCTAATTTTTTTTTTTTCCAAGAGCGAAAAAACAACTACAAAAATTCTGAGTTGTCACCAGAAGAGTTTGGAGGTTTCTTTTCACTTCCTCTTGAATCTATACGCCAAGTAGAGGAGAATCTATTGAATGAGACACAGACAGGGGTTTAGGGCTTATTACACCACAACCCATGCTTTCAGGTGTGTGTTCCCACATCTGGGTTCAAATGCATTTACGACAAATTTACAGTGCGTTTTTATTTTTGCATCACTTGTTTTTAATGCGTTTGATCAGGGCTGGCACAAGGATTTTTGAAACCCTACGCGAAACCTAATTTTCCGCCTTCCCTTGGCTCCACCCTCTTTTCCCTGACCATGTAAACCCCACCTTTTTAATGAAGCGCCCACCAAATGCAGCCCACTAGCACCCATCAAATGCAGCCTCACCAGAGCCCATCAATGCAGCCTCACCAGAGCCCATCAATGCAGCCTCACCAGCGCCCATCAAATGTAGCCACACCAGTGCCCATCAGTGCAGCCTACTGGTGCCCATCAATGAATGTTTACTTGCTTCCATTCATTTGGGAGTCAGGACACAGACACAGTCCTCCGCTGCCCTTCTGACACTATGTGCGAACGGAGTGGGGGCTGCCTGCTGATGCTGAGACTTAGTTACTTGCTGCAGAGAGAAGAGAGTAGGAACACCAGTGACCGGGCGCCCTAGGCGGCTGCCTAGTTTGCCTAGTGGTAGCACCGGCCCTGTTTGTGATGCCATTCACGTGCAATCTGGTGAGCAATCTTGTAAAATAGGCTTATTGAAATACATTCATTTTTCTTGCATATGCGTTCATACTGCGTTGAAAAACACAATCAACTGCATATGGGGTAAACAAACCCTCCCTTAGCACATCACTCACTATTAAAAACGGAGAAAAAAAAAAAAAAGTTTTGGCTTTAGATATACAGTACTTCCAGTAAGTGCAGAGAGTAAAAATACTGCAACAACCAGAGATGGCAGAATGGGGCCCTAGGCAAGATAGCAGCTTTGGGTCCCCATTCCTTTAACTGACAATAAAGAGGTTCTTCAGTCTCTAGAAAAAAAATTAAAAGTAACATAAGGTCACTTACCTGTCCAAGGATCCAGCGCCGTCCTCATCCGAGCCGGTTCCTCGCCGGTCTTCAGGTCCCCAGCGCCGGCATTTTTGGCGCGGCAAGCTGGCTGTGTCTTATGGTGCTTGGTATACAGCCGGGTTCCCACTGCACATGTGCGGATTGCGTTGCGAATTGTGAATGATCCCGCAGCCTCTTGGGACCTGTAACGTGTCCCAAGAGATTGCGAGAAGAGAGGGGAATGGAGGGGGGTGGGGGGCACTTCCGGTGGAATCGCCTAGGTGATTCCAGCGGAGGTGGGAGTGGGTACCTTCCAAAACTAGGTACCTGCTCCCCCCCCCCCCAAAAAAAACCCAAAATCCCTCCAATTGTGTTGGAGGAGGGGAGAATTCTTAGGAGCGGAACCCTTTGTTATGTGCACAAAGAAAATGCCCCGTCTTTTTTGGCGCGGTCTTATTAGATACCAAACGCCTGCCAGTATACCCTCCCTTGTTACGTGACAGGCAGGAGCACAGCTTTGACCAACTAAACTATCCACTGGTTTACTAGAGGTGCATGAAAATTGTAGCAGGGGCCCCTGGACTTCAACAGGGCCCTACTATCCAACCTAGGTTGCCTTGCAGATGATCCAGCTCCAGCAATAACTCAAAATTATGGCTAGTGTGACTTCTGATTGGCCGCTATGTGCTTTGCCAGGGTATGTAACAAAGGGGTTGATTTACTAAAGGCAGAAAGACTGTGCACTTTGCAAAGTGCAGTTGAGCTTAGTAAATGAGCAGAAGCTCCGCAGACTTTCATCATCCAATCATGCGCAAGAAAAAAATGCATTTTTTAAAAATGTTCCTTGTATGTGATTGGGTATTCATTGCAAAGTGAAGCTTTACCTGGTTTACGAAGCTCTGGAGCAACTGCACTTGCAGAGTGCAACTGGACTTTGCAAAGTGCACAGTCAATTGGCCTTTAGTAAATCAACCCCAATGTTTCTATTTCTTTATGCTACAACGTGAGCAGAGGGTGTGGAAGGTTTTTTATTCATGGGTTAAAAGTATGTTTATCCAGCTTTGAAAATGGAGCTGTTGGAGACACCGGCTGCACATGGAATGTATCTGGAATATAAACCTCGGTGCTGATGACGGAGTAAAATAAATTCTTATTTAGATTGCACTCGGATTCCGTCTCACACTGTGATCTGAGAACCTCTGATGGATGGAAATGGGCAGCCCAGCACTCGCCCCTGCGGTCAGCACATCTTCACCATCCAGGAGCCGAGACTTTACAAATACTCCATAACATTCTGCATACTGTTCCCATCAATCCTCCTGATGTGAAGGAACACTTAGTCATCTGGACTTTTTATTTACTGATAAATCTTTTACTGAAGCAGAATCACAGAGGCCGGGGATACAACAGGAGGCCAATTCACTGATAGAATGAAGGATCTGCCGTCACTCCTGGTTCCAGAAGGCAGGACAGGGCCTGGATTTCTGGTGACAAGGTTCTGGGGATGGAAGGAGGATATGGAATCATAGGCCAAAAAAACAACAAACCTCTTTAACCCCTTCCCACCCACCCGGACGTCCTCCTAAACAGTTCTGAATGCCCAGGGGGCGGGAAGGATCAGCGATTACGTGACCACGTGATTATTAGCCAGTCCCACCGGCTACCCTCTTTAGTCTGGACCAAGAGCCATCTTTAACAGTTCATTCTTCTTGCTGGGAGCGCACTCTCTGCACATATACATTGGCTGCCCAGTGGCACATATGTGCAACATGTGGGTGGTAAAACCCACCCTTTTGTCATCGCACATATGTGTTGGGTGGTCATAAAGGGGTTAAAATGGAAATAAAAATGGGTGCCAAGTTCAGATGGATAAAACAGCTAGTGCTCACTTACCACACACCCAGCAATCTGGTGGATCTCTTTTAGGAGGCATTTGACAGGTGGCTCGGGGGGGGGGGGGGGTCTGATACATCACCTCCTGGATACCTATTTTATTCCCTAAAAAGACTCCAGCACTGCGTCGCAACCACGCACATTACACATGGTTACTGCATGGCCACACTCACTTGAACAGGTTGCCTTTGACCCACCAAATGCGACCTGTGGTCTAAATTTTGCAGCACCAGGCTCACGGCAGTGTCTACTATAATGGCCAATATGCAGCTGGGTTGTCAGAGGGGAGTAAACCTTTTTAATGCCCCCCCGGCCACCCATGTAAAAGAGACCTAATAGGCGGCTAAATGAGCCCAATTTTTTTTTTTTTCAAATGGCGTGGGGTCTCGCCCAAAATCCATACCAGACCCTTATCTGAGCATGCCGCCCGGTAGGCCAGGAAAGGGAGGGGACAAGCGAGTGCGCCCCTCCTAAACCAAATCAGGCCGCATGCCCTCAACATGGGGGGAGGGTGGGTGCTTTGGGGCGGCTCTCCCAAATCACCTTGCCCCCATGTTGATGAGGACAAGGGCCTCTCCCCGACAACCCTGGCCGTTAATTGGATGGCCACGCCCCATGCCTATAATATATAAGAGGTGCCGGAGGACAGTGTGAACATCACAATGGAGAAGGACAGCTTTTAAATTGTGGCGTGGGGGGGGTCCCCTCCGAATCCATACTAGACCCGAAGGGCCTGGTATAGACCTAGGGGGGGAGACCCCATGCCATTTTTTTTCGCAATTTTTTTGTGCCGGGATGCGGTGGCCGGCTTCCTGGCCCACTCCTTAGCAACCAGCTATATACAGTGTGTTTACAGTGCATTTAAAGAGAGAAAAAAAAAACGGAATAATACAAAATGCATGAAAGTTGCATGCAAAAGCACATAAAAAACGCTGGTTTAAAACTGCAAGACGCACTGCAAAACGTGTCTGAAAAACGCATCAAGCGCAACCGCATAGATGTGAACCTAGACCTAGTGGGTCCTGAGGACAGGAGTTTTTTCAACCACTGTTCTAGTCAAAGAATGAGTTCTGGGCTCAGCATATTAAACGGCTCAGGCCATCATTCAACCTGGAAAACTGAGGATATCTAGTTGCAGAAAAAAGCACAACTAATAGGCTCCGTGGGCTGCTTCTCCATCTTCAGGTCTGAGCTCTGCTATACAGGGGATTGGGAGAGGCTGGCACCAGGTCAAATTTAGGTACTTACACTGCTTGCATTAAAAAAAAATAAAAAATCTCTCTATATATATATTTCACAATGAATGAATGAATACGGAGTTGCATTCATTTGTGTATATTACATCTGCTTGGAGTTGAGCTTTAAGCAAAAGAGAGCATTTGCGCTGTTGGCTCAAGGAAAGGAAACCAAAAAGGATGATGAATACAGAAGCTCCCAGGATTACGCAAACCATAACACATCACCTTCCTTACAATGCAAACATTTAGCAGAGCTGGAACATCTTGCGGGATTCTTATGAGCAGCATCACCAGCAATAAACTAAATCACTTGGGAGCCGGCGTGATGCTGGAGAATATTTTTATTTGTGTCATTAATATTATGACAGGGAGAAGCTCAGCTGCAGAATGGGAACATTTACATTCATTGTTTGTATTATCAACATGTGCAGGATGGGAATTTACATAAGTAAATATGCATTATTTCACCAAATGGTTGAATAGATTCAAAGCAAATGGAATAATCACTATTTGCTGGGAAACACGCGCACACACTTGTAATTAATCAAGATTAATCTTCCATCTTCAGTGCTGTCAATTCTAAAACTTTCTGGTGAAGAGAGATAGGAGACATTAAACGGCACCTGCTTTATACAAGAAGAGGAAGTCTTCTTCACTGAATGAGTATTCATGAAACCAGTGACATCACAATGTAGCCTATCCGTTCACTAGAGACCGATGACATCACTGAGAATGCAGCCTATCCATTCACTAGAGACCGATGACATCACTGAGAATGCAGCCTATCCATTCACTAGACCGATGACGTCACTGAGAATGCAGCCTATCCATTCACTAGAGACCAGTGACATCACTGAGAATGCAGCCTATCCATTCACTAGAGACCGATGACGTCACTGAGAATGCAGCCTATCCATTCACTAGAGACCGATGACGTCACTGAGAATGCAGCCTATCCATTCACTAGAGACCGGTGACATCACTGAGAATGCAGCCTATCCATTCACTCGAGACTGATGATGTAATTGACAATACAACCTATCCACTCACTAGAGACCATTGACATAACTGGGAATGCAGTCTTCTCATTCACTGTACACCAGTGACATCACTGAAAAGGCAGCCTATCCATTCACTAGAGACTGATGACATCACTGAGCCTATCCATTTACTAGAGACCGATGACATCACTGAAAATGCAGCCTATCCATTCACTAGAGACTGATGATGTAATTGACAATACAGCCTATCCATTTATTACAGAGCTATGACATCACTAGGAATGCAGCCTATCCATTCACTAGAGACCAGAGAACATCACTGACAATGCAGCCTATCCATTCACTAGAGACCGATGACGTCACTGAGAATGCAGCCTATCCATTCACTAGAGACCGATGATGTAATTGACTGCAGACCGATGACATCACTGGGAATGCAGCCTATCCATTCACTAGAGTCCATTAACATAACTGGGAATGCAGTCTTCCGTTCACTGTAGACCGGTGACATCACTGAAAAGGTAGCCTATCCATTCTCTAGAGACTGATGACATCACTGAGCCTATCCATTCACTAGAAACTGATGACATCACTGAGCCTATCCATTTACTAGAGACTGATGACATCACTGAGCCTATCCATTTACTAGAGACTGATGACATCACTGAGCCTATCCATTTACTAGAGACTGATGACATCACTGAGCCTATCCATTCACTAGAGACTGATGACATCACTAAGCCTATCCATTCACTAGAGACTGATGACATCACTGAGCCTATCCATTTACTAGAGACTGATGATGTCACTGAGAATACAGCCTATCTATTCACTAGAGACTGATGACGTAATTGACAATGCAGCCTATCCATTTATTACAGACTGGTGACATCACTAGGAATGCAGCCTATCCATTCACTAGACAATGGTGACATTGTTGGGAATTTAGCCTATCCTTCCTTCTCTGAGCACAATAGATCTCAGAATCCTACACAATGAAAAGACCTTTATAAACAATACTGATCTCATTGTCTTGATTTACTATATCAGTTTATCAGAAAGCTGAAGTTGACTTTAAAGAAATTCAGTCCCAGGATGGGGGTGGGAAGGCCAAGCATGAAATAGAAATATCACCCCCCCCCCCCGGCTCGCGCTCCCTCCCGGCGTCTCCTCTAGCTGTTCGGTGGCACATCTGTTTCTTTCTCTCCCGCCGCACACAGAAAGAGAGGCAAAAGGAAGCGCCGCTGACAAGAATTCATTACCTGAGAATCTTTCACCTTGTGTAACATGCTAACATCATCGTTTTCTCTGTGCATATTTGCGGGGACAACATAAATTATCACCTTTCCCCCGTTCCCTGTGATCACATTACCTCACATGGAAAATGAGGTAATGAGTATTTTTAGCAGAGCTCAGGCGCGGTGTTTACACAAGGGGATAACACTCTCGTTGTCACTCGGTGGCGACCTGCAAGGTGAACGCATACGTTGCGTGTTTGGTCTGTAGAGAAGACGAACAGGCCGCCAGCAAAAAAAAAAAAAAAGCATTTCATCAGCGTAGACGAGACCATATTTCTAAGAAGAAGGTGTGGAGATCCAGAAGACAACAATCAGATTCCAGCTAGTCCTCCAGTGGAGGCTACAACTAAAAAATGAACCTCCATACACAGTATGTGGATCATCTGAAATCTAATAAATGCTTTTTTATCCAAAAAGGTAGGAAAGATACCGAGGAATTTAGGAAAATCTTCCTGAAAATCGGTCATAAGGAAAGATTTTTATAAAATAAAGTTGAACCGTTATTACACCCTTTGACAGATTACATTGTATATTATCATTTTTTAAAAGTTTTTTCAACATTTTCAAACTAAGACTAAACTTTTCTGAAGCCAGAACATCTGCGGACTCTTGGGTCACCACCCCGCCTCCTGCCATCTCTAGAGATCACTATCCTGAGCTCTCTATTCCTCCTGTAAGCTCCTCTAAGTTCCTCCCTTTCCACTCATCAGCTCACTAGGTGGTAGACATGTGCATTCGTTTTCGTCCGAATGCATTTTCATCCAAATTTTGGGTATTTTCGTCATCGTTTTAACAAACAATAACGGATGTGCAGAATCCGAAAACCGAAAGATCCGACATAAACAAATGCTTTATTTTCGTTTTTCGTTGTGACAACAGTTTGATATAGATAGGAGATTCGACATGACGCTGACAATAGCGATCTGTGTCCATCGAACCTGCGGTCGAATCTGCCTAACCTTAGCTCTATTAGTCCAAGATTATTCTACATAGAGAGAAAAGATTCGACATAGAGAGAAAAGATTCGACTTTATAGAGACAATAGCAAAAAAGGTTGAATGTGCCTAACCTTAGCTCTATTAGTCCAAGATTATTCTACATAGAGAGAAAAGATTCGACATAGAGAGAAAAGATTCGACTTTATAGAGACAATAGCAAAAAAGGTTGAATCTGCCTAACCTTAGCTCTATTAGTCCAAGATTATTCTACATAGAGAGAAAAGATTCGACATAGAGAGAAAAGATTCGACATAGAGAGAAAAGATTCGACATAGAGAGAAAAGATTCGACATAGAGAGAAAAGATTCGACTTTATAGAGACAATAGCAAAAAAAGTCGAATGTGCCTAACCTAACTCTATTAGTCCAAGATTATTTGACATAGAGAGAAAAGATTCGACATGAAGATTTGACAAAGCAGTCGCCGCAAACGGACATTTATGGTCAGATGCTCCGCCCACAGGCTATAGAAGAATTCTAATGTTGGTTGACTAGTAATAATAATTAATAAATATAATTATTACTAGTATCACACAACATTAGAATTCTACTATAGCTTGTAGGGGGAACATTCGACCGGAAATGTACGATTGCGGCACCGTACAGTTTAGCTGCTCCGACGAATCTTCTTAGAACATTCGAGAGGCACCATAAGCCTTCAATGACAGATTCAACCTTAATTATTTCGGATTTTCGGACTAATGCATTTATTAACGAAACAAAATAAAAACGAATTTCGGGAGTAACTAAATAAATGTATTTTTCGGATGAAAACGAAAATTCCGAAACTAAATATTTCAGTGTGCACATGTCTACTAGGTGGCCAGTCCTAGTACAAGACTGATGTAAAAAACTGGTGGCTTTCATTAAGAAATCCCTGGTAATGCTGCCCTAAGGCAGGCCATAAATGATGCGATTTTGTTTCTTGTAACCACGGGTTGCAAGAAAAGAAAATCGCTTAATTCCCCCATCAACACAGTCAGCATTGATGGGGAAATGCTTCCCCCACCCACCCACCTACTGGGAGAACTTGTATTCTCCCAGTAGGTGAGTGGGGGGGGGGAGCCATCTCTGACAGGAGAACACAATGATTATTGCTAGCGGCTATAGCTGCTGTAAATAATCGCTTCCTAAAAATCCAACATGCCTGTTGTACCCAAGTACAACATGAATTGACTTGGGTACAATCAGCCTGCCCATACATGGTTCGAATCTCTACCGGTTCTTGCTGAACTGGCCAAGATTTGAACCGTCTACGGCCAAGCTTAAGAGTCCCTGTTCAGGTACTCCCTGTTAAAGAGTAACAATGCTCTTTTCCTGTCTACCCATTCTGATACTGCGTTGTCACCCTGGTACAAGGGCTTCCGATGAAAACTTCACAGCTTTTCAAGGCTTCTATTGCGCATGGATCACAGCATCACAGGTCCAGTATGGTGATGTCATTATGCCACTTGCATGGAAAAGTGGATCAGAGAAGATGGGAATGGTGATTGTATAGGTGTAGAGTATCTGAAAATATGGACTGACATTTGGTGCACACCGCAGGCTTCCACAATAACCTTGATTTGTGTCAGGAATGAGTCAGGAATGGAGGCACCACACCGCAATATTCACATTCAAGCAGCTAATTTCGGCAGCTCTTCGTGATACTTGACTTTTTCATGATCTGGCCTTGGAAGGCAAAGCACCCTTTTGGAAATGTAGGAATGCACAAATACACCTGCCAACAGGGGAATGATGAGAAAACCAATAGTAGTGTCCACCGACGGTGTATTTCCATGGAAACTGTTCAGAAATCGGTGTGTACAAAAGTCTGGGCTTCTCAGAAATTGCGTACCAATGAACAGTCATATTCGGGGTGAAATTGTATTACTTCTCCTATTTGGATGAAGCCCCCTGCAGCTTACCCAAAATCGATATTATACTTCTGGTGGATACTAGAGAATTAAAACACCTAATTTGGTCTCCTTGGTCTGCAGAAATCAGGATTGGGTCTCAATTTTCTTATTGGATCTTTTATTTTTCATTATATATCAATGGAAGTGGGAACACCCCTAAGGTAAAACGGAAGCACCCAAAATTTCAAGGTGGGTGACAACTAAGCTGGAATCTATAGTAGTGAAATCTCACCACTGTACCCCACAAGAGAAATAAGAGCCCATATAAAAAGCCCAAACCCCACCCCCACACATACAAACACACACCTATAACTGACATCAGTTTATTTGTGAATTGACCTTTAAAGCAGCTGTTTTCAACTATTTTACCAAAGAGGAACTCATGAAATAATTTTCAGATCCCAGGGAACCCCTGCTAAAATCAATTCAGTGGGAAGAATGCTCCTTACATTGATAGGCGGCATGTTTCCATTGACGAAAACTAAACAAAAAACAGCTTAAATTTTAGTCAGTTGATGAAACCTATGACGAAAATCAATTCTCATTTTCGTCAACGAACGAAAACGGAATGCAAGTGTGAGGGAGGGACGTTTACCCACATGAACTTCTGGATTCCGTGGAGCTCCTCCTGTAAAGCCGGTGAGCAAGCAAGGTAGCGACCATAGCATACTTAGTCGTGTGGCGTGCTTTGCATTGTACAGGCCTCCTTAGACTACCGTCCATAACATTATGTTCATTACAGGCCTCATCAGACCACTGTCCAGAGCACTGTGCAGCATTTACATGCCCCCCCGACTGTCCAGAGCACTGTGTGCATTACAAGCCTCTTCAGATCATCCAGAGCACTGTGTGCAATGCATTACAGGCCTCCTCCGACTGTCCAGAGCACTGTGCAGCATTTACAGGCCTCCTCAGACCACCGTCCAGAGCACTGTGTGCATTACCAGCCTCCATTCAGAGCACTGTGTGCAATGCATTACAGGCCTCCGCTCCTCAGATTGTCCAGAGTACTGTGCAGCATTTACAGGCCTCCTCAGACCGCCGCCCAGAGCACTGTGCATTACAGGTCTCCTCAGACCACTCTCCAGAGCACTGTGCATTACAGGTCTCCTCAGACCACTGCCCAGAGCACTGCGAATTACAGATCTCCTCAGATCACTGTACAGAGCACTGCGAATTACAGATCTCCTCAGACCACTGTACAGAGCACTGTGTGCATTACAAGCCTCCTCAGACCATCCAGAGAACTCCTCACTGTGCATTACAGGCCTCCTCAGAATGATTTTGTTTACTCCAGGATTATCTTATGAGTTTGGAAATTCTTGAGAAATGCCTAAATAATGCATTACAATGTGACTAAACCCATTACATTTTAGTTGACTATAATGTACTGCAGATTTTCGTCTACTAAAATACAACTAAATTTAAAACAATTCAGATGACTAAAATACGGTTAAAAACTAAAATGTAATTTTAGTCAAAGAACTATGACTAAAATTAAATCGATGCTTGACGTCAAAATTACCATTGCCTCTATAGCATCACTGATCCCTGGTTGAAAATTGCTGTCTTAAAGGGACTATCAAATGAGAACCATGAACTTTTGAGAGCTGCAGTCTCCTGGTTGTCAAGTGGAAGCTTCGACTTCAATGCTTTATAAATCACCAACCTGCAAAAGGTATAGAGAAGAAGCTCTGACACTTTTTCTGAAAATCGTTTGCAGCATGCTCGTTCCTGACCTGTAACTCAGAAGTACTTAAAGCATACCTGAACTCAAGAATATAAATGTAATCTATTGCAGCTTACCAGTTCTTACATACACTGACTGCATTCGTTTTCTGTTTTCCTTTATTTTCCTCTGGTCAACCTAGGGTGGTGGTTGGTGTCCTGTAGTCTACAGAATTGAACCGGTCAGGGCTGATAACACAGAGAAAGCGAACAGGACAGCACTGGCTTTCTGGCAGGATCAGAAGTATTTTTGAACTTATTGAACAGATATAACAAAACTTTTTAATGGTACATTTAACGGACCAAAAGGGAGCAAATAAAGTTAGGGTTAGGGTTTACATTTTGGATCAGACACAGGCAACCAACATGGTCTTCCAGGGGCCAGCAATGGCAGCCCCTATATGACAGTGTTACTTTAAAAAGCTCCCTCAGATTTTATTGCCTCCTGAATGGGAAATGATTGTGTCTACTGTGACAGCAGCAGCCAGCAAATCTCCAAATCCTACCGAGGTCTCTGCTGCCTCTGTAATGACTCCCAGGCAGTACAGCTTTAGAAGATCTAGAAGCCCTTGCAACACTTTAACAATACTAATACCACTAATTGTTCTCGAGTCTCCGTACAGATCAATGTCACAGGCTGTGCTGTTCCTCTAAAGCAGAACAGAGGAAACATTTTAACATCATTGTATGACACTCTGATACCTCTTCAGACGGAGGACTCCCAAGTATCATCTCCCTGCAGTTGGTGAGCTTGTACCAGAGACGCGTCACATCACGTTTGCCTCTACATGCAGAAGAATAGCTTGAAGAGAGCCAGTAAAATTTACATTGCCGAGATCTTCCTCTTGTAATCAAATCAGAGTTTAGTATTCTGGTGAATCCTTGACATTCTCAGCATCCAAATCCTCCAGTCAGTCTGCAACATGGCAGGCTACCATAAATTATATTAACATGAGCAGCAATGAATATCTCTACCCACTGGGCATGGGGAGGAATTGTTCTCTTGCTACGCCACAGCAATTACTGGCCACTTGTAAACCCATTAGCTGATGTATTCGGAGCTGCTTTAACTCAAAACTCCAAGCTGAGGGGGAAAAAAAGGAATTCCTCCAGGTCAGCTTTGTACATTGTAATGATTTTAGTAAGATACCACCTGTATCTGCTCTGTGGCTGGTCAGATAGGCCATGCTATTGCCCATTCATGTGTTCAATCTTTAGGGACTGATGTTTAAATGGGAGAAGCTTTATCTAGGAGTCTTCCCAGATCCCAAAGCTTGTCCATCACACCTATATGAGCTTGTTGGACTTTTGTTTCCAAATCCATGAGTATACATATGATGCCCTTCACAAGCTATAACAGCCAGGTTTTCTCATTCCAAATCCATGGGCAATAATATTAGCCCCCCCAGCTTATAACAGCCTCCACTCTTCTGGGAAGGTTTTCTCATTCCAAATCCATGGGCAATAATATTAGCCCCCCAGCTTATAACAGCCTCCACTCTTCTGGGAAGGTTTTCTCATTCCAAATCCATGGCCAATAATATTAGCTCCCCCCCAGCTTATAACAGCCTCCACTCTTCTGGGGGAGTTTAAAGAAGATTTTATCAGTGGTAATTTGTGCCCATTTAGCCAAAAGAACATTTGTGAGGTCAGGTACTGATGTTGGACAAGGAGATCTAGCTTGCAATTCCAATTCATCCCATGTGTTCAGTAGGGTTGAGGTCAGGTACTGAAGTTGGATGAGAAGACCTGGCTTATAAATAGCGTTCCGTTTAATCTCAAAGGTGTTCAGTAGGGTTGAAGTCAGGTACTGATGTTGGAGGAGAAGACTTGACTTTCAATAGGTGTTGCAATTTATCCCAAAGGTGTTCAGTAGGGTTGAGGTCAGGTACTGAAGTTGGATGAGAAGACCTGGCTTATAAATAGTGTTCCAATTAATCCCAAAGGTGTTCAGTAGGGTTGAGGTCAGGTACTGAAGTTGGATGAGAAGACCTGGCTTATAAATAGCGTTCCGTTTTAATCTCAAGGGTGTTCAGTAGGGTTGAAGTCAGGTACTGATGTTGGAGGAGAAGACCTGACTTTCAATAGGTGTTTCAAATTTATCCCAAAGGTGTTCAGTAGGGTTGAGGTCAGGTACTGAAGTTGGATGAGAAGACCTAGCTTATAAATAGCGTTCCAATTAATCCCAAAGGTGTTCAGTAGGGTTGAGGTCAGGTACTGAAGTTGGATGAGAAGACCTGGCTTATAAATAGCGTTCCGTTTAATCTCAAAGGTGTTCAGTAGGGTTGAGGTCAGCTACTGATGTTGGATGAGAAGACCTGGCTCACAATGGGCGTTACAATTCAATTTGCCAGACACTCGAGTTCCTCCACACCAAATTGGCAACAGCATGTCTTTTATGGAGCTGCCTTTGTACACAGGGCACAGTCTAGCAGGAACAGAAAAGGGTCTTCCTTAAACTGTTACTTTAGGGTTGAAAGCACAATTGCCTAAATTGTCTTTGTTTGCTGTAGTATTAACAATACCCTTCGCTGAGGACACCTGAATAAATCATTTGGAGGGGGGTCTATACACTATTGGACATACAATGGGGGTGATGGTTAGGTGTCCAAAAACACTGGCCATGTAGTTTAGCCTGGAGTAAAGTCTTTTGTTAAAAGGAGTACAATGGATCTCTAGCAAGGGTCAATCTGTTTTGGTGCCTCAGAAGCAAAAAAGATAAATAAGAGCTCCACACCAAAAGAGTTTAAAAAGTTACCGTTCGATCATATATATCCAAAATAGCAAGTCAAGCCATTTCAGGGACCAGGTTGTGCCCATTTCATCAGGGCTTCAAATACTGCTTAAAGTGGAAGGAAAAGATTTTGATTTAAAGTAAAACTAACGGCAAAGCTTTTTTTTAGTTTTGGATATTTTTGTTAGTTTTGGAGTTGTTATTACTGTCTGTGCCCTTGTTAAGGAAGTTCACTCTCTCCATTTGTCCTGTTTACAATTATCATTGAAAGTGAAAGTGAAAGTAAAAGAAAACTCAAAATTTTGGGTTGTCCCCAGAAAATAGAGAGGAACTCTTCCAATGGGGACACTAGTTCTGGTGACCTGGGGGGGCCCCGTGAAATTCCCCTTAATTTGCAGGTATTTCCTCTCACTTCCTGTTTAGCTATTGGACAGGAAGTGAAGGGAAATCTCTACAATGGGACACAGATGGCGGAAAAAAAATTGACAGGGGTTTTAATCCTCCCTTGATCTATCGAAAATGAAAAAAAAAAAAGTTTTGCCTATAGTTGTACTTTAATTACTAACAGTGATTTACAGATAATGTTTTATTTATTTTTTTCAGAAGACTGTTTGAGTTCGTTCCTTCCATAGCATTTTACAGTGATATTAAAGGCAATTAAAAAAAAAAACAAAAAAAAAAACATATCATACTTACCTGCTCTGTGCAGTGGTTTTGCACAGAGCAGCCCCGATCCTCCTCCTCTTCTCGGATCCCCCACCAATGCTCCTGGTCCCTCCCTCCTGCCTAGTGCCCCCCAGAGCAAGCAGCTGCTCTGTGTGTCAGTTCATACACAGGGCTGTGGCTTGGCCCCGTCCCCTCTCTCCTCATTGGCTCACTGGCTGTGACTGACATGGCTAGCGCTGCTGCCTCAGCCAATGAGGAGGGAGAGTCCCTGGAGAGCCGAGGAGCTCATGCACATTACTGGGTCACCACGGGGCTCAGGTAAGTATCAGAGGGTGGTGGTGGTGGGGGGGCTGCTGCACACGGAAGTTTTTTCATGCATAGAATGAACCTTGAGCCTTTACAATCACTGATGAAGAGACTGCACCTTGACCCTAAAATGCATTGACTTGCAATTTTAGATTCCTAAAAAAAAAAAAAACATAGCCACTTAGAGGAAAGTTTTTTTCCTTTGATTCCCTCCAAGTCTTGTTTGTGGTTGCAAAAAACAAGCCGAATTGTCCAAAAAAAAACAAAAAAACAAAACTTAGTACTTTTTACAAGCCCATCTTTAGATTTGTCAAAATGCAACAACAATAAATGGCCATTGCACTTTAAAGTCCTCACAGTGCACAAAATGCCATTGTTGTGGGAACGTTAGTTAATGTTGCAGCCCGAGAACTAGGAACACACACCTGTAATCCTCCATAGTGACACACAGCAGCCAGCTCCGACCAAAACTGTGAAAGCAAAAAAAAAAAAAGAAGCAGGAGGCGCATAGGCCCAGCGCAGCAGCCAGAAGTAAGTTAAAGTGACAGCGTTCAGTCCAGTGAGCAGTGCAGTGTGACAGTTCACAGACATGCATTTCAACTCTGTGTATTTAGTCATTCCCCTGCACTTTGACTTTATTAATATTTTGTATGGTTTGCATAAATTTATGCCAGAACTAGTCCCGTGTAACGTTCTTTTTCAGCTGAACTGTGAGCTGGAGAGAAATTACCCTTGTAGTTAACACCCACCCACTCCACCAGGGCAGGGGTCTCCAAACTTTTTAGCACAAGGGCCACATTGTATATTTTACAGATATTTGTGGACTGAAAACCATCAGTTTTATAAATGAATGGATAAAGTCTGGATGAATGAATACGTTTTTCTTCAAGGTATTTTTTGTAGTCAGCCTTTGATATGATTTGGTGCAACAGAGAAATAACTTCAGTAAAAGCAGAGCAAAGAAATTCCAATTAACCGTTTGCCGACCGCCGCACACTAGATGTACGTCGGAAGAATGGTACAGGCAGGCAAATGGGCGTACAGGTACGTCCCTTTAAATTTGCCGCTTTTTTCGCGTGCGCTGTGGGAGCGTGCCCGCGGGTACCGGGATCTCGATGTTCTCCGGCGGCCCGCGATTGCGGTGTGGAGAGGCTGGACGGGGAAGTGCCTATGTAAACAAGGCATTTCCCCGTTCTGCCTTGTGTAATGACAAAGATCTACTGCTCCATGTGATCGGGAACAGTGATCGCTGTCATGTCCGAAGTAGCCCCTCCCCCTCCCACAGTTAGAATCACTCCCTAGGACACACTTAACCCCTTCATCGCCCCCTATTGGTTAAGCCATTCCCTGCCAGTGTCATTTACACAGTAATGAGTGCATTTTTATAGCACTGATCGCTGTATAAATGACAATGGTCCCAAAATAGTGTCAAAAGTGTCTGATGTGTCCGCCGTAATGCCGTAGTCATGATCAAAATCGCAGATCGCCGCCATCACTAAAAAAAAAAAAAATATAATAAAAATGCCATAAAATTATCCAATATTTTGTAGACGCTATAACTTTTGCGCAAACCAATCAACATACGCTTATTGCGATTTTTTTTACCAAAAATATGTAGAAGAATACATATTGGCCTAAACTGAGGAAAAAATTTGTTTTTTTATATATTTTTAGGGGATATTTATTATAGCAAAAAGTAAAAAATATTGCTTTTTTTTTTCAAAATTGCCACTACTTTTTTGTTTCTAGCGCAAAAAATAAAAACTGCAGAGGTGATCAAATACCACCAAAAGAAAGCTCTATTTGTGGGGAAAAAAGGACGTCAATTTTGTTTGGGTACAACGTCGCAAGACCACGCAATGGTCAGTTAAAATGACGCCGCACCGAATCGCAAAAAATGGCCCAGTCTTTCAGGAGCCAAATCTTCTGGGGCTGAAGTGGTTAAACTTGAGCCATTGATAAAGGTTAAACAAATAAATTCAGTCAGCACCTTCCTCATCAGAGTCTGCCCTTACAGTGAGCAAAAAAAGTATTTGATCCCCTGCTGATTTTTGTACGTTTGCCCACTGACAAAGAAATGATCAGTCTATAATTTTAATGGACAGTTTATTATAACAGCGAGAGACAGAATAACAGAAATATGCAGAAAAACACATTTCAAAAAACTTATAAATTGATTTGCATTTTAATGAGTAAAATAAGTTTTTGATCCCCTATCAATCAGCAAGATTTCTGGCTCCCATGTGTCTTCTATACAGGTAACAAGCTGAGATTAGGAGCACTCTCTTAAAGGGAGTGCTTCTACTCTGAGCTTGTTACCTGTATAAAAGACACCTGTCCATAGAAGCAAGTAATCAGATTCCAATCTCTCCACCATGGCCAAGACCAAAGAGCTTGTCCAAGGATGTCAGGGACAAGATTGTAGACATTCACAAGGCTGGAATGGGCTACAAGACCATCGCCAAGCAGCCTGGTGAGAGGGTGACAACAGTTGGTGTGAATATTTTGGAAATGGAAGAAACACAAAATAACTGTCCATCTCCCTCGGTCTGGGGCTTCATGGAGGTTCTCACCTCGTGGAGTTTCAATGATGATGAGAACGGTGAGGAATCAGCCCAGAACTACACAGGAGAATCTTATCAATGATCTCAAGGCAGCTGGGACCAAAGTCACCAAGAAAACATTTGGTAACACACTACGCTGTGAGGGACTGAAATCTTGCAGCACCCGTAAAGTTCCCCTGCTCAAGAAAGCACATGTACAGGCCTGTCTGAAGTTTGCTAATGAACATCTGAATGATTCAGAGGAGAACTGGGTGAAAGTGTTGTGGTCAAATGAGTCCAAAATCAGGCTCTTTGGCATCAACTCCCCGGAACTCTTTAAATTAGCAGGCAAACCTGTACAGGCGTCAGCCACCCTTGGGTGCCAGGATGGGGGAGGGGGCAGTAAAATCCAAATCCCCAGCCACATGCTTCCTCAGGGTGAACTGGCTTTGTATTAGTGAAGCACCTTGAAGTGAGGTAAACCTGTACTGTTATTACTATGTTAGGATTATTATTATCTTCATTTATTAGCAGGTGAATGCGGCTCTCCATGCATTTACATACATTGAATCCGGCCCTTAAGTAGAAAAAGGTTGCTGACCCCCGATCTATTCCATTCCATTGTAGCTCTGGCTGTATGTTTAGGGTCGTTGTCCTGTTGAAAGATGGCCCTCCGCCCCAGTCTCAAGTCTTTTGCAGACTCTAACAGGTTTTCTTCTAAGATTGCCCTGTATTTGGCTCCATCCCTCTTCCCATCAACTCTGACCAGCTTCCTGCTGTCCCTGCTGAAGAAAAGCATCCCCACAACATGATGCTGCCACCACCATGTTTCACGGTGGGGATGGTGTGTTCAGGGTGATGTGCAGTTAGAGTTGCCACTTCATCCCTTTAAATCCAACCACCTATGAAATTACACAGGTTCTGAGGCTAATTAAATGCAGATAAGGCACTAAGTGAGTTTAATTATCACCTTAATCAGCCACAGAACCTGTGTAATTAATATATGTTTGGGTTTAAAGGGATGAGGTGGCAACCATATGTGCAGTGTTAGTTTTCCGCCACACATAGCGTTTTGCTTTTAGGCCAAAAAGCTCAATTTTGGTTTCATGTGACCAGAGCACCTTCTTCCACATGTTTGCTGTGTCCCCCACATGGCTTCTTGCAAACTGCAAACAGGACTTCTTATGGTTTTCTTTCAACAATGTCTTTCTTCTTACCACTCTTCTATAAAGGGCAGATTTGTGGAGAACACGACTAATAGTTGTCCTGTGGACAGATTCTCCCACCTGAGCTGTGGATCTCTGCAGCTCCTCCAGAGTTACCATGGACCTCTTGGCGGCTTCTCTGATTAATTGTCTCCTTGCCCGGCCTGTCAGTTTAGGTGGACGGCCATGTCTTGGTAGGTTTGCAGTTGTGCCATACTCTTTCCATTTTCGAATGATGGATTGAACAGTGCTCCGTGAGATGTTCAAAGCTTGGGATATTTTTTTATAACCTAACCCTGCTTTAAACTTCTCCACAACTTCTCCCTGACCTGTCTGGTGTGTTCCTTGGCCTTCAGGATGCTGTTTGTTCACTAAGGTTCTCTAACAAACCTCTGAGGGCTTCACAGAACAGCTGTATATATACTGAGATTCAATTACACACAGGTGGACTCTATTTACTAATTAGGTGACTTCTGAAGGCAATTGGTTCCACTAGATTTTAGTTAGAGGTATCGGAGTAAAGGGGGCTGAATACAAATGCACGCCACACTTTTCACATATTTATTTGTAAAACATGTTGAAAAACGTTTAGCATTTTCCTTCCACTTGACAATTATTTGTCACTTTGTGTTGGTCTATCACATAAAATCCCAATAAAATACATTTACGTTTTTTGGTTGTAACATGACAAAATGTGGAAAATTTAAAAGGGGTGTGAATACATTTTCAAGGCACTGTATATTACATTTTTGGTTGAATACTCTGTTTCCAAGAATGAAGAAAATCAGTTATTGTAATGATAAATAAAATCAGACTCTGTTTTATCATGACCCCTCTTATTCAGTCTACCAGTACCAAAAGGTGGCAGCCCTACAGGGCATCAACTTCAGGTGACCTTTGCCCCTAAAGCTAAAATTTTTGACCAAGTAAAGTTAAAGCGAAGCTCCACCCAAAAGTGGAAGCAGAGTCTGCCTATTCCCCCCCCATCTGCTGCCACATTTGGGACCTTTTGGGGGGGAGCGGGTACCTGGTTTTGACAGGTACCCGCTCCCACTTCCTGCTGAAAGTTCGCCCCCCCCCCCCAGCTGGCCCATTCGCAGAATGCAGCGTAGTTCGCACATGTGCAGTAGGTAACCGGCTGTGAAGCCACAAGGATATAGTGCCGGTTTCCCTTCGCCAAGCTGGCGGCGCCAGCACCTGAGAGCCGATCCAAGAATCAGCCCGGGTGAAGACGCCACTGAATGCCCGGACAGGTAACTTCCGGTATTTGTAGCTGCTGACTTTTTATTTTTGGAGGGGGGCGCCCGGAACTCTTTTAAATTAGCAGGCAAACCTGTACAGATATGATACCTTACGGCTAAACATTCAGATGCCTGTAGAAACTCGATCTCTTTAACGCCGGCTACAATAAATCCCGGCCTGTCAGGTCACCCGGTAATTATAAGGAAGCATGAGTGGCATTGGCATTTGCAGGAAAAAACATTTACCGCTGGGAACATGCTTGTTAAAGGACACAGATCTAGAATTGAAATGTCACAGCCTGAACCCGCAGAGTAAACTCATAGACCCCGCTAATATAAAATCGGGGGGGGGGGGGGATTGAGTCGTTGCAGATTAGAACCGAGAAGTGGCACGCCGACCCCGGTCTGTGGCGAATCGGAGAACGAGAGGCTTGATCTTCTATTATGCTGCCAGCGACAAACTTAACAAAGCACGAGGGCCGACGTGGGCTACAAACAGAAGTCAAATCAAATGTACGGCAGGAAACAAGTGACCCCGCAAGGAGCAGAGGTGCTTTTTTGCCGGCGATGACATTGTGTGCCGCGGGAAGTTGGATGAAAGGACGCGGGACTGGGCGGTCTCCGGAGGAAAGTCATAACGACGTGGATACATGCTGAGAATTCCAGTTCTTTCTGTCTCTGACAATGTGACATTAGCACCGTGCTGCCTTACTCCTGGAAGGGGCTGCTCTGTGTCAGGCTAAATATTTAAGAGTAAATGAATGACACCTTGTACACCGCCATTCACAGGGAGCCTGTAGGGATGGAAATATGAAGGTTGTCTTTGGTGATATTTAAAGGTACAGGATCTGGATCTGTCATACTCATCCTGAGTACTCATTACCGTTTAAAGCTGAACTCAAGGCAAACAACTAAACACACAAAATAAAGTGATTGTAAATATATGTAGATAGTTTATTGGACAGATTTCTAGGGACAGGGCTCCTCCCCCTGCCCATTGCCCCCACACAGCGCCGGGACAAGGCAATCCAGAGCCCAGGGCGAACATACCAAACTGACCCCCCCCCCGATATATGAGCATTATGTGTCATCAACCCCCCCCCCCCCAAAAAAAAAAAATTGAGCACTAATCTGCATGCTTACCCCCTAAGCATAAATTGCCCCTCCTCCCAGTACAAATCGCCCCCCCCGCTGAAATCCCCTTCCCAGCACAAATCTTTGCCCTCCATTTCCCCCTCCCAGCTCGAATCCCCCCAGAACACACCCACCCCCCCAAAAAAAAAATCACTCCTCCTAGCACACTCCTCTACTCTACTAGTTTTACTCTCCTCTGCCCTACCCCCCCCCCCCCCACTCCAAATCCCCCCTCCTAGAACAAATCTTCCCCCTAAATTTCCTCTCCTAGCAAAAAACACCCCCAATGATCCTTACTTGCATAAATCCCCCGTAAAAAAAAAAAAAATGCCCTCCTAGCACTGCTGCCCCCCGAATTTTCCCACCTAACACAAATCCCCCCCCCAATCTCCTTGTGGCGCCCCCCCCATCTAACATGATACCACAGTGCCCAGGGCAGCTACCCCTTGTCCTGGCTCTGCCCCCACAGGAACCTTCTTGTTCTCTCCCTATAAGACACACACAGCGCGGCTCAGCCCTGTCTCACCCTGCTCCCTCCTCACTGGCTGTGAGTGACAGCAGCAGGAGCCAATGGCTCCTGGTGCTGTGTCTGAGCCAATGAGGAAGGAGATAGCCAAGAGATCCTCTGTACTTGGGACAAAGAAGCTTTGGCCCTATTTCTCCTTTAAGAAATGACAACAGTAGAGAAATTACTCTGCAAGAGCCTCCATAATGTGGATAAACAACAATACTAGGGGAGGGGCTTATTTACAGTTTAGTGTACTAGCTGTTGCCAAAGTATCATACTGGAAGAAGAATGGCGAGGTATATGCGACACCTTGCAGATCGTCTTTTAACCACAACACAGAATCAAATGCCCTGTACACACGAGAAGACTTTTGGACTGGACTGGTCCAACAAACCGAATCCGTCGGACAATCTGACTGTGTGTGGGTTTCATCGGACTTCCGACGGACTTCCCCCTTCTCCAAAGCACCCACTTCCCTTTCCTGACCGGCAAGGCTGTGTGCTCGGATAAGGGTCTGGTATGGATTTTGGGGGGACCCCCACGCCGTTTTTTCGGCGTAGGGGGTTCCCCTTAAAATCCATACCAGACCTAAGGGCTCCCGCGATGGTGCTCGCAAAGATGTCAATCTCACGATAAAAGCGTCGAGATTGACTTCCTTTTCTAGTCCCATCGTACGTTCAAAATGAACGGACTTTAGTCCGAGCGTGGGCAAGTCCGTTCATTCGGAAGTCCGCCGAAAGTCCGTCGGGAAAAACGTCGGGCCTAGTCTGCCGGAAAGTCCGGTCGTGTGTGCGCAAGCCCGTTTGTTCGTAAAGTCCGTCGGAAGTCCGCCGAAAAGACCGTCGGACTTTTGATGCTGAAAAGTCCGCTCGCGTGTACGCGGCATAAGGCTGAACCACTGATGCGTTCTAGTGCCTCTGCACCGGGCAGGAGTCTCACGATTTATTATATCAGGTAATTAATTGTTGGCTGGATTTCCAAGCAATCCGCCCGCATCAGAGGAAAATGCAATTGTGAGCCATGTTGATACTGATGTAATTTACGCTCGTAGCAACTAATTAACAGCGTGAACACATCTCCTGAGAGAGCCCGACGCAATGATTACTGCAACGCTTCTGAGATCGCTTTAATCTGAGTCTGATTTGGTTACAGATCGTGCTCAGACCTGCAAATAATCAGATGGGAAAGAATCCATGTATCACTTCACAATGGGCCATGTATCAGACCAAAGAAAACCCCCAAAACAAAACTTGTTCCGAGTGTTGTGGCAGATTCTTCCTTTCTCTGTGACTGTATACATATATGTATGGCATACCTACTAAAACTTCTTCTATCGCTCTTGACTGAGTTTTATATCCACCTCTTTCCAGATTTTTTTCAAAGTTTTCCTGGGGTTCTACTGAGCAATTTCTGCCTCTCAGATACACGATATTGTCAAAAGTATTGTGACGCCTGCCTTTCCACGCACTTGAACTTTAATGGCATCCCAGTCTTAGTCTGTAGGGTTCAACATTGAGTTGGCCCACCCTTTGCAGCTATAACAGCTTCAACTCTTCTGGGAAGGCCGTCCACAAGGTTTAGGAGTGTGTCTATGGCAATGTTTGACCATTCTTCCAGAAGAGCATTTGTGAGGTCAGGCACTGATGTTAGACGAGAAGGCCTGGCTCACAGTCTCCACTCTAATTCATCCCAAAGGAGTTCTATTGGTCAGGACTCTGTGAGGCCAGTCAAGTTCCTCCACCCCAAATTCGCTCATCCATGTCCTTATGGACCTCGCTTTGTGCACTGGTCCAAATCATTTGGTGGAGGTGGGATTATGATGTGGGGTTGCTTTTCAAGGGTTGGGCTTGGCCCCTTAGTAACTCTTAAGGCGTCAGCATACCGAGACATTTTGGACAATTTCATGCCCCTAACTTTGTGGGAACAGTTTGGATATGGCTCCATTACTGCGCACTACACAGCAAGGTCTATAAAGACATGGATGGGCGAGTTTGGGGTGGAGGAACTTGACTGGCCTGCACAGAGTCCTGACCTCAACCTGACAGAACACCTTTGGGATGAACTAGAGCGGAGACTGCAAGCCAGGCCTTCTCGTCAAACATCAGTGCCTGACCTCACAAATGCACTACTTTGGTCCAACTTTCATGCAACTTGAGGACCATAGACTTCAATGTTAACCCTCAGAAGTTGCATGAAAGTCGTACCTGAATGTTATACAATGCAACTTGTGTGCAACAGTTGTCCATTATCACTGGTCAAAGACAAAGTCGTATCCAAGTGGCACCCATCCAAAGTTGGGTCAAAGTTGCATTTCAAAGTCAGCGCAACTTTGGAGTCGCACCAGTGTGAACGGAGCTTTACTGTTAGAGGGTGGCTACATTTATTCTCCATGGTCCCACCATGTGTAGGAATGTAACCACTCTCTCTTGTCCTCTACTGAGATGGTCTGTAGACTATGGACTGTGTAGTGTGCATAGGGGAGTCCAATGGTAGCTAACATGCAATGCACAATACAGAACATCTGGCACTTTCCTCCATATACTCTTATGATAGAAACATGGCAGCTTCCTATCCTGAAAATGCCAGCTGTCTGGCTGTCATATCTATTCCCTTTTCTGCAATACTTGGACTACAGACCTGGAATAAGTACTGATGGAAGTAAAGACTGTTGACTTTTCAGTGAGTCCCAAAGAAATCAGAAGGATCAGTGTAACGGTATCAGAAGGAGGTCAGCATTTCTCTGATGGCAGGTTTCCTTTAAGTGTTTTATTCTTACAATAACACACAGTCCCTGATCCGTCGCCCGGTGGACCCGACACACGCCACTCTCTAATGCAGAAATCATTGCTGGAAGCTTAACCAATGACATTAGAATAAGCACAGACTCCAAGACAAAGGCATTATTATGTGGCCGAGTCTGTGCCACCAGGATTTGCATCTTATTAAATCTCCCTTTCATGCTCAGGACCCATAATGGAACGTGCTGGAGCATAGAGGAGAACTGATTATGGAGATTGTGTGTCTGCCAACGGCACAATATAAACTGGCTGCATCAACACGGCCTCCGCGTCCAACTAACCGCCAAGACACAGGGCACGGAAACTTCTTCATCTACACTTTTATATCCCAAGTACAAGAAAAAATTCTCCTTCTTTTCATAGATATCCCGTATATATCTACTGATCCTAATCAATCTATATCCTAAAATCCTGAATGTATTGTGAACTTAAAGAGGAACTCTGCTATTTCCTATCTATCTTACATCTATCTATCCAAATATCTATCTACAGTATCTCACAAAAGTGAGTACACTGGCGCTCTGGCCCTGCCTCCCCTGTGAAATAATAGGTATCGTTCTGCACAGCACGGCGCACCGCTGCCAGCCTGCCTCCCCTGTGTATCCATCACTCTCAGTGCCATCATAGGGCCCCCAATTTTGGGGCAGCGTGGGCTCAAGGACCAGCTGCTTTGGGGAAATTGCAGGGGCCCCCCATGCAGCTGGGCCCCCTGGCAGTGCCCAGGTGTGCCCTGGTGTCCGGTGTATGGTCTGAGCACTGACAGGCTGACCCCCGACCCCTTCAACCTCTGCAGCAATGCTGGCAGCACTCATACATCTATTTCCCAAAGACAACCTCTGGATATGACGTTGAGCACGTGACCTCAACTTCTTTGGTCGACCATGGCAAGGCCTGTTCTGAGAGGAACCTGTCCTGTTAAACCGCTGTATGGTCTTGGCCACTGTGCTACAGCTCAGTTTCAGGGTCTTGGTAATCTTCTTATAGTCTAGGCCATCTTTGTGTAGATAAGGAAGGGAAAAAGGGGAACAAAAGGGAGGGGGGCAACGGGTCTTTATATGAAACAAGACACTTAGGGTAGATTAAATCAATCAATATGATAAAAATAACTGATTGGCAGCACAAAAGGAGGTAGTGCAATAGATAACATTAATAGTAAATCAATACGTAATTGGCAGAATTAAAGGGCATGATAATAACATAACACAATAAAATTCATAGTACAGTAGCATTGTTACACATGATTAATAATGAACCAGCAGTACACTCCAAAGTGTCTATATAGTAATAACCAATAAAAATTAATTGAGGATTTAAACAGATCAAACCCATAGTAGAATCATGATTACTGTAGCATAGCATCCAATAATAAAATCTCGACGCGTTTCGTGGATTGTTTCCACTCATCAGGAGCAGCTATACATTGGGGGTACCTGTGGTAGATAATAAATTAATAATCAATGGTAATTGATTATAATAGGAAGAGAGGGATCATAAACAATGATCCTAGTAACTCTTACCAATGGGTAGCGAGTATTATATATCTTTATGTAGAGCAACAATTCTTTTTTTCAGATGCTCAGAGTTCTTTACCATGAGGTGCCATGTTGAACTTCCAGTGACCAGTATGAAAGAGTGAGAGCAATAACATCAAATTTAACACACCTGCTCCCCATTCACACCTGAGACCTTGTAACACTAATGAGTCACATGACACCGGGGAGGGAAAATGGCTAATTGAGCTCAATTTGGACATTTTCACTTAGGGGTGTACTCACTTTTGTTGCCAGCGGTTTAGACATTAATGGCTGTGTGTTGAGTTATTTTGAGGGGACAGCAAATTTACACTGTTATACAAGCTGTACACTCAATACTTTACATTGTAGCAAAGTGTCATTTCTTCAGTGTTGTCACATGAAAAGATAGAAGAAAATATTTACAGAAATGTGAGGGGTGTACTTACTTTTGTGAGATACTGTGTATATCTATCAAGCTATCTATCTGTCTATAGTATCTATCGTTCCTAAATCTATATATCTAAATATGTTTTATCAACCTTGCATCTATATATCTAAATATCTATTCTTTTTCTATCCATTCAAATATTTATCTCATATCGATCCACTCTATCTATCTATCTATCTATCTATCTATCTATCTATCTATCTATCTATCTATCTATCTATCTTACATCATTTGGAATTGATTTACTAAAACTGGAGACCGGTGCAGCTCTGCAGAGTAACCAATCAGCTTCCAGGTTTTAGCCCTGGTTCACATTGAATGCGGCTTTGGAATAATGCGACTTCTCTTGAAATCATACGATTTTAAAGCCGCATGTCAGTGCGAGTTGGCTGACATCTGTGCGACTTCATGCACAGATGTCTATGTAAGTTGCAGCTAAAATCATCAAAAGTAGTGCAGGAACTACTTTTTCAAATCGGTGCAACACCGCAAAGTCAGCGTTGCACAGATTTGAACAGTTTCATTGCCCACAATAGGGTGCGACTTGTCATGTGATTTGACCTGTCAAATCGCATGACAACTCGCACCGCTGTAAAAGAGGACTTATAGTCAAAGCTTAATTGAACTGATTGGCTACCATGCATGGCTGCACCTGATTCTGAGTGCTCTAGTTTTAGTAAATCTCCCCCTATCTATCTATCTTACACCTACAGTTGGGCTCATAAGTTTGCACACCCTGGTAGAATTTATGATTTCCTGGCCATTTTTCAGAGAATATGAATGAAAACACACAAACTTTTCTTTCACTCATGGTTAGCGTTTGGCTGAAGCCATTTATTATCAATCAACTGTGTTTACTCTTTTTAAATCATAATGACAACAGAAACTACCCAAATGACCCTGTTCAAAAGTTTACATACCCTGGTGATTTTAAACTGATAACATGCACACAAGTTGACACAAAGAGGTTTGAATGGCTATTAAAGGTAACCATCCTCCCCTGTGATCTGTTTGCTTGTAATGAGTGTGTGTGTATAAAAGGTCAATGAGTTTCTGGACTCCTGACAGACCCTTGCATCTTTCATCCAGTGCTGCACTGACGTTTCTGGATTCTGAGTCATGGGGAAAGTAAAAGAATTGACAAAGGATCAGCGGGAAAAGGTAGTTGAACTGTATAAAACAGGAAAGGGATATATAAAGGTATCCAAGGAATTAAAATTGGCAATCAGCAGTGTTCAAACTTTAATCAAGAAGTGGAAAATGAGGGCTTCTGTTGAAACCAAACCACGGTCAGGTAGACCAACTAAAATTTCAGCCAGAACTGCCAGGAAAATTGTTCGGGATGCAAAGAAAAACCCACAAATAACTTCAGGTGAAATACAGGACTCTGTGAAAACATGTGGTTTGGCTGTTTCAAGATAAACAATAAGGAGGCACTTGAAGAAAGATGGGCTGCATGGTCGAGTCACCAGAAGAAAACGATTACTACGCAAATGCCACAAAGTATCCCGCTTACAATACGCCAAACAGCACAGAGACAAGACTAAAACCTTCTGGCACAAAATTTAGCTTTTTGGCCACAACCATAAATGCTACATTTGGAGAGTCAAAAAGACCATTCACCATTCCTACTGTGAAACACGGAGGTGGATCACTGATGTTTTGGGGATGTGTGAGCTACAAAAGGCACAGGAAATTTGGTCAAAATTGATGGCAAGATGAATGCAGTATGTTATCAAAAAATACTGGAGGAACGTTTGTATTCATCAGCCAGGAAGCTGCACATGGGATGTACTTGGACATTCCAACATGACAATGATCCAAAACACAAGGCCAAGTCGACCTGTCATTGGCTACAGCAGAATAAAGTGAAGGTTCTGGAGTGGTCATCTCAGTCTCCTGACCTCAATATCATTGAGCCACTCTGGGGAGATCTCAAACATGCCGTTCATGCAAGACAGCCCAAGAATTTACAGGAATTGGAGGCTTTTTGCCAAGAGGAATGGGCAGCTTTACCATCTGAGAAGATAAAGAGCCTCATCCACAAATACCACAAAAAACTTCAAGCTGTCATTGATGTTAAAGGGGGCAATGCACGGTATTAAGAACTGGGGTATGTAAACTTTTGATCAGGGTCATTTGGGTAGTTTCTGTTGTAATTGTGATTTAAAAAGAGTAAACACAGTTGATTGATAATAAATGGCTTCAGCCAAACACTAACCATGAGTGAAAGAAATGTTTTTGTGTTATCATTCATATGCTCTAAAAAATAGCCAAGAAATCATACATTCTGCTAGGGTATGTAAACTTATGAGCACAACTGTATATTTCCAATTCATCTATCTCATATCTCTCTTGGCTCTTTCCAAGATACAGTACAGAGAGTGAACTTTGTCACCCTTGGACAGGAAGTGTGTTACTGGCAGGATCTCCAGGTAAAAACAAAGGCAAATAAGGCTGAAAAAAAAGAAAACAAATGCAGTCATCATATCTGAGGAAGGGTAAGCAGCAGTATATTACCGTATATCTTTGTTCTTAATTTAAGATGCAGTTTAATTCCTTTTATTATTCTAGATACTATATAGCCAAAAATTTGTGAACACCTAAGGCCTCATGTACACTGCTGCTGGTAAACGGACATTTAGGAGCAGTTGAGCATTTTTTTCATTTTTTTTACATATACACAGGGTCATTTATAGTCGTTTCTAGGCAGTTGAGTTTAGAAACATTTTTGGAACGCAAAAAAATGGGTGCAGGACAGATGTTCAGAGGCATTTGAAACGCCAAATACCTGTAACAGCCTGTAAACGCTGCTAAACGCGGTAACTCTCGTTTAGCAGCATTTCGCTTACAGACTTTTTTCATTTTATAAAAAAAAATATATATATACACTTCTTTTTTACAAACGCTTTGAGATGCAAACGCGGCTAAATGCGGCATGTAAATGCGGCTAAACGGACGTTTTTAGACGCCGGTTTCTAGCTGTCAAGTTAAATCGTTCAGGAGGGGTTAAACAACGTCCCGTGTACATGAAGCGTGACACACTGATATGAACACAAAGAAAGAGATATGAATGTAATGTAAAAGAGGCAGAGAAACGTTTCGGAGGTGAAATAAGGATTTATAAGAACGGTTGTATCTTACAGGATGTACAGTGGGTATAGAAAAGAACCACCCCATTTAAAATATTCACATTTTGTTGCTTTGCAGCCTGAAATTAAAACAGACTTAAGCCCCGTACACACGATCGGATTTTCCAACGGGAAATGTGTGATGACAGGCTGTTGGCGGAAAATCCGACCGTTTGTACGCTCCATCGGACAATTGTTGTCGGATTTTCCGGGGACAAATGTTGGATGGCAGGCTTTAAAATTTTTTACGTGGGCAAATGTCTGTTGTCGGATTTTCTGATCGTGTGTACACAAGTCTGTCGGACAAAAGTCCAAAGTACAAACACGCATGCTCGGAAGCAAGGACGAGCCGGAAGCGGTCGGTCTTGTAAACTAGCCTTCATAGTGGAGAATTAACATTCGTGACGTGGCAAATTATGAAATCTGGAAATGCAGCGCACAATTCTCTTCTTCTATAATGGGATAATAATGAAGCTGCTTTGCTGGTGATACTGATGGAGTTCTGCCAAACGTATTTTAAAAGGCTTTTTTTTTTTCTAGTGATATCAAGAATAATATTATTATGCTTGGTTTTTTTTGTTTTTTGTTTTGGGCAAGTTACCACAACACCATTATCCTGTAGTTTATAAGATCAAAGATACAACTATGTTGGTGTCCCTTGTCAATTTTACATTGTATTTTTTTAAATGTAACTGCCGACTCCCAAACTGTCATTTGAAGTAAAACACATAGCCAAGTATTATTCTCCACAATTTTTTATTGATGAATTGAAAAAAGAAAACAAATAAAATTAGACATGCTATCTGCCAATAGAACTTAACCAAAAAGTGCATTCTATGTAGCCAAAAATAAAGAAAATAAACCAAATCAAATCATTATTCAATCAAAAAATAAAATAAAAGCCTCATGCATGTGTCCTGCTTCTTAATATAGGGGGTCAGCAATGCCAAGAGTTGGTGAAAGCAGGGGTCCGTCATCTGGAGATAATTCCGAAAATTATCCAGATTATTCTCCTGGAGCTCCCGCAGCAAAGGCATATGACATAATTGGTCAGGATTAATAAAGCAACCAATTTTTGGTCCAAGAAATTCTCCACCTCCTGTTCCTGTACTGGACTTGGGTCAAAGCAATAACTCCAAGGCCAGTAATAAATAACACGTTATCTCCTCCGATTCCGCAACATGTCTGGTTGACGAACGGCCGTTCAGAAACAAACTGAAAAGAACGAAATGAAAAGAGCAAAATGAAAAGAGTGAATCAACACTCACCTAACTTCTACTAACACCAAATTAGCAGAAGCAACCCAAAGGGTGGCGCCTGACAATTGAACTTCCTCTTTATCAGCTTGTAGTATGTCTAATACGCCACTACGTTCGTGTTTGTATGCAAGACAAAATCCAGGTACATGTCCTTCGGACTTTATACAGCTGTATTTACTCAGTGCAACTTATAACAACCAAGTGAAAAATATAACACTAACATGTCGGAAAAAAAATTAAAAACTTAAAAAAACAGAAGTTGAAGTTGGAAAAAGGATCACCCCCCCCATTATGTTAGTATTTTGTTGACCCACCTTTTGCTTTAATTCCAGCCTTTAGTCTGTTGGGATATGTCTCTACTAACTTTGCACATCTAGACTTTGCAATATTTGCCCGATCTTCTTTGCATAACTGCTCAAGTTCAGTTACATTTGATGGTGACCATTTGTGGACTGCAGTCTTCAAGTCATTCCACAGATTTTCATTGGGGTTTAAGTCTGGGCGCTGACTAGGCCATGCAAGGACATTCACCTTTTTCTCCTTCAACCACTGGGTGGTCTTATTTGCTGTGTGCTTTGGGCTCATTGTCATGTTGGAAGGTAAATCTTCTTCCCATTTGACAACTTTCTGGCAGAGGGCAGCAGATTTTCCTCAAGAATTTGATGGTATTTTGCCCCATCCATTTTTTTTTCTATCCTAACAAGTGCTCCAGTCCCTGCTGCAGAGAAAAACCTCCATAAAAGGATATTACCACCCCGATAACAGGATATTACCATATTACCCCCCCCATACCAGGATAATACCACCTCCATGCTTTATTGTAGGAATGGTGGTATTTGGATGGTGAGCTGTATTGGATTTCCGCCAGACATATCGTTTGGTGTTGAGGCCAAATCAATCAACTTTAGTCTCATCTGACCACCGTAAACACACCTTAAAGATCCTGAGGCCCCATGGAAAAAGGTGTTAAGGTCAAAAGAGGCTCAAATTGATTAATTTGGCCTCAACACCAAACGATATGTCTGGAGGAAATCCAATACTGCTCACCATCCAAATATTGCAAAGTCTAGATGTGCAAAGTTAGTAGAGACATATCCCAGACTAAAGACTGTAATTAAAGCAAAAGGTGTTTCAACAAAATACTGACACAAGGGGGTGATCCTTTTTCCAACTCAGTGATTCTGTGTTTGAATTTGTTTTTTTTCCTGACATGTTGGTGTTATAAGTTGCACTAGTAAATATAGTTGGATGAAACTAGAAAAGGGAATGTCTTCATTTCAGGCTGCAAAGCATCGAAATGTGATTATTTTAAAGGGGGCTGATTCTTTTCTATACCCATTGTAAATGTGTAAATAGGCCAATTTAGAAAACTCATCTTGCACTCTTTCAGTCTGTTGTCAGGTTTCTATCAAATGTGGACATCAGGTGAACACTGCAAATTAATTTCTACTAAACTGCAAAATTACAAATTATAACAAGATTGGTAATATTACATTTAGCATTGAAACAGATGTTTGGGGAAGAAAATGAAACTTCGGTAATTGCTATTTGTATGCAAAATAGTCACATGACCCCCTAATTTAGAACGCCAGGCCTTCCTGTGAAGAAGAAAACTAGTTTTCTTGTTACTCTAACTGCTATTTAGACTAAATGGAAGAGAAGCTTCCTCTGATCTGTGGAGGGGGAGGGGGGTCATAGACACATAATTAGAAAGGGTGTGAAGATACGGCTTTCATATTAACTGCTCCCCCGTTGCAAGGAGAGAAGATATAATGTTAATTGGTTGTATTAAGTGATTGCAGCAGCTCTTTATATCAAACCAATATCTTGTTTATTGGTTAGGAGTAACTTCTTTACAATTAAGTTTGTCTTCATTTAGGCACTTAAAACAAGGACTATCCTGCTAACATTGGAAGACATAGTTGGGCGGCATGCTATTGGTCTCTTGCAGTAGCTTTGAAAAGACAGGGGCCTAAACTTCGGGACCTGTACTTCTTGGTCCCATGCTTCCCAGCCATCCCAGATTCTGTGGCTGTCCCAGTATTTTACCCCAATTATGCAGTTCCATGACATGACCCTGTACCACATGGCACAGACGGTAGCCTGGCCAAGCTGTCCAGCAGGTACCACAAATGCTAGACACTAGACCAGTGATTCTCAAACAGAGTTCCGTGGAACCCTAGGGTTCCTCCAAAGGTTGCTAGGGGTTCCTTCAGCATTGGGCAACTTCTGCTTCTCAGATAAGTTCCCACTGACACCATTGATCTTTTTAGCTATCTGTAAGGAGGCAATTCTTCCCAATGACCACAAGTGTAAGGACCATCACACTATTGTATCATGAGTTGTAGATTTCTAATTTTTAGCAGGGGTTCCCTGTGTTGAAAAGGTTGAGAAAGGCTGCACTAGACACAGGTGGTGGCCAAGCCAAGCTGTCCAGCGGGTACAACACATACAAGACACAATTGATGGTCAAACCAAACTTTCCACCAGGTGCTGCACATGCAGGACACAAGTGATGGTCAAACCAAGCTGTCCAACAGGTAACCCACATGCATAAAACACGTGGTGGCCAAACCAAGTTGTCCAGTAGGTACCACATTCGCTTAACATTGATTGTGGCCAAAATAATCTGTCAAGCCAGTACCACACATTCTGGACACAAGTGGTGGCCAAACCAAGCCATGCAGCAGGCACCACACACGAAGAACAGAAGTGGTGACCAAACCAAGCTGTGCAGAAAGTACCAAACACAGGGGGTGGCCAATTCAAACTGTCCAACAGGTACCGCACATAAAGGACACGTGTGGTGGACAAACCAAGCAGTAGAGCATGTTACCACACTTCCAGAATATAGGTGGCGGTTGGGCCAAGCTGTCTGGTGGTTCATAAACTTGCAGGGCATCCAGCTGACCACTAGTGACATGGCATACTTTTTGCCGCCTCCTCCTCGTCCCTGATAAATGAACACTGATACAGTTTCCCAGCATTGTATCAGTGTTCCGTCTATCACGGAGGCGGGGCTTTGTTACAATGGACGGCCGCCGAACAGACTGCATGACACAATGGGAGACACCCACTGTTTTAGTTATCAAAGGTACAGCTGCAGATGGGCACAGAGAGGCTGCAGATGGGCACAGTGAGGCTGCAGATGGGCACAGTGAGGCTGCAACCCTCACTCGAGTATAAGCCGAGGTGGGGGGGGTTCAGCCTAAAGAATGTGCTGAAAAACTTGGCTTATAAATCGAGTATATACCATATAGGTGGCTTCTACATACCAGAGAATCCCCACAGTCTCCTTGGCTTGCAGTGTAATGCAACAAGAAATAAAATTGAAGTGCCACACCACTGCTAAGAGGTCCAGATACAACTCTATTCCATTAAAAGTCAAGGGTGCAATCCAAAAAGTATCCAATGCATTTCAGGGGTCCAAGCGCCTCTTCATCGGGGTTATTCCAGTGTGAGTTACAAGCACAGGCCTTATCAGCAGCTTTTTTGGTAGTCCAGTTGGTGTGCTTCCATCAGTAAGGATCAGAAGGCCTCAGTGTCAATTACTGCAAAGTCTTCGGTGGAGGAACTGCCACTGCCCATCTTGGCCACATGATAACTTTTTTGTTGGGTGTTAATATTGTGGATGCAAAAAGCTGCGACTAAGTTTTGGAGAACTAGTGGGTATGAGAGAGAGAGAGAGAGAGAGAGAGAGAGAGAGAGAGAGAGAGAGAGAGAGAGAGAGAGAGAGAGAGAAGGACGGTATCGTAGTACAGCTGGCCACCGGTGGACCACATGCAAGAACAGTCAGCCCACTATCATCAGCTTGGTGGTACATAGAGGTTTCGAAGTAAGGCCAAGCTGATGGTAGTGGGCTGACTGCTCTTGCATGTGGTCCACCGGTGGACCACTGTCCTTTTCTCTCTTTAATACCCACAAGTTCTCCAAAACTTACCCTGTTTCCCCGAAAATAAGACCTAGCGTGATTGTCGGTCTTGGCTGCAATATAAGCCCTATCCCCCAAATAAGCCCTACCCTGTTTCCCTGAAAATAAGCCCTACCCTGAAAATAAGACCTTCAAGGACTTTAACTAGGTTTTATTTGGGGGGGGGGTAGGGCTTATATTGCAGCCATCACCGACAATCACGCTAGGTCTTATTTTCGGGGAAACAGGGTAGTAACAGCTTTTTGGATCCACAAAATTAACCCCCAACGAAAAAGTTGTCACGTGACCAAGATGGGCAGTAACACAGTTCCTCCTCCACTAAAGACTTTGCGGCACTTATTGACACACTGCCATCCTTTCTAAAAACTCAACAGATGGAAAACCGTGCGCGCGCCGTAATTAATTTTATCACCAGTTAACTAGCCCTGCCCGCCTGCAGATCAGCTGACGAGCCATTGACGGCGTCCCGGAAAAGCGGCGAGAGCTCGACTCAGCCGAGCTAATTGAGAGTCAGGAGCGGGCGGGCACGTCACGCAGTGGATTTTTGCAATATAATTGGAAAACAAATTAAAGAAATTGTGGGAGGTGTCGCTGCAGGGAATCGTGTATTCCGCAGATTTTTTAATAACTGTTTCCAGCGCCATTTCATTATAAATAATGGATCTCGCCCCCCTACGCTTTGCTTGTCATTGAATAAATATGCCATTTGCCTTTGAATAATACACGGGAGCTAATTATGAATTTTGATTCGTAAATCAGCCGTACAGGAGGCTAGGCATGGCAAGATTTAGACTTATTCTCTGGAGCATTAAATATTTATAGAAAGACGGCAGAGAAAAAAAAAAAAAAGAAAACAGATCACAACTTTCGCAGCGTGTCAGTTCGCCCCCGCCGCAGCTTTTTAAAGCCCAAATTTACGGCACAACGTCCACTTTTTGTCAAAGCAATGCCTAATTCTGAAGATTCATGTCACACGCTTGCGGTGCTCATTGTGCTAACAGATGCGATTACACACAGTCGTTATTTAGGGAGGCTTTGAACAGAAAAAAAAAGAGAACGAAGACAAATTTTGTTTGTTCTTCACTTTCCTGGTTAGATTTGGGTGAAGAAAAAGTCAGTAAGGCTTTGTTCACGACCGCAACCAGGTGGCTGAGCCGCGATTTTATTCCCCTCCCTGGACTGCCTGCATAAAAACTAACATGATGTGGCGCTTTCGTGGCCGCGGCAAAAACGTACGGCTTATTTACACCAGCAGTGCCCTCCGATGAGCATTCGGATCGCTCTTTGGATAGCATTCAAGAGCCGGTTCACACCACAGAAAGGCAGTCTGGATGCGTTTTTTTTTATGTGGTTTCAATGCGTTTCAGTGAATTTCCCCACTTATTTCCAAAGTTTCCTGGGTTTTTCTTGCTGCAATGCGTTCTGGTGCATTTTTGATTTTGCTGCGTTCCAGTGTAGTTCTTGCAGAAAAAATGCAGGATGTTCTACTTTTGACTGTACTGGAACGCACTGCAATGGCGTGAATTTTGCCATTGGAATCCATGTGAGATCTACTAGCAGATTTAGATACACTAATAAATTGAGGCCAAACTTCAGCTCACACTTTATAATCAGTTACAGCAAACAGTTTTTTTCCTTTTGAGATACAGATTTTATAGATAGATAGATAGATAGATAGATAGATAGATAGATAGATAGATAGATAGATAGATAGATAGATAGATAGATAGATAGATCGATCTATATATAGATATATATATATATATATATATATATATATATATATATATATATATATATCTATATATATATATATATATATCTATATATATATATACATATAGATATATATATATATATATATAGATATAGATATCTATATATATATATATATCATTGTAAGTACCCCCTGTCAGTGTTAAATGGTTTGTCTCATCTCTGTAACTGCAAGAGAGCTTGATCTGTTGAAAAACAAGAGACTTACTGGCTGGATCACCAGATGAAAATGGAAGAAAGCCTAAAAAAGAAAACAAATGCAGCCATCACATGTAAGAATTGGTACACTGCAATATAGGAAATGTTTGCTTTTGGGTTTAACCGCCTCACACAGATATACTGCGGCAGGAGGGCACGTACAGGCAGATTAACGTAGCTGTACTTTGCCCTTTAAGCGGCAGCTCGCGGGCACGCCCGCCGGAAGCTCCGTGACCACGGGTCCCATGGACCTGATGTCCGTGGGGATACCCGCGATCGTCTCACGGTGAGGAAGAACAGGGAGATGCTAATGTAAAACAAGCATTTCCCCGTTCTGCCTAGTGACAGTGTCACTGATCACGGCTCCCTGTATTTGGGAGCGGTGATCAGAGATGTGTCACACACAGCCCCTCCCCCCACAGTTAGAAACACTCCCTAGGACACACTTAACCCCTACAGCGCCACCTAGTGGTTAAGCCCTTTTTACAGTAATCAATGCAATTTTTTAGCATTGATCGCTGTATTAATGCCAATGGTCCCAAAAACGTGCCAAAATTGTCTGATGTGTCCGCCATAATGTCGCAGTCACGATAAAAATCGCTGATCGCAGCCATTACTAGTAAAAAAAAAAATATCAATAAAAATGCCATAAAACTATCCCGTATTTTGTAGACGCTATAACTTTGCGCAAACCAATCAATAAACACTTATTGCGACTTTTTTTAACCAAAAATATGTAGAAGAATACGTATCGGCCTAAACTGAGGAAAAAAAATGTTTTTTTATATATTTTTTGGGGGTATTTATTATAGCAAAAAGTAAAAAATATTGCTTTTTTACCAAAATTGTCGCTCTTTTTTTTGTTTATAGCGCGAAAAATAAAAACCGCAGGTGTGATCAAATACCACCAAAAGAAAGCTCTATTTGTGGGGAAAAAAGGACGTCAATTTTGTTTGGGTACAATGTCGCACGACCGCGCAATTGTCAGTTAAAGCGACGCAGTGCCGAATTGCAAAAAAGTGCTCTGGTCGGGAAGGGGGCAAATCCTTCCGGGGCTGAAGCGGTTAAGGCGCAGTCCCTATATACACGCGCAGTCCTGCGGCTCTCCATGCATTTGGAGTGGAAGACATTGTATATTTGTATATTAGCCGAGCCAAGTTATTTTGGCTTCCTAATGAAGAGTGTGACATTTTCTGCTCTTAATTTATATTCAGGAGGAAACTGGCAAACGGGACGGAAAAAAAAAAAAAAAACTCATGGTCTGCTTTCTCACATTTTTCATTCCCCCTTGGACCCGTCCATGGGAATATCATTAATTAGCATCATTAGTTTTCAGACACTGTCGGCAGATTCTTGCGGCTTCCACTTAACACCTTTCACTTATTCTCCATTGTCACATCTCATATTTGCATATAGACAAGCTCACCGGCCTCCTTGACTTTGACAAGGGCAGATTGTTGCCTGGGTGCGTGCCGAGCAACGCCCGGGCACACGTGGCGGGACTCTGACTTGTTTGGCCCCTTTGTAGTAACCGACCAGCGGGCACCGTGCCGAGCCGCCAACACCGGGCAATTCACGGGACGCTACGACCGACGCGACATGCATATCACTAGCTAAGCGTACGTCTGAAACATCATTTTATTTGTCTCCTGCTAAAGTCACATACGTCGTTTAAAGTTACGCTCACCCACATGCGATATCTCACCGACTCCCACGTGCCGCTTTCTCTCCCACTTCTCATTCATTTCTAAAGATGGACTTCAGCCAAACAAACTGGCGTCTGGTCCTACTGAATTACATATAGAGGAGCTGTCTAATCTACAAAATGATTTGTATTCCTGTCCATCCAGTTCTGAAATTTTCACAGCTCTGCCACACAGCACGGCCCTGCCTGGCAGCGGAGAAGACCTGACTTTCCTCTGCTGAAGTTAGGTATCACTTACGGGTCTTGTCCCTCCCCCAGGCTGTGATTGGTCAGTGACAAGAGAAGTGGCAGACTGATGATTTGTATTTCCATCCATCCAGTTCTGAGATTTTCACAGCTCTGCCACACAGCACAGCCCTGTTTGGCAGTGGAGGAGACCTGACTTTCCTCTGCTGAAGTTGAGTATTACTTACAGGTCTTCCTCTCCCAGCCTGTGATTGGACAGTGAAAGGAGAAGCAGCAGACTGATGAGCTCATCTCTCTGCTCTCTCTTCCTATCAGCATGCTTTTTTGTTATTTCTTTCCACCTAGTTCTGAGATTTACACAGCACAGCAAGGTTGATGGCCTTCCTCCCCTGTACTGCAGTTAAACTGGTTGTAAACCCTTCCATATACCCAGTGAAGTGACTGCCCTCAGGTGATACACAGGGGTGAAACAAATCCTCCTACATAAGTTGTACCTGTTTATCTGCAGTCTTCTCTACACCCAAAGTCCAGGATTTATACAGCATGTCTGAGATTTCAGAAAGCAGGGGGCGGAGAGCTGAATTTACACAGAGCTTAGTGAGAGCTGATTGGAAGGAAGGGACACACCCCCTTCACACAGCACACAGGTATAGAGCTGAGGCTGCCAGTCACAGGCTGTGTGCTGGAGCTCCCTCTTGTCACCTTTTTTTCTCTCAGCCCTAGTGCGTTTTGACATGTGATTTGAAATGTCAAATCGCATGTCAAATCAACGGCAATTGGCAGCAATGGCACAGTCCTAATCGGTGTGACGCTGCATTTGCCGATTCAAAAAAGTCGTTTCTGTACTACTTTTTGCAATTTCTGGGTGCGATTTCCATTGACATCTGTGCAGAAACCCGCACAGATGTCTGTGAAATCACCGCCGAAATCGGGACTGACATGCGGGAGTGAAATGGTGAGAGTTCAGCTGAACTCGCACGGCTTCATTCCCGCAGCTTAGTGTGAACCTGGGCTTAGTGTCAGGAGCGATCCATGCAGACAGCAGAGGAAGGAGGCAGCAGACAGCAGAGGAAGGAGGCAGCAGACAGCAGAGGAAGGAGGCAGCAGACAGCAGAGGAAGGAGGCAGCAGACAGCAGAGGAAGGAGGCAGCAGACAGCAGAGGAAGGAGGCAGCAGACTGCAGAGGAAGGAGGCAGCAGACAGCAGAGGAAGGAGGCAGCAGACAGCAGAGGAAGGAGGCAGCAGACAGCAGAGGAAGGAGGCAGCAGACAGCAGAGGAAGGAGGCAGCAGACTGCAGAGGAAGGAGGCAGCAGACAGCAGAGGAAGGAGGCAGCAGACAGCAGAGGAAGGAGGCAGCAGACAGCAGAGGAAGGAGGCAGCAGACAGCAGAGGAAGGAGGCAGCAGACTGCAGAGGAAGGAGGCAGCAGACAGCAGAGGAAGGAGGCAGCAGACAGCAGAGGAAGGAGGCAGCAGACAGCAGAGGAAGGAGGCAGCAGACAGCAGAGGAAGGAGGCAGCAGACAGCAGAGGAAGGAGGCAGCAGACAGCAGAGGAAGGAGGCAGCAGACTGCAGAGGAAGGAGGCAGCAGACAGCACGCTCTGCGAGATCGCATGTGATTCACTCCACGCTGCAGTGCAAATTACATGCCATGTCAATGCGATGCGATTTCAGCCAAACATATAGTATGGCTGATATCGCATCACATTCAGACCAAACTCGCACAGGACCCTTTTTTTGGTCCACACCAGAATCGGATCGCATGGGTGTTTACACCCCATTTTCCCACATGCTTTTGGGGACACTTCAGATGTTTTTTTGCAAAACTTAGCCAGACTTTGATGTTTTTCTTTGTAAGAAAGGGCTTCCGTCTTGTCACTCTCCCCCATAGCCCAGACATATGAAGAATACGGGAGATTATTGTCACATGTACCACACAGCCAGGACTTTCCAGATATTCCTGCAGCTCCTTTAATTTGGCTGTAGGCCTCTTGTCAGCCTCCCTGACCGGTTTTCTTCTCGTCTTTTCATCAGTTTTGGAGGTACGTCCAGTTCTTGGTAATGTCACTGTTGTGCCATATTTTCTCCACTTGATGATGATGGTCTTCACTGTGTTCCATGGTATATATAATGCCTTGGAAATTATTTTCTACCCTTTTTTTGACTGATACCTTCTAACAATGAGATCCCTCTGATGTGTTGGAAGCTCTCTGCAGACCATGGCTTTTGCTGTAGAATGCGACTAAGAAAATGTCAGGAAAGACCTACTAGAACAGCTGAACTTTATTTAGGGTATTCAGAGGCACTTTAAATGATGGCCGGTGTGTACTGACTCCTATTTAACATGAGTTTGAATGTGATTGCTTAATTCTGAACACAGCTACATCCCCAGTTATAAGAGGGTGTGCACACTTATGCAACCACATTATTTTATTTTTACTTCCTCCCCCCCGTAAAAGATTTCAGTTTGTTTTACAACTGAGTTGTACAGTTTATTGGTCACATTAAAAGTGGAAAAAGTTTTGAAATGATTTATCTTGGTCTCATTTTTTTTACATCACAGAAACCTGAGATTTTAACAGGGGTGTGTAGTCTTTTTATACAGGCAGTCCCCGAGTCACGAACCTCCAGCTTGCTAACGACTCCTACTTACGAACGGGAGGCGGCGTGATGTCTCTGCCGTTCTGCGCATGCGCGGCCGCTTTTCGACGGCAGGCACATCGGAAAACGACGTCTGCGCATGCGCGGCTACTTGACAGAACATCAGAAAACGATGCGCTTCCGACTTACGAACATATTCGACTTAAAGAGGAGTTCCACCCGAGGTCCAGTCAAAAAAAAAAAAATTAAAAGTCAGCAGCTACAAATACTGCAGCTGCTGACTTTTAATTGGACACTTACCTGTCCCAGGGTCCAGCGATGCGGGGGATCGAAGCCCCGCTCGTCTCCCCCTCCGTTCAGCGGCGCCGGCATTGCAACTGTGGGCGCCGGGCTGTGGCTTCACAGCCTGGCACCCACTGCGCATGCGCGAGCGGCGCCGCGCGCCGTGATTGGCCGCTCAGTCACCTGGGACTTGTAATGGGTCCCAGATGATTGGCAGGAGGGAGGGAGCAGAGCTGAGCCCTTCCTGTGCCGAGGGGGAAGTGATGTCACCAGCCCAGGCACTGGAAGAGGCAGACTACGAGAAACCACCTAGCAACAGGCATTTAGAGGTAAGTTAAAAAAATATATATCCAAATTTTTTTTTTTTTTTTTTTTTTTTTTAGGATTTTTCATGTATTTTTTTTTTTTTTGGGTGGAACCCCACTTTAAGAACAAACCGGCAGTCCCTAACTCGTTCGTAACTCGGGGACTGCTTGTATCCACTTACTATGTGGTTATATTTTGTATAACTTTGTTGCTAATAATGTAAAATGTTGCAAAAAAAAAAAAAAAACAACCTTCTTCAGGTCTATGAAGGAGCTCGGAGGCACCCGGGACCTGTATGGAGTCAGATGTCAGGGAGAAGTGAAGAAAGTGAGAATAGCATCAATAGCGCAACGGTTACCATGTGAACAGAGCGGTGTCTTGTCTTCTCCGACTTGCGTTTATAGGAGTAAACAACACAGGAAAGCAGATACCGATGTAAGAACGTCGTCCGCTTGTCATCATCACCATCACTCAGGTCACCTTGAAGAGTTATCAGCCCCAGAATCGGGGTATCAAAAAATCTATATATATCCTCCTGTCCAGTAGGGAAATCCTATTAGAGGCCGGTGGAAAGGAGATGATATTCATCCCGAGGCAAATTAATCTTAATGACCCAGAAAACGCTAAACTCGTATGTGAGAAATGCCGTAATTTAAATCTGAAGTCCAGACAGGCAAAAAAAGACACAAAATAAGGCAGATCTGTTTTTCTGTGACAAGTTGGGAGTTATTCAGCTCATTGGTAGCGCCAAACAGTGGGTTTCCTCCACGCCAAAAGTACGTTTTTAGTGCGTTTTCTGCCCACTTTTATTCAACACAAAGCAAAAAATTTACATGGATATCCCCCTGCGTTGGGAAGATATCTATGTGAACTTTTTCAGCCCCCCCCCCCCGGTCTCTTTATGGACCTCATGCCTCCTCCTAACCGCCAAACCGCCTAACCGCCAAACCGCCAAACCTGGTGCTCGATAATTTGGGGGAGGGGACAACCAACGCCACCCCCCCTCGGGGGAAGACAAGCCCCCCCCCCCCCGGGAGGGACGGACAGGAACACACCCCCCCACCCCGCGGGAGAGAGACGGCCTCCTTAGCTTAGGAGGCAAATGTCCTGCCCGGGATGACTTCGATCTCCCCTCCTCCCTCCCCGAAGAATGTGAAGTGCAGACTTTCAGCTTTAATTCAAGGGGTTGAAACTTAAATATCAAATACAAAGTGTAGGAACTGCAACCATTTTTATACAAAGTCCCCCCATTTTCAGGGGCTCAAATGTAATTGGACAAATATAATCAAACATAATGTTCATTGCCTGAAGTCTGAAACCCATGGACATTACCAAAGACTGGGTTTCCTTCTTTCTGATACTTTGCCAGGCTCTAACTGCAGTTGTCTTCAGTTGTTTGTTTTTGAGTCTTTCTGCCTTTAGTTTTGCCTTCAGCAAATAAAAAGCATGCTCAATTGGGTTGAGATCAGGTGATTGACTCGGCCATTGCAGAATATTCCACTTCTTTTCCTTCAAAATCTCCTACGTTGCTTCTGCAGTGTTTTTTGGATCATTGTCCGTCTGTACTGTGAAGAGCCGTCCAATCAACTTTGCTGTATTTGGCTGAATCTGGGCTGACAGTATATCTCTAAACACTGCAGAATTCATCCGGCTGCTTCTGTCACATCATCACTAAACACCAATGACCCAGTGCCACTGGAAGCCATGCATGTCCATGCCAAGCACACTGCAAGCTCCACCATGTTTTACAGACGACGTTGTGTGCTTTGGATCATGAGCTGTTCCAAGTCTTCTCCACACTTTTTTCTTCCCGTCATTCTGGTACAGATTAATCTTAGTTTCATCCGTCCAAAGAATGCTTTTCCAGAACTGGTCTGGCTTTTTGAGATTTTTTTTGGGCAAAGTCTAATCTAGCTTTTCTATTCTTCAGGCTTTTGAATGGTCTGCACCTTGTGGTGAACCCTCTGTATTTGCTCTTGTGAAGTCTTCTCTTGATTGTAGACTTTTGACAATGATACACCAACCTCCTGGAGAGTGTCCTTCACTTGTCTGGATGTTGTGAATGGGTTTTTCTTTACCATAGAGAGGATCCTGCGATCATCCACCACTGTTGTGTTCATAGGACGTCCAGGCCTTTTTATGTTGCTGAGCTCACCAGTGCGTTCTTCTTTCCTCAGAATGTACCAAACTGTTGATTTGGCCACTCCTAATGTTGCTGCTATCTCTCTGATGGATTTCTTTCGTTTTTGAAGCCTTACAATGGCCTGTTTCACTTGAATGGACGGCTCCTTTGAATGCATGATGTAGGTTCACAGCAATTGATTCCAAATGCAAATACCACACTTAGAATCAACTCCAGATCTTTTACCTGTTTAATTGATGAAGAAATAACGAAGGAGTAGCCCACACCTGACCATGAAACAGCTTTTGATTCAATTGTCCAATTACTTTTGGTCCCCTTGAAAAAGGGGGAGATGGCTATTCTTAAGAGCTGTAATTCCTAAACCCTTCCACCGATTTGGATGTACATACCCTCAAATTAAACCTGAGAGTGGGCACTTTCAGCCCATATCCATTATATAACTATAGCTTAAATGTGTTTTGGTAAATACCTGAAAAGAATAAAATTGTGCCTGTGTCCAAATATATATATATGGACCTAACTGTACACGCCAAAATACTCCAGCTCCAAATGGCTCCTGGGTGCCGGTGCCGACCCCTGAGTGGGTACACGGCTCCCTGTAATGTAGGATTATTTAATGTGACCTCTGAGCCTTCCCTTCAGTCTTGCACAGTTGTACAGGCTCCTCTCTTGGACTGAAAGTGCTTGCTCTGATTTTACTGCACACTGTGAGCTTCTCGAAATGTACGTTAGAAGCTGCAGCAAGTCAGATGGAGCCTGCCCCATTTCCTGGCTGGAGGACATCCAACATCATCTAGCCCTTTCCTCCACAGCCTGACTGTCCCTGGCCCGCCTTTTTTTTATTGATTGGATTTCAGTTCTTCCAATCATGGAGTTTCCGTGTCAAATGTTGGGATTAACTAGGGTGGTTTGCATGCAAATACAGCCTTCCTGGGAACAGGGTCAGAACAAGGGATGGACAGAAGGGACGGCTGCTCTCGGTGCAGGGTAGGGATGGGGGCGCCGCAAGTTCCTTCTCCTTTAAGGCTGACAGGAGTAGTGAGTGGCATCACTACTTCTGCCAGCCCATCGCTGGAAGCTACAAGAAGAGGAGGAGAGAGCCGGGAGGAGGTGCGGGCTTTGCTCTCTCTCCCCCTCCTCCTCATAAGCCTGCACAAAACAAAAGGGGGGGGGGTGCAATTTGGCATCCTTGCCCTGGGCACTGGATGATCTTGTCCTGGCACTGCCTGGGAATGCCCCATTCCTCCAGACTGACACCCGCCCATCAATACATTTTGATATTTGCATAACTCCTCCCAAGAGCCAGCACTCTTCTTACAACAGGACTGAGAGGAGTAGTGAGGCAGGGGGTTGGGATGTTTTCAGGAAGCTATGTACAGCACCCTGTCAGCCCCTCCCACCAGTCATGATCTGCCTTCATTGCATAGAGAAGTACAGAGACCCAGTTATCACATCACAGTGAATAAAATAAGGAATATAAAAAAAATCAGAAAGGGTTTGTTTAAAATGTCATTAGCATGTTGATGAAGGGGGGATGGAAGGAACCAGGGAAGGCAAAATGTAAGCAGATTAAACTTCAGCTTTAATGATACAAACAAGAAACACATTAGCATAAACTCTCATCTGTACTGAGCGTGTGCATGAGCTGTAATACTGATGACGGATTGTGCCAACATTGTTTATTTATATACCTATACCACTATACTGTATGTAGGAGAAGGATGAAAACCCAATCACTAAGATTTACATTAACGTCATTTCAAAAGTGCTTTTCTATCTATTTAAAGGGAATTCATAGCTACAGATTCCTTTTATTTGATAGAGTGCAAAAGGAGTTAAATTCACTATGAGTTTCCTTTTTTGCTATCTGTGTCCCATTGGGGAGATTGGGGAGATCTCCCTTCACTTCCTGTCCTGCAGACCCAACAGGAAGGAAGAGAAAATCCCCAATGGATGATTTCTTTAACCCTTTGCTCTCATGACAGCTCCAAATTTTAGGATTTCCATTCATTTTCTGTATCATTGACAGTAGTCACCAGCATAGCACCCAACTGTCCCTGATTTCGAGGGACTGTCCCTGATATGGAACAATGTCCCTCTGTCCCTCTTTCCTCGTCATTAGTCGCTCATTTTGATCTGATCTATAGAGATGTATATAAAATGCACTTTTTATCTATCAAAAAGTGTTTTCCAGCACTAAACCTTTCATCTGGTTTCTAAATTACTGCATTTGTAAATTCCAAAAGCCGATATAAAGGAATAGTAGTGGTAAAAAAAAAAGCACTTGTGGGTTTAACCAATCTTGTTTTTTTGTACACTGCTCCCTTAAGGGGGCGTGGCAAGGGGTGTGTCCTAGGCCTGCATACTTTTGCTGATAGGTGTCCCTTATTCCCATCTCAAAAAGTTGGGAGGTGTGGTCACCAGTACATTTTAAAATGATTTTAAACTCAATTTTTGTTTTTATTAAAATAACAAACATGTTATACTTACCTGCTCTGTGTAATGGTTTTTCACAGAGCAGCCTCCAATCCTCTGAGCCCCGACAGCACTGTCGCCCCCTCCAAGTGCCCCCATGGCAAGCCCCTTGCTATGGGGGCACTAGTGATGGGTCGATCCCAAGCCTCACTGTCTGCATTTGACACAGACAGCAGGACTTGTCCCATCCCCCACTCCCTCCACTAGACTGGCTGTGATTGACAGCCAATGACACCTGTTGCTCTGTCTGAGCCCATGAGCCGAGATCAGGGTCAGGTAAGTATAGAGCAGGGATAAGCAATTAGCGGACCTCCAGCTGTTGCAAAACTACAAGTCCCATCATGCCTCTGCCTCTGGGTGTTATGCTTGTGGCTGTCAGTGTCTTGCTATGCCTCAGGGGACTTGTAGTTCTGCAACAGCTGGAGGTCCGCTAATTGCATATCCCTGGTATAGAGGGAGGCTGTAGAGGGGACTAAATGCAGAAGGTTTTATTTTTTACCTTAAAGAGGAGGTCCACCTAAAAAAAAAATATTTAAAGCCAGCAGCTACAAATACTGCAGCTGCTTACTTTTAATAAATGGACACTTGTCCAGGGTGACCGCGATGTCGGCAGCCGAAGCCAATCAATCGCTCGGCTCTCGGCTGCTGCCGCCGCCATCCTCGGTGAGGGAGTCAGGAAGTGAAGCGTTGCGGCTTCACTTCCCGATTCCCTACTGTGCATGCCCGAGTCGCGCTGCGCGTCCTTACTGGTCCCCGCTATCTCCTGGGACCTGTGTGTTTCGGAGGAGAGCGCGGGGGGGGGGGGGGGGGGCAGGAGGGGGCGTGACTCCCACGGCAGTCTATTCCTGGAAGTAGGTGCAAATACCTGTATTATACAGGTATCTGCACACCCCTCCCCCCTGAAAGGTGCCAAATGTGACACCGGAGGGGGGGAGGTTTCCAAAAAGCGGAGGTTCAATTTTTGTGTGAACCTCCGCTTTAATGCATAGCATGCATTAAAGTAAAATACCTTCTGCTCTAAGAACCACTTTAAATCAGCAGTTTTCATTGAGGCTGGGTTCACACCATCGCCACACGCGGCTCCCAGCAGGGGGTCCGGTGGATCCTGGTTCTGGTTTTTGGCTCAGACCTGAAATGGACCAAAAGACGCACAGGGCTCCTGTGTAAATTCACACCAGAGCTGCAGCCAAGATGTGTGAGCCGGTCCCATAGAGAGCCGGTCAAAATCTCCTGACATGCGAATTGGATGTGGGGAGCCTCAACCTGTCCTTGGCAGTACAAATTTTCCACAAAAAAAAAAAAAAAAAAAATGTGTGTATATATATAACTATTATGCAGGATTTATATAGCGCCAACAGTTTGCGCAGTGCTTTACAACATGGGGGCAGACAGTACACTTACAACAATACATATCAATACAGGAGGGATCAGAGGGCCCTGCTCATTAGAGCTTACAATCTAGAAATTATATATATATATATATATATATAATATATATACGGGGCTTTTTTTCTCAGAGGATAGGTGTAGGTACCCCTTGTCTCTTCCCCCTACCCAGCACGTCCCTTGGTACCACCCCCTACTAGCCACCTCCCAGTACCGCCACTTTTAGAGAATACAGAACCAAGTGTCATATTTTTTTTTTTTGTGCTAAGTAATTTGTATGGAATTTGTTAATTATACCAAGAAAAACAGTAAAATAGATACCTCCAGCAATAGCAGACCCCACCACCAACAATAGATCCCCCAGCAATAGATGACCCCACCAAGGCAATAAATCCACTACAGCAAAAATGTATCTCCTAGCAGCCAACATCAATAGACCCTTCAGCAGGCAGCAACAATAGACTCCTCCCTCAATGGTAGACCCCAACCAGCAATAATAGACATCTCACTCAACAGTAGATCCCCCCCAGCGACAGTAGATTGCCCCACTAGCAACAACAGACCTTCCCAACTATAGTCGCCTTCCAGCAACAATAGATCCCCCAGCATATCCCAGCACCAATTGCCATTAGATACATTCAATGCTAGAGGTGCTGGAACTGCGTCTCCACCGCAAAAAAGCCATATATACATACACACACACACACAGGCGTGTAAGAAGAGGGCTGGCTCTTGGGAGGAGTTATGCAAATAACAAAATGTATTGATGGGTGGGTGTCAGTCTGGAGGAATGGGCATTCCCAGGCAGTGCCAGGACAAGATCATCCAGTGCCCAGGGCAAGGATGCCAAATTGCACCCCCCCCTTCATTTTGTGCAAGCTTATGATGAGGAGGGGGGGAGAGAGAGCACAGCCCGCACCTCCTCCCGGCTCTCTCCTCCTCTTCTTGTAGCTTCCAGCGCTGGGCTGGCAGAAGTAGTGATGCCGCTGTCACTACTCCTGTCATCCTTAAAGGAGAAGGAACTTGCAGCGCCCCCATCCCTACACTGCGCGGAGGGCAGGCGTTATGGTTGCCACCTCATCCCTTTAAAAGGTAGAGAGGAGCCTAGCTTGTTGATTCTGCCCTGAATGTCCTTGTTCTAGCACTTCCTGTTGTGGGGTGACAACTGCCTCCCAGGTGTGCTTCAAAGTTGTCACACTGTCACAGGCTTCCATTTGAGACCTGGAGTAGCCACGCTGACACACATTCTACAGGCATGGTCCACTGTTGTCACCAGCAGGAAGCCAGCCAGGAGAAATGGTGTGCAATGGATGTCACACACTGCACAGATGTCATCCAATTAGGGTTCACGTCTACTTTAATCTTTGTATGCCTAGCTAACAAAGCTTGCCTATAGGAATGTCAATGCACCACCAATGCACAGTACAATGGTGCACTATCAAAAGGGACCCAATTCAGAAGGTTTAAATGAAAGCAGAGGTCTCAGATGTAACCATGGGAATCCAAGCTGCCATGCCAAACAGCATCTATTAGCTGAGTCCTTCTCTGATCTGTGGAAGTATCAGCACTGGGACTAATACAGCAATGAAATAAACTGACAGCACACTCACCTGAAGGTTACCGCATTCCTCCTTAAGAGATCCAGAATGGCAGGAAACAGCCGTAGACCTCCCAGGTGTGAACCAACCACAGCAAAACAAAATAATGGCAGTCAGTCACTTTATAATTAGCGCAGAAGAATTTAATTAGGTCCCTTTTGCTGCCTGGCAGGGCTGAGTACTGAAATGGGAGCGGAGCGTCTCACCTAGAACAGGCAACTCTTAAAGGGACAGCACTGACCCAAGTGCTGGAATGCATGTAGGGGACTCCCAACTTTTGTTTTCCATCCTGACCTTACATCATTGCGTTGGGCTACCAACGTGCATCCAAAAACCAGAACAAAGACAAATATGTAATATATTGAAGCTTATCAGTTCTTAGAAGTGGCAGATGCATTCTCTTTTTTCCCCCTTTGCAACTGGCGATCCTGCTAAGAACACCCTTCCTGTCCTAGACTCACTTTCCATGCTGTATCTATGGTCCCCTTTCAGACGAAGCGGATCTGTCCAAGCGGATCCTCAGCAGGCAATCTCTCCGCTGATCCCCGCTAAGCAGGTGGATGACAGGTCCGTGTCCGCTCCGCTATGCAGAGCAGACACGGACACAGCCCACTATCCTCTATGGGGCAGTTGGATGGAAACAGATTGCATATCCGTTTCCATCCGATTGTCATCCGATCCACCTGACAGATTGCAAACATATCGGATTTTTTCGGTTAGGATGCCTGGCGCCCCATAGAGAACAATGGGTGGTCCGATCGGGTCCACCTTAACAACAGGCAGGCCGTCTCGATGGGTCCACTGGTGTGAAGGGGGCCATAGAGGAGCAGCATTGTCACCCTAGGACAAGGCTACAGAACGCCTCTTCTCTTCAAACAGGTATTTTTTTTGAACTTACAAACAGCCCAGTCAAACTATCGTGTTGCGATAACACCCCTTAACCCAAAACACATGCACTGGTGTGATGCAGTGCCATTTATTCTAAATGATACCCCAACACACCTTTCTGGGGGACATGCATTGAAGCACAAACGAATGGCATTAGCCTGCACTGCGGTGCAGTGTGCTACCAAGATTTTCCGATTTTTGGACTGTTTGTTACTTTGAGTAATGGGCAAATTAATGGGGTACTTAAAAGAGAAGTTTTACTAAAGATTTTTCAGTAATTCTTCTCTTGTGGGTCACAGGAGTACATTTACTTTTGCTCTCCTGTGACCCAAAGTCATCTGACTATTATTGCCAGCTATCAGCTGATGGGGCAAAGCTGCACCTAGCTTCAGAAGAATCCCTACAATATTGTCAGGATCCAGCTCACTGCTTGAGTGACAGCTGGCTCCGCCTTTTAGCACATGGCTAAGCGTTAAAGCCACATGCTCCCGTCCTTTCCCCAACCCGGTGCTCCGGGGATCGCTAGAGGAGCAGTCATTGCTGAGTGATCAGCGGTCATGTAAGCAGACAGTTGTCGTTCTTACAGCCAACACGGGACATATGATACAACAAGGAGGAGAGTATGGATGTTTTTTTGGTTTTTTTAACCTTTGCTTTGCCAAGCGAGCTACTTCCAGGATCAGAGGCTGCAGCCCTGCCCCCCTGAAAAATGCCACCCAAGGTAAACGCCTTTTTTGCCTCACGGTAGATACACCCCTGGTTCAGTGTACATGCACTTTAAGTGATTTTTTTTCCAGTAGCCTAGAGAAGCCCATTTCAACCAAGGTGCCTTGGCAAAATGCCTAGAAATTGCCCAAAAATTGTATACAAGTCAGGAGGTGGATCAAGCCTACCTATGAGTTACATAAAGCCGCGGGTTTTCATTGTGCAGCATTACAACCTTCTAGCCGCCAGTGTCCTAACAACCAATAACATCATCGGCTGATAAGGAAGGCGTCGGGCACCTGCACAACATCCTTGTTTGTCCCTCTTCTTCCCCTCTCCATCAGCGTTGGGGGTCACATTAGCTGAGTGATGGAGAGAAGCTGAGGGAGAAGAGAAACATAGGAATACTAAACAGTGCCAGTGTGCAAAGGTGGAAGAATAAATCACCTCTAATGTTGGGTTTCTTATGTGTGTGGATGTTGCTGCATTATGTAAAACTATACGTTTAGTTTTTTTAAATTTTAGAATGGGGTGCCGCAAGATTGTCTGGAATTTTAATGAGTGCCTTGACAGAAAAAAAGGTTCCCTGAAATGTGTCAGCTTTCACTATGTCCAATGTAAAATATTTTTGAGGCCAAACTCTAATGAATGGAGAGTACTGAGCCCCTGAAATGTTTCAGCTTTCAAAATATTTGAATATATATATATATAGTCTTTAGAGGCGAAGCCCTAAGGAAGGGGGAGTATTGAGATCCTGAAGCATGTCGACTTTCAAGATACTCAAGGAAAAATCCTTTAACAGCTGAGCCCCCAATGAAGGGGACAGTATCGAGCCCCTGAAATGTGTGGTTTTCATTATTTTCTAATGTAGAATCCTTCAGAGGTTAAGCCCTAATGAAAGAGGAGGGGTCGAACTGAGCCCCTGAAACACAATGGCTTTTAATATATCTAATGTAGAATCCCTTAGAGGCCAAGCCCTAATGAAGGGTGAGTATTGAGCCCCTGAAACGCATCAGATTATTCTGGTGCCCCCCAGTGATGTGCAATCAGGATTTAATGGGCACACATATTTTTGGTGTTCTCGTTTTAAAATGGGATGAGATCTTGCACCTCCCCATCCCCAACACACACACTATTTCAGGCTGATTGAATAAACAAAAAAAAAAAAAAGGGAGAGGAGAAGTTGGGACTTTATATGAAGCATGCGGCCGAATAGAACAACATGAGCAGAGAATGACTGGTGGGTGTACAGAAATAATGATAGTTAGCCCAGTCACATAGTGTTGTGGCATGTACATAGTAATATAACATGAACCAGTATCCTGATTATACCATTTATTAGATATAGCAATCATATCGTAACAAAAATAACATAGGTAACATGAGTGGTACATGACATTAACAACATGATAAAAGGAGAGGGCGGCCACCAGATATACATTTCTGTGTTCACGCATTATAATAAGTTCATAAAATAATTGGTAAAGGCCAATATGGAAAAGTAAAATCAAAAACATATGATAGAATATCACTCTTGGATGAAATTGGTATAAAGGGCATCTCTATAGCTCGACGCGTTTCATGGATACCTCCAATCTTCAGGAGCAGATGCAATAATCTATAAACATAACATATGATAAATTGGTAAAACTGGCCGATTGAACAAAGGGGAATTGCCACATACAGGGGCTAGAGAGGCAAGGAGAGCAGAAGTATTGATGAATGGTAACGATGTTAAGAATCTATGGCACCCATAGACAACTTACAATTGAGCTGTGATGGCATGCGAAGGCGCAATGGGCCCGGACCCGCTGGGGAACAAGTATCCTCCCGGGAGCTGAGGCGGCAAAACCCATGGACAAGGGTGAAGAAATGACGTGTGGGAGGGAGATAACTGAGGGGTGATAGCCCAAATACCTAGAAAGTAAAGAGTGTAAACAAAAAAGTAAAATAGTATAGAAATAATATAAAATAATAAAAAATAATAAAAATAATAATAAAAATGATAAAAGAAGAAGGGGGGTAAAGCTGATGTATGTTAGAAAAAAGGTTGATGAAAGGTGAGGAAGATCACATGATAATCCATGGTGGTATACCAGTAATAACTATAATAAAGGTGTTGTACCATAAGTAAGGTGATCTGAGTGATAAGATATCAGATGGGTGCTCCATAATAGTGCAATAATAATGAAAAATGCGCTGGGTACTAATCCAACTACCAAAAAATGTGTATAGGTGTATATAGGAATTGTGTGAAAGAGTGATTACCTGAATATAGTGTGAGTAAACGTGTGGCCTGACCGGTGGTGCTGTAGCGGTAAACACCGCTCAACAGGGATCCAACCATTCCACCCAGGGTGGAGTGGTAATTGTAGTCCCAAGTGTCCAATGGGTGTCCGCCAACGTCACGCAGGACGGCTGACTGGGGGAGGAGGCATCCGTACCTGAGCGGAAGCAACCCGCCCGGCAAAGGCGCCAAAATTCCCCACCAAGAGCCGCCCAGATAGCCCTCCCCCCCCTCTTTACATACATATATTAGGGATGGAAGCTTGCGTTCCCGACTACTTATTTATATTCCCAATTCTTGGTATTGTCCATTATTAGCTTATTTATTACAATTAATACTATATATCCCTCTTGAAGTTTCTGGCCAATAGTTTGTATTATTGAGGGGTTTGGAGAGAGACTTTATTTAATTACTCTGTTATGTTCCCAGATGGATACACTCCTTCTTGATGTCTGTGGTTGTGTGTGATGGTGGACTGGGCCGTTGGGCACCACTTTGGGGGTTTTCCTTCCCGGGAGCTGCGATGCGCACTCGGGACCCTCCCCTTCCCCCTCCGCCCTAGCTGACGCGGGCGATCGGGTGGATGTCCTTACTGCGCATCGACGCCACGCACTCAGGGTCCTGCGTGTGACGTCGTGATGACGTCATGACGCCGCGTGCCGCTGTTTCTATCTGGGCGGCTCTTGGTGGGGAATTTTGGCGCCTTTGCCGGGCGGGTTGCTTCCGCTCAGGTACGGATGCCTCCTCCCCCAGTCAGCCGTCCTGCGTGACGTTGGCGGACACCCATTGGACACTTGGGACTACAATTACCACTCCACCCTGGGTGGAATGGTTGGATCCCTGTTGAGCGGTGTTTACCGCTACAGCACCACCGGTCAGGCCACACGTTTACTCACACTATATTCAGGTAATCACTCTTTCACACAATTCCTATATACACCTATACACATTTTTTGGTAGTTGGATTAGTACCCAGCGCATTTTTCATTATTATTGCACTATTATGGAGCACCCATCTGATATCTTATCACTCAGATCACCTTACTTATGGTACAACACCTTTATTATAGTTATTACTGGTATACCACCATGGATTATCATGTGATCTTCCTCACCTTTCATCAACCTTTTTTCTAACATACATCAGCTTTACCCCCCTTCTTCTTTTATCATTTTTATTATTATTTTTATTATCTTTTATTATTTTATATTATTTCTATACTATTTTACTTTTTTGTTTACACTCTTTACTTTCTAGGTATTTGGGCTATCACCCCTCAGTTATCTCCCTCCCACACGTCATTTCTTCACCCTTGTCCATGGGTTTTGCCGCCTCAGCTCCCGGGAGGATACTTGTTCCCCAGCGGGTCCGGGCCCATTGCGCCTTCGCATGCCATCACAGCTCAATTGTAAGTTGTCTATGGGTGCCATAGATTCTTAACATCGTTACCATTCATCAATACTTCTGCTCTCCTTGCCTCTCTAGCCCCTGTATGTGGCAATTCCCCTTTGTTCAATCGGCCAGTTTTACCAATTTATCATATGTTATGTTTATAGATTATTGCATCTGCTCCTGAAGATTGGAGGTATCCATGAAACGCGTCGAGCTATAGAGATGCCCTTTATACCAATTTCATCCAAGAGTGATATTCTATCATATGTTTTTGATTTTACTTTTCCATATTGGCCTTTACCAATTATTTTATGAACTTATTATAATGCGTGAACACAGAAATGTATATCTGGTGGCCGCCCTCTCCTTTTATCATGTTGTTAATGTCATGTACCACTCATGTTACCTATGTTATTTTTGTTACGATATGATTGCTATATCTAATAAATGGTATAATCAGGATACTGGTTCATGTTATATTACTATGTACATGCCACAACACTATGTGACTGGGCTAACTATCATTATTTCTGTACACCCACCAGTCATTCTCTGCTCATGTTGTTCTATTCGGCCGCATGCTTCATATAAAGTCCCAACTTCTCCTCTCCCTTTTTTTTTTGTTTATTCAAATAGGGATGGAGGCCACCTACGGCGGATGCCCTGGCCTCATATAAAGTCCCACAATTCCCCCCTCTTTACATACATATATTAGGGATGGAAGCTTGCGTTCCCGACTACTTATTTATATTCCCAATTCTTGGTATTGTCCATTATTAGCTTATTTATTACAATTAATACTATATATCTCTCTTGAAGTTTCTGGCCAATAGTTTGTATTATTGAGGGGTTTGGAGAGAGACTTTATTTAATTACTCTGTTATGTTCCCAGATGGATACACTCCTTCTTGATGTCTGTGGTTGTGTGTGATGGTGGACTGGGCCGTTGGGCACCACTTTGGGGGTTTTCCTTCCCGGGAGCTGCGATGCGCACTCGGGACCCTCCCCTTCCCCCTCCGCCCTAGCTGACGCGGGCGATCGGGTGGATGTCCTTACTGCGCATCGACGCCACGCACTCAGGGTCCTGCGTGTGACGTCGTGATGACGTCATGACGCCGCGTGCCGCTGTTTCTATCTGGGCGGCTCTTGGTGGGGAATTTTGGCGCCTTTGCCGGGCGGGTTGCTTCCGCTCAGGTACGGATGCCTCCTCCCCCAGTCAGCCGTCCTGCGTGACGTTGGCGGACACCCATTGGACACTTGGGACTACAATTACCACTCCACCCTGGGTGGAATGGTTGGATCCCTGTTGAGCGGTGTTTACCGCTACAGCACCACCGGTCAGGCCACACGTTTACTCACACTATATTCAGGTAATCACTCTTTCACACAATTCCTATATACACCTATACACATTTTTTGGTAGTTGGATTAGTACCCAGCGCATTTTTCATTATTATTGCACTATTATGGAGCACCCATCTGATATCTTATCACTCAGATCACCTTACTTATGGTACAACACCTTTATTATAGTTATTACTGGTATACCACCATGGATTATCATGTGATCTTCCTCACCTTTCATCAACCTTTTTTCTAACATACATCAGCTTTACCCCCCTTCTTCTTTTATCATTTTTATTATTATTTTTATTATTTTTTATTATTTTATATTATTTCTATACTATTTTACTTTTTTGTTTACACTCTTTACTTTCTAGGTATTTGGGCTATCACCCCTCAGTTATCTCCCTCCCACACGTCATTTCTTCACCCTTGTCCATGGGTTTTGCCGCCTCAGCTCCCGGGAGGATACTTGTTCCCCAGCGGGTCCGGGCCCATTGCGCCTTCGCATGCCATCACAGCTCAATTGTAAGTTGTCTATGGGTGCCATAGATTCTTAACATCGTTACCATTCATCAATACTTCTGCTCTCCTTGCCTCTCTAGCCCCTGTATGTGGCAATTCCCCTTTGTTCAATCGGCCAGTTTTACCAATTTATCATATGTTATGTTTATAGATTATTGCATCTGCTCCTGAAGATTGGAGGTATCCATGAAACGCGTCGAGCTATAGAGATGCCCTTTATACCAATTTCATCCAAGAGTGATATTCTATCATATGTTTTTGATTTTACTTTTCCATATTGGCCTTTACCAATTATTTTATGAACTTATTATAATGCGTGAACACAGAAATGTATATCTGGTGGCCGCCCTCTCCTTTTATCATGTTGTTAATGTCATGTACCACTCATGTTACCTATGTTATTTTTGTTACGATATGATTGCTATATCTAATAAATGGTATAATCAGGATACTGGTTCATGTTATATTACTATGTACATGCCACAACACTATGTGACTGGGCTAACTATCATTATTTCTGTACACCCACCAGTCATTCTCTGCTCATGTTGTTCTATTCGGCCGCATGCTTCATATAAAGTCCCAACTTCTCCTCTCCCTTTTTTTTTTGTTTATTCAAATAGGGATGGAGGCCACCTACGGCGGATGCCCTGGCCTCATATAAAGTCCCACAATTCCCCCCTCTTTACATACATATATTAGGGATGGAAGCTTGCGTTCCCGACTACTTATTTATATTCCCAATTCTTGGTATTGTCCATTATTAGCTTATTTATTACAATTAATACTATATATCTCTCTTGAAGTTTCTGGCCAATAGTTTGTATTATTGAGGGGTTTGGAGAGAGACTTTATTTAATTACTCTGTTATGTTCCCAGATGGATACACTCCTTCTTGATGTCTGTGGTTGTGTGTGATGGTGGACTGGGCCGTTGGGCACCACTTTGGGGGTTTTCCTTCCCGGGAGCTGCGATGCGCACTCGGGACCCTCCCCTTCCCCCTCCGCCCTAGCTGACGCGGGCGATCGGGTGGATGTCCTTACTGCGCATCGACGCCACGCACTCAGGGTCCTGCGTGTGACGTCGTGATGACGTCATGACGCCGCGTGCCGCTGTTTCTATCTGGGCGGCTCTTGGTGGGGAATTTTGGCGCCTTTGCCGGGCGGGTTGCTTCCGCTCAGGTACGGATGCCTCCTCCCCCAGTCAGCCGTCCTGCGTGACGTTGGCGGACACCCATTGGACACTTGGGACTACAATTACCACTCCACCCTGGGTGGAATGGTTGGATCCCTGTTGAGCGGTGTTTACCGCTACAGCACCACCGGTCAGGCCACACGTTTACTCACACTATATTCAGGTAATCACTCTTTCACACAATTCCTATATACACCTATACACATTTTTTGGTAGTTGGATTAGTACCCAGCGCATTTTTCATTATTATTGCACTATTATGGAGCACCCATCTGATATCTTATCACTCAGATCACCTTACTTATGGTACAACACCTTTATTATAGTTATTACTGGTATACCACCATGGATTATCATGTGATCTTCCTCACCTTTCATCAACCTTTTTTCTAACATACATCAGCTTTACCCCCCTTCTTCTTTTATCATTTTTATTATTATTTTTATTATTTTTTATTATTTTATATTATTTCTATACTATTTTACTTTTTTGTTTACACTCTTTACTTTCTAGGTATTTGGGCTATCACCCCTCAGTTATCTCCCTCCCACACGTCATTTCTTCACCCTTGTCCATGGGTTTTGCCGCCTCAGCTCCCGGGAGGATACTTGTTCCCCAGCGGGTCCGGGCCCATTGCGCCTTCGCATGCCATCACAGCTCAATTGTAAGTTGTCTATGGGTGCCATAGATTCTTAACATCGTTACCATTCATCAATACTTCTGCTCTCCTTGCCTCTCTAGCCCCTGTATGTGGCAATTCCCCTTTGTTCAATCGGCCAGTTTTACCAATTTATCATATGTTATGTTTATAGATTATTGCATCTGCTCCTGAAGATTGGAGGTATCCATGAAACGCGTCGAGCTATAGAGATGCCCTTTATACCAATTTCATCCAAGAGTGATATTCTATCATATGTTTTTGATTTTACTTTTCCATATTGGCCTTTACCAATTATTTTATGAACTTATTATAATGCGTGAACACAGAAATGTATATCTGGTGGCCGCCCTCTCCTTTTATCATGTTGTTAATGTCATGTACCACTCATGTTACCTATGTTATTTTTGTTACGATATGATTGCTATATCTAATAAATGGTATAATCAGGATACTGGTTCATGTTATATTACTATGTACATGCCACAACACTATGTGACTGGGCTAACTATCATTATTTCTGTACACCCACCAGTCATTCTCTGCTCATGTTGTTCTATTCGGCCGCATGCTTCATATAAAGTCCCAACTTCTCCTCTCCCTTTTTTTTTTTGTTTATTCAAATAGGGATGGAGGCCACCTACGGCGGATGCCCTGGCCTCATATAAAGTCCCACAATTCCCCCCTCTTTACATACATATATTAGGGATGGAAGCTTGCGTTCCCGACTACTTATTTATATTCCCAATTCTTGGTATTGTCCATTATTAGCTTATTTATTACAATTAATACTATATATCTCTCTTGAAGTTTCTGGCCAATAGTTTGTATTATTGAGGGGTTTGGAGAGAGACTTTATTTAATTACTCTGTTATGTTCCCAGATGGATACACTCCTTCTTGATGTCTGTGGTTGTGTGTGATGGTGGACTGGGCCGTTGGGCACCACTTTGGGGGTTTTCCTTCCCGGGAGCTGCGATGCGCACTCGGGACCCTCCCCTTCCCCCTCCGCCCTAGCTGACGCGGGCGATCGGGTGGATGTCCTTACTGCGCATCGACGCCACGCACTCAGGGTCCTGCGTGTGACGTCGTGATGACGTCATGACGCCGCGTGCCGCTGTTTCTATCTGGGCGGCTCTTGGTGGGGAATTTTGGCGCCTTTGCCGGGCGGGTTGCTTCCGCTCAGGTACGGATGCCTCCTCCCCCAGTCAGCCGTCCTGCGTGACGTTGGCGGACACCCATTGGACACTTGGGACTACAATTACCACTCCACCCTGGGTGGAATGGTTGGATCCCTGTTGAGCGGTGTTTACCGCTACAGCACCACCGGTCAGGCCACACGTTTACTCACACTATATTCAGGTAATCACTCTTTCACACAATTCCTATATACACCTATACACATTTTTTGGTAGTTGGATTAGTACCCAGCGCATTTTTCATTATTATTGCACTATTATGGAGCACCCATCTGATATCTTATCACTCAGATCACCTTACTTATGGTACAACACCTTTATTATAGTTATTACTGGTATACCACCATGGATTATCATGTGATCTTCCTCACCTTTCATCAACCTTTTTTCTAACATACATCAGCTTTACCCCCCTTCTTCTTTTATCATTTTTATTATTATTTTTATTATTTTTTATTATTTTATATTATTTCTATACTATTTTACTTTTTTGTTTACACTCTTTACTTTCTAGGTATTTGGGCTATCACCCCTCAGTTATCTCCCTCCCACACGTCATTTCTTCACCCTTGTCCATGGGTTTTGCCGCCTCAGCTCCCGGGAGGATACTTGTTCCCCAGCGGGTCCGGGCCCATTGCGCCTTCGCATGCCATCACAGCTCAATTGTAAGTTGTCTATGGGTGCCATAGATTCTTAACATCGTTACCATTCATCAATACTTCTGCTCTCCTTGCCTCTCTAGCCCCTGTATGTGGCAATTCCCCTTTGTTCAATCGGCCAGTTTTACCAATTTATCATATGTTATGTTTATAGATTATTGCATCTGCTCCTGAAGATTGGAGGTATCCATGAAACGCGTCGAGCTATAGAGATGCCCTTTATACCAATTTCATCCAAGAGTGATATTCTATCATATGTTTTTGATTTTACTTTTCCATATTGGCCTTTACCAATTATTTTATGAACTTATTATAATGCGTGAACACAGAAATGTATATCTGGTGGCCGCCCTCTCCTTTTATCATGTTGTTAATGTCATGTACCACTCATGTTACCTATGTTATTTTTGTTACGATATGATTGCTATATCTAATAAATGGTATAATCAGGATACTGGTTCATGTTATATTACTATGTACATGCCACAACACTATGTGACTGGGCTAACTATCATTATTTCTGTACACCCACCAGTCATTCTCTGCTCATGTTGTTCTATTCGGCCGCATGCTTCATATAAAGTCCCAACTTCTCCTCTCCCTTTTTTTTTTGTTTATTCAAATAGGGATGGAGGCCACCTACGGCGGATGCCCTGGCCTCATATAAAGTCCCACAATTCCCCCCTCTTTACATTTCAGGCTGATTGACCTAGTAGCGGCGTGTCCCCGAAGAGTGTCAGGAAGGGCCCATGCCGCGGGCTAGTTCAAATCCTTCTGTCTTCTAGACATGAAGGAGAAAAAAAAAGGCAGCTCATGTTGGCTCCCTTGAAGGGCAGATAATCCCAGAGATTTATCCCTAATCCACACAGTCTGAAATTTTCCATGTCGAACTTCAATATTTTGACAAGGTGGTTTAACCTTTCTTGAAATGCAGAGTGTGAGCGATATCCCCTCGAAGCTTCTGAGACTGAACAGGAGATTGAGTAAAGACCTTGAAGTTTTTTTTTTTTTTATTCTAGAGGACTAGATGTATTTCCACCCTGAAACTTTTTGAAGGGATTCAGACATTTTCCACATTACAAGAAAATCCTGAAGGCGAGGAGCAGAATGGAGAGCATGTGTCTTACTGGGATAATGTGAAAATGCCTGCTGAACCCGTCACTGATAAGGAGTTAACTTTGCTTTGTCCTTGAAGTCGAAATCTTCCATCCAGGAGCTGTTCCAGATGAAAGCCGGGGGAAGTTTTATGCAAAGGATTGCCGGTTACCTGCTACTGTCCTCTGATACGGCTCTGCCATTCATGTTTAAAGTGTGGCTCCAGACAATTTGTTAAAGCAGAGCGACATTTTTTTTTTCACTTCTTTAAAAAAACAATAAAATGTTGCTTTAGTGTTGACCTTCAAGATATTTCCTTCAACATAAAGACAGGTGCACATGGCAAGTAAAGTCCATGAACTGCTAATTATATATAGTCAGAAAGGTCACTTTTAAGCTAGAATCTTAAATTGTATACAATCCATTGAAGATAGATTTTGTTATATGGCTTCTGGGCAGGACTGTATCATGTATGGCTACAATGGAACTATGGCCTACACCAGTGGTCTCCAAACTGTGGCCCGGGGGGCCGGATGTGGCCCTTTGCTTGCCTTTATCTGGCCCTTGAGGCACTATTCCACCAACTGACATTAATGATGGAGCACAATTACCTCTACTGACACCATCAATGGAGCACTATTCTTCTTATTGATATTAACAACGGGGCACTATTCCTGCCATTAAAACCAACGATGTGGCACCATTCCTCCCACTGATATAAATGATGGGGCACCATTCCTCCCACTGATATCAATGATGGGGCACCATTCCTCCCACTGATTTTAATGATGGTGCACCATTCCTCCCACTGATATCAATGATGGGACACCATTCCTCCCACTGATATCAATGATAGTGCACTATTCCTCCCACTGATATCAATGATGGAGCACCATTCCTCCAACTGATATCAATAATTGGGCACTGATGCTGGGTCATTTTCTACTTATACTCACCACAGTCTGGCCCCGATGGACAGTAAACTGGCCCTTTGTTTAGAAAGTTTGGAGACCCATGGCCTACACATTCACAAAGCTCAGGAAATAGTGGGGTTGATTTACTAAAACTGGAGAGTGCAAAATCTGGTGCAGCTGTGCATAGGAACCAATCAGCTTCCAAGTTTTTTTTTTGTCAAAGCTTAATTGAACAAGCTGAAGTTAGCAGCTGATTGGCTACCATGCACAATCGCACCAGATTTTGCACTCCAGTTTTAGTAAACTAACCCCAATGTTCCTAGTACTCTATGCCAGTGTTTCTCGGCTCAATACTCCCCCTTCATTAGGGCCTATTCTTTAAATGATTCTACATTGGAATATATTCTAAGGCGACATGTTTGAGGGGATCAATAATCCCCTTTATTGGGGCTTAGCTTCTAAATTATTCTACTTTGGAATATACAAAAAGTTGACCTGTTCCTGGGGCTCATTACTCCCCCTTCACTGGTACTTAGCATGTTTCAGTTGGCTCAATACTCCCCCTTCGTTAGGGCTTGGCCTCTAAAGGACTCTACTTTAGAATATACTGAAAGTTGAGATGTTTCAGGGGTTCAGTACTCCCCCTTCACTGATACTTAGCCTCTAAAGGATTCTACATTGGAATATATCGAAAGCCAGCATGTTTCAGTTGGCTCAATACTCCCCTTTCGTTAGGGTTTTGCCTCGAAAGGACTCGAAAGGGCTCTACTTTGGAATATACTGAAAGTCGAGCTGTTTCAGGGATTCAGTATTCCCCCTTCACTGGTACTTAGCCTCATAAGGATTCTACATTGGAATATATTGAAATTCACCATGTTAGGGATTGGCCTCTAAAGGGCTCTGGAATATACTAAAAGTTAAGCTGTTTCAAGGGTTTAATACTCCCCCTTCATTATGTCTTGGCCGTTAAAGGAATTTGAATATATCGTAAGGCGACATGTTTGAGGGGATCAATAATCCCCTTTATTGGGGCTTAGCTTCCAAAGGATTCTACTTTGGAATATACTAAAAGTTGACCTGTTCCTGGGGCTCAATACTCCCCCTTCACTGGTACTTAGCCTCTAAAGGATTCTACATCGGAATATATTGAAAGCCAGCATGTTTCAGTTGGCTCAATACTCCCCCTTCGTTAGGGCTTGGCCTCTAAAGGACTCTACTTTAGAATATACTGAAAGTCGAGCTGTTTTAGGGGTTCAGTACTCCCCCTTCACTAGTACTTAGCCTCTTAAGGATTCTACATTGGAATATATTGAAAATCACCATGTTTCATTGGCTCAATCCCCCCCCCCCCCCCTTTCATTAGGGCTTGGCCTCTAAAGGACTCTACTTTGGAATATACTAAAAGTTGTTGAGCTGTTTCAAGGGTTTAATACTCCCCCTTCATTATGTCTTGGCCGTTAAGGGATTCTACATTGGATATATTGAAAGTAGACACACTTCAGGAGCCCAATACTCCCCCTTTATTAGGGATTTACCTCTAAATGATTCTACATTTAAGGTGTATTGTAAGCCAACACATTCTGTGGGCTCAGAACGCCCCCTTTATTAGGACTTAGCCTCTGAAGCAGGGGTCTCCAAACTTTCTAAACAAAGTGCCTGTGTACTGTCCTTCAGACTTTAGGGGTTCGGAGTGGCCAGTGGAAGTAGAAGATTCCCCAGCATCAGTAGGGCTAAAAAAAAAAATACATAGTGCCTGTAGTCAGTAGAAGGATAAATAGTGCCCCATCATTGGTATTAGTGGGAGGAATAGTGCCTAATTGTTTATATCAGTGGGAGGAATATTGCCCCATTGCTGGTGTCAGTGGTGGGAATAATGTCCCATCAGTGGTGTCAGTGAAAGAAAAAACGCCCCATTGTTGTTGTCAGTTGGAGGAATAGTGCCCCAGGGGCCGGATAAAGGCAAGCAAGGGGCTGCGATTTGGAGACTACTGCTCTAAAGGATTCCACATTGGAATATAATGAAAGCCAATACATTTCAGGGGCTCATGACTCCCCCTACCCCCTTTAGGGCTTAGCTTCTAAAGGATTCTTATATTTTAAAATATATTAAAATACATAAAAAAAAAGTCTGACACAGATCAGCCCCTGCTGCAGCCTCTCACATTGTGGCTTTTTACAAAGTTGCAATGTTGCAATCTGATCACTGGGGGGGGGAGGGGAGACTGAGGAAATGCTTTCTCCTGCCTGCAGCAAACTGATGACATTATCTCAGCCTAGGCAGAGTCACTGACTGGAGCACAAGGATGGCTTTTTTCTTGCGGTGGACCTGAAAAATGATACTATTGCTGTTTATTTTGGCAAGTTGGGTATTTATTCATGTTGACTTAAAGAGTTACCTACGGTCTCTTTATCCTTTTTGGACTAGCAGAAGCACAAGTTCTGTTTATTTTGTGCATGAGCATCAAGGAACAAATTGATTTTTCAAGTCAGATAATAAACAATCTTTGATTCACCTAAATATATGCAGATAGATTTGTTCACAAGAGAAACTTACATCTCCAGAATCAAAACTGCATGGATTCCTAAACCGTGTGATTCTCCAGAGAACAGTCAAACAAAAAAATCAGCAGACTCTGGATTGCAGCATTACTACTCATTAGTTTGTTGTATAATGGAAAAATCTGTAGATGCACAATAGGCATCCTTATATAATGGGTGTTGATAACCAATAACCGCGTTACTGGCCAGAAAATGTTATGTATTCCTCAGCTGAATTGGAAAAAAGAATGTTCTGGGGTGACTCAAGGACAGGTCTCCCTGGGTATGTAACGTTAAAGTGGAAGTAAACCCTCCTATCGTTTTCAGCCAAGGAAGCCGCCATTTTGGCCTCTGTTTAATCTAGAACTGCCATGATGCTGCACATGTGATCAGTTATGACACCAGCCATTGGATGGTTTGACAGTTTGGTTGAGAGCACAACCAATGGGAGTGTTACATTTCCGGCACGTGCCGGAAAGGTAACTGTTTTATGGATGGGTTTACTTCCGCTTTAAGGACTGTTCTGGGGTGACTTGGGTGCCCTGGCTATGTAGCAATGAAGACCGTGCTGGGGTGATGTGAGGACACGCTTGACCTTGTTACGTCATTTTCATTTCAATTGTTTTTATTAAAGTGGTTGCTAAAGTAGTTGTATACCCCCCGATTGTGAGTTTTACCTATAGGTAAGCTTAGAATAGGGCTTACCTATAGGTAGTGGAAATATCTCCTAAACGTGTGAGGAGATATTTACCTTGTAGTGCGCCGATGATGTCATCGGTACATGCGCTGTGAAGAAACTGACCTCCGTGCCGCTTTTTTCTCGAGCGCGTGCCGTGACTGGGGCCTCCGGCGCACATGCGTGGCAGTGACGTCACGTGCCTCCGGCCAGGCACACAGCCGGAGTCTGCGGCCCCGGAAGGAAGAGGGGCGAAAATGGATGCTTCCTGCAGCGGGGACAGTGCCACATAGTGGGCTAGTATGGGATGCATACTAACTCATTATGTTTTTACTTTGCAGGGTTTGCTGGAAACAAAAGAGGAAGTAAATCCCACCTCTTTAAAGCGGTTGTATACCCGCAATTTTTTTTTTTTTTTTTTTTTAACCCTGTAAAGCAAAAGGCATAATGAGCTAGTATGCACCGCATACTAGCTCATTATGAAATACTTACCTTAGAACGAGGCGTCAGTATCTTACCTGGTCCACGCCGAGGGAGCTGTCATGTTGCCTCGGCGTGTCTTCCGGGTATCGCGGTTCCAGAGCTGTGAGTGGCTGGAGCCGCGATGTCATCACTCCCGCGCATGCGCGCGGGAGATTTCTTACTCGGCAAGGTCCGGCAGCTGCCGGGCTTCAGCCGAGAATCCCCTGTGCGCATGCGCCGCTGCAGTCAGCGGCGCATAGCAAGGGGAATATCTCCTAAACCGTAAAGGTTTAGGAGATATTTTTTTTACCTACAGGTAAGCCTTATTATAGGCTTACCTGTAGGTAAAAGTCAAAATAAAGACTATACAACCGCTTTAAGCCACTTGTATAAAAAGCTCCCATCCCCTCTGTATTTGAACAATAAGCTCCCCTGTGTCTGAGTTATATCATAAATATGCTTATCTGTACTGATAACACAGCGTCTTCCTGTGACCAGGTGCCTCCTCTCTCTTCTCCTCTGCTCGGCTGACAGTTCCAGTGGGCGGGGCCGAGCACTGTCGCTGACGTCAGTTGGGGAGGAGAGGAAAGGAGTCACATGATCACAGGAAGACGCTGTGTTATAACATAGACACAGGGGAACTTATTGTTCTAATAGAGAGGGGATGGGAGCATTTAATGTTAAGTATGAGCGCAGACAGTCAGAGAGGGGAGAGGGGGAGAGGATAGAGGAGACAGAGAGCAGGGCTGCGGCTGACGGAGGCATGTACAACGGTGTCAGGGCTCAGCAGCCCTCATATATTGTGGTCAGCGTACAGGGGAAGGGCATAACCAGGCAGAGATATCAGACAGGTGATACAGCGGGCCAAATGACAAGTACAAGCCCTGTGCTGTATAACATGCTTTAAGGGAACAGGATCTGTTTTTTTTTTTTTTTTGAGTTCAGCCCCGCACCATTTGGCTGGCCAAAGACCAGAGCACTTTTTGCGATTCGGCCCTTGCGTCGCTTTAACTGACAATTGCGCGGTTGTGCAACTTGGCTCCCAAACAAAATTCAAGTCCTTTTTTCCCCACAAATAGAGCTTTTGGTGGTATGTGATCGCCACTGCGGTTTTTATTTTTTGCGCTATAAACAAAAAAAGAGCGACAATTTTGAAAAAAACAGTATTTTTTATTAAAATAAATATCCCCCAAAAATATATAAAAAAAACATTTTTTTTCCCTCAGTTTAGGCCAATATGTATTTTTCTACATATTTTTGGTAAACAAAAATCACAATAAGCGTATATTCATTGGTTTGCGCGAAAGTTATAGTGTCTACAAAATAGGGGATAGTTTTATGGCTTTTTTATTATTAATTTTTTTTTTACTAGTAATGGTGGCGATCTGTGATTTTTATCGGGACTGCGACATTATGGCGGACACATCGGACAATTTTGACATATTTTTAGGACCATTGGCATTTTTATAGCGATCAATGTTATAAAATTGCATTGATCACTGTAAAAATGTCACCGGCAGTAAAGGGGTTAACCACTAGGGGGCAGTGAAGGGATTAAGTGTGTCCTAGTGTGTGTTCTAACTGAAGGGGGGATGGGACTGTGTAGGGGAGATGACAGAACGCTGTTCATACTCAATATGAACAGACGATCTGTCTGCTCTCCCCTCAGAGAACCGGAAACTGTGTGTTTACACACACAGATCCCGGTTCTCGGTGTGCCACGAGCGATCGCGGGAGCCCGGCGGTGATCGCGACCACCGGGCACTCGCATCGGCTCCGTGGGCGAGCAGGGGGCCATCTATGTTACCGACGTAACATGATGGCGATTCGCGCAGCCGAGCCATGTTGCCGGCTGGTCGGCATGCGGTTAACAAACGCTTTAAGTTTTCAAGTAAGAAAAGAAACAATACAAGGTAACAATATTGTATACAGTAATTAGCTTTCAGCATGGGAAATATACAGGTTAATAATGACATCAGAAAGGGACTAGTGAAAGGTCCTGTATTATAATCCAGCAATAGATAAGGAAAACTCTGGTTATGTCGTTTTAAGGACTGTTCTGGAGTACGTTAAGGATGAGATTGCCCTAGATTTATTTAGTAAGTAATTACAGTCCTGGGGTAACTCTGATACATAATTGCCCTGGGTTTATGTAGTTACAAGAACAGTTCTGGGGTGATTCGAAGACATGAGTTCCCTGGTTATTTAGTGTTAAGGACCGTTCTGGGGTGACTCAAGGAAATGATTGTCCTGATTTTGTATTTTGATACTGATCTTATGGATATGGATTAAAAAAATCAGTGAAAAAAGCTGTGATTAAAAATGTCATACATACAGTTAGGTCCATATATATTTGGACACAGGCACAATTTGTTTTGTTTTTTTCAGGTATTTACCTAAACATATTCAAGCTATAGTTATATACTGGATAAGGACTGAAAGTGCCCACTCTCAGGTTTAATTTGAGGGTATGTACATCCAAATCGGTGGAAGGGTTTAGGAATTACAGCTCTTCAGAAAAGCCATCACCCCTTTTTCAAGGGACCAAAAGTAATTGGACATTTGAATCAAAAGCTGTTTCATGGCCAGGTGTGGGCTATGTGTTTGTTATTTCTTCATCAATTAAGCAGGTAAAAGGTCTGGAGTTGATTCTAAGTGTGGTATTTGCATTTGGAATCTATTGCAGTGAACCAACATCATGCCTTCAAAGGAGCCGTCCATCCAAGTGAAACAGGCCATTGTAAGGCTTCAAAAACTAAAGAAATCCATCAGAGAGATAGCAGCAACATTAGGAGTGGCCAAATCAACAGTTTGGTACATTCTGAGGAAAGAAGAACGCACTGGTGAGCTCAGCAACAAAAAAAGCCCTGGACGTCCACGGAAGACAACAGTGGTGGATGATCGCAGGATCCTCTCTATGGTAAAGAAAAACCCATTCACAACATCCAGACAAGGGAAGGACACTCTCCAGGAGGTTGGTGTATCATTGTCAAAGTCTACAATCAAGAGAAGACTTCACAAGAGCAAATACAGAGGGTTCACCCCAAGATGCAAACCATTCATAAGCCAGAAGAATAGAAAAGCCATGTTAGACTTTGCCAATAAACATCTAAAAAAGTCAGACCAGTTCTGGAAAAGCATTCTTTGGACAGATGAATCTAAGATTAATCTGTACCAGAATGATGGGAAGAAAAAAGTGTGGAGAAGGCTTGGAACAGCTCATGATCCAAAGCACACAACGTCGTCTGTAAAACATGGTGGAGGCACTGTGATGGCATGGGCATGCATTGCTTCCAGTGGCACTGGGTCATTGGTGTTTATTGATGATGTGACAGAAGCAGGTGGATGAATTCTGCAATGTTTAGAGATATACTGTAAGCGCAGATTTAGCCAAAAGCAGCAAAATTAATTGGATGGCGCTTCACAGTGCAGATGGACAATGATCCAAAACATACTACAACTAGCAACCCAGGAGCTTTTGAAGGAAAAGAAGTGGAATATTCTGCAATGGCCGAGTCAATCACCCGATCTCAACCCAATTGAGCATTTCACTTGCTGAAGACAAAACTAAAGGCAGAAAGACCCAAAAATAAAGAACAACAGAAGACAGCTGCAGTTAGAGCCTGGCAAAGCATCAGCAAGTAGGAAACCCAGTCTTTGGTAATGCCCATGGGTTCCAGACTTCAGACAGCCAGTAAAGAATTCTCAACAAAATATTAAAAATGAACATTTTATTTATGATTATATTCATTTGTCCAATTACATTTGAGCCCCTGAAAATGGGGGACTGTGTATAAAAATGGTTGCAGTTTCTAAAAATTGTACTTGATATTTACATTCAACCCCTTGAATTAATGCTGAAAGTCTGCACTTCACATTCATTTGGATTGTTTCATGTAAATTTTATTCTGGTGGCATACAGAGGTTGTTACACCCTCCTCACCCCCTAGTTACATCCTCCTCTCCTCCACATTTACACCCTCTTCTATCCCTATAGTTACATTGATCTCTTTCCACTTACCGTATATACTCGAGTATAAGTCGAATTTTTCAGCACATTTATTTGTGCTGAAAGTGCCCCCCTCGACTTATACTCGAGTCAAGCACTTTTCTGCAGCAAAAAAATTCATTTTCCGAACCAACTTTGGGGCCCCGTATCTCAGGGCCACTTGGTGCTAGGAACCCAAATTTGGTGTGCAAACCCAGAGGAACTGGTACCACAACATATCCAAAGCTGAAGTTCCTAGCATTAAGTGGCCCTGAGATACGGGGCCCCAAATTCGGTTCGGAAAATGTCATTCTCTGCTGCAGAAAAGTGTTTGACATTTTCTGAACCGATTTGGGGCCCCATATCTCAGGGCCACTTGGTGTTAGGAACCCCAAATTTGGTATGCAAACCCAGTGGAACTGGTACCATAACATATCCAAAGCTGAAGTTCCTAGCATTAAGTGGCCCTGAGATACGGGGCCCCAAAACCGGTTCGGAAAATGTCATTCTCTGCTGCAGAAAAGTGCTTGACATTTTCTGAACTGATTTTTGGGGCCCTGTATCTTGGGGCCACTTAGTGCTAGAAACACCATCTTTGGAAATTTTATGGTGCTAGTTCCACTGGGTTTGCACATTAAATTTGGGGTTCTTAGCACTAAGTGGCCCCGAGATACGGGGCCCCAAATTTGGTCAACTGTGTCCATCTGCAGCAATGTCATTTCGGGACCCTTTGGGTTCAGAGACCCCAAATTTTGGCTGCAGTTAGGGGGCATCTAGGAACCCCTAACTACCGAGTTTGAAGTTCAGGGGACCTATGGCTGCAAATGGGCACAGTGAGGCATGCAAATGGGCACAGTGATGCTGCAAATGGGCATTGTTGACCTTCTTTTCCACTTACAGTAGCTGTGCATTTCTCACCCTCGTCTTATACTCGGGTCAATAAGTTTTTCCCATTTTTTTTGTGGTAAATTAGGGCCTCGACTTATACTCGGAACGACTTATACTCGAGTATATACGGTAGTTACATCCTTCTCTCTCCCCAAATTTACATCCTCCTCTCCCTACAGTTACATCCTCCTCTCTCCCCACATAGTTACTTTCACCTCTCTCCCCATAGTTACATCCTCCTCTCTAACCATAAGTACATCCTCTTCTCTCTAAAAGTTACAGCCTCCTCTCTGCCCCCGTTACATCCTTCTTTTTTCCTAAGTAGAGTTACACTCTACTCTCTTCCCATAGGTATAATCACAAATCCACAAACCAGTCCAGTGCACTGCTAGTTCTAGCTTCCAGTGTCCAAAGTCCAATGATCTTGGATGTATAACTCAAGGCCTCGCAAACCAGAGGATCCTGCAGCTACAAGGAGAAATCCAGAGAGATCTAATGCAGCTCAAGATACAAGAAACAGCAGTAAAATGTATTAGATAAAATAAAATAATACACTCACATGTAAAGTTATTGACAATCAGCACTGACAGTGAATCCACCAGGAGTGAGGTACCATTAGGATAAGTGAAGCATCGGCTTCTCCTGCTCCCTGGTTTGTATATGAGGGAAGAAACCAGAATCTGACAGCTGTCAAAAAAAGCAAATACCCGGGGTCCAGCACCGCTATCGTTGCCTCGTGGGAGCCTCTACACACTGATGAAAGGAGGAGGGAGGGGGCGATACAGGGGGGCAGTAACTCATTTCAAAGGTACACTCCTCCTTTGTTATGACAAAGATGGAGTATACCTTTGAAACACATTACCACCCCTCCATCCTCCTTCAATCAGTGTGTAGAGGCTCCCATGAGGCAGCAATAGCGGTGCTGGCCCCCGGGCATTGACGGTTTTCTACAGCTGTCAGATCCGGATTCCCTCTCTTGATGGCCAAGAAGCAGAAAAAGCCAATGCTTCATTTAGCGTGATGGTACCTTATTCCTGGTGGATTCACTGTCAGTGCTGATTGTCAAGAACTTTACATGTGAGTGTATCATTTCATTTATCTAATACATTTTACTACATCGCTAACAAGGATCTCCCGCTGCTGTTTCTTGTGTCTCCCCATAGGTACATTCTTCTCTTTCCACATCTACATCCTCCCCTCTCACCAAAGTTACACCCTCTTCTCCCACTATAGTTACATCCATCTCTCCCCCCCTTAGATACATCCTCCTCTCCCCCTTAGTTACATCTGCCTCTCCCCCTTAGTTACATCCTCCTCTCCCCTTTAGTTACATCCTCCTCTCCCCCTTAGTTACATCCGCCTCTCCCCCTTAGTTACATCCGCCTCTCCCCCTTAGTTACATCCGCCTCTCCCCCTTAGTTACATCCGCCTCTCTACCTTAGTTACATCCGCCTCTTCCCCTTAGTTACATCCTCCTTTCTCCCCTTAGTTACATCATTCTCTTTCCCTTTAGTTACATCCTCCTCTCTCATCTTAGTTACATTCTCCCTTCTCCCCATAGTTACACCCTCCCCTCTCCGCTCTCTCTCACTATAGTTATACATCCATCTCTCCTCTCATAGTTACTTCCTCCTCTCTCCCCTTAGTTACATCCTCCTCTCTCCCCTTAGTTACATCCTCCTCTTTCTCCTTAGTTACATCCTCCTCTCTCCCCTTTGTTACATCCTCCGCTCTCGCCATAGTTACACCCTTCCCTCTCCCTATAATTATACATCCATCTCTCCCCCATAGTTACATCCTCCTCTCTCCCCTTAGTTACATCCTCCTCTCTCCCCTTAGTTACATCCTCCTCTCTCCCCTTAGTTACATCCTCCTCTCTCCCCTTAGTTACATCCTCCTCTCTCTCCTTAGTTACATCCTCCTCTCTCCCCTTTGTTACATCCTCCGCTCTCGCCATAGTTACACCCTTCCCTCTCCCTATAATTATACATCCATCTCTCCCCCATAGTTACATCCTCCTCTCTCCCCTTAGTTACATCCTCCTCTCTCCCCTTAGTTACATCCTCCTCTCTCCCCTTAGTTACATCCTCCTCTCTCTCCTTAGTTACATCCTCCTCTCTCCCCTTTGTTACATCCTCCGCTCTCGCCATAGTTACACCCTTCCCTCTCCCTATAATTATACATCCATCTCTCCCCCATAGTTACATCCTCCTCTCTCCTCTTCGTTACATCCTCCTCTCTCCCCTTAGGTACATCCTCCTCTCTCCCCTTAGCTACATCCTCCTCTCTCCCCTTAGCTACATCCTCCTCTCTCCCCTTAGCTACATCCTCCTCTCTCCCCTTAGTTACATCCTCCTCTCTCCCCTTAGCTACATCCTCCTCTCTCCCCTTAGTTACATCCTCCTCTCTCCCCTTAGTTACATCCTCCTTTCTCCCCTTTGTTACATCCTCCTCTCTCCCCTTGGCTACATCCTCCTCTCTCCCCATAGTTACATCCTCCTCTCCCCCCTTAGTTACATCCTCCTCTCTCCCCTTAGTTACATCCTCCTCTCTCCCCTTAGTTACATCCTCCTCTCCCTACATAGTTACATCCTCCTCTCTCCCCTTAGTTGCACTAAAGATCCCCAGGAAATGACTGACAGCTCCTAATTACTCTGCAACAACTGAAATGCCATCCGGGTTATTTCTCAGGACTTGGTGAAATTCTTGCCTCGCTGTGCCAGTCTCTGTAATGAAAGAGAAGGCCGTCTTGGTACTGAAAGCCTACTTAGCGCACACAGACTTGAAAGGCCGTTGTTTTGTTCCAAAATACATCCCGCAGCACCCACAAGACTGCCATTTACAGACATTCCACGTCTCCTTTCCACGCCTGTCTGATAAACACCTTCACAGTGGCGCAGACCATTAAACTTTTACAGTTCGGCTTTGTAGAGTCTGGAAAAGTTCTACAACTCACTGAGAAAATCCCACATTCCTGACAGATTTAGGTTTTAGGCTGCAGCCCTGACCTGAGAACCTTCCCCCCCCCCCCCCCCCCTATGTACACCTGGAGAGAACGGATTTGCTGCTCCTGTAATGGGTCTCGCTGGGAGGCCAGGCTCACATGTTCTGTACATTTCTAGTGCCCCGATCGACTGAGAGAACGATTCTGCAAGAAGGAAAGTTCTACAGAGGCAGCAAAACTCCGACAAGCAGCTGCCAACACTTCATACATTCAGCTGCATCATCATTTTGGTTTCTCGGGAACAAAACGCTGAAAAAGAGGAATGGAGAACGGCAAATCGCACGTCTCACCGGAGCGTTATCCTTCTACAGGTAATACATAACGCATGCCTAATGAATGGTATACATAGACAACCTGCTACAACCAACCTTTACAGGGCATTATAATGAGGAGTAAATATGTGGGGGGTTTTCACTTTGTATGCAGTCGGCAAACCAACATGTTCTCTTTACAGGAAAGACTTAAACATGAACCTACTTACTGACATGGATATGCAAGAGTTTGACCGCTTGCTGCCCGGAGCATTTTTTACATACAGTGGAATCTTGGTTAACGAGTAACGCGGTTAACAAGCGTTCTGAAAGACGAGCAACTTTTTTTTTTTTAAATTCTGACTCGGTTTGCGAGTGTTGTCTCGCAGAACGAGCAGAATTCAAGCTAATGGGGTGTGCAGTACCGCATTTGGCCAGAGGTGCGGGGGGCGCTGGTGACACTCGGAATGGTTCGTAGCCGTTCGGAAATACTCAGAAACACTTGGAAATGCTCTGTTCCCAAATGTATTCCGAGCCTTTCCGAGGCTTTCTGAGTTCAGCCGAGCTGTCCCTGAGTATTTCTTCAAATTTCCCCTCCAAGCACAAATACCCCCCCCCCCCCACAAGCATCCCTACTAGCACAACCCCCACCCCAATACATTTCCACTCCTAACACAAATCCCCTCCCCCTTCTACCAGATCACCTCTTCTAGCAAAAATCCCCCCCCCAGCACATATCCCCTTCCCCATCTCCTCTCCCAACACAAATCCCCCCAAATCACCACTACTAGCACCCCCCCCATCAAATTTCCCCTCCTAACACAAATCCCCCCAAATGATCACTCCTAGCACCCCCCCCATATCAAATTTTCCCTCCTAGCATAAATACCCCCCCCAACCATCCTTACTAGCACAAACCCCCAAATACATTCCACTCCTAACACAAATCCCCTCCCCCTTCTACCATATCACCTCTTCTAGCAAAGATCCCCCCCCAGCGCAAATCCTCTTCCCCATCCCCTCTCCCAACACAAATCCCCCCAAATCACCACTACTAGCACCCCCCCATCAAATTTCCCCTCCTAGCACAAATACCCCCCCCCCCCAACAACCATCCCTACTAGCACAAACCCCTCCAAAAACATTTCCACTCCTAACACAAATCCCCTCCCCCTTCTACCATATCACCTCTTCTAGCAAAGATCCCCCCCAGCGCAAATCCTCTTCCCCATCCCCTCTCCCAACACAAATCCCCCCAAATCACCACTACTAGCACCCCCCCATCAAATTTCCCCTCCTAGCACAAATACCCCCCCCCCCCAACAACCATACCTACCTGCACAAACCCCCCCAAAAACATTTCCACTCCTAACACAAATCCCCTCCCCCTTCTACCATATCACCTCTTCTAGCAAAGATCCCCCTCAGCGCAAATCCTCTTCCCCATCCCCTCTCCCAACACAAATCCCCCCAAATCACCACTCCTAGCACCCCCCTCATCAAATTTCCCCTCCTAGCACAAATACCCCCCCCCCCAACAACCTTCCCTACTAGCACAAACCCCCCAAAAAACATTTCCACTCCTAACACAAATCCCCTCCCCCTTCTACCATATCACCTCTTCTAGCAACCCCCCCAGCACAAATCCTCTTCCCCATCCCCTCTCCCAACACAAATCCCCCCAAAATCACCACTCCTAGCACCCCCCTCATCAAATTTCCCCTCCAAGAACAACTCTTAAATCCTGCTGCCCCCCAAATTCCCCCTCCCAACCCAATACCCCTCTCAATCTCCTTTCCCCCCCCCACCACCTCACATGATACCACAGTGCCCAGGGCAGCCGCCCTCCTGCCCACCCCTTGTCCCGGCCCTGGATAGGTGGGCACAGCTTTGGCACTGGGCAACTTTTGGATCTTACTACTGAGGCCTGTCTGGTCTCCCCTTCCTTCCCTGGTAAATATTTTGCCGTGTCGCTGAGACTTTTCTGCAGAGATCCCCAAAATAAGAGCGTTTTCTGTCTGCTGGGGACTCCATAGACATAATGCTCGGCGCCATGTGTTTGTTCCGCACATTAAAACCCCCGAAATGAAAGCTCTTCAGATGAAATTATTGCTGGCAGTCGGGTAATTATAGTACAGCTTGTCTTCTACTACGGAACATTTAAATTTCAAAATTGAAGACGCTAAACTTTGGTAATAAAAGGAAAAAAAAAAAAAAAAAAAAAAGCTGATTTAATTCTCATCTGAACGGGAGGGGAAATCCTGCACTGTGTTTCTTACTGATAGGCGCTCGCATTAACATAAAAACAGCCTTATTTATTTTTAAGACTCTGCGCCGGGTTTTTAACCCCATCCGCCATCAAGTAATTCACCCGGGTCATACTAACCTGAAGACGGCACTCCGAATTAGAGGCATTTTAATGCCAGCTGCTAATGTTAAATGAGGACTGGGGAGCCATTATGGCATCCGACATAAAGGTAGCTGAACAAAGCAGCCGGTCCGCTAATGGTACATTTAGTCTAAAAGGAATTTCTGGAGTAAGGAAAAGATTTTTACCGTTCAGTGAAGTATGAATGGGGCGCTGATTCTGTGTGCAAGGATCGGGTCTACACGTAAAAAAGTCTAATTCAATGACATTTAGTTTGTTTTGTGCTTTGTGTATCAAAAACAGCTGCCAATTCTTTAAATAAAACCCCAGCTTTTACCTTTTTTCCCCCCCTATCCTTTGTTAAAGTGGTTGTAAACCCTTCTGTGTGAGTTTTACCTATAGGTAAGCCTAGAATAAGTCTTACATATATGTAGTGTAAATATTTCCTATTTGTAAGATGATGTAATCGGCGCATGCGCTGTGAAGAAACGGACTTCCGTGCTGTTTTTTCCCCCCAGCGTGTGCCGTCACTGACGACGCACGCATGGGAGTGACGTCACGCGGCTCTGGCCAGTCACAGAGCCGGAGTCTTGGCACTGGACAACTTTTGGATCTTACTACTGAGGCATGTCTGGTCTCCCCTTCCGGCCCTCGGAAGGAAAAGGGGCGAAGAAGGACGTGGCTTGCACAAGGGACCGCGATGGATTCGTTTGCAGGTAAGTGTCACATAATGGGCTAGTATGCTTATAATTTGCAGGAAGCAAAAGAGGAAGTAAAACCCATCAGGGTTTACTTCCTCTTTAAATTTTAGGACCGTCGATCTCCTGCAGCCTCTTGCACTGGCGGCCGGTGGTAATTTTTTTTGGGGGTTGAGGGGTGGGGGGTCATCAAATAGTAACCCACCCAGGTCCGTCGGCGGGGAGGTCTGGTGCATTTACCCCATCTATGCAGTACTTCACCGGCGGCTTCCCTTGCTCGGCGGCGGCAGACAGCTTTCCCTTCCTCTGCTCTCCACGGGTATCAGCAGATGACGTTTCCTCCCTCCTCCAATCGGGAGTCTTCTCTTTTTTGGCCAATCAGGACAACAGGTCACAGACCCGCATCGAGAGTCTTCTCTTTTTGACCAATCGGAAAACGGGTCTCATATTTTAGGACTGTCAATCTCCTGCAGCCTCTTGCACTGGCGGCCGGTGGTAATTTTTTATCCGGGGGTGGGGGGAGTGGCAAACAAACAGTAACACCTCCCCCCCCCCCCCAGTCGGTCGGCGGGCGGGTCTGGTGCACTTACCCCGTCTATGCAGCACTCCACCGGCGGCTTCCCTTGCTTGGTGGCAGCAACAGCTTTTTCCTTTCCTCTGCTTTCCATGGGCATCAGCGGATGATGTTTCCTCCCTCCTCCAATCGGGAGTCTTCTCTTTTTTGGCCAATCGGAAAACGGGTCTTACACCCGATTGGCCCCGATAGAGGATCAGTGT